>OY728158.1:1022270544-1023510901 GCA_963277665.1 Viscum album | reverse complement strand
TTCTATGGAAGAGTCTGAAAAAGACTCTGAGGAAAAATATGTGGACCAACCTACTTAGGACTAGGAGAAAGAAAAATCTTATGCTAAATCATTACATTTATTACTGCTACATCACAGAGATCTCGAGAATGTGAATCAAGCTGACGATGCTTTTGATTCAAGGAATAGGGAAGTTGAAGAGTTGTACAAAAAGTTATCTCAACTGCAATGTGAGAATGATTCTCTGAGAAGCACCTTAGCATCAGAACAGTTGAATTTTCAAAAGCATAAGGAGAGTTCTATATCAAGGAAGGAAGTTGAATTTTTTAAAGAGGATATGCCAAATGTTGTTTCCAAATTGAACTCTAAAATGGTAATGAAATCAGATTACTCGGATCTTAAGTTGTTTATGGAGACACAATTTTCATCAGTTGGGAATAGTGCTGCTAGTGGATCAGGTACTGAACCTAATTTAATCAGAAGATTTCAAGCTATCACAGCCGCAATAAGCAACATGAATGACATGTTTCATGATCTTTAGTGAAACAGTGCCCCATTATCTGTTCTACTAGACAATCATAAATTCTTGGTTGATCAGTTGACATCCAGTGAGCCAAGAATCCGCTCTGTCTTAGATAAATTCATAGAGAAGCTGTCTTTGTTTATGGAGAAAGAATAATGGCTTCATGAGTTTTTCAGAGCCAATCTCATTGAAGATATTCATATGACTCAAGAGGCCAGAGATCATATTATTCAGCTCGATGATGGACTATTGAAAAGGTTGAGAGAACTGTTAGCAAAAATCAAGTCTACAGTCTAGAGAAGATAAAACCTACCTGTTAACTGCCAAAACCTTGATTCCTGTATTTATTATTTTTGAACTTTTAATGAAAATATATTTCATTATATATACTTGTTTTACTGATCATATTTCGATATTCTAGTAATCCAGATTGAATTATTACTAAACAGTTAATAATAGAATTTACTTCTGTTCAGTGCTACATTAATCTGTGTTCTATTCCGTATTCTATCAGTCTTTTTGATATCACAAAAGGGGGAGAAATTTGGATAAACACAAACATCTTTCTTTTTGGGGGAGTAATTCAATATACTGGGGAAGATATTAAAACATGGGTAAATTAAAGGGAGATATTTATATTTTCCAAATTCAAAACTTATCTTTTAAAAATTTCAAAACTATATGTAATTAATTTTAAGTTAAGTTAATTTCATTAATTATTTTATGGGTTTTGTGATCATCAAAAAGGGGGATATTTGTGAGCAAGTGTTGTTTTCAACAATACATAATATTGTTATTCAAAGGGGGAGTTTATATTAATACTCTATCCCTTTATGACAATTTTGATGCTCACAAATACCCTTAATTATTTTCTAATTATTTTATTTGTTAAGTATTTTTCCGGAATTTATTATTTTATTTTACTCTTGAAATAACGGGAATTTATTTCAAAAGTAGTCGTATCTAGCATGTTATGAAAACACTGTTTATGCGCTACTGATTTGAAATATACTTGAGCATGTTCTGGAAACACTGTTCATACTCTATGTGGATAAACATAGTGTATGGATGAAAAGCGTGTATACTTTTTGAGATAAGGAAAAAGTATGGTTAAACGACCATACAGTATCAGCAAAGTATGGAAGAAGAATCCTACTTAGGAATGAACCCTACGTTTGGGATATCAGAAAAGTATGGAAGGAGAACCGTACATAAATATTAATCATTACGCTTATTTCTCAAAAGTATGGTTCATGAACCTTACTTTTGTAAGTAACCATACGCTCTCGGAAAAGTATAGATCAAGTAAAAGTATGGATCTTTTATCGTATGTTTGAACGTTAAAGAGAAAAGTATGGATAAGCAACCGTATTTTTGGAATAAACCTTATGTTTGATGTAATGTTTACGTTGTCAACATTACGTTGTGAACCATATGTTGTCAACCTTGCGTTTGAAGACTACGTTATCAACCTTACGTTCATATGATGCATACAGTTCAACTCAACCTTATGTTTGGTGTCAGAGAATTTAAAGTCGATAGTTTTATGCAACGGTCAGTAAGATGATTATTAGACGGATTTCAAGCTAGAGTTAATTCTGATTTTAAAGTATGATTTTGACTAATTAAAAACTATTTTATCAATTTTTTGATCGAATTAAAAAGATCTTCTTATGCCGAGTCTTCAGGGAAGTTTAGACTACTCTGTAAATTCAAATGTTTGAATATCGCGAGTAAAAATGCGAATTTTTTGGATCTAATTTTATAGGAGAAGTTCTTATCGTTCTTTTATTTATTTGGGATTTTTGAAACTGCAACGACATTACAATTATTTTATTGATCATGTGTGATCTTTTGATTATTCTAAAAAAATGGAAAAAATAGACTTCTGAAACATACCAATATGATGTTTTAGAAGGAGCGTCAAAGCTCTGTTTTCTAATGAGGAAGGAACGCGATAGAAGATTCATTTGTTCTATATTGAAGATCTTCTATGGATCTATCTCTACTAAATTTGTGAATATTTTTTTTATGTTTACTACAAACGGGATCGAATCTGAATGTTTCTTATGTGAAGATTATTGTTTTTGAAGGCGATGATCTACCTACTATCATTTGCATGCTTCTGCAATTGTGAGAACATCTGGAAAGTATTATCATAATAAGAAAATATTTCATGAGTGATCGGATTCTTATACTAAGCTGTGTAGGTTATGTAAGTGAACCAGAAGGCTTTGTTTTGCGTTAGATTGTAACGGTTTCAACTGCCTATACTCAGTTGTGAACTGGTCTGTTGAAACGAGGAAAAGATAGTGAAAATCACCAAGCTCGTGGAGTAGAGTGTTGGTGGAGTGGACTAGGGGCCTTCTGTTTCCCGAACCACTATACATCTTGTGTTTCTGATATTTAAATTTCTACTGCATCATTTTTTCTGATTAATGTTAAAAGGCAGAACACAATCTTGTAAAGATATTTGAAAAGAAACAATTCACCCCCCTCTTGTGTATATTTGGTGTAATCCGATCCAACAATATACTATTTTAGGAAATTTTTTAGTGAGGTCGTATGAAATAGCTTTTAATCTTTTTTTCTCTTGGAAACATGATAATATCTATATAATTAATTAGATATCGTATAATCATTACAATCATGATATAGTCAGTTCTTAAGGTGAGTATGATTTATTTGTATTGGCTTCTTATAATAGTGAATCCACATAGACCAATAAGAGTCATCATAACAAAGGTGTAGGTTCTCACACTAAGGTCGAACCATGTAAATCATGTGAACCATTCTTTAAATTATTACCATTTCATAATTGTGAGATTTTTATATAATGTAGATAATGAATTATACTCTAAAAAGATTTAGGGGTTAATTTTAGGACAATTGAAATTGATAAATATCATCAATAATTCAACCTCCTCCACTTTTCAGTGGTTCTAAAAATACTATGGAATTATAAGTGTTATGATATAAAGCTTAAACCTATCATATCTTACTACAGAAAATCTCAAATAAGGTGTAAGAACCCAGATCTCCATTTTAGTTATGGATCCATATTTTGGGTTGTTTTGAAGAAAATGGAATAAATGAGAAATTTTCTAAGTACACATCGTGTACCTATGAGTACATGCCATGTACCCAGGCACCACATACAGACACGTACAAGCTATGTTATAGTTGAGTACATGGTTGTGTAGGTTACCATACAGGCTGCTTAAGGCAGGGGCTGGTTAAGTGTACTACATGACGTGTACCTTTAATGAACACACCATGTAGTTTCCTTTTTTATTTGATAAATGTGAGTGGGGTCGTGTCTCAACCTCTTAAATTATTATTCATCCCTTGGTTTGTATAGGAGAGCGACAGAAGGGATGATGAATTCCAAACCCCTCCCGATTCTCAGTCCGATCATCGATTGAGATGTCATCAGGTACGTTGTAATCCCACTAGTGAGTTCTGAGAACCTCTAGAGCCTTTCTTCCTTATTATTCTTCTCTTGCGAGTTATTCTAGTTTTGGATTTTTCATCATTTTGTACATCTATGTCATTTTTGGATGATTCAAGGGTCGGCGTTCAAGATTATTAATCGTATGACCTCAAGGTAGAGTTTTGTACCTTTCATTGATTTTATTTGGATTATATAAGATATAATTTTTGTATACCCACGTTTGGGGTATTGTGTGTTTGGAATTAGAACCTGTTTATTACTTGTCTTGGATTAGTTGATTGATAAAGGGTAGTTTCACATGAGTGAGGTTGGATAACTTGTTTGGGGGACACCCAGTGGGGGCGATTCCCTTGGTTGATTGATTATGGTCTTTTGGTCTAGAATTCATGTAAGTTTTCCCTTGTTTCCATGCCTTGTTTTTTTAGGATGGACTTATTATTTATATGAGTTTCTTGTGAAATTCATTGAGAAAGTTTGATCAAGGGGAATTTGACAGTGATAGATTCCTGAGATAGGGGAATTTATGTATGTTTTATTGTTATGTGTCACAAGGGTATTGACTATGAGAGCTGTTTGGTGGTTGTCAACCCTGGGGTTTTGATTGTGGGATATTTCCCAAGTTTTTTATAATTTTTTTAATAGATATTAGAGAAAGGGGGATTAGACTGTGATATCTATCCCAGATGGTCATTGTAAATGATTAGTGCAATGTTAGTCCAAATGGGTTAGGCCATGAGAGAAACTCAGAGGGTCATTATCAAATGATTGTTGTTATGTTAGACCAGGGGGATTGGACTATAATAACTATCCCAAAGGGTAGTGATTGAATAATATAATGATTGTGACAAGTCTTCCAAGCCAAAACACAATATTGGAATGTTTCTTAATTTGTTGTTTATATGTTCTTCTGAGACATCTATTTTTTTACTACTACACAGGGGATAATAGCGTGGGCTTGATCCCAATGTTACATGATTCAAAAAATTGAAAAATAAATGTAATTGAATGTAATTGAAAACCATATTATTGTTTACTTTTGTGTTCTTCCTAGTTTATTGCTTAATTTTAACATATTACCTTCAATATATATATTAACTGCCAATTAGGCATAGATCTTTTGGTGGTTTCATTCTGGGATTCATCTCACACCCAGTTTGGGTCACGCTTTGGGACCCAAATATATTATATGTTTGCATGTATAGATAAGGTAAAGCACCCTTCTTCATCATGTACATGATTGGTATGGGAGATGGAGAGTATGAGACCAAGATAAGGTCTGTGATGTTGTTGGAGTTTACTTAATTTTATATACATTGGTTTTGTGTTGTATTTTTAGCATTGTGACTTGTTTGGATTTTTTCCTATACATATTTGACATGAATCATTTATATATATGCTCTGGTTTTTTTATTACTATCAGTCGTCCTTTTTTTATTTTTGTTACGGTATTACTGTTTCCATCATTGTTTACTTTTATTTCCACTGCTTATGCTCTAAAATGAGGGCATAGTTTCCCAATTATCACACCTTTTCCCTTCCTACTAATCAGTAGCCTCTAGAATTTGGGAAAATTCACCTGAGGTGATGTGACCAACCAGGTGCGGGGCACCTTTGGGCTGCACCCAGATCAAGGACATTAAAAATTGGCATCATAGGAGGATTTTTTTTCAGCTTTGTATTTCTATTCTAGTCTTATAGACTCGGATAGGAAGGTATATGTAGTTGGAAATAATATTTTCTCATGATTATCAGTCCCATGCATAGGGAAAAGCCATGTTACCTCATATATGTCAATTTCATGGGTTTTTAAATTATTACAGTTGATTTGGATTCACTATTGGCTAATTGACATGTTTTTTGTTGTTATCGTTGATATTATTGAGGTTATATTCTATTGAAACCCGATGAGATGAGGGTATTCCATCTCATGCATCGTATAGTAACTTCCTAGACATCACATGGCATGCATTACTGATTTCATGTTGTTGTGATAGATGTTCTGATAGATATGCATGCGGTTTTGATAGATGTCATGACAGAATACCAGCTATTTTTGATAGGGTATCGATATATATAAATTTTAATTTGGATGGATGGTATAATTTTGACCCTGATGTGTTATGGGCCTTCTTAGATCAGAATTTGGTGGATCATGTTTAAACTTTAATATAATTTTGTAATGTTATTATGTGAAAATGATTTCAAACTTTTATTCTCGGGGAGTATGGGCTTCCACTAGTCGAAATCTATCATTCCTTGGATAAATTTTATGTTTTTAAGGATCCCAGATATGTTTCAGTGGCATACTATCAATAAACCAAGAAAACAAGGCATGTTATGTTATGAATGAACACCATGGGTTCTTCTATTATGGATTAAATAACTTTCTTACGTACACACCAGGTACTACATGTACACGCCATATAGTTCTTGACTATGTGACTGACTGTGTGATCCTAAACACGAGGTAGATAATAACTTGGTATGACACACTGTGTACTAGGAGTACACCTCGTGCTGTAAGAGACCATGTATCTGGCCGTGTAAATAACAAAACGAGTGGATAAAACATATCTTTTACATTTCATGTCTCATTTATACACACCATTTTGTAATTGACTGTGTATCCAGCAGTGTGACTAACGACACGTGGGGATGGAAATTAAGTAGTACGTGACGTGTCTAAGCTAAAAATTCCAATGTAGTGTTACACTAGAAGAAATTTGTAATAACAGCCACATAGGATTACAATGGATGGAGGGAAAATTCAGGTACACACCATCTCATAGGACGAACACACCATGTGTATGGGGTGTCACATGACCATGTTGGCAGAGGTACATGCCCATGTTAACGCTTAAGGAAACACACCATGTAGTGGTCCTACATGCCATGTATCCATATTTTATGAAACATGAATTCTTTATTTCTCATGTTCCTTTCAATCAATTCTATGTTTCTCTCCTAAATAATCTTGAATCGAGGTGTGTGCTTGACCTTGCAGAATCATGACACTAAGGCTTCATCTAGTTGTACGCTGGGTACATGGAGATGATCAAACCCAATAAATGGATGATCAAGGACTACCAGTAGATCCTAATTTGTTCCCATCTTGGAACTAGCTGTTATACCAAACATAGGTGCTGATGAACAGTTCTGTGAATGCTTTATGAGTATGATACATACTTTTTAGGGATCACCACATCATTCCCTGACCGTGGAAGAGTTTATGCGGGTGTTCAAGAAGCAGCATCCTCCCACTTTCTCCGGGGGTGGATGAATACATGCTATAGTGTCATGGTTGGAGACCATGATTTCATTCTTTGAGCATCTGGGGACGCCTCCTGAGAGTAGTGTGAATCTCACGACTTACATGCAACATGATTCCTCTGAGATATGGTGGGACGTCATCTCACAGGAGGGGCATCATTGGGATATGTCTTGTGAAGAATTTAAGAGGGCCTCTTATGATTAGTTCTACCCTATGATATTGAGGGATGACTGAGCCCAGGAGTTTATGCACTTGGAGCCAGGTGCATTTTCAATAATGTATTATTCTTCTCACTTTACAGAGCTTCAGTGCTTCTCACCTATTTTGTGTGGTGACGATTTATTACTAGCTATGTGATTTGAGGATGGTCTTAGGTATGACATCTGATCTTAGTTGAATGCTTTCAGACTGACTTCGGTGACTTCTATAGTAAATTAGGCACTGATTACTGAGCGCAATCTAATGGATTTAGTGGCTCTAATCCAGGGAAGTTCAGCATCTGGGGTTGGTCCTCTTTTGAAAAATAGTAGGATGTACCGTAGGGAGATTACATGCGATGTTTCTTCAAGTATCTAGGTGGTATGCTACCAGTACGGGAAGAGTGCTCATATGATACCACATTGACCAAAGGAATGAGTCGAGCGATGATTGTGCGATGATATATGCCATATTCAAAGTTTTTTCTAGATGTTCTCACCATTAGTGAGTGAGAGGGGATATGTTATAACACCACATTCAGGAGTAGGACCACCAGTTTCTCATAAATTAGGGGAATAGAGTTCATCAGACCATTTAGGCCGAGGAGTTGGTTGTGGTCATGGTAGATAGATGGAAGGTTTATAACGACAGTAGGGTGGATTAGCTCTAGGTAGTTAGGAAGGGTTGTAAGGCCATTGTACAAGTTATCATTTTTCTGTGGAGTATACCCAGAAGGAGAAGGATATCGAACCCTCTACGGTTAGAGGTGCATTTCTAGTTTCCTCATTTTTATTATCTTCTCTTTTTGAAACAAGGGCTTCCCATAGTTTTATATCGGTTGTCGTTGTGGATATACTTGTCCTCTTCAACATTACTTTTTCTGATGTTATGACGTTAGACACTTTGTAGGGGATTAGGATGGCTAGTGTACGTTAGCTAAAGGATTTCCCTCTTGAGGGTTGTGGGTTTCACTTCTTATGGGACCTCTAAGTCTTAGAGGTGTCATGTTTCGATTTTATTCTCAGAATGAACTGGTTGGTCTCCTTTTAGGACTTTATTTACTTCTATCATTGGAGGGTGAGTTTGACATCACTTGAAGGTGGGTCTTTTTTAAATAAGGGGGAATGGGATGTCCAGGCAAGCAGAGTGGGACCTGGGCATGATGGTTTGGGAGAAATTATAGCCTAGATTTCTAGTTTATATCTGGATGGCTAGGGGAATCCATAGTTGGACTTTCCTCTAGTGGTGGAAGATTTTAGATATTTCTTTCTAGAAAACCTTTCAGGTTACCTCTAGAGCTTGAGGTTGATTTATTTATTGATCTTGTTCCAGGAGTGGCATTGGTGTCCACTATTTTTTATAGTATATCTTCACCAGATTTACATGAGCTCAATAAGAAGTTAGAGGAGTTACTGGAAAAGGGTTTTATCCAATATAGTACTTCCCCTTGGGGTTCTCCTATCCTTTTTGTGAAGAAGGCAAATTGTACCTTCAAACTTTTTGTGGATTTTCCGAAGCACAACTAGTTGATGGTCATGAACTGATATTCATTGATAAGAATTGATGAACACTTTGATCAGCTTCATGGATCCCGGGAGTTCTCAATGATTGAATTGAGATCTGGTTATCATCAGTTGCACGTTAGACCAGAAGATATACCTCTTACAGCCTTTTAGAGTAGGTATGTTCTATACATGTTTTTGGTTATTTCATTTGGTCTCACGAACATGACATCAGTTTTCATGGAACTGATGAACAGAGTGTTCCATCCTTACATTGATTATTTTAGGGTAGCTTTCATGGATGATATATTGGTGTACCCCCACACTCAACACAACAATTCCATCCATCTTGATATCATATTGGTTACACTGAGATATAATCAGTTCTACGATAAGAGCTCAGAATGCCACTTTTGGATAGACTATATTCACTTCTTGGGTCATGTCAACTTAGAGACAGAAGTATCAGTAGACCCTGAGAAAGTGAGAGTAGTAGTTTCCTGGGATAAGATGAAGAAATTATTTGAGTTCCATAGTTTTCTGAGGTTTGATGGTTACTATATGCATTTTATATAAGACTTTTAAAAGTTAGCAGTGCCACTGATGGGCTTGACTAATTATGGTGTGAAGTACTTGTGGATAAATTCTTGTAATTCATCATTTGAGGATATGGAAGGTAGACTGATTTCTTAAGAAATACTGATTTTGCTGGAGGTAAGTAAGAGTTACACCGTTTTCTGTGATGCATCATGTATCGGGCTGTGAGAAGTTCTTATACAGGGGGAAGGATTCATTGCGTAGGAGTGTCTAAAATTGAGGCCACACAAGAGGAACTATCCTATGAACAATCTCAACGTCACTTCAGTTTATCATTCTTCGCATTGTTAGAGACATTATCATTTGGGAGGGAATTTTATGGTATACACTGAGAAAAAAATCCTCAAGTATATATTTACTCATCATGATCAAAATTTTAGATATCAATGGTGGGTTGAGTAATTTCATTCTATTGACATTGAACTTGCCTATATTCATGGGAATGGTAACCTGCTGGATGATGCGTTGAGTAGGATGACATAGATTTAGGAAGTTAAAAATGCTAGTAGTGAGTGGAAGATTATGTTTCTATCCTCTGTGATACAGTTGGTGGTGCACAAAATACATGGGAAGACCTTTCTTTCAACTATAACTGTTATCTCTACTCTACTGGATCTGGTACGAATGATGCATCTATCAAATTCTGAAGGCCTAGTCCTATAGGAGAGTGTGTCAGGTGAGGACCCAAATATTTGGTGGACCATAGGTGAGGATGAGGTTTTTCATTTTCATTTACGTGTATGGGTGTTAGTAGACATACGTGATGAGTTGATGCGAGATTTTTATGCATCAGTATGTGCAGTTCATCCCGGTGTAACCAAGAGGTATCGAGATAAACTTCATCATTATTGGTGGCCATGTATGAAGATGGATGTAGCAAGTTTTGTTATGAGATGTTCCACCAACCAACATGTAAAGGAGGAGCATCAGTGACTGACAGAGCTATTGAAACAGTTACCCATTCCCAAGTGGAAGTGGAATGATGTCGTGATGGATTTAATGATTTGTTTATCAAGGTCACCTTGATGAAATGATGTTGTATGGGTTATTATTTAATGACTAATGAAGGTTAAAAATTTCATGCCAATCAAGAAAAACTTCACGGTTGATGAGATTTGGACGTTGTACATCTAAGAGATTGTATGTTTTCACGGGGTTCCACACTCAATCGTTTTAGACAGGGATGCCTAGTTTACTTCTCATGTCTGGAAGGGACTTCAGAGGGATTTGGGTGCATAGGTACTTCTGAGTACATATTACCATCCCCAGATAAATGGAAAATCTGAGTACATTATTCTGATTTTGGAGAACATGCTTTGAGAATGCATCCTAGATTTGAGGGCTCTTTGGAGAGACACATACCCTTGGTGGAGGTTTCCTACAAAAACAGTTTTTAGGAAATTATTCAGATGGAACCTTATGAGGATTTGTACAACAGGCCATGCCGATCACGCCTATGTTGGATATATGCAAGATATGATGCTATGATGGGACCTTGTCTTTCCTAGAGGCCATGAAGTATGTGGAGTTGATTCCGAAGAGGATGGATACTGCACAGTCTCGCTTGAAATCTTATGTTGATCATCAGAGATGACCACTAGAGTTTGATTTTAGACATCAAGTTTTCTTTCGTGTCATACTGAGGTTGAGAAAAAATAGGATTAAGAGACAGGTGAGAATATCATAGAGGCACATTGAACTAATGTAGGTTTTGGAGAGAGTTGGGCAGGTTGCCTATCGGTTTTAGTTACCTTAGAGGTATCGGGCTATGCACAACATCTTTCATGTTTCTCGAATATGGTGTTACTTTTTAAACATGCCTCACATTTTTCAACCCAAGGAGGTTGTGTTGGAGGTAGATGAATCATTTGAGGATCACCGTATTCAGATTGTGGATCGTAGCATGAAGGTTCTCTATGTCATGTATGTTCCTCCAATACATGTTCTATGGAAGCACAACAGAGTGAAGGACGAGACTTGAGAGAGGGAGGCTGACGTACGATCATAGTTTCCAGAGTTGTTTGAAGTTTATTATTCACCACCATTGTAAGGGAAATGTGGGGATGAATTTCTTTAGGGGGTGGGGGAAGTTTGTAAGAACCCATATCTCCATTTCAGGTATGTATATCTATTTTGGGTTGTTTTAAGGGAAAATGATGAAATGTAAAATTTTATAAGTACACGTCATGTACTTATGATTACACACCATGTACTTGGGTACCCCATACAACTGTGTACTAGCTAGGTAACAACAGAGTACATGACTATGTAGGGACCAGGCAGAATGCTTATGGCAGGGGCATGTTAAGGGTACAACCCGACATGTACCATTAATTAAAACACAATGTAGTTTTCTTTTTTATTTGATAAAACAGAGCAGGGTCTTGTCTCATACTAAAAAATGTCTTCATCTTCCCTTGGTTCATAAAAGGGAGACAAAGAAGGTCTGATAAACTCTAAACCCATACATATTCTCTGTTTAACATCTGATTGAGACACATTCAGGTGCGTTGGAATCCAACCAGTGAGTTCTCAAAACCACTAGATCCTTTATTCCTAATTCTTCCTCTCTCATGAGTTTTTCGTATTTTGTATTTCTTCAAATTTTTGAGATCTATTTCATTTTAAAACGATTTGAGGGAAAAATTCAAGTGGATTGATCGTACGACATCAAGGTAGTTGTTTTGTGCCTTTCATTGATTATATTTGGATTATATATTCTAAAAGTTCTGTATACCCATGTTTGGGGTATTGCGTGTTTGGAATTAGACCATGTTTATTACCTATCATGGTTCAGTAGATTGATAAAGGGTTGTTTCACATGAGTGAGGTTAGATACCTTGGATATGGGACACCCTGTGGGTGCATTTACCTTAGTTGATTGATTATGTTCATTTGGTCTTGAATGCATGTTAGGATTTCCTTATTTCTATGCCTCTTGTTTTTAGGATGGAGTTAGTGTTTATATGAGATGCCTGTGATATTCATTGAAATTTTTTGAACTAGGGGAATATCCCAGGGAATGATTCACAAGATATGGTCATTTGTGTAATTTTTAATGTTATGTGACCCTGGGGTATTGACCATGAGATCTTCCAGGTGGCCGTTGACCCAAGGGTTTTGACTACTAGAGCATTCCTAGGTGTTTAGTTAATAATTTTTTGATAGATATTAGAACAAGGTGGTTTAGATCGTGAGATATTGGGCAGGTGGTCATTGTACATGATTAGTGGTATGTTAGACAAAAGGGGTTAGACTGTGAGAGAAACCCAGAGGGTCATTATTAAATAATTGTAGTTATGTTAGACTAGGGGGGTTAGACTGTGAGAACTACTCCAAAGGGTCGTGATTGAATAATTAAATGATTATAAAGGGTCTACCAAGACAAAGCACAAGCTTGGACTCAGTCTTACTTGTTTTTTGGATGGTCTTTTGAGACATCTGTTATGTTACCAATACCCATGGGATACTGAGATTAGGATAGATCCCAAATTTACATTATTCAACTAATTGAAAAATAAATAAATATGAATGTAATTGAAAACTATAGGATTTTATACCTTTGAATACTTCCTAGTTTATTTCTTCTTGTATTCATATTAACTTTTATATATATTCACGTATAGTTAGGCACAAATATTTTTGTGGTTACCAACTAGAATTCATCTCACACCCTGTTTGGGTCATTCTTTAGGACCCAAACAGATTATATGGTTGCATGTATAGATAAGGAAAATCACCCCTGTTCATCGGGTACTTGATTTCTCTGGGATCTAGAGAGCATCGGACCATGATGAGTCTTGCGATGATATTGGATTATATAATATTTCCTGTACTTTAGTTCAATATTGTATTTATAGTATTGTGACCTATTTAGATTATTTACAATACACAATTGAAATGCATCATTTATATATATATTCTCTAGTAGTTTTATTAATATCATACTTTCATGGTTTACTTCTTTTAGGTTATTACTACTTTTTGTATTGTTTAATATTTATTTTCCACTGTTTATACTCTACCAATGAGGGCATAGTTCCCCCAATATCACACCTCTTCCCTCACTACTAGTCAGTAGCCTTTGGTATTTGGGAAAATTTACTTAAGGTGATTTGACCAACCAAGTACGATGCACCTTTGGGTGGCACATTGATATGAGACATTGAATTTGGGAATAAAAAAAGGTATTCCTATATCTCATTGAAAAACTATCATTGTTAGAAAAATAAAATAGTATGATATCTTTTGTCTCTTGGAATAGATGTAATTGTTGTATATATAGTTTTTCCAACCTTTGAGAAATATTATCCTATAAAATCTAATGACAAAATAATTATTAAGGTAGATTGAAATTAGAAATGATATAGTAATTTATTTTTATAAAATTTATTTATAAGGTGATCAATCTCTATAACGTTATGTAAAATTTGGATAATCTTGAAAGTATCTTTGAGGTAAAGATCAATGTAAAGTAATAAAATATAAAAAACTTGTGATGAATGTTTGGTGATATCATAATTTATGATTAAGATACTATTTATGAGTTCTTTACTATAGGAAATCAAATTGATTACATCATTAGAGGAATCAAAATTTCATGTAAGATTCTAAAATTCTCTATAAACACATTAGAAAATCATTAGACATGATGAAATATATAATCTCAACCTTATATGATAAAGATAATTTATCTCTTGATGAATTAAATAACCTTTTAATGTATATGGAATGAAGAAAAATCTGAAATTAAAACAAATGAATGAAGAAATAGCTTTTGAGTTTATGAGAAAGTAGAAATTTGAAGATTTTTATCCTAATATTATTGGAATAAATGATTTTAAATATAATTATGATAAAAAATGAATGAAAAAAATCATATCTATTTTCTACAAAAAATACAAGATAGGGAGAAGAAACTATGGAAGCAAGCTCCCACTTTAATAATTTGAGTGTGGAGGAAATTGGAATATATGAATTTTCTGAATAAGAAAATTAGAGAATATGAAAAATATTTTGAAAGAAATCCTCAGTTAAATAAGTGGATAAAAATATCTAAAAAAGATAAAAAATCCATTGTAAGTGAGATAAATTTATCTGGGAAGAATATATGAATTTTCTTGAGTAAGAAATTTTAATATTACTCAACTCACAATAGTAATTTAGTAGATAAAAGAATAAGATCAAAACCGTCTTTCAGAATATTGAGAGAAAGGAATATTATTTATATAGTAATGAAGAAGAATGTGAAAAAACCTATATGGAATATCTGCTAAGATCAAAACCTGTGGACTATGTTGAGAAAACACTAAATTCCAGAAGTAAATTAAGAATATAGATTAAAGAAGTTGTGATAAGGAATATAGGTAAGGAATATATTCTATAAAAGTAATGTGTGTGTATTAAGAAGATTAAGAACCTGAAATTAAATGATATATAATAAAGAATGATACTGGAAGATCTTAGGATGAAACTTTTTACTAAATAAAATTAGGTTTGTAAAACTAAATCCAAATTTATTGTTGTTGAAAGTACATTAAATATGTTGTGAAAAAAAATCAATCATGATTAATTGTTAAATTCCGAAACATCTCAATCATCTAAAAAATTATTCCCAAGGATCATGTTACATGTACACCCAATAAATATAAAACATCATCAGATCACTCTGAAAATTTAGTTTTTATAAATTTTTTTTGAAATATTGTATTGAAAAAGGATTTGGAAAAAACACCACAAAAAATATTTGAAAATAAACTCCATTAGAATTATTCTCAACACTATGGGTATATAAATACAAAAAAATGATTTGAGCTTCAAAAATTATTCTCTAAGGAAAGATCATAATTATTCAAAAGATCATGATTCAATGGTTATTTTTGGGATTGTGGTATATATGGGAACAAATAATATAATTATTAGCATAATATGTCTATCCTTGGGAATATGAATTAACTAAGTGAGATAAACGGTGGAATAAACGGTTGTAACTTTCTTATGTTGCATAGAGAATGAAAATTAAAGTCATCAGATGCTAGATTGTTTCCAATAATAAATAAATTTGGTTTATTTGATGAAGTTTGTAGAAGTTATGGACAAACTATCCATAATGATGATTAATTTATGAAAACAAATCCATGAAAAATTTCATACAGTAGGAAATAAAAGAATTCCAGAAATAAAAAAACCATGAAAAAAAAATTTATTATAGAAACTACTCGAAAATTTATTAAAAGGAAGAAGACATGGATTATTTATAGCGGTTTCTACTCACACATGATACCTAATGTGAAAATATTGAAAATGATAAAAAACATGAAGGTGGAGTAGTTAATTTCTGAAATGATAGTTCCTTAAGAACTAGGGGAATTAGAACATTTGATATTGAAGATAAAAAATTAAATTTAGATGATTTTTTAAATATTTATGGGATTATAAACAACTTACTATGTGTTTTAAAACATTTTAATGGTGTTAAGAAACATGTATTAAAAAAATATTATATTATCATCAAAATTTTGTTACATAGAATAGTACTTACTAGGGGGACCATAGAAAATCATTTCCAGATTGGAGATCTATATAACTCATGTTACATATGTTCTGAGTATGAAAATAAGTTATGGCATTGAAGACTTGGGAATCATTACCAAAAAATTAAAAAAATAATTCTATATTAAATTATATAAGAAACACACTACCGATGAAAATAAAAATAGATTATATTTTATTAACATTTCATAATTGAAATAGAGTAAATAGAATGAATAATATAATCAAAATCGAATTCACTATCCCACTTGATCTCACTCACTCTTATCTTTATGGGATGATGAGACGTCAATAAATAGTTATTTTTTACTTTATTAAAATACTTAATGATTTCAATCAGAGGGACAATATAATTTTCATGATACAAAAATTAGAGAGTAAAAAATAGATGTTTTAAAAGTGATTTTTGGAATGAGAAATGGGTGGTTTTATACTAAAGATGAGAACAAATAATAGAGAGGAGTACACAAGAAATGATTTTGGATCATTTTTTAATAATCATGGAATCGAATGCTAATATATTTATCCATAAACTCCTCAAAAAATTATTTGGGGGAAAGGGATATATACATTTAGTGGAATTTAGAAGTAATATATTGGATTAATGTAAAATTTGTAATTTTGTTTATGGATATAAGATGTTAATAATTATATTCATGTGAAAAAATGTTTTTAAGGTTGTAATCAAACATTAATCTTTATTATATGTGTTATAAGAAAAATAGATGGTGAAATATTTTTTTGGGAGTGCTTAATTTAATTAAATAAAATCATGATCATTTAATGTATTAATAAAAATATGAGGATATAATTTTAATGGGATTTTAAACCAAAAAATAATTTATGAATGTTTGAATAAATGTATATAGAAGTTATTAGATTTTTATAAAGTGAATGTTATAAAAAATAAATCTTCCTTTAAAATATTTTTTTAATTTTATAAGGAAGTTATTTTTATTTATTATTGATATCCAAAGAAGATAATAATAAAGATAATTTTATGCCTTTAACTATACAAAGTGTCTAAAATCAATTTAGTGATGGGGAATGTGTGACAGGAAAAAATATTTAAAATTTCATAATTTATGGAAATAGGTTGAATTTAACAACGTCATTCGAAATCAGGATACACTAGTTAATACTAAAAGGAATTTGATGTTAGAGAATCGATCACCACTTATAACACAAGTGGTACCAAAACCAGTTTTATAGGAAGTTTAAAATAAAGACTTGATATATGAGTTGAATACATAGTTTAATAAAATTGAGAAAAATTACACATGAGATATTGTTCGATGAAAAATAATAAATAATGTTATAGGAAAATAGTTGTGTTCATAAGTAAGAATAATCAACATGGAGAATTTTTTTGTAATAAATAAATACTTGTTTATAATGGTTACTCATATGTGGAATGTGTTTAGATTAAAGAAACGTTTTCCAATTTTGTACGACTTGAAACTATAAGAATTTACTTATAATTTGTTGAAAATAATTGTATCAAATTTTATCAGAGGGATGTTATGTTATCTTTCTTAAAGTTAAAATCGGAAAATTAGTTAATATTTGCCAACAGAGTGGGGTTTACTTAACAAATATTGAGCTAATATGTGCATGATGAAGAAAGAAATGTATGGGTTGAAATAATAGGGATGAAATTTCAACTGTAATATTTTCTTGTGAATGTTATACAACCATTGAAGATTATTTGAGATAATAAAATTTCAATCAATATTTCAAGAAATCACGAAAAACATTCAATATAAAATTTATTTGAAATTATTTAAAATTTTATAAAAGATAGATTTGATATAGGAGATATTATTCTGGAGTAAATTTTAAAAAAGTATGAAAATGATGATATTTTTATAAATGCTATAGAATATGAATAATTTAAATTATTGAGGTGAAAACTATAGTATTTTTAATATTTTTTTAAAAAATTTATAATGATTTTTTATAGGTTTTTTTAAATCATTTTTAATTATAGGAGGTGGTGAAGGATTTTATTCTATAACCATGTTAGAAAGCATTCCTTAAGTCAAATGATGTTTTGTTGTTATTCATGTTCCAAACATCATAAAGAAAATCATGCTCCAATATTATTTTTTAAGAAATTTTACAATGGAAATAAGTGAAACAATGTTACAAGATAAACCGGGGTAGTTGTTACCAGTTGTATATAATCATGAATTTCTCAAAAGTTAATTTATACACACTTATAAAAATTTTAAAGAATAAAAATGGGTTATAAGTACATCGGTGTTATAAAATTTATGTTCAATTAGATATAAAAATTTAAGGATTTAATACCAAAAGGAGAAACAATGTTGTCAAAATACATAGTGGTAGAAATCAAAATATAAATAAATGAGACCTAACAGAGAAGCCTTTGTGACTGAAGTCTTTAGAAGTTGTAAAAATGTAATCATATAGTCGACGGATTGAGTGCACCAATAAAAAACAGAGTTTTAATTAATTATCTTTTTTATAAATTTTATTTATTTTATAGAATGTATTACACACAACAAAATGTTATTCTAGTGCAACATGTAACAATGGGATGGCTTGCATTACACACAACGTTTAGTTATAACAAACCCATGATATATTATTTATATAGTTATTAAAACATGACAATTATAACCTATCAAATAAACATTTTGGCATGAATAATAAAAAATTATTTGTAAATATTATTTGTCATAGTTTTATATAAATAAAACTAATTGTTTAAAAAGTACTAAATTTTTAGTAGAGTCTTTATATGTTTGAAAAATATTATTTTATCAAAAAATATATATATTTTTTGAAATTTCTGAAAAATAAATTTTAGAAATTTTAGAAAATAAATTTTACAAAATAGACTAGTTTTTTGAAATAATCATGTAAAAATTATCTTAGGTTGAATTTCTGGGGTTTTTCAAAAATGTTTCATTTTTTATGAAAAGTAAAAAAACTAGATTTTAATTGAAAAATCACTTTTTAATTTAATTAGTTTATAATGTTTAATTAAATTTTAATTAGGTATAATGTAAAATAAGTTAAATTATAAATCAATTAATCCAACTTAGTCTATTTTAATCAATTTCATATTTAATTTTTATTTAAAACCACTCCAATATTTTGAACAATTTCTATTTAAAACTCCACATTCTCGTAGCATCTATGGGATTAATATTAATATAAAATTTTCCACTTATATGGATGGAATTTTTAATAGATTATCCCATATTTGGAATCAGAATAATTGATTTTTTATAACAAGTTCAATATAATTTTTGACCAATATGAATAGTAAAAATAAGAAAAATTAATTAACAAGGTTATGGTAAAAATGGGTTTATCCAGTTGTTAAACAGAAATTATAAGGGTTAAAGATAACAAAATACGTCTCCAAAACACATTTTATATCCCCATTTAGAAATCGTCATTTCTATTTTAGATAATTTTTCAGTATTGGAGCATTTTGACATGAACAAATATGGGTGGAATTCTTTCTTTCAGAAAATTAGAAGTATGACAGTAACCTCACATATAAAAGGCCACCCATTATCCTCTCATATTTAAACCATTAAATACTTTTTTTCAAAAATATCTTCCAATATAACTTTTAAAATTAACTCTACTCGTCCTATCATTTTTATTTTAGGTTGAAATCCAACCTATAAAGACTTTTGTTGAAAACCCGAGGAAAAACAAAGAAGGGGTAATGATTATTAACAAGCATTTTTGTTTTATTTATTCATACAAATATTTAAATTATTATTATTCTAGGATGATATAATATCATAATATTCATAAATATATTATTTTTATTTTTATTTATTACATTATCAATAACCATTTCTACTTCCATCTAATGGGTTAGAAAGTCATCATTCGTGTGTACCATGAACTATCTCTTCACAAACAAATGTCATTCATTTCCCCATTTCCACCTATCAAGGATACAAATAATGATGGAATTATTTTTTATATATTATATTTAATATATTATTTTAATTATGGAATTAATTTATCCTATGTACCTTTATACTTCCCATTCGTTGGGAATATAATAATCATTCTTTTGTGTACATCGAACTACCACCTCGCAAAGCGATGTGATTCGATCACATATTACATGGACTGTATTAAGGAAGAATCTAATAAAAAATGGGATATATATATATAAATGTTATTTAATGATAATATATATAATATAATTTTCTTTCATTCTATATGATAAGAAAATGGAAACAATGTTCATGTGTACGTACGACCCACCGTCTCCATGAACGGTGAATTTAATTTTTTCTTATCACTAAATTGTAATGATTACTAAAAATACATATATACTAAATATATATGATTTTAACATCATGTGTTACATTATGTATATGATGAATTCTTTGTTTATTTAAGAGTAAAAAAAATAACAAGTCAAAATATACACGAAAAACAAAGCAGTTATTGCTTGAAACAAGACTTTAACATGGAATTGTTAATAAAAAGGTTTAAAAAGATAACAAGAAAATAATATATGGTATGATATAGATAAATATTTCTATTTAATAGATTTAGAACAAACTTATATTTATTATAATATAATTTTTAATGAGTACAACAGAAGTTAAGACTTAAGGTAAGGAATTGTTTTCTGAATATGTTTTATTGTGACATATGTTAGGTAATGCAACAATATTATTTAAAGAGGTGTATATAAAACACCTTTGTCATGTAATAGCATGAATTTATTCAATATAATAATATTTTAGGTTTCCTTTTATGTTATTCCTTTATAGGAATTGCTATCCAGGTTTATCAAATAGTTAATATTTTATGTTACAATCTCATTGTTTAGAAGGATTTTTTATGATTATTTTTCTAATGATAAAATATTATGATAAATCCCACAAGAAACTCATAAAATTTAATTTTCCTATGATTATTAATTTTTTTAATTTAATATTACAATTTTTCCACTATTTGGTAATTAAAATAATTAATTAACTGATTTTATAAAACTCTAACTTTATTTATCTTTTCGTTTAGGAATCCATTTTATTCTGAAACCTTGTTTAATAAAAAAAGTTTAACAAATAGTTTTTAACATTATCCAAATGATTAATTAAATAAAATTTTAACCATTTTTACTTTTTTTTGAAATGAATATTCATTTCACTTTCTGAACAACTCTTATTTGGTTTTTATCTAAAATTTGGAAATAATAATTATTTTAATTTGTACAGAATAAGTGGAATTTTCCATCACTAGGAACACTATTTAAATTGAATATTGCATTATAAATTTTCATGGTTATTTTAAAATAAAATTAATTTCAAAATGATTTTTGTTTAATTTTTTTTAATTATAATGGATATTTTCTTCAATAAAATATTTAAATTATTTTTAATTCTTATTTATAACGTTTCAATTTTAATTTTAAAAATTGTCCAAAATGTTTTTGAAGAAAATTTTTGAAAAAAAATTATCTTCCTCAAAAAACATTCGATGTTATTTATCCTTTAAAATCATTTTGCATATAATATGACATTAATTAATGTTATCTTGGCCTTACTGAGGATATGATCCCAGGAACCATTGTTATTCACTCTATGAATAGTTTATGTTAATGATGGAATTATTTTTATGAAACATGTTTCACTTCCACAGGTTATACCATCATAGCATTATTTTGAAACCTGCTTCATTTTCTATGGGTTATGCTATGATAAAATGATGCAAATATTATGAAACATGTCACTTTACTATAGAATATTATATGATTAATTGTTTATGAAACCCAATTCATTTCATAGGATATGATTTGATGAATATTCTATGATCTTGTGGAACACATAAATATGGGTTTCTTTATAATATGGGAGGAACCTATATATCCCACTAATGCATTGGGTAAATATTTATATCACATGACATGGGATAGATTGAAATGGGAATTAAACAATGTTCAATCAGGGATTTTTTTTCTATGATTGTATTGGGAGTGAACCTTGAATACAATAATGGTTTTGGAGGGTGAACCTATTAAAATATGATATCCTTTAAAATTATTCATAGAAATTATGGAAATTATTTTCATTTCTTATTTGTATTCCATAAATATATGTATTAATCAAATGTTATTATCTCATGGTTCAAGTTCATTTATCCCCTTATGATTCTTGTATTATGGATTTCAAATATTCAATTCTTGTCTCAGAACCTTATGTCCATGTTATTCTTATATATCACCCTTGTTAACCCATATTGATGATATTTTATCACCCTTTATTATGTGTCCATTCCTAGGGTTGTGAAGTTTTTATTATTTATGATATTTCTAAGAATAGTTTTATTTATGAAGATCATATTGGGAGATGATGTAGTTTACATATGGACCAGTTATTTGTGTTTCTATGTTTCCAAATACACTAAAATATTATGGCCCTCATGTGTGTGTCTAGGTTATATAATGAATATTCATAAAAAAATTAAAAAAAATGTTTGATAAGCCTAGGTTTCTATAGTTTGTATAAAAGGATTAGTTTTGTTAACTATTTTAAAATAGGATTTGATAACCATAGTGAGATGTCAAAGGACTTGTCTAAGATTAAATCTACATATGAATCAAAGTATAGGAAAATATCCTAGACTTTTGGTAAAGGATAGAGCATGTTGTTTCCAAAGGGTAAAATCCATGTTTGGATATTACAAGTGGATGTGGGTTTGGAACATAGGAAACAATTTGTAATAACTTTGACAATGGGGCAATGAATTGGACTTGATCATTACCTAGTGCATCAAAATGGTCCCTACTACACACTTGGTTTGAAATACCCTAGGGATATGCTTTTAAAATTAACAAACACCATATGAACTATCATGAAGGATTTAAATAGAATATTACTATGAATTACCAAGGAAAAACCTAAGGTGTCATAGATTAATGAATTAGTCTTCATGATTTATAAACCCTAATAGTGATTTCTCAGGATTAAGTGGTTCCCCATTATGATTATTGTTTCTTAAACTATGTATTTTTTGGTTCAGTAAATCAGTGAATGATAAATATACCATTTTAAGGTTGTGTGAGATGGAAATTACAATGATTTTTCTCCTATAAACCCACACATTATAGTAGTTGGAATGTAACATATACATTTTATGATAAAAAACATTCTAAAGCTATTAATCCTGTTAGAATTATAAACGAACAAAAGAGGGAACAATACTTTTTTTGAGTCTTTAATGAGTAAATTTCCATCATACTTTAGTTGAACCACAAATCTACTATTTATTGAGTAATGGATTAGTACAACTGAGAAGATATTTATCTCTCTCCAGTGTTCGAAACATTAAAAATTCAATTTTTATTTCTACCGCTTGTAAGGTGAAACAAATCAATGGTAGAACCTTAATAAAGAATATGGGGAAATATAATGAAATTGGTTCCATGGATTGGGTCTATTTCAAGAACTTGTTTTTCAAAAAATAAATTCATCATATTCTCCTTATGAAGATGGATAAGGAGTTCCAAGAGTTAAAGGAAACAAATGATGTATCCCTTGGTACCTATGAGGATGCTTTTAAGACCCGTGCAGTAAGCTTCTGGGTTTATCATCCAAACTAATTTTATAGTTGATCGATTATATAGTGGATTAAAACCAATTATTTGAGGGGTTTTATCTATAATAGAATTCAATGGATGTGAAAATATTTTTTTATGTTTTGTCGGGGTGGAAATTAATGTTTCAGTTATGTATTAATGTCATAGTTTTGGAAAGAAAGGGAAGATGACGTTCAAAAGAAAATTTAAAAACAATGTAGAGAAGAAGATGATCTATCCTTTTACTCGATGAATGGGAAGAAACACAGATCTAATTTCCATAAGGGAAATTGAAAGTGTTTTAAGTGTGGAAGAGAGGGTCATTATGAAATTTATTTTTGATGTGATAGGAAAAATTTAGCTAAGGATATGATTAGAGAGAAAGCTACACAGAATGCACCACACACACTCTAGTTTTTCAAATGAGAGGAGTACGGGAACTACACTAACCAGTTAACAAATAAAAAGGTTAATTATGAATATCAACATAAGTGAACTATTCATCAATGGAAAAAGGGTAAATCTCTAGTGATCATTATTTCTGATGAGGGGTGCGATAATAGTGTGGCAAAATTTACACTTACAACAACCCTAGAACTACTAATGTCATATTAATCTCTAGATATAAACATCATTTCATATCTAAACAATATTCAATGGGTATTAATATGACACCCAAATTATTACATTTAGAATTAGAATTGAATAACCCTTGTGGTATGATGATTTCAACCCATGTATATGATTAATCAAAATATTATTTTTATGGGAATTCACTTCCTATAAATCTCGTAATTCTTCATCTGGTCAAATTTGATGTTATTTTAGGCTTAGATTAGAATTCCCTATAAAAGTATGAAATCAATAGTCATGATAGGGAAGATAAAGTTTATATTAAAAACCAACATATATTCATATATCAATGTGAAAATAAGTATGAACATTATATGGAGATTACATACATAGTATAGGTATTAATTCCCATTTAATATTCATGTTTATCTATAATTATTTGAGGGGAACATAACGTCGATGATATGACTATTATGTAGGTATATTTTTATGTCTTTTTAAAGTAGTTTCCTAGTAATCCACCAAAAATTAAAGTTGAGTTCTCAATAGAAATCATACCATGTACCATACAAATTTCAAGGACGATCTATAGAATGTCCAAAATTGAGTTACATTAACTAAGAAATCCATACAAAGAGAACCTTGACAGGGGATTCATTCGGCCATTTTTATCGCCTAGGGTTGAATCTATTCATTATTTTTTGAAAAGAAGGATTGGTCAATGAAACTCATTGATGATAATGAAGAGTTGAACAAGATCACGATAAAGAAAAAGGATATACCCAATACAATATTCCATACAAGGTATGGAAGCAATGAATATATATTTATTTAATTCATTATAACTAATACCTCTACTATCTTCATGGATTTAAGGGATAGATTATTTATATAATACATTGAGCAGTTTGTGGTAGTTTTTATAGATGATATTATTTTCAACTCAAACAGAAATTACAAGAATGAAGATCACTTGATAATTATACTAAATACCCTAAGGAAGGATAAAATATATGAAAAGTTTATAAAGTGTAAATTTTGGATGAAAAATGTTTTGTTTTTGGGTCATATAATCTCAAGGGAGGGTATATTAGTAGATGATTCAAAGATGGAGGCTATTGAATGTTACCCCAGAACAACCAAGATGACTGAGATCCATAGATTTCATTATTTGGATAGAAATTATCGACAATGTGTGGAGAATTTCTCACAACTATATAATTGTATAATAATGTTAACCTGGAAGGGAGCCATGTTCTTCTAGATATATTAATGTAAGGAAGATTCAAAGGAACATGATAGAATATTTTTCAATGAACCCACACTTATATTACCTATAGTGGATAATGGATTGTAATCTATAATAATGCATCAGTGAAGGGATCAGGATGTGTTTTTTATGAATAATGACATGGTTATATATTTGGAGTCATGAAAATTGATCATTTGTGAGAAAAATTGCCCAAATCCTAATTTAGAGTTTTTATAGTAATTTTATAATTAAATATATAGAGGAATTGTATTTATATGAAATTTTTTGATATATATATTGATCATAAAGTTTTAATTTATATATATTCACATAGAATGAGATGAAGGTTAGAGGAGATTAAATATTATAACGGCTTAATAAATTACCACTCTGGGAAAGAAAATTAGGTGGGTGATGCATTGAGTATATAAGATCATGTTATCATATTCATGATAAGGAATATAAAATCTATAGTATTTATTTGATAATCAATGGATGGATTTTAAAATACAAGAGGTTTGGGGAAAATATTTTCTTGCTCAATTGAGAGTTTAATAATCTGCCCAATTTAATATTTAAGAGGTGTATAAGGAAGATGTAGAGATGAAAATATGGATAGAAATGTTCTAAAGTTTAATGTTGATCGTGATGGAATGATATGTTTTAGGAAACATGTATTAATTCCATACATAAGAGATTTTATGAAGGTTGTGTTAGAGGAATATCATAGTTTTTCATTGTCAATTTATCGAGAATGTATAGAGATGTATAGAGATTTGAAAGAGTGCTTCTTTTGGGATAGAACAAAGAGAGATATCATAGTGTTTGTATCTCAGTGTTTGTTATGTTAAGAAGTTAAGGTTGATAGTGAAAATTTTAATGGGATTTTATAACTATTGCCTATAATATGATAGATATGGGAAAACAACACATTGTATTATATTATTGGAATACTAAAAATGCCTAAATTATATAATTCTATATGTTTTATAGTGGATCACCTTAAAATGATAGCACAATTGATCACTAACATAATATAATTATTTCGAGATTTGAATACCAGGATATAAATTAAAGAAGTGGTACTTTTTCTTGGAGTACCAAATTCTGTTGTGTCTAATCAGGATTTGAGGTTTAACTTATAGTTCTAGTGATGTATTCATCACATTCTTGATATATTTTTAAGTTTCTACTCTACGTATCATCCTCTGACAAATGAACAATCTGATAGAATAATTGAAACCCTAGAGGGTATGTTGAGATCCTATTATTTTTATTTAAATGGTTCTTGAGATCAACACGTTCCTCTATTTTAGTTTTCTTACAACAATAGCTTTCACTCCATCCTTCCTATGGATCCTTATGAATCCCTCCATGGATAGATGTTTCAAGATCCAACATGATTCAATGAAGTTGGAGAAATAATGATATTGAGAGATAATATATCTAAGGAAATTAAAGATAACATTAAATCCATTCATAAAAACATCATGTATGCTATGATTTGGTAGAATGGTTCTCTTAATAATCACTGGAGTGATCTAGAAGTTGATGTTAGTGATAAGGGGTTTCTATTAATTTCTCTATGGAAGAAGGTTTTGAGATTTTGTAATAAATGGAAATTGATCTCTAGGTAAATTGATCCCTTTTAAATTCTTGATTGCAACGCGATGGTAGATTATTAGCTGGCACTACCACCAATCCACTCTCATCTCCATGATGTGTCCCATGTATAAATCTGGAGGAAATACATATCTTCCCCTTCACATGTGCTGAACATAGAATTAATACTACCAGATAAAGATATTTATTATGAGGAAAAACTGATAGAGATTCTATTTCATATAGAGAATTTTATATAATACAAGGCCACTCACTTGGTCAATGTTTTTTTGGCTAAGCTACCATTTTGAGGACGCATCGTGGGAACATGAGGAAATGATGAGGCATAATTATCCCCATTTTTTTTGTATTAGAGTGAGGAATTTTGTGGTAGTAATCCATTTTAATGGTGGGAGAATGTAAAACCACATTTTTATCATTATTTTTTTTAATAAATGAAATTTATTTGATATCTTGCATTATATACCACAACAAGTTAATCTTTAGAAAAACACAACTTTGGGCTAACTTTCATTTAACAGAGCACTATGTTTTAACAAAAAAATGATATATTGTTAACAAATTTATTCAAACACAGCCATTATAACCTAGCCAAAAAACATAGTGAGATGGATAGTAATAAATTATTTTTAATAATTATTTATAATGGTAATATCTATTGAAAACATATTAAAGAAAAGGTTTTTAATTTTCAGTAAAGTCTTTATATGATTTGAAAATACTATTTTCTAAAAAAATTACGTGTGTTTATTTTTATGAAAATTAATAAAACTATTTATTAACACATTAATAAAATTAATTTTATAAAATAAACTTCATTTCAGAAATCATCATATAAAAATTATCTTAGGGTGAAGTTTTTTATTTTTTCTAAAAAGTTTCATTTGTTAATGAATAGTGAAATACTAAATTTTAATTGAAAACTACCTTTTCATTTAAATTATTTGTACAGTTAAATTATATTTTTAATTGGTATTAAAGTAATATTTGTTAAAATATATATTCATTAATAAAATTTATATAATTTTAATCAATTTCATATTTAATTTTGATATAAAAACATTGTAATATTTTGAACATTTTCTCTTCAAAACCCTGCTTTCCCATCACGAATGAAAGATTAATTTTATATTTACATTTTCTACTTATGTGAATGGAATATTCCAAAATGGATTCCATATTTTTAATCAGAACATTTTATATTATATAATAAATTGAATTTAATTTTTTACACAACTAAGAGTAAATATTGTAAAAATAATTTACCATTATTAAGGTAAAAATGGGTTTACTAGGGTAGTTAAACTAAAACTATAAGGGTTAAAAATAACCTAAAACATGTCAAAAACCAATTTTATGTCTATAGTTTTACTATATCCCTTCGAGGGTTGATAATTATCCATTATGAGATCCTTAGTACAAGAAAAAACAAGGGTATAATTTATTCTTATGTCACTCACCTCACTTATAAAAGGCCACCCTTTCTCTTATCCTTTTCACACCATCAAACCCTTTGGGATCAGCCAATACCTTCCCAAACAGCTTCCAAAAATCCATAATTACATCATAGGTGAATTATTTTTTATATAAATCGTACTTAGGAATTATTTTGGTGCAAAATTTATATGTATACCCTAGGAAGAGTTAACATTCATAAATGAGCATTTTTTTTATTCCTTCATCGACAGCATTAAATTTTGTTTATTTCATTATATTATTATAACCATAGTATATTACGTATAATTTGATTTTTATATTTTAGGGTCATAAACTAGAACTGTTTCAACTCCTATCGAATGTGTTTTTAAATCCTTATTAATGTATACGACAGACATCCTTTTCACGAACTGATGTCATTCATTTCTCCATTACCACCTCTTGAGTGAAGAAATATTAATGTATTTTTTGTTTATATAGGATATTTATAATAATATTATTCTTTTAATATTATTATATATAACAAGCATTCAAACTTTCTATTTTTTGGGAATACGATAATATTTCTCATGTGTATATCAGACTACCTCCTCGCAAATCAATGTGATTCATTCACGCTTTACATTGAAGTCATAAAGGATGATTTTAATGGAAAAAATGATATGTTTGAAATAAATAAAATTCTATAATGATAATATATTTCATTTATTTTTATTTCATTCAATCTGATACAATAATTGAAGCATTATTCATGTATAAGTATGACCTACCATTTCCATGAATGATGTATTTTATTTTATGTTACTAAATTTTATAGATTAGTATAAATAAATAATATATGTGTGTGTGTGTGTGATATATATAAAAAGGTATAAAATATAGTGATTGTGATAGCATTATCTCATTTAGAGGACGAAAAATAACAATTCAAAACAAACATGAAGAATAAAGAAGTTATTTCCCAAAACATGACTTTAATAAAGAATTGTTAATAAATGGGTAATAAATGGTGATAAGAAAATAATAAATGTTAGGAAATATAAAAATATGGTTATTTAATATATGTATAAAAATATTATACTTATTATATATGATTTTTGAATGAGTATGAAAAAATTGAAAACATAGTTAATAGATTTTTGTCTCAATTTTCATTCCTTGAGACACATGTTATGTTATCCACCTATATTCTTTCACATGGTTTAGATACAATGAGTTTTATTTATAATATCATGAATTTATTCTTAATCATTATATTTTATGTTTAATTTTATATTACCCCATCAAGGGGATTATGATTCAGGGTTACCAAAGCGGTAATGATTTTTTGTTACAATCTCATTATTTATTGGGATTTTTTATGATTATGTATCCAATGATAAAATATTACGATCCATCACTCAAGACACTCGTGATTTTTCTTATAATATTTATATTCATGAAATTTTAAAGTAATATAACCATTTTTCACTCCTTGTTATTGAAAATAATTGAGAATTTGTTGTTAATAAAATATGACTTTATTTTACTTTCTTTTCCGAATCTATTTTCTTATAAAAACATGTATTCTAAAAATGTTTTTAACATTATCCAAATTATTTAATAATGACATTTTTTCTGATATCAGACTTTTTACAAAAGAATATTTTAAATTAATCTTCATTTCCTTTTCCAAACAAGGTCTCTTCAAATTTTACCAAAAATGTGGAACGAATCACTATTATAACATGTACGACATGAGCATAATTTTACACCGTCATGACCATTTTCTACATTAAAGATAAATTTATAAGTTTTAATGGTTATTTTAAAAATAAATTATCTTAAAAATATTTTCTATTAAAAAAATGGGTTTTTAAAGTGGAATGGATAATTTACAAGAAAAATATTAAATGATTTTTAAATCTTCTAATATTTTAAATTTTATTTTCTATGAAAGGATCCTGCAAATTAATTTTTTTAAAAAAATTTATCTTCAAAAATTTTTATCATCCTCAAGAAACGTACAATTATCAAAAAAAATTTTCTCTTACTCGTGACTTTTATCCACTTATCCACTATTTTCTAATCATCTGAATCTGTAAGTGGATTTCCTAAGAAATTCATTAGAAAAACCTAAAAACATGTAATTTTGAATATATTTACATAAAAAATTTTAAATATCCTCTAACATGGTGCATCAAATATGATATCTCATTTTATGTTATCTAGAATGTTTAATAAAATTGGAGATCATTTCTTAATTTTGAGTTTAAGGAATTTTGTTGAAAGTCCAAAAATTTTCTAGAAGGCATGATAAGCATACAAAACATTTGAGTTGAGTGGGAGTTTTGTATTGTGAGTTTTTATTGAGAATGAAAATGAATTTTAGTTACCACCATTTCTGAAATGAGAACACCTATAAAATGGGGTCTAAGTAAAACTCACACTAACACTATTCATGAATACAAAAGAGATGACATGTTGAAGTTTTCAAGCATTGTGGCTTTCCAACAGAGTTTGTTAATGATGATACCAGTTGGAATAATTGGAAAGAGGAATTGTATAGAGGTAAAGGTCAAAGTCATCGAAAAAAGGCATCGGTTAGAGGCACCATAATCTTATTTTACTGAATATAGTTTATTAAAATATTATGCGGGAAACAATTTATAAGAAAGAGCACATATTAAAGGTATAGTTTTGTAAGGTGTACTAGAAATATTATACCAAATAAAGTTAATAGGAGCACCATATGGGTATTTCATATGAAGAAAATTAAAAAATTTGATGTTTTTCATTTAGCTTATAAGAATAAGTTGTTTTTATTTTATTAGTTATGAAACATATGAAAACATTTTTAATTAATAAGAGTTAATATAATCATTCCTATCTAGAGATAGAATGAGTCTAATGGGATTCAGATGAAATTTTATTCTCTTTATATAATCATATATTTACATGGAATGAAAGGAGTAACCATGCAAAGGATAAAGGTTCTCACACTGAGGTCAATCCTGGTAAATATAATGTATCTTATTTTTGTTTTATATCATTTCATAATTGTGATATTGTCATATAATGTTGATAAGAATTAAAATTATAACATTTTTTGGTGGTTAATTTAACAAAACATTTATATAAAAAAGAAACCCCTGATTCACCCCACCCACAATTTTAGTGGTTCTTACAATCCTAATGATCAGTACTCATCAAGGAGAAACCCGTGTAGTCGGTAAATGCATATTTACATTCCTGAATTTCTAGAAATTAAATTTTTATTTTCTTAAATATAACATCATAGATCTATATTTTATTCCCACTTTTTCAGGTAAATATTATAATGATTAAACACACTATTAACATCCTTATTCTTTTATCCCCAAATGTTCATTTTTTAATGGGATTCCAGAATTTTTCTTAAAGATCAACTCTTCCCATAACACTTTTACCCTCATAATAATTATTATCCTATTTCATATTATTTTTAGTATCCTTAAACACATGTTCATCCTCTAAATCATTGAAAAGTTTCTTTTTTAATTTTTATGGGACAATAGACTTCTTCATAAGGACAATTTCTCCATTTAAAGGATCCATGTTGGAAGTCATTTATAGCTTTCACATCTCTTGTTACATTTTTTATATTCTCTTTTACTCATCATCTTATTGAAGTTTCTAGGGATATTTATCCATAATATTTCCCACACTACCAAATCTAAATAATTAAATAGGATTATTTCCCTTGAACTTTCCCCTTCACCTCTTAATATTAGAGTACAAAAATGACATATCCACATCAACATCATTAATGCATATTTTTTATTTTATTGAGAGATTATTCTTGTAATTAACAAATATCTTTTGGGTACACTTACTTGACTTATTTTCTTCATTTATCATCTCCTAATTCATAATATTACTATGTAAACTATCAAGTGGTACCTCATTTTGGAGATTTTCTACCAGAACAAACACGTTTTCATTGAAATGAGGATGAATTGTTCTCTTGATTCTCATCAGGATATTGTTATATTTGAGATATTTAAAAAGCCCTCAAATATTAGAAAAAAGAAAATGTTGAGGGTTGAAAAAGGAATAATCCATATCATTTAAACATTATCAAATCATTACACTATTTCTATAGAACCTAACCTTTTCCTCCCAAATAGTTAAATCTTCTTCATAAATATTCAAAAAAATCATTGCATATTTTGAGCGGGTTTGCATGAAATTTAATTTGTGTGTCTATATCACTTACCAATTCATTTATGGATTTGGTATCCATATCCAATTATTAATGATATTTCATAATGAAGGATCCAATTTCCATGATAGAAGTGATTCCATAAATGGATGTTGTATAGAAATGTTTTATTAATTATCTGAAATGGTATTACATCCATTATTTTCATAACAATAAATTTATTCCTTCAAATATGGGAATACCAATGTGGGTGAAAATCATCACCATGATTCCATGAGATATAAAGAAAAAAATACATCTTTTATACAACTTTTATATCCTTTATCAATTATTACACCCTGAGAGGTGGGGTGAATCACAATATAAGGGTTTAAAACACTTCCTTTACCGTGGATCTTGTTCTCTCACCTGGAGGAACACTTCATATTCTCAATATATTTTCTCTCAATGGGCGATAAAAGAAGTAAATTACATGATGAATTTTATTTAGTTCAGCCTCATAATGTTATTTCTATGGGTCACATAAAATAATGTTCTTGGGAACCAAAAATACATAACGAAAAATAATTTATAGGTTAAAAATTAGAGTAGGCTATGTAACCCTTAAAGTTAACTACCACAAACATATAGAGAATTCAATACTATTCTTAAATATTGAACTCCTTTCCCTTCTTGATGACATCTTTATTCTTCATATTAAGATAATAAAATTCTTCTCTATGAATGGTGTATCTTGTTAGAACATGAATTTTTCAAATTCTAGTGAGAGAAGAGAGATCTTGGTAAAACACATTCTTTCACCTTTAACCCTATAGATCAGATCTCGAATAACCCATTTCTATCATACCTATTAGATTCTATAAGTCTTTATATATATGTATCTTACCTCAATATTTATCCACTTTTAATCCTCTCTTTAATATATATTTCCTAAAACCAATGAATTCATAAAATTAAGGACTTCAAGAACTAACTAAAAATTCCCCATTAAATGGAAGTTCTAACTACTATAAAATCTAATGATCATCATAAAAAATGTTTCTTGATATATTAACTAAATTTATAAAATAGGTTTCATCCTGGACTAGTTAAAAAACATGTAAATTTTTTCTCAACACACTTAGCATCGGGATCATAGCTTCTTTTCATATGCCATTTTTCATATGAAATTTTCCTATAAACAACGACATTATACAAAAAAACATAGTGATGCTCCTAATGAATCATAAGTGAACAACCAAACTCCCCAATAAAATAAAATAAAATTGTATCACCCCTGTTTTTATTTTTCTAATATATTCCATCAATGTAGAAATAATGCTTGATCACTACTTGTACTCAATAACCTAGTGTAAAAACATTATATTTACTATCTCCACTACGACTTATACCAAGTATTTCACCATGATCAAATGGTTAGGTTATCATTAAACCCTCTCCATTGAACATGACGTATTTGTTACCCATAATGGACTCTTTATCTTCATCATATTTTTGTCTTCTTATCTAAACATTTCATAAGAAATTGGTGCGATCTCCCACTCTAGTCATATCCACTTACAGTATGGCCTAGAAAACCTTAAAAAGGGCATGATTTGTGACATGTTGAAATGCTAGTTGAATAAACATAATAAAATCATTTAAATTTTCTATAAATAATCCATCATCAAACATTTCAATACTAAATCCTAAAACCCTTGTGTAGGATTTATTCTAACGTTCATATTCCTATGACTCATACAAAACATGAAAATGACTTAAAAATATAGAATTTAACCCTAAAATGATACATATTTTATGTTCAATGAACAATACATAGTTTATATTGATACATACATATATGAAATCATTGGAATGACTCATACACTGAGTTAAAATAAATCATATACAAATTCATAAAGTAATCATACATAGTTCATGTAATTACTCAAATTCTGCATGAAATAGGAAAATTTCATTCCTAACCTAGAATTATAGATTTATTTAATATTTTAATAGAATCATTCAAAATTACTAATTTATATCTTAAAACATCTATAAGAAACCCAATATATTTCAACCCAGTTTCCCATAAATTTCCTTAATAGGTTGATAAAAAACTCAATAACCAAATAAAATTATAAGCATTTCTTCAATATACCCATTTATATTTTTTGATAAAAAATTTGAATACATCCTCAAGAAACTCAAACTTATTCCTGATCTAATTAACCTTAATAAATTATAAGTAAATCATAGTTTATCTAAAATTATATATATATATTTGAATCAAACAACATGATGATGTACTATTTTTTTAGAGCATTCCATCGCTTTGTGATAAGAATCATTTGGTCCAGTGACTAAAATTATTTTATCAGATAATTTTATGAAAATCATTACAAATAGTCCCCATTTTTGTTATTACTAAACTCGAGATAACAAAATAATTAATTATTTTCCCTTTAATACAATAACTAACATTTGAAAAAAAGGTCGATTACTTTTCTATTCCCCTTGGACAACAAAATCTGAATATTTTTTGGGATATGATTCTACATGGTTTCAATTGAGAGGGGGAAAAATTTAAACATTAATTTAGGGAACCATAACGTTGTAAATTAATTGATGAAAATATCTTCATCTTGTGCCTCTGTGTAAAAACATCATGTTTTATATAACCTTATTCCACCATATATTTAATGAAATGATATCTATATTAAATTTTATATGATATATATTATAATTTTATTATTTTAAACATATAAAGAACTTTTATTTCAACCTAAAATGCATAATGGATTCAAAATATTTACTATATGTTAGTTTTTTGAAATAAAATTCTCTCCACTCCATGTTATTTCATGTCACAAAACCATCACCAAGGAAGAATATAACATCTAAATTTAACATCATGTAAACATAATCACATACATAGTTTGCATATATAAATACCTACACAAGAAAATATTATTTGGTTCTATATATACTTCCAAAACTCATTGTGTTCTTAATTTAATTGTTGATTTCCTTGGATTATAACATGTGAGATTCTTTATGATCACATTGAAATTTTTAAATCATTAGCATAGAAAATACGATTCCAAGTATGGAAGTTATCAGGAAAAAAATATTTCCAATCAGTTTTCTATATTCCTTTTGATTCATACAATTTACAACATCAGATTTGGAAAATTTGTTCCAACAGATAGAGGATTGGAAACAATATTCATTCCTATATCCCAAATCTCTTCAATAATTCTATACAGTATTTTTTTCCAGGGAAGAAAAATTTGCTGAGCTCATTAAATGATACTAAATTCCTAGAAATATAACATCTAATACTATATGGAAATTTGAAAAATTCATCTTCAGTTATTTAGAAAATTATTCTAAAATATTCTCCTAGTTATATATAAAATGATGTTATCAACACGTACTATTACAATGGGAGTACATGTGGAATGCTCCTTTATATATTTATTATTATCAAATGTTTCTTAAGATGAATTTATGATTATCAATCATCCATCAAACTTAACATAATAAGCTCGGATTTCATTCTTCATTCCATATAATTATTATTTCGTCTTTTAAAACATGGTCCCATCAGTATCAAGGATAAAACCCTCAAGATCATCTATGTGAAACTCTTCTTCATGTACATCATTAAGGAAGGTAGATTTCACATCCGTTTGGTATATCTTGTAATTCCTATAAGCTTAGGCTACCAATAATATCCTTTTTCTATCATGTTTCTTCACTAGTGAAATATTTTATTTAAATTAAACTTCTTCTATATGGTAATATCCATTGAAAAGATTCCTTTCCTTATGATTTCACATTTCTCATCTAGTTTATTTATAAAAACCTACATGGTGCATATAGTGTTTTTTATTGGTCATTTATACCATCGATCAACTGGTGATATTCACTATTTCATAGCGTTCCTCCATTCTATTAGAAACTAATTATACATTATCAATTTCCATAGAAACTGTATGAGGTAGAACTTTGGGGACAAGATCATTTTGGTCCTCATGTATTAACCTTATTATTGTTTTAAAATGTGGATCTTTTGGGACAACAATTTTATTAGAATCAATATTTTTATTCATTATTAGATGAATCATCCTCTAAAAAAAATTTATTCTTTTTCACTAGTCATATATTATTCATTATCGACCAAAAAATTGTCATTTCCATCCCATCCAGCAATCTTTTTTTATGAAATAATCTATTTTATGGATCTAATAGTTTTATCTTCAGGGTCAATAAAAAATTATGTTTTTTCGATAATTTTTACAATTGAACACTCTAATATATTTATATAACTTGTTATCTAGAATTTATATCCACTCACACAATAAAGGTATAAAAAAATGTCACATATTTAGCTTTTTCTTCTAACATTCCATGATTTTGATTCTTTATATTCAAGTAACAAGGGATTATAAATACTTTAAAGTATATGATAGTGGTATTTTTGTACTACAAAAACATATATAGAATCTTGTATATCATGTATTAATAAATCTCTATTATGAATGTTCACAACAATCCACAAAACGTCTCACAAAATGAATTATAAATAATTCTTTTAACATGCATAGTTCATTCAATATCCATGCTAATTCAATTTTTTCTCTTAGAAAAACCCATTTTTGAGGAGTTTATTGTGTGATATATTAATGATTAATTCCATGATTTGGTAAGTTTATCTCAAATTCCTTACATATTTATTCTTCAGCATTATAATATCTTTACCTTTTGATTCAAACACTGAACTTGTTTTTAACATACCTTTTGATGATTTTAAACATTTGAATGACCTAAGATTTATAATTCATAAATTAAACATTAATTATCATCTTATAATCATTAATGAATTTAAAAATATAATTATTATCCCTTGTTGGGTTGTTTTATATAATTCCACACACATATGAATATATAATTTTTAATGACAAAGTGAATTAAATACCCACTTTTTTATGTCTCCATTGAACCATGTTCCCAGTTCGACAATTGTTTCACAATGACTCTCTATACCTTTATAGTTTAGTAAGGTCTCTCAAAAAATAATTTTTGGAAATATTATTCATGTTTTTTAACCATGAATACATAGTCTTCCATTCCATAAATAATTCTTATATTTGGAACTCATTTAACATGAATTGGACAGGTTAGTAATTTGAAAAAATTTCCCACTTGTTCTTTCATCACATTTAAAGACTCGTATGTATTTTAAAATTGTATTTATAAGTGAGTTATATTAAAAAATATCTTTATTTTTTCCAAAACGTAATTTTATAACACTATTAAAATTGTTTTTTAATCCGTCCTTAAAAAGAATATTTTTTTATTTGGTCCCTTTAGACCCAATTTCAGCATTTCCAACACTTTTGATAATAATCAACCTATAATTATTAATTTAAAAGGATAATAGTTAATATTATACTATATATTTCAATATTTTTTTGTCTTTGATTATATATGATAAATTTCCACTTTAAATGATTCATATTATTTCTCTATTTCTTTCCTTCAAAGTCACTTCCAATGTGAATGAATTCCCTTCTTAAAATATTCTTATATAATTTTTTCTATTTTTTTATAAAATTATTATTTCAAAAGATTTGTTATGATCTTATCAACATGATGCACTAGTATCTATCATCCTCCACATAATTACATTAAACATTAAAACATATTATGTGTTGGGAAACAAATAGAAATTTTGTTTTCAACATTTTTATTTAGATACAGAATATTTTCCCTTAACATATTCCCCACAGATTCATGATTTATTATGAGTAAGGAAATGTTATTCCCCCATGAAAAATATTTGCAGACACTAAATCTAAATCTTCAATTAATGTTATAATTCATTCCATAACTATTTATTTTATATTCTTACCATTACAATATTGATCCAACCTAATGATTATTTTCATCATGGTGGTTGAATTTTCATAAATGTTTTTTCATTAATAGATATAGAAGATTTTTTCTCATCCTCATTTAACACCATAAATTACTATGTTTAAAATTAGGAACATAAATTTTAGGAAAAATAGATTTAACTTTTTGGAAAAATTTAGGTACAAATTTAACCTGAATTGATGTGTAAGAAATATTAGGTATTCTAGATGATTGAGGCATGAATTAAATATAATTTCGGATTTATTATTTCCCACCTTTTTACCCATGTTCTTATATAAATAGTGTTTAATCCTAAATTATCATTTATTCTTCTTTAAATATATGTTTTTTAAGACCCATTTTAATTTGATCATGATTTATAGCCTCTATCTTGAATTTATTGAGATATTCAATAATTTAAATTTCTATTTTAAAATATTCTTCATTTGATTCCATTTTATTCCCATCTACATTCATTAAAAATTTGATTTATATATTCAATATGGTATTCAACTCAAGATAAGAATATAACTATGATCTGATCGTGGATTCCATATATTTTTACGCACCGATTTCTCATTCACTCAAGGATATTTTATTCATGTCCAAATATATAATGAAATTTTTTATTTTTTCAGGTACATCATCTTATGATTAGATACTATAGAAAGTATCTTCCTCTTCATCTTTATTCATCAAATACATTCTATTTATTCTTGATAATTTATTCATTTTATTTACATACATTTGTATTGTCTTATAGATTTTCTCTATTACTCATTTTGAGATTTTTTATATTGAAAGTCAACATCACACATGTAGTTTTTCTTTATTGAGAAATTGATTATAATTTGTCTAATTCCTTTATATTTGAATAATTTCAAGGAAGATTTTCTATTTAATTTTCTATTTAATTTTTCTAAAATTATAATATATAAGATATATAATTCTATATATAAAATTATTTATATATATATCATCATCATCATCATTAGTCTCACCATACGTTCCAGGTTATTATTATTTCAAATTTATCTTTTTCATGGATTCAACATCCATCTCATCTTTCAATTTATTCATAAAGGTAGGTGACTTTCTCAATTTATAGGAAGAATGGATATTAGGTCAATTATACTGGTGGATATATTCTTAATCATCCAGAGTAGAAATTATTGAATGGAATAATTCATGAAAATTACTTGTGTTTTTAATAATAAAGAAATAATCCATTTTTCCTATAAATATTTAACATTTCTCACAATATCATTCTCTATAGTGAATTAATCATAAAAAATTCATCCTTAAACATTTTTATAACTTATTTTAACTTTATACAAAATAAAATTAGTATTTTGTAATCCCTCTACATTGGTAAATACCTTCTCAAATAGAGAAATAATAATGGAATTACAAGATTATATATCAACTACAAGGTTTCAATTATCAATAAATTTCATTTTCTAAACCCATTGAATGGGTTGGAATCCCAAAATGGTTAAATCAGGGACATTACAAAATAAAATAAAAAATAAAGTAACATTATATTTTTTCAACCATTACAACTATTTCACCCAAATATGGGCACTCAAGTACTATTCAAATAGTTTATATTATATCCATTTATACACACTAAAAGAATCTAAAATATGGTACCTTCATCTCTAATATTAATTTAAAATCCCATAGAATCAAATGCCTATACATAAATGTGGTGAATCAATGTAGCCCAAATTTTCCAATATATTTAGTCTTTTAAAAACCAAGCCTTATGAATGGTTAAGATATAATTATCTTAATTTAAAAATGATAATTAGAAATGGATTATAAATAAGAAAAATTAAGGGGATTAAGTCACAAAAAAGTTTTCATATTTTTAAAACTCAATGTGAGATCCTATCTCATGATGCAACAAGTGATTATCCCATGATATTGATTTTCAACTAAAATATTATTATCAATTACAAGTGGTTAGGTTAGTTATTATCCTTAGACCCAAGAATAAAAACATTAAACACCTCAAATAGGTTCTACTATCTCCCAATAGATACAATGAATAAAAATAACACCACAAGAGGAATACATTCAATATATTCATGTTGATTTCATAATTTATGACTGATATTACTCTTCAAGATAGTTGATTTAATGAAAATTAACTCATACTCACTTATTTAGGAATTATATATAATAATCTATATCATGATAGAAACATCTAAACCAACCATTCTCACTACATACAAACCCTTTGAAGGTCTACTTTTTATTTTCCTTTTTTGAAACAACATTTTAAACATAGGTAAAACAATTTTTTAGATTTTACACAACCTCAACAACAAGATATCTTTATTATTATTATCACATAATCAAATGTTCACACACATCATGGTGTACAATAGCTAGATCATTTTTTCATTATTACTGATCAAAATTTTAAATAGATTTTATATTTCAATGATTTCTATAAAAAATGGAATTAAATTATTAATTTCCTTTTTTGTATCTAAAAATAGAATTTTGGGACAGATTTTAAATCCTCTAGAATACATAAAAAATATAAAATATTTTTTTTTCTCACCATTATTTATTATAGATTACTCCCCGACACTTTTATGTTGGACTACTTTCCATTTTCTCATGAAATGTTCTAAAAATACACTCCTACTCTAAAATTTCAATAAATACCCCCATTAATATTATATGAAGAAAAAAGTAAAAATAATTTTAATTTCATTACCTACAAATACCCAAAACAAATACCATTTTGGAATTAAATATATCTCATTGATCAACTGTTTTTGAAAACATAGATTCAGAATATCTCATACTTTAAAAAATAATCAGGAGTCATAGAATGTTTTTTTATTTAAATAACTGATGTATAATAAAGAATCATCACACTAATATGTTCATTATTCATGAAAAAAGATTTAAAAATCGACTCATTTCACATATAGTTATTATCATCTATTTAAATATTCTTTAGGATGCGAGGATCATGAATAATAAAAATTTCTTGAATAAAATTTTAATTTTTATCTTTTAATCACAAATGAATTATCCAGGTCATATGTTTTTAAATTAATTTTAAAAATAATAGTTTTAGAAGCATTATTTTTCATCCTATAGAACACTATAAAATTATCCATGTGTTGACACATATGAAATCCCAATTACTTGTTGCTAAAAGGAAAAGATTCATACTCATCTTCTCAAGACTCATGAGAATTATGGAAATGACTAATACACATAGAATTCACCCCTGAAATGATAAATATGATACGTCCACAGACTCAGATGTAGGTCATATTGACTCACATGAAAATTATTTTTTTGGATGAATCAATTTATAAGTTCAAATGACTCATATATAGAGTTATAGAAATCTTATATTCTAATTCATGTAATAAATCAGTTGTTGCATGACATACCTTAATTTTACACACATACCAAAATTCCAAATTAATTTGAAATAATCATAGAATATTTTTATCTCATTTACAGATGTCTCTGAAAATCTCAAAAACACTCAAAACATGCTCCCAACCATTTTAAATAAGATCACTCGAGTTATTTCAAATAAATACAATAGCCATAAAAATTTTTATGGGGGTACTTCAGAACCAAAATATCAATTTTTTATATTGAAGACATATGCATTCAATGGATGAAACTAAAATATATAAACTAAAATATAGGTCAATACATTTTAATAATTAATATTGGGAATTAAAAATCCTAAAAGGATTATCAATTTGTCTAGTGACAATATAATTATAATATATATATAAGTAATAAAAATAAAACCATTTCAATTATAATAAAAATAATTAATCAATATTTTTTAAAAAAACAATTAACATATTTCTTGAATATATTTTTAGATAACTATCCTACCCAATTGTGCTAATACTATAATTTCAATAACTATATGGTAGTTTTTTGTTGAGTCCAATTATCTATCAATAAAATCATTTTTCTTGGAGTGTTGGTTGGATTAAACTAAAAAAGTGTTATTGAAAATAGAAAACTAACTTGATTACATATACCCTTTTTAAAACCCCTTTAAATTTTAATTCTATAATCTATTGAATATTTTTTGTCGTCTACTCAGATTTGTTTTCATGATGAATATAAATAATTATAGTAATTATGAGAGATATAAATAATAAAAATTACTAAATAAACATTTTATAAATTAATTTTCACGATTTTTTGTTATCAGAGTGGGTATTAACTTGAGGTAATGAAGGGATTATATTCATCAATTTTTTTTTAAAAAGTAACGATGTGAACTATTTTTAAAAAATAAAAAAAATTATAAAATATATTATAAAAAAGTTCATGTAATAACATATTTATATTTTAAGACATTATTTTTCTCTTTAATTATTGATGATTTTTTTTAATTTATAAATTTTTCAAATTCACTCTTTATTGTCTCCTTAAACATAAAAGGCGTCATCTCTAATAGTACCATTATGAAATCACTATGATATTTACAGAAAAGGATTTTCCTCCAATGAATGGACCCTTGTTTCCTTGCATATTTTCATTTCAAAAAGCACGATGGACCAATTTTAATTTATAGGATCATGGGTATTAAAATCTAAATTTCTTATGATTCCCTCATAATGGGATAATATTTTGATTCTTCCTTAATAAAATTTTATTTTATAAAACCCAATTCAAAATATTTTACCACCTACCGGTTATTAACTCATCTTGATAAAAAAATTTGACACATTAAATGTTCTAAAGTCACAATTCCATATCTTATTGATGATACTAAAGTAATACATTGAATAAAAATGATATATATAATTTAAAATTAATATGTGAATCACGATATCCATAATAGTGACTTAAATATTGTTAACTATACTATATTTATAATGTTTTGTAATATATATTTTATAATCGATAGTTGTGTAGCCATTATAGTATAACACAAGAACACATTGTTCATTAGCTAACCATAACAATTTTCCTTAAATGGTTTTTGGATTTCTACAAAACTATTATAAATTCAGTAACACAACCATGTAAAAATAAAATGATTTTTGTGAATTTGGAATTCAACCATCAATCCTTGCTAGATTCATGTTCTTATGAATGTCATTATTGATTGTGTGTATTTGATATCCAACCATATGCCCTTATTAGATTCAAATTACTAAGAATGTACATGGGATTTGGATTATATAGAACAACCTATATACGTAATACAAGAACCTCTATGTAAGTATGTTTCTAGGTGTCAAATATTTCAATAATATATATTCATGAAAGTCATTCACCTTTGATTTTCCTATCATGGAGAGATTTTGGAAGACATATTTTATCCATGTTATATAGGTATTCAATAATAAATTCAATAGATAAATTTATAAAATAATTATTTATAGTAAAACCTTACTAAAAACATCAATTCCCGACGTACCCTTTCAATACCTTTATATATAATTTTATGAGGGGCATCCATTTGAAATATATACATCCACAATATTATATTACTATTACCAAATGAATCATTAATTGAACTATGACATCAATGAATGATGTGGGGAAGAACATCTAAAATTTAAAAAATATTTTATAAATCTCTTTCACTAATGTTGGAAACTTCTATGAATCAATAAATTTTTTGGATATTGAGTTGAAAAAACATATCATAGTTATAGTGCACCAATAATTTTTCCGAAATATATACTATATTATACAAAGTAAAAAATTATTGATTAAAAACAAGAAATTCATGTGATTATAATACAATTAACATCATTTTACTAATTAAGATAATATTCTTTATATTTTAAATATACACATTTTGGACTGTTTCACTTCATAACAAGCTACAAAACTGAAATATCACCTTTCTAAAAAGAGTTTGGGTCACAGGAAAAAGTAAAGTTCTATTCCAATCATTCAGTCATGCCAAATATTGAATAATTTCCATTTCAATCATGTCTATAAAAACATTAAATCCATAGTTTCCTTTCCTTATTTATTTAGTACATATTTATTACACTATCATATACATTCTATATATTTCTAACATCTATAAAATAACTGACATAATAACTATTCTAGTAAAGATAGTTTTAAACATGAAAACAAATAATTAGATAATTTATAGAGAATGTTTTACCAAATAAATTAACAAAATCATTTACCTTTATAATTATTCCTTCATTTATTGATATAGAAGTTTGAAAAACTTCTTCTCAATTCCCATATAATGATTTCATTCAATATTTATATTATTGTAATCTAGGTAAAAAACCTTCATATAGAGAGTATATATTTTTAATACCTATTTAAAACTATGTGAGTGTGTATGTTTATCAAAATAAATATTTCATAACCTCCATTTAATGCTATACCCTAACAAATTTCCATAAAAGGATGTCATCTTTCATAAAAAATAAAATTCCCTTAAAAACCATCTTTCTTTTGATAATCATACACTATAACTTCTATATCCTAGATAAACCTTAAAAATTAATTTAGTGGATTCAAACAAAGTTTTCTATCATTAATAGGTTATTCTATTTCTAAAATAAGCAAAAATAATATAATTTACTTGTTCTTCGTGCATAAAAAGTGTAAATTTTAATTTTCCAACTTAACATACCATGTGTTTTCAATGCTACTTTGTACACTATGGGGATTGATTCTATGCATAGTTAAAAACATGTGAATATTTCATGACATATTAAAAAATTCAGAACATTTTTTTCAGTATTATTCCCTTTATCGGAATCTTCTAGGTTCCAATAATAAAAATTAAAAATTCATCTATCTGCATACCATTGAAATAGAATTGCAGTTCCCAAACTTCTATACAACCATCAAAATCGAAGATTTATTGGAAAATACCGTACAAATTTGTATGAACTTTTTTGTTTTTTCTTTAATAGAGAAACATTTCACATGGGATATTTATATAGTTATTCTTACTCTTCTTAAAATAATATTTATCAATTAGGGAAGACATGTTTTTTTCCTAGCTCATTCCCATGAAACATAACATTCATTTAGAATCATACATTGGACAATGAATTTGAAATTTATAAGATGTAATATCCTTAAATTGAGAATTAATAATTATGAATATATAATCACATTACCCATTTTCTTATTTCAAGTTATATAGTTTTAATAATTTTTATTGAGTTGTATATTTCATACAACCATAAATTAATGACCTAACAATAAAATTCATCAATTTCTCAAACATTTTTAGATAATATCTTAATTTATTTTCATCCACCATGGTAATTTCTAAAATAATATATACCCAATTATATAAATCTATATATGTATAAAATTTTATATAAAATGTACTTTCATTTAAATTTTTAGTTAAATTAACTGATTCTCCTATTTTGGTGCTACATTTGTAACTCTGATCAATTTCATAATAAATTAAATTTTTTTCCCTATTCAGATCAACCAATTGTCTTGGGATAAAAACAGAACATACATGAAGAATGATTCATGAAGGTATATTTTAATTTTCTATTTATTTTTTGATAAAATATTTCACACTTTCCTAATACTCTCTAATCATGTGGTTAACATATTTATGTTTTTTACTCATATTCATCATGTTTTGGAAAGGAAAGCATAAAGATATTAAATATAACTAAAATAAGAAATATATTATTATGTATATACAATTATTATCCCCTGATATTAGAAAATTATATGTATGTCACATTTTTATTGAATCCACTATATTAGTGGAGCCATGTGAAAATTGATGCTACATGAAAAGGAAGAAAATTGCATAGTTGGTGGAACCACATCATTTTTTTTCAATTTCACATGATTGAAAGGTAACCATATAAAAAAACACACAAACTCATACATATAAATATAAATATATAGTATATATATGTATTATAAAAATAATGTATAATTTTATATAATTAAATATAACATATCAATACAAGTTGGGGTAAAATCAATTTGTGTATATATATTCTCTATAAACAGTATTATTCAATACATATATATACATATAATATATAAAAAATAAACACATATATATATATATATGAAATATGTAAAAAAAACATTCATTTTATTGTTATACATATATAAATTGTGAACATAAATACAAATATATCAACATTTATATATAATTCTAATACATTTCAATATACATATTATAAATCCAAAATCTTAAATAAAAAATGTAAATATAAAAAATATACACATATACTTAATTTCAATTTTTTTTTAAAAAGGTAATGCTTTGGTCAAAGACCAAAGCACAATTTATTGATAAGAAAAAGATTAAAAAAGACGGAAGGATGAGATTTTTTTACAATCTCTATCAAACAACTATAATAAGTCAGCTCGCAGAGTGTCCAGCCAAGTCATGCTCTGATGAACTCCATTGTTAGAAAGAGCATCGACAATAGCATTCGCTTCACGGTAGGCATGAGTAGCTATGTAATCAATCCCATGCAACGAGTTCAGACAATTCATCCAAAGAGTGGTGAGCGGCCATGCAAGTTGAATGATGCCATTCAAGATGGCATGAATGATAGTGGTAGAGTCACTTTCAATCAAGAGCATTATCTAACCACTTTGATGTGAAAAATAAACAACATGGATGACCCCCAGCATTTCAGCTTCCAGAGATGAATAATGTCCACATCCAACATAGAAGCAACCCTGACACTGTCCAGCTGAGTCTCTCAAGATGGCACCACAACTGGCAGGGCCTGGATTGCCTTTAGAAGGACCATCAACGTTCACTTTGATCCATCCCGGCATCGGTGATTGCCAAACTACTTCCAAGGAATGTTTGGTCTTTGGGAATATTCCAGGCACATAGAGATGATGAAGGATCTCAAAGTCACCAACCGAGTTGTTGCAACAGTTTTTTTGAATTGATGCAGCTTCATGAATCACAATAAGAATATGAGATTTTCCTTCATTGAGACTAAATTACTATTTATTATGATTAATATCATTTCTTATTTACCATATCGTATGCAGGAGTTCCACCACTTCTGCAAGAAATATATTTTTAACCTGTAGAGAGGCTTCATATCTAATGCATTTTTTTAAAAACAAGCAAATAGAGTCAGATAAGGGCCATCTGCAATTAAATAATTCAAGAACATAATTCAATAAAGTAGAGTTCGTCACAAAAGACAAAACGATATGATCAGTATCCTCTATGTGTTGATTACACAAGTGACATTTAGAGCAGAGTTGTATGCTAAAAGTTTGCAGACAGGCTTCAGTAGGCAATCTATTATGAGGAATGCGCCAAATGAGGGTGAGCCTAGATGGCTTGATCCAAGGCTTGTTAAATTGACTCACACATTGAAAATTAGATTCATTTACCGAAAAGTTATTCTTATAGAAGTTTTTAGGGTCTAGGATGCCATTTGGAGCAGGTTCCCAAACAAGGAAGTCACCATTAGAAGAAAAAGGGTGATTATCAATGATCTGCACAATATTGTCAGGGAAGACATGTCTATGAAAATGTAAGACATCCTTTATAGAATGACTAGTATCTTCAGGAATAATATTAAGAAGTAACAAAGATATCAATGGGTTACCACACCATTTGTCACACCAAATATTTATGGAAGATTCAGCACTAACCATCCATCTAGAATTTTCCATGATCTTGTGGTACGAGTCCCTAATAGAAGGCCAGATTGAAGAGTTGATGTAATTAAAATTCCCATTTAAGAGTTTAGAGTGTAATCTATGGTTCAAGAATTCAGAATCTTTATAAGTACAATTAATAATATTCCATGTAAGACGGGCTTGAAGAGCATTATTGAATAGCTTTAATCTTTTTATACCAATGCCACCTTTATCAAGGGGTTTACAATAGGATTTCCAAGAGATAGTGACAAGTTTCTTTTCAAGAATACGTCCCGTCCAAATGATGTCTTTAATATATGTATCAATTTTCCTGAAGATACTGACAGGCCATTTATAAATCATAAGAGAGTAGACGATTTTAGAGACAATGGTCGATTTGACCAGACATATTCTTCCAGGCATGGAGAGAGATTTCCCTTTCCATGTGTGTGTGTATATCCATATATAATATATAAGCATTTAGATATGTGTTTCTGTGAATATTTATATAAAAATCGACTTCCTATGTGTATGTGAGTACAAAAACATACATCTCTATGTGTGTGTGTGTTCTTGCCTGAAAAATTTATGTATGATGTGATATTATAAAAAATGCATAAAATTTGGGAGAAATTTGAAAGTATTAAAAAAAAATCTAATATAAAAACAAATGAGACTAATTAGGGTTATGAGAAGAGAACAATTTCTCCGTTGTACAATTAAAAGTGTTTATAAACGTTACATTTATTAGTGTTTTTATCACTGATAAATTGAACCCTTTCTCAACACTAAAAAAGATAACAGAGGATATAATTTCTCAAAACTTTTATAAATTATAGGGAAATGGAAATGCTTATTAATCACCAACATGGAATAGTGTGATCTATCCAACCAATTATCTTGTGATAATATTTCAAATATATAAATACTATCAAGAAAAATCACTACGATTTAAAATAAATAATAGACATGAAAATCAAACATATTCATTGAAAAAGTTACTTTTTAAACCCAAAACCATATTTTTGGATATAGTTCATTGACTAGAATTATTTAGTATATTATGAATGAGTTTAACTTTTTCAAAAAATCTAACTCTCAATATCATAAAACCCATTTCAAACTAGCTAAAATATAATTATTTAAATCAAAAAACATTCATGTTTTATCAGAAAACATTCCATGGGTATTTAGTAAAGACTAACCCAAATACAATCCAAATATAATTAATTTATAAATATTACTTAATATAATAAATTTTCATGAAAAAACAATTAAAAAGATTCACAAAAGAAATCATACACATCTATTAAAATATATTAATAACTTTGATTTAGTTTTGACACTACTTAACAAAATATTTATCTTTAACTATGTAAAACTTTGTATACTTTTAAATCCTTATATGTCTATCCCATTTTATATAATTCTAACATAAATCAACAATACTCAATACAATAAATAAAGATAACTTGTAGTAAAATACATACATACCTTAAATCATTGAACAAATAAATATTCAATACCAATAGCCAATACTAAAATAACAAGTGTAATTTAATAGATATATAAGTAGAACAATTATTATTTTTCCATAATTTTTATAATAAGACCTAAAATATCTCCTAAATCAAAGTTTTTTGTTTTTCAAAATTTAACAACCAATGCAAATAAATTTTTCCATTATAATGAATTGTTTTTATTTTTCAACAGAACACTCTAACAATCAGAAATAGTCAAACATATTTGAGGAATTATCTATCGTGGAACTACATTTTTCAACATACATAATTCCCATCTCGTTCTTTTCTGGACAAGACAGTTAACGTGAGAAAAACTAGAAGAAACTAAATCTTTCTAATTCAACCAACACATGCCATTACCAAAAGAGCTATATAAATCTGATATCATCAAATTGATGGTGATTAGTCATTTTTAAAGGTTACCCTCTGAGTTATGACATATCTTATATCCATGCCTACCATACCCCGACTGAGCCAAATTGATTCCATTTGTGAAATCCCAACCCAACACGACTACTCAAACTTGATCCAAGACAATTTCGAATACTAGTCGTCAATTGAAATTATCCCAGAATATTAAATGTGTAGTATGTAATACAGGCACTAACCCAAACCATGTTAAAAAATATGAAATCTTAATAGTACCATCTACCATATACCGTCAAATATTTGTATGTGAAATATAGTGCATAAAATGGATACATCCCATAAAAATTAAAGTACAACAAAAAATGAAAATACGTCATTGTATAATTACACCATATACAATATTACACAAATAAATGATGACCCATGATTTACTCATCTAGAGAAGAATACCTATGATACTCTATCCCATCTAAAATAGTAGTGTTCATGAATCCAAAAACTCCATCAACATTATCTTAAAAGGAACCAAAATTCCCTTGAAGGGGGTTACTTCAAAACCAAGTACAATTTAACCATGACTTCTAATGCACCCCAAGTATATAAAAAACTAAAAGAAAAGAAATTTTTTTTATAAAACATGACACAATCCAAAAATTCTTTTTTTTAAACATAATTTAGCCTATCAAATTAATAATAACAACATTAAATAAATTTTCTAAACTAAAATGATCAAAAAGGAAAAAATGATAATAGATAAACATATATGTAATAAACCCGCTTAATCAACCAAAACCAGCGGGATCCCTTAGACAATGAACAATTACAAATTATTGGAATCACTAACTCATTAGTGGAGAGACTACCCAAAAAAAATAAAACTTCTATTACCGATAAGGTCCCCACACCCAAGTGGGAGTTTTAAATATCCTCACATCATCATTACTAATGAGGCCCCCTTAACAAAGTGGTATTTTTCCACTACATAACCTTATCATTATCAATAATTTCCCCACACCCATGTTGGAGTATTTTATGTTCTTGTTAATTCCCTCTACAAATATATGTTAATAAAAATATTCAAGTAAAAAATAAAACAACAAAAAAACTGTAAACTCAAGGTAATGATTTGTCATAACATCTACTGAACAGAATGAACAATTCAAATAACATACACTATGAATCTAAATTCATATGAAAAATTAAATAATCAATGAAACTCAATAAACAACCCATATAATAATTAATAATCCAAAAAATTTATCCTAAGCATCATCAATAATAACCTACTTTAAATGAATCATTAAATCCAAATTAATATTTCAAATAAAACATTATAAATTCTCAAATTGATTTGAAAACACACAAAACTAAAAAATAACCCTTCGCCACTTTAATAAAAAAATACACACACACAACCTCGTTCGATATGGTCATTCAATTAAAATATTACAACTTATTACTCAAATAAAAAAAATAATTACAACCCAACATCTAAGATCATATGATATTTTAAAATATTACATGAGTGATAATTTTCCTACCATAATCTAAAAATGAACCTAATATAATGTACTAATATGAAGATCTTTTATACTAATAGCCTCTACATGCTCATAACCACAAAATTAACTTCATTAGAATGGTTGTTCTTATTCCATAGTGAAATCTTGGATTAAAACCCTATATCCATAGGGAAATAAAGGAAAGGAATAATAGGGATTCAATTAAATATTATTTGGAAGCCAATCATCCAAAAAATTTATGTGGAAAAAATATGGAAGGATCAATCTACCAAAATTCCCCAAGATCATCCAATGATGGAGATCTCCCATGTCCGGGATGAAATGAGAGAGATCTGATGTGTTCTGTGTGAAAAAAACTTTTGTGGAACTTTTTAATGGATTCACAACTTTTGTGCAAGGTCTCATGGACTGTACACCAACCATTAAACCCCATATCAAAGATCCCAATACGTATACCTTGACTACATGGTCTTGATTAATCATGTAGATTCTTCTGATAATATATATATATATATATACATGATCATACTACATGGTTCTAGATGACTATTGATCAACCACAAAGATGTTATTACCTCCCTCATAACCCCTTTAATGCTTAACCTAGGGATTACTTGGGGTCATTTAGACCACGCATCAAACACAAACCTTCCCCAAATCATCTAAAATACCCAATTACATCTCTAAACTACACCTAACACATCACCCACACTTCCAAGCACTTTCAAACACCTAATAAAATATCTCCTAACTATCTAAAAATATTTAAACCAACCATTTTCCTTATTTATCCAAAACCTCAACCTTAAAATTAAGGCGATTGATTTACTAAAAAATCATCACCCTAGGCTGTAACCTATTCTTAATACCTTTTAATTAACCCAATTCATTCTTTCATTTACTTATTAACCCTCCCTATAAATCCCAAATAAATAAATTCCAAAAACCATTTTATAATATACATAATTACCTAATCCTAATATATTTATAAGGAAATAATTTTTTAAATTACCAAATAACCCTACCATAATTCATCCAATAACCAAATAAAATAAAACTATAAAATAAGAATCCACTGCTAAACAAACAAAAAATTCCCCACCGAAAGACGATGAGGTAACACAATCACTATTTCCACAACTTATAACCCCCAACAAAAAGGTAATAGAACCCAATTATATATTAAATTGAATAATCTACCTCAATTTCCATCAACCAATTACCTCTGTGTTGATATATTCTAAAAAATAGATGAAAAGTGAGGTGAGTAGTTTGTTTGAACCTCAGTTTGATTCACTAAAACACCATCATCAAATTGTTCCCTATAGAACCTAAAATTTTATAAAAAATCCAAAAAAAAAACTATATCAACGTGATTCCCAATGTAATGGATTTAGATTAAAATGAATATACACCATATACATACCGCATATCATCATAAAAAATGAAGACCGATATTTATGGGATAGAAAAACCAATAAAATCACCCTCCGATGGAATCAAAATGAAATATTTAAAATGGTTTGTGAATTTCCCTTATCCACTATATAAATACTAGATATTTTATTAGAAATGGAAGAAAAAGAAAAACCCATCAAGTTAAAATTTTCAAAATTTAATGATACAGGGTTTTCATACAAAGATATTATATCTTATTTTATGAACATTCATTACATTACACAAGCACACCTAGGGGGATCGTATTGGTATAGTCCTTTTTGAAACATGGAAATATAAAAAAATTATTCATAAGAGTTATAAATAGTATCCCACATGGTTCCTCATTACTAAAAGCATTCTTTGGCACATCACAGGTAATACCTATCATAATTACATGAGGAAATAAAGCATAAAAAGGTGATCTTAAATGCTCAATAAGGGAAAACAATGGAAATACAAAAACATAAAATTAAAATATGGGTATGAGAACATGATAATAATTTATGAAAACTGTGGAATTCTTATAAAATATAAAAAATATTGTGTCATGTCATATATATTGGAAGTTCATAAAACAATAATCATAATGAAAAAATAACACAATCTATGAGACCATAACATTGACATAAGACATGGAATTATGGCATAAAAATAAGAATACAAAATCGGTTACATAGAATTACTCTTAATTTAATGGAATATTATATTTTAATTGGTTCAAACCTAAAACCATCATAGTTGTTATGGCTCACTCCCATGACTATGACAGTTGAAAAATTTCCTTATTTAATTGGGTTCACGCACCACTCTAGTCCTTTAAATCTGATGACATTTAAATATTTAACCAATTCATTTTAGGGATATATTTTACCCACACATCTCATAATGAAAATCATAAAAATTTGTTCCAAAATAAAATGGAAATTATTCATATTAAAACACATGAAAAATTATTTTCAAAATAATTATATCATATCATAACCCAATGGAAAGAAATGGTTTTCATATACATTTAGTCACAACATCAACCTTGGAAAACATATCAGTTTTATTAAAATCTCTCCATCACTACTATAAAATATATATATAATGATTAATAAAGTTAAAACTGGATCATATCTCTAGTAAAACATAATAAACACCAATGGTTTTTGTCTTTATTGAATATAAATTTCAAAAAATATAATTAAAACATTATTGAGAAAAATTTCCATTTAATGTTGAAGAAAAATAATGACAAAAAGAAAAACAATATTAAAGGAAAATAATTTTTTGAATATAATATTGGAGACATGTAATGGAATATTTAATCCATTTAGAATTCATGAAAGTAGAAAATTTTGTTCATGATGTATAGTTTTAAATAAATATTCCTATCATATTTTTGGTGAATGTCAAAATCACCTCATTTAGAAAATGAGAAAAAGATTACATTTTTTTAAGTGAAACAAGGTTATAAATTATTTTTAAAACCTAGGATATTTGATAAACATTTTTAGAACATTTTTTAATATGGAAATGGATGAAAAATCATTTTCAACCAATGAGATAAATAAGATTATTTTTTAGAAAATATATATATTTTTGATCCATTCGCTAATTTAAAAGTGGAAATTGAAATTAAAAAAATTGTATTTTCTATAAATAAACATATGAGAGGGAAATATATGATTTTATTTAAATATTTTCCAACAGTTTTATTATTGGAAACATAATCCAAAATAATCCTGATAAACAATGAGACTTTAACCTAAAATCTTTACCACTTTAGTATCTTTTGAATTATACACACCATTAAATACCAAGAAATGAAACATTAAATATAATGAAAATAAATATATTAGTGATATCAATTTCAAAGGTATTAATATACACATAATAAAATAAAATGGGTGCATAACATATCTTATGTCCCAATAAAGGCAATAAGAGACTAAAATCTCTTACCATAAGTCTCGAATTCCATAGTAGACATTCAAACCTCATATATAATAAATATAATATTATTATTACTCTATTATAGATATCTATTAATATTTATCACACCATATATTATTTAGTTAAGTTTATTTATTAAAAACTATTCAATAATTTTTGATAAAATCCCATTTTAGTTAATAACTACTTCGTATTTCCTGTATATATTCGTTCTGTATCTTGGATACTTTTACCTAGATCATAGTTCAATAATATAAATAATTTTTAACATGATATAAATATCATATATATTCATTTTATATTTATTTAGATTAATCCATTAAAGTTATATATATAAAATGAGTTACACCATTCATGGAGACGGTAAGTCGTATGAATACATGAACACTCTTTCCTTTTTATCCATGGATCGAAAGAAATGATGGTAAATAATATATCACCTCTAATATATTTTATAATTTTATATATACCACATATATTAATTAAATATACCTTAATTACCTTCTATGTAAGGTTTTGGTGTAAACTGTATCACATCTCTTTATGAGGAGGCATTCTACCGAACACACGAACAATATTATCATTTCATCAAGGGATAATTTGGAATGGAATTATAGAATATATTTCATATAAATAATTAGTGAAATTTAATTAATATAATATATATACATCAAATTAATCTTTATTTACTTTCATTTAAATATTAATAGAAAAAAATGTATCAGATCCCTTCATGAGGTGGTAGTCTTTTGTACACACAAGCGACATTATAGTATTCCCTATAGATTGAAAATTAATGGTATATGTGATATTATAATTACATAATTGTAATTATATCATAAATATCATATATAATCATTATATAAATCACTTAATACATCTATATGTAGTATTTATAGAGAAATTATTATGTTGGTTCGTGAGGCGGTAGTCTGTTGTACACACGATCGATGGTTTTGTTTCCCATTTGAGGGAGGAGATTTGGTTGTAGGTAATTACATTAAAAAAATTCTCATTATATATAATATATTGATGTTATTATATTATATTTATTTTTATAAAATTTTAAGGAGGTTGAAGGGGAAATAAAATAAAATGCTCGGTGAAGGATGTTACCCATTCTTCAGACATCATCTATGGGTTATCAATAAAATCGTTACTAGAATGGATTTATGAAAAAAATTATTTTTAGGATTAGGATGTAGAATTAAAAAAGTAATTGTTTTTTGGATTTCCTTAACTAATGGTTTTTTTATGTGTTAATAGTATGAGATATGCGGTAGCCTTTTATAAGTGTGGGAGATGACACACATGGAATTTTTGAAAAGAATAAAGTGTACCCACATTTTTCATCTTACAAAGGGATCCAAAACGAGTTATTAAAAAACCATATAGGTGATAATTTTTAAATCTAGACATAAAATTTAAATTTTATAACTTTATATTTTATTTTACCACATATTGTTTTAATTTAACCCCCAGTAAACCAGTTTTATCCTTAACCATGATAATTAATTTTTACTATTTTATCTATTTATTATTGTACTAAATTAATTTAAAATTATTATATAGTTTAAATTATAATTATTATAAATATTTAATCCATTTTTTATAAATAAATTCACATAAGTGGTAGAATCTAATTTAAAATTACACTCGTAGACACGATCAAAAATCAATTATCCAAATAATTTTTTTTAAAAGCATAAAATAGTTTTTATATAAAAAATAAAAAATCAAATAATTAAAATTACTTATATTGGTTTAATTATAATATAATTGAAATAATTTAACTTTTAAAACCATTTTAAATCAAAATTTAACCATATTAATTATTTAAATGTAATTGTAGTTTTCAATAACCACTAGTATTTTTCATTATTCATCAAAAAAATAATATTTAAAAAACCCAAAAATTCACACTAATATAATTTTGAAATATTGATTCCAAAAACACTGATAATTTTATAAAATAATGTTTTTAAAATTTTATAAAATTACTTTTATTATTTGTTCACAAAAATAAATAAATTTATTTTTTAGAAAGTAGAATTTTTAAAACAAATATAGACTTAAAAAAATATTTACTCTTTTTTGTTAGAACATTTTATTTTTATATAACCATTATACATAATCCTAAAAATGTTTTTAATATTATTCAAAATAATATGTTTAACATCTATTTCTTAACAATAATGTTAAATAGTAATGTAAATATTATAGTGCGGTTCGTTAGAACACAATGTTTCATATTGCACAAGCAATCAATAGAATTAAATTTATTCCAAAAATATATTTCAAAAAATCTTAGGGTAGTACAAATAAAATACTAGATAACTACCCAAGATAAATATAAGGTGAAAAATGTATAAAATAAAAATCCCCATATCATGTGACCCCACCCAGCTCTTTATAGTTGAGACATAAAGGTTTTCCAGTTTCCACCACCATCCGAAAAGTGTGATTCACTATACACATCATCAAATGCCACCAAAATTAGCCTGCATACTGAAATGATTTCTGTAACATTCAATGAATAGTGACTGGGATTCATGAACTCATCCTTCCTCCCATATAACCTCTATCTTCTAGATAAATCATGGCCACTACGTTCTAAAGCTGCCAACACTTTTCATGTTCTGGAAACCAGGTTCTAAATTATCTCATTCTGAAATGAAAAGTTACAAAATGAAAAACTCCATCCTAATATGAAAAAGGATAAAAATAATACCCTTTAAGAGAGATTTATAATTATTCCTCATAAAACTATAGAATTCGATTACATCCTTATTTTCAAAGTAATACATAATGAATATCTCGTTCAATTATTTTGATCGACCATGACAACTGAGGAACAACACCCCTAATTTTCTCAGATAATGACTTATATAGTGTGTATTCAATATTTTTACATCCACAAATATTATATTGTTTTATCAATATATATTGAAATATATTCTATATTAAATTAAACACTATCTTAGTTTCTTTCATTAATGTGTTAAATATCAGATTCTTCACAAGATGAATTGTAATCCAACTAACATAGAACAACATTCCATTTTCCTAACACTGTCTAATTTCATACATTAATCACTTATTACAAACCAATTTATTCCCTAGTTCTATAGTAGATACACACTCTTCTACCTAACACCTTCTAATTTCATCAACACAGGTTCTCTAAGAATTTGATCCACGATGGGCCGCTCTAATGCTTGTCCTCGTCAGGTCGCTACAATATTGGTCCATATGGGGTCTCTATGATGTTGATCCACATAGTATTTCTATGATTCTGATCCACCCAGGGTCTCTATGAATACTGATCCACACAGGGTCTCTATGAATTTCTATACACACAGGGTCTCTATGAATTTTTATCCACACAGGGTCGCTATGATGCCGATCCAAAAAGGGACACTGTGAATACTGATCCACACTGGGTTTCTATGAATGATGATCCACACAAGAACTCTATTAATTCTGACATCTAGTCACATGATTCCACAAAATAGTAACCCCATGGGCCTCCATGTCATAAGGGTTCCAAAAAAGCATACGGCGCATCAGTCGGCCACCCGGTTTGAGAGTTATAGGCATTTTAGTGTCGAGGGCCCGGTTTGATTCAGGTAGGATCTAACCCAGTTGTACTAAAAATTTCTCCAAAACTCAAGTAGAGTATCTAAAAAAGATCATCTCGGTCAAAGGATCCTAGCACCGCAGACGGTTAGTCAAAAAGACGTCATGTTTGCAAGATACAACGCTTTAAGTGAAACTGGGCCCAAAAGGGGTCTAGGTCCTATCCGACCCAGCCCGACTAGGCCTAGGCCGACCCGACCAGGTCAGGCTGGGTCGTGGAGGTCTCGGCCAGACGAGTCGTGGACTGGCCCGGCCCGCCCTAGTGGGGCGGGGCCGTAGGCTGGTCGGGCCAACCCTCATAAGGCTAGGCTGCAGCGGGCTCAGTATGGTGAGCCACGGACCGGCCCTGCCTGCCTCGACTGGGCACGACCCTCTAGGAGGTTTGACCCACTAGGTTGATCAGCAACCATCTGGCGGCCCACGCGGGGAAGGGAGTCGCTCCCCCTCCTTGATGAATGTCTCAAAGAGTCATTCCGCTCTTTAATTGAGGGCGACAGGTGGTACCGCCTTGGCTGTCTGCAGGATCCCCATGGAGTGAGTCCCCTTCCGCCATGGCTTCAAATCCATGACCTACTCACCACAGTGTGTGATGGTGTGCTACCTTTCCACCACGGCAGCCGGCCATTGGTGGATGCATTGAACATCAGCTACGGCGCCGAGCGGTGCCGCCTCCTTCCATGGCTGGCGAGCTCCTGCCACCGACTTCGCGTTCTGGCGCCGGTACAGCGGGGGCAGGACTTCCACCGTCCACTGTGTGAGCTCCAGTGGTCCATTTTCCCTTCTTTTATCACTTACTGGGTGAGCTCCATTGTTGCGCTACTTTTGGATTCAAGGTTTTTCCATTTGGTAAGATCATCCCTTGAAGAACGTGATAAGAACAAAGCGGTTGAGGGTTTTGGCCCTATTCATTTGGACCAGGCCCTCTGTGTTAACATCATTACAGGTGATGTCAATTTTATTTGTCAAAGATAAACATTAATAAAAACCATACCTCATGATTCCTTGGAGGTGTCGCATTGGGGAAAGAATATTCCATGTTTGATGAAGTCTACTTCTTTCATCGATAATGGTTCGTTTCCGCCCAAGCCTTCATCCCCCGTTGGTGGAAGGTGTCATGGTACTTCGTCAGATGTTCCTCATAGCCATGCCTAAATCCCACGCCCGAGATTTAATTAAATAGACAGAGGAGGAGAGTTTAACACAACATAGAATTAATGAGGTTCATTAATAAGTTAATTAATGCACCCATCATCTCTCAATGGAGTGGTTATGAAAACAAAGGGTCATGAAATTAAATGGATTGACAACTCACCAGTCCCGCCACCACCAATAAACCATTGGAGAAATATGAAATAACAATTTTTATGTTATAATATTATTATATAAAAATTCCAAGAAACAACATTTTTTATCTGACCTACTTCGGTCGAGGTGAACCCCCCCTTAAGTGAATCACGGTGCTAAAGATTCAATAGTACCCTCAGATTTTTAATCTGAGTATCGATTCTAAATATAGAAAATTCCACCAGTACTTTTACTGTTTTTACCTTAAAAATTTTAAAAATTTCATTCTGGGAACATCGGGCCTCGGAATCGAGCATCTTAAATTTTCGCAGACTCGTAATAATCCCAAATACTTTAAAACAAATTATATGGAATTTCCGAGTCTTTACAGAATCGTGCAACAAACATTACCCTATAAAATAAACCAAATGATTAAACATCACTCTAAATGCTATAATTTGAGGTAATACTTCTCATATTCATTGTAGAAATGAAGATTCATGCTATTAAAGTAGAATCCTTATAGGATCCAATAGTGCTAATCAGTCTGGGACCCTGCACTCCTACCAAATCAGGAGGCCGGTTTATTACTATCAAACCATGAATGAATTCTATGTGAATTTCACTATGAAATTTATTGCATTTCAGGTCCATGAAACATTCACAAATCAACCAAGAAATTACTGCATACAGGTAAATATTCTTGGTCATTTGTAATTTGGGGAATGGATGTTGTGGGCCCATATCCCCTAACAACATCTAACAGGTTAAATTACATCCTTACTGCCACTAACTTCTTCTTCAAATGTGATATGGAAATACCTCTAATGGAATTAAAGAAACATATTATCATCAACTTCATAAAGTCTCTTATCATCAGCTGGTTCAGGGCACCTCACATACTATTAATAGACTAATACACCAACTTCTATTATAATTAATTGAAGAAATTTTGCCCAGAGTACAACATTAACTTTAATAACTCATCTCGATATCATTCAGTAAAAAATAGACAAAAACATTCCTTCAAGAAGTCCAAGTTCAACATGCCATAAATATTGGTGAAAAAAGACATTAATTTTTTGATGGATAAACTCCTCCCTACATTATGTTCATACTAAACTACATCAAGTACTAGTACACAATAAAATCCTTACACATTGGTCTACATTATCAATGAAGTATTTCCACTAGAAGTCTAGTTTTTCTCACTTCAAATAGCCATTTTTAGAAAACACTCTAATTATGAAAAATCAAAAAATGGATGGATGAGCTAGAATGGTTCGGTGTTATATAATTTCATACATTACATAACCTTAAGGTCTACTAGAATTAGATCACACATGCCACCAATAAAAAGGTCTTCCTCCATTCATTCCTCCCAGGGGAACTAGTTTGGGTTCTCAATAACCCTAATGATTCCAAGGAAAAATCCCCTTTAAGTGGAAACCAAATGGAAAGGGACTTATATAATACATAATTTCAATCACAATGGATTCTACTCATCGGACAAAATGGATGCGGAGCATGTCACACCCCACACCAATGTAAAGGTTCTCACAAAATACATTTCATAGTTTTTATCAAGTTCTATGTCTTGGAAGCAATACATTAAACTACACAACATCTCACATCCATACCACATGATGCTATAATGTATAGCTCTCTCTAGGTTGTATGATTTTAACATTCACAAGAACATCATAACCACAAGATTCTAATCTATACAGAGAATGCTCTCATCGTATTTTGTTAAACTGAATATACCCCTAATAGTATATATTCATTCATATTAGGCCACTAAAGTCTGAGAACCAAGGCATTAAACTACCCAATGTCTCATTTACTTACCACATGATGGTAAACTATGAATAACACGTCCTTTCCACATGAAATTATGACGTTAAATTGTATGAGATGCACCATGTCACTAATGACTCACCGCACATGATCCATATCAATGTGAATGAGGGGTGAATGTCCCTTGTACGCATCAGAGAGTCATATCCACATAGGGAGTTATTCCATCCACTAACTACATGTATCTTAATTCCTTCCATTATAGGATACATAGTGATGCCCATACCTCAATCCTTGGGAAAAACTGCAATATTCATTTTCTTTCATATTGTGTGATATTCATCCTTACAACAAGAAATTAAAATTCTCAGATGATTTCCTTAACACTTGACGTTAAAATACATGATATCTTCCCTTAAAAAAGACAAAAAATTTCACAAATCCATAACATTACTCCTCTTCCTCGTCGACTGACCCATGTCCTTGCTACAAGATGTTAAACTAAAGGGTTGATATCCTTACCACATGACATTTACCTTTATGGGATTCTAGAACTAAAAATGGATTGATTCTCATTTCAATTAGACACATAGTGATACCTCGATCCAATATGTTGTTCTGGCCACCAGAAGGTAAAAAATTACCCAATCCTATGCATACCCACCTCTACTTGATGAGTGGAATCCTTTCCATTCTTTTTTTCTGAAACTGAGAATTGATCACATGATCTTATAAATTTTAGTAAGGGTTTCCCCTCATGAATATGTTATATCAACTCACAATAAGTTTATCGTTGTCCTGATTGAAAGAATATAAAATCCATACAATGATTCATCACTGCATGATGTTAAACTACTCGGTTTATGTCCATTGCATGACATAAAACTAAATGTTCATATGGGACTCTCCCAAGAGTACCAATATTGATGTATTTGGTATCCTATCACACCACCATTCAATAACATCATGTGACTTAATTCCATACATCACCCGATATGTAGTAACACACAAATCACCTACCCAATGTCCAACCACAAAATATAATCAAAACAATCTCCCCTCCATGCATGTAGTACAGACATGCATATGAAGCTTATATTTTGAGAACTATGTGTGGATTAATTAATATTACCAAAGGATATGTAGTGACACCTAGATTTCCTTCAATGGGATTACCTGTAATACCCTTTTATATATCGAGAATCATTTTTCCTTTTGACATGATGTCCAATAACAAGGTTCATCGAGACCTACATGCGTCTTGATTCATGTCAGCATAAGATACCTAGTGAGACCAGGATCTCCAGTCCTGGTCCTAGAAACAATAATCAATGGAAAACATTCCCACCTATGCATATGGGTTAGACTACCATTGAGAGTTTCCCATTCAAGAACTATGTGTGTCTTGACTCTCATAATCATAGAATACATCTAGACACCTAGATCTCCAATACTGGGGCCATGTAAGGTAACTGATAAAAAATGAACCCCAAAATCATAGTGCATGATCCATATAAGATCATTTTTCCTACGTATGAGTCAGACCTATGTGTATTCCCCTTATGAATGCAATATGTCTTTCACAATTTCTCATGTATTTTTCCATGTCCTTACCATATGATGACTAAAATACAAGTAAAAAACCATATTGTAATACATTAAAAAGGTATGATAAATATTTCTTTACCACATGATGTTAAACTGCAAAGATAGTGTCCTTACTGCATGAATTAAAACTGAATATAAGAAATTACACCCCCACTACAGTGTGTTGAAATGTAAATACCATCATCCATTATCATTCCATATCAAATGACCCAAAAATACTAACCCCGATCAGCCAGATTACAAGGTGCTTCCACCATCTTCTAAGAAACCCAATTTATAAATCAAAAATCATGTATCGAGAACCTCAAGTATCTTCAAACCCTTCATGGACAATGGAAAAGAAAATCGATCCCAATGATTGACCATGCTTTCGATGTATAAGGTCTTAGACCTACCATCTAGAGATATATTGGCTTTGTAATGAGTTATTTCTATTTCTCAAGATCTGGAAGTCACTGTGGCGGATCTCATAACTTGAAGATGTTCTGGGACATCCCTATTATGACTATCCCATATCATTTCTCATGACCTGAGAAGATCAATTTATGACATACAATATTTTTATCTCTCACTCAGAGGGATGTTGGAGTTCTCTTGATCATGTGAATAATAAATCAGATCTTGTGTATCAGCCCCCATATAAGGTCCATGTGCATCATGGCCTTAAACTACATGCACTTTGAACAAATATGTACAACCTTAAACTCTTTCCCATAATGGTCCAAATTGAACGTCCCAAAACTTCTAGACAAATAGACACAAAACAAGACAGGTTGAAGACTCTCAAATAGAATCCTGAGAAAAATCAAAGCCTTTGCCTTCTAAAATCTTCAAATTTTGAGTTTAGGAAAAAATTAGGGTGAAAATAAATATGTCTTAAAGACCATAGTTTCTACAGTCTATCCCTAGTAAAATGAAATCTATACTCATTGGACCACCTGGTTTAAAAGAAATATATAGTTATGATTTATCACACCTTCTCTCCATAATAATATGTTTTCTAGGTGGTTATACAACATTTATGGTTCTCAAACCCTTCTAGGATATTAGACTTCCCAAAAATCACACTTCATGATTTGATCTCCTTGAATCATTGTGAACATTTTATAGCCCTTGTGAAAGGATACCTGGCATCAAGGGACAATTTTTTGAATATGTGTGTATGCCTATAGATCTTGTATATGTGCCTTTTTTCATCATCACAAATGAATCACTCTGTAAAAACGTCATTCCAATCCATATGATCCCTAACATCACCATGGAATAACTCATCACTTTAGCGTGTTTTATCCCATTCCTAGTATGATTATACCATATCATCCTCCTAACCTGAACACTAATGACCATTATTTTCTATTCACATACTTGACTATACAAGTGTATTCACCATCATTTATGTTATATCACTATGTTTTGTACTATTTATCAATGAATTAATGAGACACTCCATTATATAACCATTGATGGCCCAAACCTCATGATTCAAAACCTCAGGGAATGGGGATAGAGCATCATCATTAATAGTTGAAATTCCCTAGGGTACTAGAAACCTACCTAGAAAGTTTTCCTCTATACACTAACTGAAAATATGGATGTTTTATTCTTAAAGACTCATTCATGGACCTCATAAAATAGTGTATATTATCTTTTATTTAACCTAAAATCGACAGATAAAGGATTTGGCTCCCCAACTATAGGTGTATCCTCTTTGTAGGAATGGAGATCTAGACCTTTTCAGGCATTACAACAATGTAGTGGAATCTAGAACCTCAAGGTGTTATGGGTCATCCTCAAAATGTTTACCCCATTCCATTAAATCAAATCAAACTTTTTGGTTATGACTTACATCACCCATATTCCAACTATCTAGGTGGACCTATAATCCCTAGTATTTTACCCTCAACCAATATTTCCTACATAAATATTTTATGAACCTTTAAAAAGAGTGGAGATTCCTCTATTTTACAATTAAACTAACAAATAAGGTAAATTCCCAACCAAACATAGTCACCCACTCCTTGCATGAAATAATCTCTAATCTTTGTGACGCTCATAAACACTGCGCTAGAGCACAACACCTTACAGTGTTTTGGGTCATTCCTAGAATGTCTACTGCATATTTCATGATCATCAATAAAGGCTTTGTATTATGACTTTAAACTCCATGGAATACTATGGTATAATCTAGAATAGCATAAACAAAATTCATAAAATTTCATAACTAAAAGACCCTAAACAATAGTGGTAGAAGGTTTGAGATAAAAGACTCTAAACTACTGTGATAGAATGTCTATGCTAAAACACTCCAAAATATTGTTATAGAAGGTACACTCTAAAACATCCTAAACTAAAATGATATATGATATGATCTAAAGGACCCTAAACTATAGGTATAGAAGGTTCGATCTAAAAGATAATAACATATATTGATATAAGGTCCAAACTAAAAGAACCTAAACTACAGTCATAAAACTTCCAAGATAAATGTACCTAGACTAGAGAAATAGATGTTCTATGCTAAAGGACCATAAACTATAGTGATATATGTTATGAGCTAAAACACCCTAAAAATAGTGAAATAAGGTCCACCCTAAAAGACCGTAAACTAGATCATAATAGTGATTTAGTCAATAAGAATGAAACATCTTGTAAGGCCTTCCATATAGACATTGGAAAAAAATCTAGCTACCCTTACCAATCCAATTAGCTTTGGAAAAAGACAGATAACTCTCCCTCTAAGACATATATTTTACCCAATTTTATATATTTGATATAGGTAATCTCAAGATAACTAGAACATATACATCCATGGGGAACAACGTGATTGGTATGAATTCAAGAGAACTTTTTGAGTAGAATCTATTATGATTTTAATATTTAGATCCAAGAATTATGTTTTACTTATTATTATGTAAAGTAAGGGAATCATTGGAAATACATATAACATTAGATCTATGAAAATGCATGCACATAAGAAATGAAATAAAAAACAAAAAAAAATGGAACGGTTTAGAAAATCCATTCATTATTTGCGACCAATAGGAGGAATATCCATACTTTGGAGTCTCTCCAAGAATCTCAAAAAAATAGAGATTATTTTAATGATTAACATATAATAAGATTTGGTTGGATGAGCTCTAAAATATGGAATGTATTTGTCTTAATGAATTGATTGAATGCTAATGTGCCACTCACCCTACCTCAGCTACTTCAATCCCGGGATAGAGGGTATTGACTAAAGTAGTCAGCACCTCAACTCTTTTTTGATCAGGGGCTATCCATGAAGACGATGAAACTGAGAGTTCAAAACTCAAGGAAGTAATTATTTCCGCATTTCCTCATATATTCATGGTCCATTCATCTATCTAGGCTTGAAATAAAGATATAAACTAGAGAACCTTATCTGGTGTCTCCCAATTCTCCTTGATCTGTTCTAAAAAGGGAAGCCTCGTCTTCAATATCATGTAATCACCATTCATTGGTGTCCAAATCATGACAATTCAGGATAATTTTTCTCACGATTTCTTACAGTGGTAATCAATCAAATCCATACACCCCAAAGTCATTAAATTGTTAATGAAGCAATTCCCCTTTTTCACGAAATGTTTCCAAGGGAGTCTCAGTAATCAAGGCATGAATCTACTGCCAGAGCATCCTATGTAATTTCTAAGCTTATGTGATGGATGGGGTTGGAATTCTAAAAGTAAGAACATCCAGTGATCTAGTAAGAAAATAGGAGTGGAGGCTCGGTATACCATCCCCTTAATAGAGGAATCACCTATTTCATATATTGAAGTGATGATTTTCTCAATATATTCTATCCCACTATTGGGATGGTCATTTCCTAGATGAGGGTTCTTCCATGAAGTCTTTCCCAAGTCCTGAATCTACTATACCTTTATTATTGAAATAAGGTTCAGTGAGGTAAGTGGCTTGTCCAAAAGACTAACTAGCTAGCTCAACACACCAACTGATAAGGCTGAAACCAAATCCTATAATAATGATTGAGAAAAAAATTAATCATCGTTAGTAGGAGGATGAATTATCTAAGAATCAATTTCATCACATTCCAGAATCATCCAAAACAGGTGGATTATGCAAGGTTTTTTCTCTCCTTTCATGAAAAATGATGGAAGAGGGTATAACCATTAGGTGATCCAAACTGATGAGAACCCTAATTAGGTGCTTATGGATTGCATACAATCATACCATACCTTCTTTCTGAAAGAACCTTGCCCCAAAGAGATATCTTCTACAAACATTCATTGAGATACCCACTACCATTATCAATGAATAGCCCAATCGGTACATGATAAGGGGTGAAATCAAAGATATCAGAAAGACTCAATGATTCAGTAATCTTTCCAGAACCTAGTGAACTGGCTCAAACCCCAAATATGTTTAGAAATAAGGGAAAATATAAGGAACTAGAGATCCTGGTGGAAATTTAGTATTCGTATAAATGGAAATGATCCCCTATCTACCCAAATAAAAACATGAAAATAACCACTAATCCTATTGGGGATACTACCTTACTGAATGTTCTCTAAGAGTTGGTATATGTGTACATGATTCGACACTACCAGATTAAGGTGTCATCCCTCTACTAGTTGTACTGATATCACAAGTGTACTAACCTTGATTCCAAAATGTGATTCCCCAACAAAGCAAATCAACATGTTTAGGAAGATGGACATGAATCTAACCAATATATGGCTTGGAGAGATCTATGGCTTCACTCGATATCCCCCTGAATAACTATCCTTATCATTCAAAATTGCCTAATATGACCCATCACTAACGCAATCCTACCAGTACGGGAACCAATGGGGGAATGTAGAATTTTTCCATGAATATATGCCATAGAGAAAATTTTTGATCCAATATTTGAAATAGATATGTGATCACATTTTTATATCCTTAATTAAAATTTCCTTCATATCAATGAGCATATCCCTCTATAAGGCTGGAGTCTGAAAAATTTCATCCCAAACATCGGTGATAGCAGGGAAATCATTGTATATATCTCCAAGATAGGGTATCCCACCTAGTAGGTAGATATCCAATATGCTTATTCCCACCTCACCATGGAATAGATGAAATGTGTTAGTTCTAGGACACCATTGGATAACCATTTCTCAAAGAAGACCAGACATGTTATATAGAATAAATTGGGAAATCAATACTACTTCATAAATATGTATAATTAATAACTATTCAATGAAATATAAGTGGCATTTCATAACCCAAAATTCCCATGACCATTCATGAAAAATGTCACCACTACAATGGAGATAACATTTTGAGCTTCATCTCTTTCACAGGTTGTTTAGATAAGAGAGAAATATACAAGAATAGCTCTGACCAATGTTCTCTTGAGAAAACTCACATCTATCTAAAACAAAAGGAGGGTTTTCAAACATATAAGACAACCATGGGATCGAGCTATGACTAGTATGACATCCTCATTAATTGTTGTTTGAATATAGTAATGAGAAGTTGACACCCATCAAGACAGTAGATTGTAGTTCGAAGAAGGAATTTCAATGTCCTCCTGAATGAAAAACATATATATAAGAAGCTAGTGTAAAAAAGGATAATACTGGATCTTATATAGAAGAATCTGTTTCAGAAACTCATTATTAAAATTCATGTCATATCTACTATTAACATTATGGTATCTAGAAATCGTGTCATTTTGATTAGCCACAATAGAGGAACTATTTTGAGAGCCATAATCCAACTAAATAAAATCAATTGGCATATATCAGGTGGATTAAAAAATAAAATCTAATCAAATAAAAGACATAAAAATTTCAGAAATAATATGAAAATATCATAAATCAAAAATTCCGGTATGATCACATAAATGATTCATAAATTTCTAGGTTACAGAAAATCTCATGGCCCATATAAATCCCCAAAACATTACAAAACCACATGACCCCTCAAAAGACTTGTGGTCGTGTGAAATTGATGTGGTCACATGAGCCTAAAAATAGTTAAAAAGGATCATCAAATCATGCTACTAGATTCCTCAAAACGATAAAATGTATCCATAAATAGTTATAGAATATGTTCAAGAAATTACTAAAAATATTTACATGGTTGATATGAACAAGCGCATAGGAATAAAAGATAGTATGAAGCAATTATCATGGGAAGGTCTCATGAATGGATATCATGATTAGTTCTTGTGAAAGGATTATGAAATTGATGAAGGTCATAAGAGATCTGAGAAGATAGATATCCAATTAATGAACCTCTCTTCACTTCTTTATTTAAAGCTAGATCTGTGAAACTCAAAATGTCACCTAGAAGACCAAGCATTTCCCAAGATACTAATTAGATATATAACTGAAGCCTTAGTCAAACATTTAACTTCCTTAAATGTGATCAATTTTCCCCACATACGTTACTCCTCAGGTGGGGGAATTTTTTTATTCTTTTGAAATTAGAATCATAAAATTCACATGGTAATAATTACCTATGTATGGGTGTTATTTTCCGTGAAATTAAAGGAAGAAGAAGGCTGTAAAAATCACACAGATCGTGTGTACCCCTATAAGACATGCCTTCATGAGACCTCTAGAAGGTCGCATGAATGATACAAACACAACTCATAACCTGTGTAAGATCCCATAAATCCCCTTTTAACAAGTCCATATTCTCTTTCCATTGAAAATCAGAAAATCATTGACCAGGTGGTGGCTTCCGGAAAAGCACCCTAGGTCACACGAATTGTTAAGCAGTAGGTTCGTGACAATACAACCTAAAATTCGTTCTTAGATTAGGAGAAAATATTCAATGTTAAAATCCTCTTACGGTCATGAAACACAAGTTACATACTCATGTACCTCGCGAGATCCCACTGGAATGTAATATGAAAACCCTGCTCTTTATTTCATACCTAAACATGATTTATTACATAAACATCACTTGATAAAACATAGAAGATTGAGAGGTCTAGTGTCTTTGGGGCTTAGGATCTTTACATAACACCTTAAAACATTAAATACAACATCTTTATTGAAAACTTCTTTTACATGACCACTACATTCCCTCATACATAGCATTGCATGGGATAACCTGAGAACATGCATACGAAAATGGTGAGTTATAAAGCCTGGTAAAGGAATAAACATGAAATAAAATGAGGGATAAAATACATGTTAGACAATAGGCATATCAATGGTGCACAAGAGAAACATGAACATAAAGGCATGATAAATCATGATAATCATAAAATGGAAATGTGGCAACAACACTTAACATGGAATTAGCATGGGCCATGGCTCATTGCACATGGAGAATGAGTAAACCCTCATTGCACATGAAGAAAAAGTAACCCCTCATTGAAATTGAATTAGCATGATTAATCACTCATTGCACATGATGTATCATGATACAATACATTTCCCAATGCATTGGAGCGCTATCAAGGCGCACCCTTTCTTCAACATTTCATTTCATGCATAAGTGTGCCACATGGATCATATAACATGGAATCAAACAACATCATGAGTTATTACATGATTTATTAATGTGTAATAAATACATGAAAGTACCATTAAATATGTATATGTGCATAAAGGTGAATATCCTTGATAGATACATGCGTATGTTATACACTATAAAATGATATTGGCTTGGAAAAACTTGGTGCAATTTCGACAGCGTAACGGCGTGTAATAAGAACTCACAAAAAATGGTTGATGAGAGAGAATGGTGTGTATCATCATTTTTACATGAAATGGACAGTAAGGGGGTCATATAGATACATGTACCAACAAAAATAATGGAATTTAGATAAATAATACAAAATAATTACTTGGGTGAAAAAGAGGAGAGAGAAATCAATCACGGAATTTTAGCATGGTAACGGCTGTACATGAAAGGCATAAAAGAGAGAGAAAGGGGTATCCCATCATCAAAACATAAATAGGTCGGTATGGGGGAGGAGATAAATCATACCCCAACATTTTTAATTGAAAACAAAAGGTCATAATAACTTAAATAAAATTGGTCAAAATGAGAAAGGATGAAATCTCTTACATGGAAGTGTAATCCCAAAGGCTTGGGAGAGGCTTGAGAGATGCTTCTTGGGAGCTTGGGGAACCTTATAAGGATTATAGATAGGGGAGGGTAGGGGTTTGAAGAACTCAAAAGGCTTTCAGTGAAGAGGAAGTGGGATCTTGGGTGGATTTATGTAGGAAAGGAGGGGGAATTCTTTATTATTTAGGTTTGGGACACCTCACAATAAACTAATCAAAACCACAAACCAGCCCATGGTTTTTTCCAGTTATATTTTCCAAAGGTGAGTGGAAAAATATATGTTATGAGTCCAAAGGCTGAACTTCATAAAATAACATGGTTTCTTATGTGGAGGTGAGTCACACTCTCATGGAAAACAATTTAAAAAGACAAAATGTTTTATAATAACTGAAGTGTTCACTAAGGCTTTCTAAAATTAATCAAACAAACCCAAAATCACATTACTTTAATGGTAAAACATATATTTTCTGAACATAATGTTTATATTTTTTTATTACATCACTATTTGGTCATTATGATTTCATAAACACATTTTATATTTAAACTGTATTTAATTTTTCCCGAAAATTTCGATTGGCTTAGAAAATTAAGAAAAAATAATTGGATAATTTCGACGTCCTTATTCCCAAAATAATAATCATTTTATCTAAATAATTTTCTAAAATGTAAATTTTAACTTTTAAAATAAAAATGGTCATTTATAAAAAATTCATGTGGTTTGACAAAAATATCGTTCATACCTTAATAAAACATACAATTTCATTAATAAAAATTGAACAATAATTTATATTCAACAAAAAGTAATTTATTAATATTTTTTTGAAATATTATTAAATCCATTAATTCATCAGAAATATATTTATTAGTTGAATATTAACTAAAATTACAATTTTTTCTTTAAAAACTTTTTACAATGTATCAATAATAAAATGAATGCACATTATTTATAAAAAAATAATGTACATAGTCATAGTGCTAGGGTATTGTTACATAAAACCATAAAAATACCACATAAGACCAAAGAGTAGGGTGTGCGATGGTGAAAGAATCTTTGGGTGGCTCAGATAACATCGATCGAGTGGTAATATCTATTAACTTCCACTTCTCTCGTATTCGGTTCCTCTCTAGCTTAACGTGTTCAAGACTGGCTTGGGCATGGTCAAGAGTGAAACCCAATATTGCTACATCCATTCCAAGATCCGACAAATGGGCATCATGTGGGGAAAGTCTACTGGATGAGGTCATCACTTCCTTAGTCTGAGTAAATTGGATTTATTAAAGCCCTATTTTTATACTAATCAGGTGATCACTTTTAAACAGCTATATTTGCAACGTTCACAATTCATAATAGTATTTTAAAATCTAAAAACATAAAACCAATGAATTTCACATTTTATATAACCATAATAAGACATTTAATTTGATGAAGAGTAATTTCCATTAAAGAATGTTTGGGTCATTACAATCTTCCCCACTTAAGAAATTCAACCCTCAAAATTTCTTTTTCCCACACAAAAATAGATGTGGGTAAATCTACTTCATCACATCCTCTTATTCCCACGTCGCTTCTTCAAACTTGTGGTTTCTCCACAACACCATGATGAGGGGAATTATCTTATTTTGTTGAACATTTTCTCTATGATCTAATATCTTCACTAGTTTCCCTCATAAGAAAGATCATCATCTAATTGTACTACCCTTGAAGATAGTACATGTGACAGGTCTGGTATGTACATCCTCAATAGGGATACATGAATGAAATCAGGTGATTTGGCCATGGTAGGTGGAAGTCCTAGATGATAATCCATAGCCCTGACACGATCAAGAATCTAGAAGGGGACGTTGTACCTAGGACATAACATCCCTTTCATTCCAAACCTCAAGAACTTCTTCCTTAGAGATATGCATAGAAACACCATGTATCCAACTTTAACCTCAAGGTCCCGTCGACTGTTATCTACATAACTCTTCCTTCGACTATGGGCTTCCTTGATATTATGTTGAATGGTTTTCACTTTCTATACCATTTCACTGACCATTTCTAGTCCTATAATCTAACGCTCAACAACATTATCCCAAAAAGTTGGTGTTCTACACCTCTTACCATACAATGCTTCATAAGGTGCCATTCAGATTCTTGAGTGGAAACTATTATTATAGGAGAATTAAACTAGTGGAAGATTTTGATCCCATCCTCCTTTAAAGTCCATTGAGCATGCTCTCAACAAATCCTCATGTGTTTGGATAGTCCGCTCAGATTGGCCATCAGTTTAAGGATGATAGGGCATACTGAAGTTCAGTCCAGTATCCAGAGCATGTTGAAGACTCTTCCAAAACATAGAGGTGAATCTTAGATCTCGATCGAATACAATATATTGTGGTATTCCATGTAGCCTTACCACTTCCATGATATATATCCATTCTAGTTGATCCAATGGGAAATCCTCCCGAATTACAATGAAGCATGCTGACATTGTAAGACGATCCATAACAACCTAGATTGCATTGTTGTCTGTGGATGTCTTCATAAGTCCGGTGAAAAATTATATGGTGATGTTCTCCCATTTCCATGATGGTATGGGAAATGGTTTCATCATCCCCTTAGACTTATGCCTCTCTGCCTTCACTTGCTGATACACTAGGTACTTTGATGTATACTCAGTGATATACTTCTTCATACTGTCCCACCAATAATTCTCTCAAATATCTCGATACATCTTTATGTTACCTGGGTGAATAGAGAAATGTGAACTATGTTCATCATCCAAATAATCCTTCTCCAGCTCTAAACTTCATGGAACATGTAGTCTTTTCCCAAATCTCAAAATTCCTTATTCGTTAACATTGAACTCCAAGGATTTCCATCTTCTGATAGCTTCAACTTTCTTCTGAATTCCCGCATCATCTTTTTGAGAATAATTTAACATTTCCAAAAGAGATGGTTAAGAAATCATTTGTGAAAGGATTGATTATGTTCCCTTCTTTATGATTCCCATGTTCATATTCATAAAATATAAGAAGATTGGATCCTTCTCAATTCTCATCAGTGATAGAATTTCTGGGTCCTTTCTACATAGATCATTTTCCACCTTGTTCACTTTCCTAGGATGGTAATGGATTGATCAGTCATAGTATTTGATCAGCTCTAACTATCTTCATTGATGCATGTTCAACTCTTTCTATGTGAATATATACTTGAGTATTTTGCGGTCCTTATATATTTCACACTTCTCCACAACTAGATAATGCTGCCTAATTTTTAAATCGAAGATCATCGCAGCCAACTCCAAATCTTGTGTTGGTTAATCCTTCTCATGAACTTTCAATTTCCTTGAAGCATAAGCAATGACATTGTCATTTTGATTCAACACACTACCCATTCCCTTCTTCGGTGCATCACTGAATACCACAAAAAGTTCTCCACTTGTGGGTGAAGTGAGCATGGGTGTAGTGATAAGCCCCCTTTTTAACTCCTTGACGCATTATTCACATTCATCACTCCAAGAAAACATTACTCCATTCTGAGTTAGCTTGGTAGGAGGGTTGGACAATCGTGAGTCATTTATCACAAATCTTCGATAATATCAAGCTAACCCCATGAGGCTACAGATATCTGTTACCAATGTTGGCCTCAGCCATCCCTCTATTGCATCTTTTTTATAGGGATCCATTAATATCTCATTGCTTGTGATGATATAGCCCCTGAATGAGACATCCTTCAACTATAACTCACACATTCTATACTTTGCATAGATTTTCTCCTTCCACATGGTCTCTAGTACAGTTCTCTGATGCTCCCCATGATCCTCCTTTATTTTAGAGTATATCAAAATGTCATCTATAAATACTACCAAATTTTTTTCGAGGTAATCCCTAATGACTCTATTAATAATTTCCATGAATATTGCTGGAGAATTAGTGAGTCCGATAGGCATTACTATGAATTCATAGTGCCCGTATCTTGTAAGAAATGTAGCCTTGGGGGTATCTTCCATCTCCACCCTTACTCGATAATATCCCGACTACAAATCCACCTTAAAAAAGTATTGGGATCCACGTAGATGATCTAATAAGTCATAAATTCTTGAGAGAGGATACATGTTCCTTATCATGACTTTTTTAAGATCACAATAATCAATGCAATGGTGTGTTGACCCATCTTTCTTCTTGACGAAGAGGACTGGTGGACCCCATGGTGAAGCACTTTGGCATATAAACTCTTTATCTACATTCTAATATATATGTTTCTTCAGCTCCTCAAGCTCCACAACTACCATTCAATATGGAATCTTAGATATTGGCAATGCCCTAAGTATAATATCATTTGAGGATTCAACATCTCTTCTATGAGGAAGACTAGGAAATTCTTTTGGAAACACTTCAGTGAATTCCCTCACAATATGCATGTCTTTAAGGATGGTTTCCTCCTTAGACTCAATAGTCTTATGCATATATGTGTTCTCATAGTGCCGTAATATCCATGCATGAGATGATGGAGCTAATGAATATTCATCTTCCTCCATGCAGTTTTATAGAATCAGGGGTCGATTCTCCACATGGATAGTGATTTCCCTCTCACAGGAATTTATGTTGTCTCTGTATAAGGAAATACAATCCTTGCCATGAATTGAATCAAATTATACCAAAGGGAGTATGATGAGGTTAGCTAGGAAGTTCAATCCACAGATTATGATAGGGGAGGTGTTATATTCATGGGATGCAATTATTTCCCCATTTTTTGTACTCAACAACATCTTCACATCCATGATTTGTGGTGGTGCTAGAATTGTTCTACTAAACTTTTGGGATATAAAAAAATGCGTAGAACTTGAATCAAAAAGTACATTAGCTATTCTTTAGTGAATAACTAGCATACCTGTCACCACTTTGTTTTCAGGGTTCACTTTGGTAGTAGTGATGGAAGAAGCTCACCCTAGATACCTTGGTGGTTGTTGGTTGCCTCCAAAAACCCTTTGCTTAGGGAACTTATTGGCATGATGCCCTCATTATTTGTAGTTGTATCAATGAACAATGCGTTGAGGTTTGAACGAAGTGTTTCTCTCCTCTATTGCAGCCGCATGTTTTTCTTGTCAACAGTTTACAGCTAGGTTCCCTTCTCTTTCAAACCTAAAGCATTTCCTCATCCCCTTCAAGCAATTTCGAGGGTGCTTCTTTCCTCCACATTGGTTAGTGGTGTGCTGGATCTTCATAGAACCATTGGATTTATCCATTAGACTGCCAGAATTGATGTCCACCTTATGCTTCTTATCCCCATGATACCCCTAAGATTCTCCGATCACCATTTTGACCAAGAGGGGACATCAGACAATATCCTCAGAGCTGTCGAAGTCACGGATCGCCAGCTATTTCTGTAGGATAGGTTTCAGTCCACCAAAGAAGCGTTCAACATTTCATTCAGGGTAACAACAAAGACGAAGGGATATCGTGAACTACTTATGAAGTTTTCCTTGTACGCTTCGACATATTTTTCATCTTTTTTCTTGAGGGCATGGAAGTCCCTTTCCATCTAAAGTAGGCAGGTGCACGAAAAATATTTATTGAAAAACATCTTCTGAAAATCCTTCCATTCCAGCACCTTGATCTCCTCCCAGGTATTCTTATTTTTTAACTATTTCCACCATTGATCAGATTAACCGTCCATATGATAATCAGCAAGGAGAACCTTCTCTTGTTCATAACATTGAAGTTTGAAGAAGATCTTTCCAATGGAGTTGATCCATTGTTCAGAGATTGAGGGATCAGATGATCCATTAAAAGTAGGAGGCCTTTGTCTCATCAGGTTCTCGATAGCGACATGTTCTTTCTGGGGGGGGGGGTTGAAATTTTCTCTTGACCCATGATTATATTCAAATCATGATTTAACTATGAGAGAATTGACACAAAGTTCGTGATTCCTGCTCCCATCGGATTGGGAATCTCATTAGCACAATCATCACATTTATTTTCAAATCGGTTGTTAGCCCGAGTCCTCCTATTGACAGCAATTGGATGGCATAAAAGGAAATTTAGGGGTAACACATAAAGGTTAATCCAATTAAAAAACTAATGATGTATAAATAAAATTAATTTCCATAACTTATGAATCCATATACTTCAATCTAGGTTATTCTGGATCTACTTTCTAACATATATTCTTAATGGATTTTTTTTAATTCCCTTAATAATGGTTCGTACTAAGCTTATGAATTTACAAATTCATATCCCTTGGGAGTGTCATAACCAAGAGTTCATCAAGGCCCATTTTCATGTATTAGGATACCCCAGGTCAATCTTGAAACTCCTTATCAGGGTTTTCCCCCCATGGTACATCTGTTCCAGAGCCACCTCTACCTGCTCGTATTCTGAAAGTAATGTATTTATTTGAAAAACAACTAAATCATTACCCACCAAAAAATAGGGATGTTTTTATTATACTTAGTCTTGTTTCTATGTCTTCAATAGGGTTTTCTAATCCAATCCCAAAAAAAACTAAACATATCCTCTAATACCAACTATGACAACCCTGCTCTTTATTTCTTACTTAACCATGATTTATTACCTATGCTTCACTTGATACAATATAAAATATCGAGAGGACTAGTGTCTTTAGGGATTAGGATCATTACATAAACACTTAACAAATGAAATACAACATCTTTATTGAAAACTTCCTTTACATTACCACTACATTCCCTTGTACTAAGCATTGCATAGGATAACATGAGGACATGCATAAGAAAAGGGTGAGCTATAATGCCCAGTAAGGGAATAAACATGGAATAACATGAGGGAGAAAATACATGTTAGAAAATATAAATATCAATGGAGCACAAGATAAACATGAACATAAAGGCAAGATACATCATGATAATCATAACATGGAAATGTGGCAACAACACTTAACATGGAATTTGCTTGATCTAAGGCTCATTGCACATGTGGCATGAGTAAACCCTCATTGCACATGAAGCATGAGTAAAACCTCTTTGAACTTCAATTATAATGATTCAAAACTCATTTCAATTTATGTATCATGATTCTATACTTTTCCCATTGCATTGGAGGGCTATCAGGGCACACCATTTCTTAAACATTTCATTTCATGCATAAGTGTGCCACAATGATCATATAACATGGAATCAATCTACATCATAAGTTATTCCACGATTAATTAATGTGGAACATGTAAATTAATGTAACATTAAATATGTATATCTTCATCAAGGTGAATACCTTCATAGAGACATGGGTATTGTATTCACTACACAACGATCTTGGCTTGAAAAAATACAGTACAATTTCTGCAGCATAACGGCGTGAAATAAGAACTCATAAAAAATGGTTGATGAGAGAGAAAGGGGTTTCTCATAATTTTTACATGAAATGGAAAGTAAGGGGGTCATATAGATACATTTCGCGACAAACATTTTGGCATTTATATGCATAATACTAAAGAATTACATGGGTGAAAAAGAGGAAAGGGAAACCCATCACAGAATTTCAGCAAGGTAATGGGTGTACATGGGAGGCATTAATGAGAGAGAAAGGGGTCTCCCATAATCAAAACATAAATAGGGAAGTATGGGGGTGGTTTAAAATCAATCTCTAACATTTGTGACTAAAAAAAATGGGAATAACAACTTAAAGAAAATTGGACAAAAATGAGAAAGGAAGAAATCCCTTACTTGGAAGTGTGATCCCAAAGGCTTGGGAGAGGCTTATTGGGAGCTTGGGGCACCTTGAGAGGATTTTTGAGGGAGGAGGGAAGGTTTTGGTCGAAATAAAAAGGCTTTTAGTGAAGTGGAAGTGGGAGCTTGGGTGGGTTTATATAATAAAGGAGGGGGAATTCTTTATTATTTAGGTTTGGGACACCTAACATTAAAAAAATTCAAACCACAAACTAGCCCATGGTTTTTTCCCGTGGTTTTTTCCAAAGGGAAGTGTAAAATAATAATTTATGTGGACAAATTCCTAACTTTATAAAATAATATGGTTGCTTATATGGAGGTGAGTCACACTCTCAAGGAAAACAATTTAAAAAGATGAAATGTTTTATAAGCCTTGAAGGGTCGACTAAGGATTTCCAAAATAAATTAAACAAACCCAAAATCACATTATTTTAATGGTAAAACATATATTGTCCGAAATAAATGATTATATAATTTTATGACATCACTATTGGGTCATTATGATTTCATAAAACACATTATATATTTAAACAGTATTTAATTTTTACCCAAACATTAGACTGTCTCGGAAAATTATGGAAAATTCACTGTTGGATAATTTAGATGTCTTGATTACAAAAATAATATTAATTTTTACTAAATAATTTTATAAATGAGTAAATTTTTTCTTTTTAAATAAAACCCACCATTTATCGAAAATTCATGGGTTTTGACAAAAACCGCTTTCAAACCATAATAAAAATTACAATTGCAATCATAAAGATTGAACAATAATTTATATTTAACCAAAATTAATTGATTAATATTTTATTAAAATATTATTTAATCCATTTATTCATCAAAATATATTTCTTAGATTAATATTAACTAAAAATACTATTTTTCCTTTAACAACTATTTACAAAGTAACAATAATAAAGTGAGTGCACATTATTTATAGAAAAATAATGTACATAGTCATAGTGCTAGGGTGTTGTTAAATAAACCCTTATAACACCTGCATAAGTCTGAAGGGTAAAGTGTGCAATGGAGACAAACTCTTGGGGTTGCATGGATTACATCGCTCGTGTGGTAATCTATATTAACTTCCACTTCTCCTATAGTCGGTTCCGCTCAAGCTTAATGTGTTCAATCTCATCTTGGGATTGGTCAAGAACGAAGCCCAATGATGCAACCTCCTTTACGAGCTTCTACAAATGGGATTCATATGGGGTAATTCTACTGGTTGAGGCCACCACTTCCTTTTTCTGAGTAAATTGGATTTGTTAAAGCCCTATATTTATACTAATCAGGTTATCATTGTTCAATGGATATATGAGCAATAGTCATAATTCTTAGAAGTATTTTAAAATCCAGAAACATAAAACCAATGAAGTGCACATTTTATATAACCAAAATAAGACATTTAATTGGATAAAGAGTAACTTCCATTAATGAATTTTTGGGTCATTATATGTCACCCTCTCCATGAAAAGGGCTTCAACCAGGTCCAGGAAGTCTCATGATCTCCCATTAGATCCAAAAAAAAATTAACATAATGGTTTGTCCATGATAGTGGTCATGCATCACCCCAAGGCCTTTTTTGGTCACCCAACGCATCATCGATGTAGAGAAAAATATTACTCAACCACAGTAAAAAAACTCATGATACCAGAATCCATTGTAAAATGAATATGGAAAAAATGAAAAATTGTGGGAGCCTCTTGCGATATTAAATAAAACACGGTGCCATCTAGAAGTTCACAAGACACTAGAAACCCTCATCATCATGAATGTCTCATCTCACATGAGATTACTAGCATTTCTTCCTCTACACATGATTTGATTCAGACATTTTTACGTTGTCTTCCTCTCCCCATCGAGCTTCATAAGTCAAATAGATGGTTTTGTTTGTGAAATTATCAAAAATTACCATCAGACCATTTTTTGGTCAATCGAGGCATCACCGGTGGGGATATTGATTGTATTCAATGAAACTCATGATAAATCACATGATCCCATATCCTTCGACAAACAAAATAAATAAATAAAATAGAAAACGTGGGATCCTTTTACGGTCAAAAACATCACTCATCATCCTCATGCGTCCATAAAGAACTCACAAAATCCCTTTGACATGATGGCCTAATCTCATGGAGGCCCTTATAAATCTATCCTTCTCTAATAAAATATCCTAAACAAGGAGTCATTCTCTCATGGAATTATTCATAAAAATTGGTCTGACAATGTAGAAGTCCATCAAAATTCATGCATGATTTAGAAATACCCCATTAATAGGATATAATTAAATAAATTGGGAATTCATGGGATGGAATTGTAGTCACTGAAAATAATGTCACACACATGAAATGAACAATGATAAGACCTCATGTAACTGCATTACATCAATGACCTCCCCCGACTCCATCCTAGATTTTCAAGATACATGTCATGAAAATCAATGAATAATCAGATTGGTGAGGCCAATAAATACCCCACCACTAGGATAAAAAAAATACTTGGATCCCCACACCAGTGAACTCATGAATCTGAGTATTTTTTCTCAATGTAGTTTATCTCTAGATCAAAAAGGTTTTGTAGCCTGTAAACTCTGGGTAACCACTTAATAAGATTATGAGATGTGCATAGAAAATTTTTGTGATCAAGCATAGATCATGATAAGGACTTCTTGAAGGTTATGTGAATGAAATCCACCATACCTGGTTAATCATGTGACACATAAAAACACTAAAAATAACCAAATCATTGGAATATTGAATAATATAGTAGAAAAAAATAGTAAAAAGTCTACAGACTTGTGCGAAGAACATATATGAAGATCATCATGGACTTCTCATGAACAACCTAGGTCATGTGATAACACCAAGACAGGTCACCAAGATCACATGACACTCCATTGGTATAATATTTGGATCATTTGGAGTCCCCTGGACATGTCAGAGCAATCCATATTGAACCCTCCTTGTATTCCAACCAAGTATCAAGAAACCCTATGGGCTCGCCATCCAAACCTTGTGAGGACCTCAAAATATGTCACCCAATTCATAGATTTTCACCAGTGTATTTTAGCTAAGTCTCGCGATGACATCAGTATCTGACAATTGGATTTAGTGATGTCCTTTGAACAAGCTAGTCAGATCTTATGACACCCTCTGCGTATGTCAGCTGGCTCTTGATATGTCCCCTGGACATGCCATCCGATATTAATGATGAAACCTAAAAAATCTATCCATGACATGTGGAACCGTCTGGACATGTCACACTGATTCTCATCATGATCTCCAAGCACATTAACTAAATTTTGTAATGAAATCTAGGAAAGTAAGTTGTATTATTGAATGCCCTCCAAACATGTCGGCCAAGATCATGTGATGAATTATAGAATCAACTATCTAGGTTTTGTGGGGTTCCCAAATAAATTTATCTTTGTTCATGAAATGGCCTCTAGAAACTCCCACCAGGTTATGTGATGTCCCTCAAAAAAGTCAACTAGATCAAGAGATTGTCTCTAGACATGATAGGAAGACATCTTCTGGCATGTGAAGTAGAAAATCAAGGCATGTGAGGCCAAAAATGAACACATGTCACTATGACATGCAGACCTGGCATTGTAGGCATCTTAGGACTTGATTACTTTGTCTAGACTCCATGAAGGGAAACCTTAGATTTTAATCCCTGATCTGGGATATAAAATGAAATATCCCGAATATAATGGAATCATCAATGTGTAAACCCTGATCAATGAAATAATATGATATGTCTCATATATAAGGTAAGACATATTGTAAAAAACTGGACTAAACTAACATTGAGAACCCATATTCTTGTAATAACCAAGATATTTAGTACACCTTCCTAAGTTCTGAGATAAATGGTAATCCACTTCAATGTTAGTCATTCTATTTCACTGACATTCCAACCATCGGGACCCAATATCTCCCATGGTATGATCATCTTTTATTATCCACCAGTAGATCAAGGCTTCATTTAACTAGGTGGAATCTAATTCCATCAATAACCAGGATAAATAGGGAACCTTCTTATGGATTGATCTCTATATTAAGCATTAAATTAGATATCCCAGTTCATAGGAAATAACATTATATGAAATAAGGATTATTGCATTATATACCTTATTTATCGCACAAAGAAGAACTCACATGGGCTTAGGGAGTCACCATGATTAACTCATTAGCATCATGAATCTCTACCTTTCAGAGCAACCTCGATGTATAAGCCTCGATTAGTGGCATAACATAATTACACAACATACTAGGGTATTTAACTTTGGTAAATTCTCAATGGAGAGAATGAACTATGGAAACGCATGTTACTACCATAACCCTAACACATAGCATGCCTCCTCGAGATTAATGCTCCAATATCCCAACCCTAATGCCCATATATATGACCTTTCTATACAAAGTTAAATTTCTCGAGTTGAAAGAACTATAGTAACACTAATTCCTAAAAAAACCAAGATACATAGGATTCCTAATGGAGGATAGAGATCAAATATCTGGTGCCCCAACACCCATATATATTTCTTTTTATGTATGCCGTTAAACTGCATTGGTTTAACAATCTAACTGGGTTTAGTTTCTTGTTATAAAACCAGATATATAGGAAACCACATAAATGCTCAATCCCATCATAGAAATATTAATCCCCTATCTTGATTATATAATTTGGGGTGCCTGGTTTTAAAGCATCAACATATAAGCATCTACCCAACATAGGGAAATGGATGAATAACTTCAGATACATACAGATGGGTTCACCGACAAGACTCCCCCTTCTCTCTACATATAAAGAGACTTAACCTATGATCACTCTGTTAGGGTAACAAGTCATGTATCTAGATTAGGAAGAGATTATCGAACATATATTAAATATATAATAGAGTCCCAATGTTGTCAAAAATTCCCCCCAAAAAGTTGTCAATTCCCCAAACTCCCATCCACTCAACCAAGGTGAGTTCATAAGTGTCATAGTTTTTGATACCCCAGCTGACTGTCAACCATTTGAAAGATGTTATATACCCTGTTATAGAAACAAGAACAATCAAGATTTTAATTTAAAGGTTTAAAATTAGTGATCCTAATTCAAATTATTGTGAAAAACATTTAACCACCCTTCCCCGAAATCAGACCATTAGACGAAATCCTCCCACATATATCTAATAAAATCTACCTAAATGTCAATTATATGACCATTAAATAAACAAATATGTATCATTAGTATACTATAGTATTATTATATTATTTTTACAATCATTATATATTCATCTTCTTTAGAAAAATGATATTTTTATATGTGTGTACGTGAGGAATACCACATCTATAAAGTGATATATTTCTTTTTTCGTAGACATATTTAATACTTTTCACAAAGGGGGTATTTAATGAATAAATATAATATTTATAAAATATTTAATTTTCTTTAAATATAAAATGGTTTCTCTTTTTCCCTTCTTTGGAAAGTGAAAATTTCATTTGTGTGTACATGAAAACTGTTACCTCTAAAAAAAATAATGCATTTATTTATTCTTCACCACCCTACATAGATTATTCTAATAATTTTTATAGTGAATTTAAATGATATTTAGATAATTATTAATATTCTATAATATAAATTTATTATTATATTAATATCTCATCCATTGTAAAAAATGAAATCATCACTCATGTTAAGTGCATACTACCACCTACATGAATGTTGTGCTTTGTTTTTCACCAAATCCTTCAAGGATGGTTATACAAAAACTTTTGTGGTAAAATAGAATGATAGAAATTATCTTATAACATATTTCATATTATTCAAGGATGAATAAAAATAAATTATTATTATAAAGTAGTCTGTTGTCATTAGTAAATTACTAGAAATAAGTTAGTTATGAACTCGTTCTCTTGAGTTATGCCCAATGATTCCATAAAATGAGATTGGGGATATATAAATCATTTAAAAATAGATTTAAATATATTTTATAATCTATTAAGGATTGAATTAATATTATATAATGTGGTTTGATGATGTTATTAAAAAATATGTGTGATGTAATTGAAATTAATGACATTTGATGATGAAAACAACCAATAAATTAAAAATGAATCTATAATAAATGATTTCATTTAAAGAGTTTAAAAGGGTAAGGATATGAGTATGTTTATGAAATAGGTAAATAAGAAGGTTATTTTTATTATATAAGAGGTAAAATTGAATTCATGGAAGTTGAGAGTTGTAGTAAGGGGTTTCATCTCAATCTCACTTCATCAATAAAAGTTTTCATGTTATGTACCTATTATTATTTAATATGGTGTACCTAATTACCAATGTCTTATATTAACCTTATTAATTATTATTTCATATACTTTACAAGCCTCTTTATGACCCTTCCTTTATGCTCTTTGATTTCCCTTAATGTCAAAGTTGTAAGAGTTTTCTCGTCACACATTTCTTTTCACGTGACATAGGCCCTACTCAGTAATTTTTTTATATATTATAGATTACATACCTAACTATAAATTATTTTATAATAATTTAAATATATCTAACAATGCATTTCATACATATATATTACATCTTCATAAATTAATTTTCATTACATTACATTATTATATATGCCCAAATCGTATAGATCTAGTATCATTATAAATTTGGATGCATAAAAAATTATAATAAGATATCTACATCATCTCCAACATAGTTATTCATTACTATAACCCTTCTTAATCAAATAATACATAGTACATGTCATCATAACCTTGGGAAAGGAAACATATGAAATGGTTAGCTCAGATGCTCTATAAGGGTAAATAAGAGAGATATCATTGATCAATTAAACATAAAATGATAATAAGTGTTTGATAACAATATATTAAATTTAGAAAGAAATAACCTTCATATAAAAAATCTTAATCTCAAATAATAAAATCAATATTGGATGTTCATAAGTCATGAATCATAAAGGAATCAAATAACATGAGTCATGAGAGCATAACATTAGTATAACATCATGAGATTTAAAGAAATATATTATTTTAAATATATTTAAATTATTTCATATATTTTGTTACAAATAATTCATAGTTTATCTTTTTTTATACACAACATCATTTCTACCTTACGTTACACGTAATATTGATTTTATTCGACAAATTGTGTTACTTGTATGACCATGTCTTACTAGAAAACAATATACCATTAACATTGTAATTTAATATGATAGTTATCACCTAGAAATTAGAATTGTGGGAATGAATAAGATTAAATAAATTGTGAAAATATGTTTAATAAATTAATTTATTGGTGACTAATTAATTACAAATGAAAATAAAACCCAATTGAATATAAAGGATGTTTTTTTTACAAAAAAAGCTATTTGTATGCCACAAATATGTTCTATATAAATAAATTAAATTATTCCCTATTATAGAACAGTATTAATGAAATTTTCATGTTATATATTCAATCAAATATTTTACAATTCACAAAATAAGTTTAATAGGCATAAAATATGAATAAATACAATTTTAAGCATAATAAATTGTATTTTTCTAAAAGGATGGTTTGCCTCTATTTAATGGAATACTTTTTTAACTAAATTTTGACTCTGTGAAAAAATTTATTTGAAAAATAATATCATTTTTTTGAAATCAAAATATTAAAATTTTATTTGGGTTATTTTTTGGTATTTTTTCTATGATGTTTCATTTTTCAATGAAAAGTGAATAACACTGAATTTTAACAAACAATTGCAGTTTTTTATAATTTATTTATTTAATAAAATTATATTTTAAATTGATAGTAAGGTATAATAAGATAAATTATACATAAAAATCCAATTTAGGTAATTGGAATCAATTTCACATTGAAATTGGATATTAAATGTTTTCAAAACATTTGAACTTCTTACAATAAATTCGCGTACCTTCATCCTGTATATAGGATAAATTTTAAATTAAATTATACCACTTATGAGATTGGAATTTTGAAAAATTGATTACAAGTTTTGAATAATAAAAATTAATAACATGTATTTCTTTAAAATTAGTTTTTGACCAAAAAGGTAGTGAAATAAATATAAATTAATTACAGTGATTAAGATAACAATGAGTTAACATAGTGGTTAAAATTTATTCTTTATGAGCCAAATGACCTATAAACATGACTAAAACTACTTTTATGGAAATATTTAGACCATATAAAACCATTTTTATAATTAATATCCTAAATGGAGGCACATGATAGAAGTGATACCTCCCAATGTTGTTTACCTTTTTGTGTTTACAAGAAGGCCACTCGTCCTCAACTATTAAAAAGTGATCACCCTCCTCCCTTATTCACACATCACAAAACCATTGGATTATCCAATACCTGACCAAATAATCTCTAAATATAACCCCTATAATAATATAAAAATAACCTTGGGTAATAATTTAAACCAATGAAGTTGTTTGGTGAAAACGAAAATGAGATACCTGAAGAAGAGCTACCATTCTTCAATGACCACTTCTGTTTTATTTCTTTCTCCAACCATTAAATTATTCTTATTCAATGATAATATAATAACATAAGTATCCAAAATATAATTATATTTTTTTATTTTATTTTTTGAACTATACTCAAAAAAAAATCTATAAAATGGGTAATGAAATGACATTTCATTTTTATAACGAACATCCGCCTTGTGAAAAGACAAAATTGGTTTTTTCCTTTACCAACTCTTATGGTTGGGAATTATGATGGAAACAATATTTTTATATGATATATATTATATTTTTAATGTCTTATTACATATATAATTATAATAGAACACATACGTTATGGATTTCATTTTTTTGGGAATAAGATAACATCATTTGTGGATGGCTGGATTATCGCCTGCCTAAATAGATTTGATACGTTCTCACATTAAATGGAATGTATTGAGGATGGGTTTAATAAAAAGAAATTATATAAATTAAATATTTATGTTATTGATGACATAATTATCTATCTATTAATATAAAATATCAATTTCTTCTTTCCATTTCAAACACTGAAAAATTGTTAATGTCATTTGTGGTTGTGTGGACTATCACCTCCTCAAAGTGATGTGATTATTACTTTTTCACCACCACCTAAAAGAATCATATATTTATATATATAAGTATATATAATTAAATAAAATTCCGTTTATGATATATTTTTTATTTTGAAAAGATAAATTTTATTTACCTTTATTCCATAATGATCACTGAAAATTGGGAGAGTTACTCATGCGTACGTGGGGCCTACCATCTCCATGATCATAAAGTTAGATCATTTTTGATAATGATATTTTTTGTTTGATTTTGAAATTATAAGTGATGTAAAAATGTGATAATTATTTCATAGTTATTATTTTTGATATGTTTAAATAATTACCCAATTGACCACAGTTGACATGTCACGCCCAGACTTCCTTAATATATTTTTTTATTATTTTATACTTTTATCTAGCTTTAAATAATATTTTTTTTGATGTCAGGCCAGAACCGACATGGGGTTTTGTGTTTTGATTATAAATGAGCATCTTTTTCTCTTCAGCATCCTATGAACGAGTAGTGTACGGTTGAATCCATATAGTTTGATCCAGTCACCATGCGTCCTGCTCAATGCATGGGAAATTAATTAATTGAATGAAAATTTGAGTGAAAATATAAAATAATAAAGATAAAAGGTATCACGAGTTGTTTAATATTAATAATTATGATGATATTATTTAATAGTTCTTTTGTTTTTATTATTATTATTTTTATTAATAATGGTCTGATCTCTAGGAGGATCCTAGAAATCCATCCATCTTTAATAAAATATCTCGAACAAGGTGTCCTACTCTCAGGGAATTCTTCATACAAATTCGCCCGACAATGTTCAAGTCCTCTAAAATGAATGCATTATTTAGAATGACCCCATAAATTAGATACAATTAAATAAATTGGGTATTCATGGGATGGAATTTTAGTCCATAAAAATAATGTCACACACATGAAATGAACAATGATAAGACCTTATGAAACTACATGACATCAAAGAACTCCACCAACTCCGTCCCAGATGTTCAAGATTCATTTCATGCACATCGATGAATAATCAGAGTGGTGAGGCCTATAAATCTACCACCACTAGAATAAAAAAAATAAAGCCTTGCATCCTCATACCAGTGAACTCAGGAATCAGACAAAATTTCTCATAGTATTTGATCTCCTGATCAAAAAGGCTTTCTATCATGTAAACACTAGGTAACCATTTAATAAGATCGTGCGATGTGTATAGTCACTTTTTGTGATCACTCATAGATCATGATAAGGAATTCATTAAGGTTATGTCAATGCAATCCCCAATACTTGGTTAATTATGTGACACATAAACACACTAACAATAAACAAATCAGTGGAATATTGAATAAAACTCTAGACAAAAAAAACTAAAAAGACTAGAGACTTGTGCGAAGAACATATACGTAGATACTCTTGCACTTCCCCTGAACAACCTTGGTCATGTGATAACCCCAAGACATTCCATTAAGATCACATGAAAATCATTTGGTATAATATTTGGATCATGTTGAGTCCCGTGGACATGATAGAGTAGTACATATGGAACTGTCCTGGTATTCCACCAAAGTCTCAAGAAACCCCGTGGTCTTGCCATCCTGACCTTGTGAGGACCTCAAAATATGTTACCTCAATCATATGTTTTCACTAGTGTATGTCATCTAATTCTCACGATGACATTAGGATCTGTCAATTGGATTTCATGATGTCCTTCGAACAAGCCATCCAAATATTATGACACCCTCTAGGCATGTCTTCTTGCTCTTGAGATGTCCCCTAGACATGTCAACCGACATTAATGATGACACCTAGAGAATCTAACCATGATGTGTGTATCCTTCCAAAAAAGTCACACATATTCTCACTATGCTCTCAAATCAAGTTAACTAGATTTTGTGATGACATCAGGTCAAGTATGTTGTATCATGGGATTCCCTCCAAACATGTCAGCCAAGATCATGTAATGATTTCTAGAATCAACTTTCCAGGTTTTGTGGGGTTCTCAAAAAATTTCAGCATTGTTCATGAAATAGACTCTAGAAACTCCATCTAGATTATGTGATGTCCCTTCAAAAAAGTTAGGTAGATCAAGAGAATTGTCTCTAGACATGTTAGGAAGAAATCCTATGATATGTGAAGTAGACAATCAAGGCATGTCAGGAAAAAAATGAACACATATCACTCATACTTGTAGACCTGTCCAAGTAGGCATATCAAGACTTGATTACCTTGTCCATCCTCCATGAAGGGAAACCTCAGTTTTCATCCCCGATCTGAGATATAATATGAAATATCTCACATATAATGGAAACCTCAATGTGTAAACCCTGATCAATGAAATAATATGATATGTCTCATATATAAGGTAAGACTTTTTGTATATGACCTCACTAAACTATCAATGATAACCCTAATTCTGGATATAACCAAGATACTTAGGACACATTCTTAAGGACTGAGATCAAATGGGAATCCAATTCGATGTTAGTCATTCCATTTCACTAACATTCCAACCATCGGGACACAATATCTCCCATGGGAATATCATCCTTCCTCATCCACCAGTAGATCAAGGCTTCGTTGAACTAGGTGGAATCTAATTCCATCCATAACCAGGATAAATAGGGCGCCATCTTATAGATTGATCTCTATATTTAGCATCCAATTAGATATCCCAATTCATAGGAAAAAACTCCAAATGAAATGAAGATTATTGCATTATACCGCTTATTTATCAAACAAATAAGAACTCACATGGGATTAGGGAGTCATAATGATTATCTCATTAGTATCATGAATCTCTACCAATCTGGGAAACCTCGATGTATAATCCCTGATTAGGGTCATAACATAATTACCCAAAAAACTAGGGTATCTACCCTAGAGAAATTCTCATGGGAGTGAATGAACTATGGTAACTCATGTTACTACTATAACCATAACACATAGGAATCCTCCTCGAGATTAGAGATCTAATATCCCTACCCCAATGCCTTGTATATATGTTCTTTCCATACAACGTTAAATTTCCTGAGTTGAAAGAGATATAGTAACACTCATTCCTACCAAAACAAAGATGCATTGGATGCCTCATAGAGGTTATAGATCAAATATCTGGTTCCCCGACACCCATATATATTTCCTTTTATGTATGCTGTTAAACTTCATTGGTTTAAGAATCAAATTGGGTTTTGTTTTTTATTATAAAATAGGATACACAGGACACCACATAATTGCTAAATCCCATCATAGAAATATTAATCCCCTCTCTTGATAATATTCTCTAGAGTGCCTAGTTTTAAAACATCAACATATAAGCAGCTACCCAACATAGGAAAATGGATGAAGAACCTCAGATACATACAGATGGGTTCACCAACAAGACTCCCCATTCTCTCTACATATAAAGAGGCTTAACCTAAGATCATTCTGTTAGGTTAACTAGTCATGTATCTTCATTATGAAGAGATTATCGAACATATATTAAATATATAATAGAGTCCCAATGTAGTAAAAAATTCCCCCAAAAAAGATGGAAATGCCCCGAAATCCCATCCACTCAATCAAGGTGAGTTCCTAAGAGTCATAGCTTTTGAAACCCCAGCTTACCGTCGACCTTTTGAAAGCAATTTCTATACCGAGTTATATAATCAAGAACCATCAAAATTTTAATTGAAAGGTTAACAAGTAGTTATCCTAATTCAAATGATTGTGAAAAACATTGAACCCTCCTTCCCCACAATCTGACCATCAGACGAAAGCCTCCAACATCTTTCTGAAAAAAATCTACCTAAAATTAAATAATATAGCCCTAAAATAAAGAAATATGTATCATTAGATTACTATAGTATTATTATATTATTTTTACAGTCATTATATATCCATCTTCCTTAGAAAAATGAGAATGTTATTTGTGCATACGTGAGGACTACCACCTCTATAAGGTGATGTATTTTATTTTCCGTAACCACATTCAATGATTTTTTAAATTGGTGTATTTAATGAATAAATATGATATTTATAATATAATTAATTTTATTTAAATAAAAATAAGGACATATCTTTTTTTCTTCTATGGAATGTGAAAATGTCATTTGTGTCTACATGAAAACTACTACCTCTAAAAAAATGCATTAATTTATTCTTGACCACCCTACATAGATAATTCTAATAATTTTTAGGGAATTAAAATTATATTTACAACATTATTAATATTCTATAATATTAATATATTAATATATTAATAACACATCCGTTGTAAAAATGAAATCACCGCTCAAGTTAAGGGAATACTACCGCCTACATGAATATTGTTCTTTGTTTTTCACCACCTCCTTCATGGATGGTATTATAAAAACTTTTATGGTAAAATATGATGATAGAAATTATCTTATAACATATTTCATATTATCCAAGGATGAATAAAAATAAATGATCATTATAATGTAGTATTTTGGCAATAGTAAATTACCAGAAATAAGTTAGTCATGTGTCTTGCTCTCTTAATCCATTCCCATTGATTCCATGAAATGAGATTGGAAATATATAAATCATTGAAAAAAATGATTTAAATTTAATTTATATTATATTAAGGATTTCATTAATATTATATAATGTGGTTTGATGTCTCTATTAAAAAATATGTGTAATGAAATTGAAATTAGTGACATTCGATGATAAAAAAGACCAATAAATTAAAAATGAATCTGTAATAAATGATTTAATTTAAAGAGTATTAAAGTTTACAGATATGAATATGTTTATGAAATAGGTAAATAAGATGGGTATTAGTATTATATAAGAGGTATAATTGAATTCATGGAAGTTGAGAGTTGTGGCAAGGGTTTTCATCTCAATTTCACTTCCTCAATACATGTTTTCATATTACATACCTATTATTATTTAATATGGTGAACCTAATTACCAATATCTTATATTAACCTTATTAATTATTATTTCATATACTTTACAATCCTATTTATGACCCTTCCTTTATTCTCATGGATTTCCCTTAATGTCAAAGTTGTAAGAGATTTCTCATAACGCATTTCATTCCTTGTGACATAAGTCCTATTAACTAATTTTTTATATTTTATAGTTTACATACCTAACTATATAGGAATTTATAATAATTTAAATAGATATACCCATTAATTCCATAAATATATATTACATCATAATAAATTAGTAATCATTACATAGCATTATGATATATGCTAGAATCATATAGATCTATTATCATTTTAATTTTGGATGCATAGAAAACATTATCATAACATATCTACATCATCTCCGACATAGTTATTCATCACTAGAACCGTTCTTAGTCATATAATACATAGTAAATTTCATCATAACCACGGTAAAGGAAACATATGGAAGGGTTAGCTCAGATGCTCATTAAGGGAAAATAAGAGAGATATTATGATCAATTAAACATAAAATGATATTACGTGTATAATAAATATTGAATAACATTACAAAGAAATACCCTTCTTATAAAATACCTTAATCTAAAATAATATAATAAATCTTGGATGTTTATAATACAAGAGTCATAAAAGAATCAAATAACACAAGTCTTGAAAGAATAACATTGGTATAACATCCTATGATTTTAAGAAATATATTATTTTATATATATTTAAATTATTTCATAGATTTTGTTACAAATAATTCATAGTTTATATTTTGATATACACAACATCATTTCTACCTTATGTTACACTTAATATTGAGATTCTTCGAAAAATTTTGTTACTTGCAAAACCATGTCTTACAAGAAAACAATTTACAATTAACATTATAATTTAAATTGATACTTATCACCTAGAAATTGGAATTGTGGGAATGAGTAGGATTAAATAAATTGTGAAAATATGGTTAATAAATGAATTTATTGGGGATTAATTAATTATAAATGAAAATAAAAACCAATTTAATATAATGGATGTATTTTTTTAAAAACTTTTTGTATGCCACAAATATGATTTTTATTAATAAATTTAAATATTCCCTATTATTGGACAATATTAAGGAAAATTTTATGTTATATATTAAGTAAAATATTTTACAATTCACAAAATCAGTTTAATAGGCATAAAATATGAATAAATCTATTTTTAAGCATAAGAAGTTGTATTTTTCTAAATAGAGATTTTGCCTCAGTTTAATGGAATATTTTTAACTAAATTTTGACACTTTGAAAAAAATTATTTTAAAAATAATATCATTTTTTGATATAAAAAATATAAAAAATTTATTTGGGTTATTTGTTGATATTTTTTCTGTGATGTTTCATTTTTGATGAACTTTGAATAACACTGAATTTTAACTAAAAATTGAATTTTATTATAATTTATTTATTAAATAAAATTTTATTTTAAATTGATAGTGAGGTATAATTAGTTAAATTATACATAAATAAATAAAATTTTGGTAATTAGAATACACTTCACATTCAAATTGGATATAAAATTATTTCAAAACATTTGAACTTATTACATTAAATCTGTGTTCCTTCATCCCATATGTTAGATAAATTTTAAATTAAATTATGAAACTTATAAGATAAGAATTTTGAAAAATTGATTAAATGTTTGGAATAATAATAATTAATAAATTATATTTTGGTAAAATTGGTTTTTGACCAAAAAATTAGTGAAATAAATTAAAATTAATTACAGTGATTAAGGTAACAACGATTTAACTTAGTTGTTAAAATTTATTCTTTATGATCCAAATGAACTATAAACTTGTATAAAACCACTTTAACAGACATATTTAGACCATATACAAACCCTTTTATAATTAATATCCTAAATAGGGGAACATGATGGAAGGGAGACCTCCCAATATTTTTTACCTTTTTGTGTTTACAAGAATGCCACTCGTCCTCAGCTAGAAAAAATTGATCACTCTCCTCCCTTATTCAAACATCAAAAAAATGTTGGATCATCCAAACTCTAACCAAATAATCTCTATATTTTACCCCTCTCATACTATAAGAATAACCATGGGCAGAATATAAACCAGTGAAGTTTTTTGGTGAAAACCAAAAGGAGATACTCAAAAAGGAGGTAATATTCTTCAATGAGCACTTCTGTTTTATTTATTTTTCCATCTATTAAATTAATTTTATTATGTCAGTTAATATTTTAATTATTAAAAGAAAAAAACACTTGAAAAACCATCCTAGCACCTCAATTATTCTTTATTATTTTTATTTACACCCTAGACTCCCCCCTCATTTCTGTCATGCTAAACCTCTTCCTCTCTAGACCATCACATGTAGGAACCTCTCATCCTAACCCTCCAGAACCATCCCTCATCCCTCTAGCAGCATCAAGAGGTGACCCCCCTACACCGACCCACACTACCTTGTCCGCCTCACACCAACAAGCACCAAACTTCTCTGCCTAGAACCAACCAACACCACCCTACCTTACCTCACACCACCCTTATCTACACCAACCCTCCCTTATGGTTGGATTTTTTGGCACGATGCACATCCTCCATCCCTCCCCTTACTTATTTGCTCGTCTATATTATCACCGCATGTGCATTTTACTCTAGTTTAGTAATATATTCCATTTCCATTTTTGCAGGGTTAGGGTTCCATGTTATTTTGGGTCTAATTTTGATATATTTGGTTCTATTCTTGAATTAGTATATATCTAAGTTTTTTGTAGTGTGATTGAAATAAATTGGACATTGCTCACCAATTTTGCGAAGTTATTCTACACTATGGTTTCTATTTTGACATATAACCATTATATGATGGGTTAATTTGTGAGTTTAATTAATTATTCATGTTTATTTATTGTTTTGTGTGCTGAATCATTGGTTCTGTTTGAGATTTTATTTACATTTACTTGTTTTGTATCTTGTTGACGCATTTGGTGTGTAATTATCTGTGAAATCCCCTATTGATCTATTTGTTAACATTTTATAAACAGTGCAATTAATTTTTTAGAATGTGAAAAGGGTGAAATTGGTGTTTTGGTGTAGAATCTATATTCATTTTTTCATAAATGAGTTTTTGAGTGAGTTTTTGGTGTTTAAAGTAATGCATCGTTTTTTGAAATAGTTGGGAAAATTTTCTCGCAGTTTGTTTAACCATAATAATGGTCTTTTTAACTATGTTGTTGGTTTATTTAATTGCATATGTCTTGTAGATTGTGTTCTTGAGGTGGAGTTGTGTGCGTGTGGTCATGAAATAGGGTTGGTTTGGTTTGATGTGTAAAGGGGTGTAATTCTCTTTAAAATTTATTAATGAAAATTTTAAATGTTTTATCAAATAATTATTGAGGATAAAAAATTTGTTTTGATTGAATTGTGTAATGGTTTTTGGTGTTTAATTCCATGTGGAGTTTGTATAAATTTCATAATGAATTATTTTATGATTTTTTGGATGATGAAAGTGATTTCTTTGATTGTACAATCATTTTAGTTGGTTGTAAAAGAGATAGAGATTTATTTTTAAATTATATATAGTGTCCGTATTGTTTTTATAATTGGTTTTTGTGTTTGAAACTGTGTTGTTGGGTGTAGGTAGCACCTCATTTGTTTTTTTATTAATGTTTTACATGTGACATGAACTTTGAACCACTTGAGTATTAATTGTAAGCCTTGGTACTAGGCGGGTGGGCAAGGACTAGTGTGCTGGTGACACGAGAGTAGCATCGGCCCAGTTTCAATTAGATTGATTGACGAATAAAATAGTAACTAAACTTTTGGATGATGATCGGAGACCACAAGGTTATGGGAGTGTTCCCTACTTGTGGATTGTGCCTGAGAACGTATCCCATTGTGGCTCCTATTCCACGTTTTCACTGAGATGAAATGTTCTAGGGTCCCACTTCTCACTAGTATCTTTATGGACTCTCCCATGAATTTTGTTCCTCATTTACATTCCTCTCACTGTCGGATTATGATGTGGAATTTGGTTTTCCATGAAACCAAGTGTGTGTGTGTGTGTGTTTAATTTAACATGATTTTTAATGTTGTTTTCATTAAAACTGTTTTCCTTAAAATTGTTTAAGAAATCATTTTTCCTTATGATAAAAATTGAAAATATATTTTTCATTTAATAATTATGTGTAGAAGCATTTCAAAGTGGTATCCTATTGGGATCTAGGATCACAACATATATAAACCTTTGGGGGTATGTAGATCTTATTTCATTGGAATTCTAGGTTGAGCAATCATGCGTAGAATTGGTGGTTTGGGTTGTTGGTATCACCCTCATGTTGGTTTGGTGAACGTGGCTTTAGGATGTTTCTCCTCATGTTGCTTGAAGGTTTGATTTGGAGTTTTATTTTTTCCTTTTCTATCATTTATTTTGGGTTGTTGGTTCAAGTTATAAACCTCTAAATCTAAATTCTATGAAGGGCATTTTTTGTTGTAAGAATTCAGTTTCTTCCCGTTAAACTAGTTAGTGGTTTTTTGTTTAATGTTGTGGGAAAATTGTTCTCATGTATTTTTTTGATACACTATCACTTGTGTCAGCCGATGGTGATCAAGAATGCATTTTGGGCCTTAACACAGACCTAGAAGGGCAGTGAGTCAGATGGAGAACCATCATGGTTCATGAGAAAATGGTATTAGAGGAGGTTTTGTTCTAGTTATTTGTGGGTGTCAGGTAAATTAGATATTGTATTATTGGTACTCTAGTGGTATGTATGGGAATACTGTAACGAAATCTTACTCATCTTGATCCTTGAGTAAGAAGGGCTAATCAACGGTTTATGTTTTTGGATTTGGTATGTGTGGGTGGGGGATGACAGTTGGAGTAAACCGATACTATGCGCGGTCCCACATGGAGTAGAGACCCAGGTGATACTCAAGGGTACAATTTGACATTCCTAGTGCTGGGTACTTTCTATGGGCATGGCCTGCTAAACCATGTATCGAAGTTAGGCATGGCCACTAGTTCTATATCCAGATGATTTAGTATTGGTGATGAATTTCTTTAGTTTTGGGTTAGCACAAAGTGGTTTTTAAAAAGAAATTAGTCCTTGTGATTTCTCTTATTTTATCTTGGTGTGAGTTTGACATAATTTTTGGGGTGTGTTTCCCGTGTACCTTGTTTATGGAATTTGGAGATTGATTTTTTCAGATCATATTTCTAAATGAATTTCTTCAGCTATTTGAAATTGAACTGAGTTATTTTGGGATTGGAAATAATTTTGAATAAAAATTACCTTGATTTTTAAATGGTTTTTGAAAAAGGAATTTTTAAAATATTAGAAATGTATTGTTTTGAAAGAGGAAGATCCTTGTTTTTTCCAAGGGGATTTCAATGGATGCTCGTGTGTGCATGCAGATGTAATTAAATTAGCAGTTGGTGGATCATGTGGATGGGTTCTTGAGTAGAATGGAAATTCATATTTTTGAGGAATCATGGAATATCAGTGGTGGGTGATTGATGTCTACTGTTCCATATTTTTTCTAGAAAAGTATATTTTGTGTAAATGGGTTGAAAATTTCATACTATTTTCCTATGTGTTTTGGGTGTGTTGGGAGTGTTGGGATGTTTTTTCCTAAGAGGAACTGAGAAGAAAATTTTATTTTTTTCTAAAATGAGTTTTTGTGCTTAAATGAATTTGGAGTTGGAAAATGGTTTTGTATCCAGAGTGAAAATGATGATTTAAAATTATCTTTTAGACTTTATTGGGTAGTGCTTGTTTTTTCATGTGGGGGTTTTTATTTTAAAATGAATTGATGTGTTAAGTTGGAATTTTTTTTATGTATCTAAAGTGTGAATTTTTGTTTATTATGGGTCTTGGTTTTGTGGAAGGTTGGTTTTGTGTATCAAGTTTAGGATATTCCCCCTAGAAAGGTCCCATGGGTTTCCAGAAAGTTTCTCTCAGTTCCAAGATCAACCCAGACTATCATTATAGTGGCAGAGCTGTGTGATGCTCTATTGTGTAGGCTATTTGTAGGCATAAAGGTTGATTGAATATCTATGAGTGATTTTGTAAGGTTAGGAGTGTATCATTTTTTTTGAGGGACTCTAAATGTTTTGCGGGTGTAATTTGTCTCGATTTTGTTTGGTGGAGCAGGACTAAACCATTGAATGTTGATCATTCGATTTTTGTTTTGAATGGGGATGTATTGGGAGATCTTCAAGACTAGCTTCATCATGTGGTTGTACCTAAGGAGATGAAGCCATGGGAATATGGTGGATCTTGTAAGTGCTCGAATAGTGAATATATGGTGAAGGATGTAAGTTGTTCCTTTGAAGGGCCAGTTTCATGTTCCCCAAAGGAAGTGTGGAGCTACCAGAATAAAGATCATAATTGTTTTTGGTATTGTTCGTATTTTAGTGAGTGATGTTTCTTCATCTGATGAGGAGTGTGAACCAAAGTCCCCTATTCCTTGAGTGATACTTCCCTCAATTTGTGTTGCATGTCAGACAAACCACTCAATCACCTATATCTAGTGTGGTTAGATGGGAACTCTATGTCATTCGGATTAATTATCAGTTGGTAGATTGACAAAGTGTTTTTGTGGGAAACGAGGAGATGTCTGTAGGTGTCTTCTCCAGTGGAGGAATTTCCATTCATAGATGGTCAACTTATTATTGTTATTTGGTAAATGCTTCAGACATCAAGGCCCCAACGATTGGTTATAGGGTGAAGTTGTGCGCATTCGAAATTCATCTAATGTGGGATGAGTTTGGTCCGAAATAGGTTCCCAATTTCAGTATGGGTATGGCTTAAGATTCACTATTGTGGTATTGTCTCTCAAGGATTCATTTTTGTTGTTAGGGGAATAAAGTCCTTGATTCATTATTATGGTCTTAATTTATATAAATTCCTTTGGGGATTTAATGAAGTCATAAGAATTTGTATTCTTGTAAATCCAACATGTGTGCTCAGTGAACCTTCTTGTGGTTGGTTATGGATCAAAATTGAACTCATTTCAGAGATTCTCATGTCTTGGGGTATTGATGCATGCATATCCAGTTCACCTCTTGGTTATGGGTTTTCGTAGTCATAACCCTCCAATGTGGTGGAGGATTCACCAATGGAGGAATCTTTTGTGTAGGTCGGACCATGTTGGTGGGTACTTGGTGAAGATTTTAGTCTGTATCGCTCAATGTAAACTGGTAACACCTGCGTGGGTGTCTTATTACTATAAAAATTCTAAAATGATGTGGAGACCCATTGCGGGTCTCGTCAGAGTCTCCTATTATGTTAGTTTGGTTTAATTTAGGGATCTTGGAGGGTCAAGACAATGTTAAAGGATTTATTGGGTTTATGGGTCATTCTTATTTCAATAACCAATGTTTGAAGAGAATACTAATATGCTAGGGAGACCGCCATAGGATGAACATGTGAAAAAACACTATATTCAAAGTATGCTTGGTTGGGTAATCCCCTTATTTATACTCTACTTGTGTCTGACCATGGTAATTGGGTAGCTCATGCAGTGGTCTTCTTAATGAGTGTTCTTCGTGGTCTCTAGTGAGACCTAGTTATTCATAAGATAGGAGTTAGAGTGTTCCTTTTTGAAGTCATGTTGAAGGTGAGTTCCTTGTTGTTGGTTATTTTGATTTGTGATTCTAGTGTTGAGATCTATAGAGATTCATGTAATGGGTGTTTTGAGTTCTCATTCTTAGGTCGATTGATATTTTTTTAAAGAGTCTTCGAAGCCTTTCATGGAATATTAGGGAGACCATGTGTTTTGGGGATTTTTGGGTGGGGTGGAGTGTCATGGTGGGAAACATTGTCACACTCGGATTCTGTAATATTTTTTATTTTTATTTTATAATTTTATTAGTATTTAAAAATTCATTTGTTAATGTGTGGGCCATACCTGACATGAGTTTTTTTGGTTTGCTGATAAATGAGCATCTTTGGCTTGTCAGCGCCCGGTGCATGTGTAGGGTACGATCAAAGACATTTGGTTTCCTTGAATCACCATGCGGCCTACTCGGTGCATGTGTAACTAATTAATTAAAAAATTGAACAAAAATTCATGTGAAAATATAAAATAAGGAAGATAAAATGGATCAAGTGTTGTTTAACAATAATAATCACAAAATTATTTAAGAATGTTATTTTTATTATAATTATTTGTATTAATTTTAGTGGGTTGTTTTTTATTAATATGAATGGTATTATTATTATTATTATATATTTAAATTTATTTTTTAATATTTAATTACTCTTATAATTAGAAAATTAATAACTTATTATCAACATTAATATTCTTTATTATTTGATTATTTTTAGGTTAGTTTATGTTTTTTAGGTTTCCATTAATTTTATTTTTTCATTCCTCATTATTTATTTTTTCTTTTTCCCTTCTTTTTTTCTTCTTTTCCCACTTCTCCATTCATCCCCCCTTATTTCTATAGTGCTACACCTCTTTTCCCTGGTCTATTGTATGCAGTACCCTCTCCTCCTAACCCTAGATAGAACCCTCCCTTATCCCTCTTGTTGTACCGAACGACCACCCCCTATACCGACCCGTGCTGCCTCATCTACCTAGCATAAAACGACACTTCTCTCCTCTGCCTCACACCGACCGGCGTCACCCAGCCTCACCTCACACCAACGGGAACCATACCACACCTCTCTTATGGTCGATTTTTCTGGAGCAGCTCTCCTTCATCATCCCTCACCTTACATGAATGGCCATCCACACCATCACTACAGGGGTGTTTTACTCCAGTTGGGTAATTTCATCCATTATTAATTTTTTGGGGTTTAGGTTCCATATTATTTAGGGTCCAATTGTGATATATTTGGTTCAATTATTCAATTAGGACATATCTACAATTTTTTGCGTTGCGATTCAAGTGCGGTGGACTTTGTGCACCAATTATAGGAAGTAGGTCTACACCGATGCAGGTGTTTGCACGTATAACCATTACTTGATGAATATATTTTTTAGTTTAATTAATTCTACATGTTAATTAATTGGTTTTTTTGTACTAAAAAATTGGTTCTGTTTGAGATTTGATTTACATTTACTTGGTTAGTTTCATGTTGTTACAATAGGTGTGTAATTATTGGTAAAAACCTAGGTTAAGCATTTCATTAACATTTTTTAAATTGTGCAGTTAATTTGTTAGAATGTGAAAAGGGTGAAATTATTGTTCTGGTTTAGCTATTATTTTTTTTTGTCGTAAATGAAATTTTGAGTGTGTTTTTTGTGTTTAATGTCATGAGACATATTTTGAAAACGTATTGAAATTTTTTTTGTGGTTTTTTAACTATGAATGGTCTTTTTAACTATGTTTCTGGTTTTGTTAATTGTGTATGTGATGTAGATTATTTATTTTAGGTGTCGTTGTGTGCATGTTTTCATGAAAGAGGGTTGGGTTGGTTTGATGTGTAAATTAGTCTTATGCTCTTTAAAATTTATTAAGGAAAATTTCAAATGTTTTATCAAATAAATATTAAGGATGGAAAATTATTTTGATTGGATTTTGTAAAGGGTTTTGGTGTTTAAAGTGATGTGATATAAGTAGAAATTTGTTAGTAAGTTATTTTAATGGTTTGTCTGACTATGAAATTGTTTTCATTGACTATGAAGACATTTTAACTGGTTGTGTAGGTGGTGTAGATTTATTTTTGAATGATTTTAGTGTGTGTATTATTTTTTAAATGGTTTTTGTGTTTGCAAGTATGGTGTTGGGTTGAGGTAGCACCTCGTTTGTTTTTTTATGTCTATTTGAAATGTGACATTAAATCTGAACCCCTTGATCACAAATAGGAAGCATGGGTACTTGGTCGGCGGACTAGGACTACTCCATTAGTGAAAAAAGTGGCATCAGCTCATATTAACTTAGCTAGATTGATTAGTGCAATACTGACTAAACATTTGGATGATGATCAGAGACCACTAGGTTATGGGTGTGTTCCCTATAAGTAGATCTTGCACTAGAACATATAGAGTTGCAGCTAATATAACATTTTTTCACTGAGATGTAATGTTCTAGGGTCCCACATCTCACTCGTATCATCAGGTCCTCTCCTATGTATTGTGATCCTCCTTTACTTTTCACTCACCTTCAGCACATGGTGTGACATTGGGGTTACCATGAAAGCATTTTTTTTGTGTGTGTGTTTTAATTTAAGATGTTTTCGTAAAGGTATTTATCCTTAAAAAAATTCTTTAAAATTGTTTAAGAGTTTTTTTCTTTCCATTTGATAAAAATTGAAATTTTATTTTTCATTTAATAATTATGGATGGAACCATTTCTTGATGTAATTCTACTAGGCACTTGGCTCACAACCTACATACAACTTTGGGTGTACGTATAACCTATTTATTTTGTATTCCAAGTTGAGGAATCAAGCGTTGAATTGGTGGTTTGGGTTGTTGGTGGCACCCCCCATTTTGGTTTGGTGAACATAGATTGAGGATGTTGCACCTCATGTTGCTTCAAGGTTTGAGTAGGAATTTTAGTTTTTTCCATTGTTATATTTTCTTTTGGGTAGTTAGTTCAGGTTGTAACCCTCTAAATCTTAAATTTATTAAAGGATTATTTGGTTGTATGAATTTAATTTCTTCCCATTAAATTAGTTGGTTTTTTTATGTTCAATATTTTGAGTGAATCACTCCCATGTATTTTATTGATACTCATGAAATTGTACCAGACCGTGGGGATTGGGAATGGCCTTCAGGCCTTACCACAGACCGGGTTGAGTGTCGATTTGACGGCGACCTGATGTGGTTTGTGACATGACTTATCAAAGTCAGTTTTGACACATAAGCCAAATATGGTCTAAAACTTCCGACGTAAATTTAATTGATTAATTAATTGAATATAAATTGTTTATAAGTGAAATAAATGTAATAATAAAATTTATAAATTTTATGGAGTAAGTAAATAATTAATATAAGTTTATTCTTCAGAAATATAGAGGATATTCATGACAAATTGGACTTTGGGTAAGGGATGTTTGTATCACCTTTTTACATGGGTGAGATAAATTTCATATTCACCACTTACTTATTTTTTGTGGTGTATATACTTCCCTATTTTATATTTTAGACCAAAAATTATTCATGGAAGTTAAAATTTTTTATTTTATGATTATTACTTTTGGGGATTCTGATTCAGATGTTACCCCAGTTGTAAGGGATTTCTCCTCAATTTAAATTCCATTTAGACTTGTTTTTTATTATGCACCAAATAAACTTTATAAAATTAATATACTTCCCTATGACATTTTATATCATTAACTTCATTTTTTTAATGTTATTAAATTTTTAAATTGATTTTATTCTTTCACGGATCTCATGATTGAAAAGTTACTCATGTTGTAAAGGAATTTCTAGTCACAAATTTATTTCTACGAGACTTATTTCATATTCACCAATTATTATTTTTTGTGTTTTGTATATACAACCACTGAATATATTGTATGACTTTTATACACTAATTTATAGTAAATTAATATTAATTTCATCATCACTTTTTCATAGGGTTTACTGTTTCAATGTTATCAAGTATATAATGGATTTTTGTCACAATTTTTGTTCATTGAGATGTTTTTTATTTTATATACTTATATTAAATTTATGTGTTGTATATACTTTTCCTTTGACATTATATATAGTGAATCTACTTATTATAATGATATTATAAGTTTAATTTAAAGTTATTCCATCAAGGGGCTTATGATTTAATTTTATTATTGTGGTATGGGACTGTTTCTGAAGCATTCGTTAGGGAGCGCACATCCGTATGTGGAGGACGTGCAGTTGTAGCCCCGCATTCCTTCTTTCTAAAGGCTAGAGGAATTCATTCCCTATTCAGGGATGTTTTCTCCTTGATCGAAATGAGATGATGGGATGTCATTTCTTCCTTCCATAGAATTTTCATCGCAAACCATTACCCAGTCCTGGACTCCATTATAGATTATGTCATGGTTCATGAATCTCGTTCCTGGTGCCATATCTTCATGGACGCCGGTTAATTACACTACCTCCGTCGGGACATTCCATGGGGTCTTGACATGGTAGAAACCTTCGGTCGGAGTAGATGACAACCTCAGGAATGTCGGGGCATCTCTGGATGCGTGGACATAGGAGAACCATTATTCTTCATCATAAGAGGGTATCTCAAGGGTGCCAAACCTAAGGCATCCCACCTCAGTCATGAGGTATCTTTTGCTGGAGGAATACCTTTGAGGATTCCCTTAGCATCCCATGTTTAACAAGGGGTACACCTTGAGATTAATGTCTTACAAAGATGGTTATGCCAATGGAGTGTCTTCCACGGTTTTCCTCAGGTATCTCATGTTTATGTTGAAGTAGTCTGTGAGTTTATCATCTTATGGAGATGGAATTAGGGTAAAAAGAACTTCCCAAAAAGATGGAGCATATTGGTACATTCGTATGTGGGTACACCTAGAAGGTTTAATGTTGGCTGGGATTGAACCTCATGGAGGTTTCCTACGTACCCTGTGTAGATGAATGGGATCAAAACCCATGTAGTTCAAAGGGGTGATAAATCGGGGTGTACAAAAAGGACATAGACTCAGAGACATGCTAGGGTATACGCATGGATTGCAGCCTGGGTATTTCTAAGAGCAGAATGGAGGTGGATGACATGATCCAACTGGGATGTGGTGACCCAGATGATAATTAGGATGGATGATGTAATGTTGAATAGAGTGGAGGGGGAATGAGATGGGACCATCGTGAAGGTGATGAAAGTGTTGGTATTGAGCCTCAAATAGATTCCTAAGTATCACCATGGAATATAATCAAAGTCTGTGTAGTTCAGTGAGATTATGGGACACCTGAGGAGGTGGCCCGTGAGAATTGATGCATGGATGGGACCTAGAGGAAGTATAATCTCTAGGTTGGGAATGATCTTCCCGGAACTCATGGGATCAAGGGATAGATCAGGATGAGACATGGGTGTAGGAATAGAACCTAATGGAGGCTTCCTACATATCCTTGTGACAGGAAATCAAAGTCTGTGTAGTTCATCTGACAACGGCTTACCGCAGGATGGGGTCACAACAGGTTACTACTGGATGGGGTCACAATGGCTTACTGCTATATGGGGTCACAAGGGACTACCATTGGATGGGGTCACAATGGATTACCGCTGGATGGGGTTGAACCTCAAAGAGGCTTCCTACATACCCTGTCTAGGAGAAAAGGATCAAAACCCCCGTAGTTTGGGGTGGTGTGGGAACTGACGTGAAGGGGGTCAGAGGGACCAATAGATATTGGGCTTGAACCTCAGGGAGGCTTCCTACATACCTGGCCATGGAAAGGATCAAAGACCACGTAGTTGAGGTGTAGGTGTGGGGCTAACACTCTATGCTTCCCAAGGTGTTGGTGAACCAATGTGAAGGGGTCGGAGGGACCAATGGGTGGTGGGCTTGAACATCATGGAGGCTTCCTATATACCACACATTGGTAAGGATCAATGACCTCATAGTTTAGGTTATTGGTTGGCAAACCGATGTGTAGATGGTCGGAACGAATGGGGTGTTGTGCTTGAACCTCATGGAGGCTTCCTACGTACCTCTCCATGGCAAGGATCAAAGACCTCGTAGTTCATGGTTTGGGTATGGGGAATACACTCTAGGCTGCCTGGGTATTGGTGAACCGACATGAAGGGGGTCAGAACGACCAATGTGTGGTGGGCTTGAACCTCATCGAGGCATCCTATGCACCGTTCCTTGGCAAAGATCAAAGTCCTCAGAGTTCAGGTTTGGTTTGGGACTTACACTCTAGGATGCCCGGGTGCCACTATGGAGTGGAAATAGTGGATGGGGCTTACGCAAGGAAACATACCAGGTGACGTTGTGGAGTGGAAATGGTGAATGGGGCTTATGAAAATAAGATGACCAGGGTGCTACTATGGAGTGACAATGGTGGATGGGTCTGACATAAGGAAGATACCAATGCGCTGCCATGGAGTGGTAATGGTGGATGGGGATTACATAAGGAAGCTTCCCGGGTGCCGCTATAGAGCGGCAATGGTGGATGGGGCTTAGTCAAGTAAGCTACCTGGGTACCGCTAGAGAGTGTCAATGATGGATGGGGATTATGAAAGGAAGCTTCCTGGGTGAAACTATGGAGAGACAATAGTGGATGGGGCTTAGGAAAGGAAGCTGCCTGGGTGCCGCTATAGAGCTGCAATAGTGAATGGGTCATACACAAGGAAGTTGCCCGGGTGCCGCTATGGAGTGACAATGATGTATGGGTCTTATGCAATGAAGCTGCCCAGGTGCTGCTATGGAGGGACAATGGTGGATGGGGCTTACGCAAGGAGTTTTCCCAGGTGCCACTATAGTGCGGCAATGGTGAATGGGGCTTACAAAATGAAGTTTCCTGTAATGTCTTCCTCGTGTATATCCATGAGAGCATCCCAACTCACTGGTGGGTTGAGGTATATAATTGGGGAAACACCTATGCGCAAGTGAACAAGTGGGATAACACCAAGGGGGGGGGGGTGGAATCAGTCCAAACAAAGGGATATGAAGAGTTTGAAATACATGCCCGACATTCGGAACGCAATGAGCGTGGCGTGGTGATAGAGGATAACTGATGACCTTGTTTGAAACACAACATCCATATCACGTTAAACTAAACTGGGGAAAAACAAAAGTGGGTTGAATGTTGACCATTTTTGTACATAGGACCTAACTCTAAGTGTTTTCAAAAGTCATACGGGGCGTTGGACCAGTATGGTAGGTGAGCCGATGCGGCATGGGACTCGGCCATTAGGGGGTATCTTAAGACATTAAAGAGGATGAAGATCCAAATGAAGGACATGCAAAGCGTGAGGTGGTGTGATGGAATGTTTGAACAGATTCTAATGGTCTTGAAGGTATTCCACTATGATCAAGGCATAATGAATCTTATGCATGGCACATATGGCATATCTTGTTCGGAGCAAAAGGCGTCCTATGTTTGGAACATAGGGTACACTACAGTTTATAGTCTTGTAGATAGGAATATTGGCATATCATGATTGGAGCATAAATAATCTCTTGTTAGGAGCAAGAGGCATCCTATGTTTGGAACATAGGGTGCACTACAGTTTATAGTCATGTAGATAGGACTGTTGGCATCTTATGCTTAGAGCATAAGGCATCTCTTGTTAGAGGAAAGAGGCGTCCTATGTTTGGAACATAGGGTGTACTAAAGTTTATAGTCATGTAGAAAGGACTACTGGCATCTCTTGCTTGGCGCATAAGGCATCTCTTGTTTAGAGCAAAAGGCATCCTATGATTGGAACATAAAGATTACTACAGTTTAAAGTCATGTAGATAGGACTACTCACATCTCATACTTGGAGCATAAGGTATCTCCTGTTAGGAGGAAGAGGTATCCTATGTTTGAAACATAGGGTGTACTACAATTTATAGTCATGTAGATAGGACTACTAACATCTCATGCTTGGAGCATAAGGCATCTCTTGTTAGAAGAAAGGGGCGTCCTTTTTTGGAACATATGGATTACTACATTTTAAAGTCATGTAGAAAGAACTATTGGCATATCATGCTTGGAGCATGAGGATTCTCTTTCTTGGAGCATGAGGCATCCTATGATTGGAACTTAGTGAGATCTACATTTTATAGTAAGGTAGATAGGATTATTAGGCATAAGGCGCATAGTAATGGTTAGAGTTGGGACTTACACAAGGGTGTCCCTTTCTAGTTCAACTTCACATAGGAGCCAAGTGATAGGGTTTGGAGGAGTTTCCCGAGGAATGGTTCGACTCATGGTACTCGGGGAATTGATGATGGGAATCTCAACTCACGACTTGGGAATGGAACTAAGAAGAATATCCTGACTCAAGGTGTTTCATGGTGTACAGAGGGGTATCTCAAATCATGGTATTCCATAGGTGGAAGGTGGGTGCGCATAAGGCCGCAATGGAAATTGCTGACGTCCCGACCTAAAAAGTTAGCGGCGTGACTCTCCATTTTTCATGGGGGTCAGTGACGGTAGTGAAGGGACCGGCCTGAAGGGGCGGGACCGCAGCCTGGCACTGACCCCGAGCAGGGGTATGGGGGCCCAGCCCCCGTGGTATGGATCGACAGGTATAGTGTTGGATACTATTGTGCAGAGTAAGATCGACACAAATGATGGGATGTGCACAATAGGGGATGTAGGCATGCAATACGGGACGTGTGAGCGCAATAGGGGAGTCGTGCATGCAAAAGGGGAGGCATGCATTCAATAGGGGATGTGTGTGCTATAGGGGACGCGTGCGTGCAATAGAGGATCTGTGCATGAAAAAGGGGAGGAGTGCACACAATACTGGATGTGTGCACGCAATAGGAGATGTGTCCGTGCAATAGGGGTGTTGTGCGTGCACAAGGGGAGGCGTGCAAGCAATACAGGACGCGTTCATGCAATACAGGAGATGTGCACACAAAAGGGGAGGTGTGCATGAAATATGGGATGCGTGCATGAAAAATTCGAAATGTGTATGCAATAGGCGGCCACACATGCAATAGGGTGACCGGGCGTGCAAAATGGGAGATGTGCACACAATAGGCGTCCACACACCCAATAGGGCTACTGTGCGTGCAAAAATGGGACACTGTGGAAATGTTCCTTGAAAAAATAACGTTTTGCACACAAAACTGGATGGGTTTCCTCCCTTTATGTGAAAAAGTGTTTTTTTGTGTGCATGAGCGGGGATTTTACGTGTGGGCATGGAAAATTTGGACTAATGCACATCAGAGCGGCAGTCGACCTCTGGGGGACCTCCGGGAAGAAGGGGTTACACTTATATTTATAGTTGGAAACTAGGGAGGCGGGGTAGGTAAAATTACACATATGAAAATGGTTTTCCACATGCAAGGTGGTGCACAAATCATTCCACGCACGTATGGCGGGGCATGTAAAATTCTGCGCGCGCAAGGTGGTGCGCTAATAATTCTGCGCGCGTAAGGCGGTTCGCGTAAAATTCTATGTGTGCGCATGCGGTTTTCCCTGTGAGGCGATGCACATAAAATTACACGAGCCCAAATGGTTTCCCCCGCAAGATTCCCCTTTTACACACAAGATTCCCATTATATGCTCAAATCCATACTTTGCACCAAATCCATCCTAGATGGCCATTTCTAGGAGCCTGACTTCGAACAACCATAACTTCTGATTCGTAACTCCATTTGGGCTCCACAAATAGTCAAATAAAATCTTGCAGAATGAGATATTCTAAGGTATCATTTATTAGAGAATTTGGAAAATTTTGGGGATGTGTTTTTTAGTGTCAATAGGGACACATTGGAATTTTAAATGATTGTTTTACTCATGGATGTTTTAAGGAACTTTTATTTATATTTCCATTCATCATAGTTAAAAACATTTTTTTAACTATCATACACTGGGGATGTTTTTTTATTAATACCATCCTCAATCTTTTTTGGATGGATTAATATTGTTTCAAATAGATAATTATAAAACACGTTTCTTTTCCATCAATTAATCATGTTTCATAGATTTTTATATAGAACTCATTTCTTTTCCATTGGTTAATCATGTTTCAATGTGATTGATATGGAACCTATTTTTTATATGGGTTAATCATGTTACATAGTTTTTGATATGGAACCCATTTCTTTTTTATGGGTTAATTATGATTCAAAGAGTTTGATATAGACCACATTACTTTTCCATGGGTTATTCTTGTTTCAATATGATTGTTATAGAACCCATTCATTTTCCATGGGTTAATCATGTTATGAAAGGGACAATGATTTTTCCTATGATTTATGAATTATTGTAATGGTACTTGGACATTTTTTCGATTATTTCATTATAATCCAATTAAGGAAAGTTATGTTATAAAATAATGATAGGTTCTTCCATGATAAACTAATTATGGGTGGTTATGTGATACACTTATAATGGGTGGGTATGTGATATCCCTCCAATGAATTGGTTATGGAATTATATAGTATGGTCATTCCATTTGTAAGAGTGGTTTTAATAGCGAATTGAAAATGACATCCCAAGTACGTATATGTTTTTGTTATGATTAATTTGGTTTTATAATGTTTCTAATTATATATATAGATATCTCATTAGTCGTGATTATTGATTCTTATGACTCTTGAATTTTCCATGTTTTCATTATTTATAATCCGAAAATTTATGGGTATGAGTTATTTTATGATTTTCTCATGCACTTTGATTATGTCTGCGTACCCCTATTCACTCTTATGCTCATTGATGACATTAAATTATTAATGCTAATGTTTAACCATACTATGCATCTGATGTCACCCTCCTTACGGTTCCTTTTCCCTAGGTTTTAAAGATTGATTTTGAAAGATTTATGTATATAATAGATTTAATAAGGATTCTGATGATGCATTAAAGTGAAATATAGAATATGGGTTAGGTGAGAGGAATTTTCTTATAAAGTCATATGAATTGTTTATGTAAGAGTTTGTCAAAGTTATCTAAAAATTTAAACCAAAAAGGTATTCCAAAATATAATATATCCATGTTTTTCTTTTTATGTTTTATGGTTTGGATAAAAATTTTGGGATGCAATTATCGACGTCAAATATATGATTGTAATGTTATGGATTTATGTATAGGATCTAAGAGTGTGAGTTATAGTTTCTATAGTTTGTATAATATGTTTATTTAGGAAAATATGGAGATTAGGGTGTTTTCATATGAGGTTCTCTTAAGAGTTATGTATACCATAAAAAGTCTATAAACATAGGGTTCAATGATTATGTGATTTCTTAGTCAGTACTACGTTATTAAATTTTAATATTATGTAAATTTAGAAACCTATATGATTTCATTTGGGGAATAATGGTTGATTTATCTTGGATGTATATATGAGAAAATCTTTATAATATTTTGGTTTCAAATTTAGTCAGAAAATTTCTTGATAATTTTAATAATATTAATTTATTGAATAATTTAGTATGTAACTTTGGTAGAAAAATTTAATTATGAATATTAGTGTATCGTATAATGTTTTACTAATTTTGTTAATTTTGTTTCTATGTATCCATTTTGGTTTTGGTTAATGTCTATAAGATATTTGGAATAGCTTGACTCTCCCTTTAATGGTTATGTGTTCATTAAAAGATTATTTTTCTACTTCAGGCATAAGGGAATTCATCTTCAATACTGATAATTTTTATAAAAGGATGATATTTTTATAAACATTGACTCAATATTGAAATTATTATCATCAAGTAAGTATACTTATTTTTTCCTCTTGTTCTAGATGGTAAGATAATTATTTAACTCAATGAAAACAATATTTAAACAAAATTATAATCCATGTACCTTAAATTATAATCAACCAATGGTATTTTCCATCATCATAGATTTGTCATTTTTAGGACCATAACATTATATTGATTATTCACACGTTTGTGATCAATGACCTCAATTTCTCTATATAATTATTTATTATTTTATTCATTCTAACCTATGTTATCCCTATGTGGAATTATTGTTATTGGTATCTTCATGTGACATTTAAATTGCCCAATTTCCATTTTTTATGGGATATTTTCTTTATTTATTTTTTACAATTTGGGTTTTAACAAAGGAATTTTAAAAATGTTAATCCTTTATTAATTAATATGAATTGGTAGGGGGAAATTATTTTTAAGGGGGGTGGTATTTATCATCCAAATATTTAAATAAATATCTTAATATAAATTGATTTAAAATTATTTTATAGCTTATGTTACAATTAGCATTGAGTTTCTTCAATAACTATTGTTACACGCATTCTCAATTTTGACTGACCAACAATATATTTTGTAATATTTTTTTATAATAATATAGTTGTCACCTATCCATTAGAATGGATGGAATGAATAATATTCCTTAAATTTTGAAATTATGGTTTACAAATGAATTCATTAGTAAAAAAATAATTATAAATTAAAATATAAAGCCATTGAATATAAAGTATGTGTTTTTACAAAAACAATATTTATACCAAAAAGGCATTTTTACAAAACAAAATTAATTAATACCTATTATTGAAAAATATTAACAAAATTTATATTTTATATACTCAATAAAATCTTAATAATTTATCCAATAAGTTTTATAATCATAAAATAAGAATAAATACAATTTTATGCATAAGAATATGTATTTCTCTAAAAGGATGATTTTCTTCTTTTTAATGGAAGACCAATTTTAAAACATAATTTTAATCTTTTATTGATTTTATTTGAAATAATATAATTTTTTTGAAATTGGAATATGAAAAAAATTGGATGACTTTTTAAAACTTTTTCTAAGATGTTTCATTTTTAATGAATATTGATAAACTTTGAATTTTAATTGAAAATTAAATTTTCTTCTAACTTATTTTATAGTTAAATTGAACATTAAATTTAATTTACTATCTAATTAGTTAAATTATAAATAAATAATTCCAATTTATGTCATTATAATCATTTTAAAATAGAAATTGGATATAAAAAAATTTTATTCTTTTGAACATTTTACTTTAAAAACCCGTTGTTTCGTCCAATCTGTGAGATCTATTTCAAATTAAATTATGACACTTATATGATTAGAATTTGGGAAAATTTATTCCATATTTTTAATAGGAATAATTTATAAATTATATTATGTTATAATTATTTTTTCCAAAAATTTTAGTGAAATAATTTAAAATTAATTATCGTGATAAAGGAAAAAATAAGTTTACTTCATTGTTAAACATAAATCTTAAGGGAAAAAATAACATAAAAAATAGTCTAAAATTAATTTTATGGACATATTTGTACAATATACCCAATTTTATAGAAATTTATTCATTATTTTAGCCACATTATGTGAGGGAGACCTCCCAATAGTGTTTACCTTTTTGTATTTACAAGAATTCCACTCCTCCTCTACTATAAAAAGGAACTCACTCTTCTAACTAATTAAAAAATATAAATCTGTTTTTCTCATCAAAAACATAACTATTAATCTCATAAAATACCTCCTCTTCTACTAGAATTATCACCTTGGTCTGAAATAAAATCAAATAAGTCCTTTTGGGAAAACAAAACAGAAGTTACTAAAAGAAGAAGTAAAATTCTTCAATGATCACTTTTGTTTTATTTCGTTCTCCTCACCTTAAATTATTCTTATTAAATGATTATATAATAACCACATTATCATAAATATTTTTATACATTGTTATATCATGGGATACATCTTAACCTACACAAACATCCATAAAATGGGTAATAAAATCACAATTTGTGTGTTCAGAGAACTACCGCCTCATGAAACAACGTCGTTCATTTTTTCCTTTTACACGTATTATTATTGGGAAATATGATGTATATACGATTTTTTTATGATATATATTTTATATTTATAATGTTTTCATACTTATTTAATTATTATGTAACACATACCTTTAGACTTTCCATTTTGTGGGAATACGATAATATAGTTTGTGGATGTGTGGACTACCACCTCCTCAAAGCGATGTGATACGTTAAAAAATAACATGAAATATATTAAATATTCGTGTGAAAAAATATAATATAAATTAAATATTTATTATATTCATGAATTAATGTTCTATCTATAAAAATAACATATCATTTTTTTCTTTCTATTTCACACTCTAAAAAAGTGATAACGACGTTCAGGGATGTGTGGACTACCGCCTCCTTGAATAATTGTAATTATTTTGTTTTCCTCAACACATAAAAATAATTATATATATATCTATATAATTAAATAATATTATATTTTTTAAATAATTTTCATTCAAAAAATTAAAAAAATTTCCTATTTTCGATAATGATCATTGAAAAAACTTGAACATTATTAATGTGTACTTATGGCATACCATCTCCTTGATCGTAAGGTTGGTTCATTTTTCATAAAAATATTTACTGATTGATTTTAAAATTATTATTTCTATAAAAATTTGGTAATTGTTTAATTTTTATTATTTGATATATGTTTAAATAATGAACTCATTAAACTTAGTCACACTATCAAAGTCAGTTTTGACATATAAGCCAAATATGGTCAAAACATCTTATGTAAATATAATTTATTAATTGATTTAATATAAATTGTTTATAAGTGAAGTAAAACTAATAATAAAATTATAAAAGGTTTTTAATCATGTAAATAATTATAATAATTTTATTATCCTTTAATATAGAGGATATATATGACAAATTGGACTCATGATCAAGGATTTTCATCTCACTTTTTACATATGTGGGATAAATGTCATATTCACCACTTACTTATATTGGGTGATGTATCTACTACCCATTTTGATATATAATATCATAAATTATTAATTTTATTTAATTGTTTCAAATAAATTTTATAAATTTTGGGGGTTCTAATTCAGATGTTAGTATAATTATAAGGGGTTTTGTCTCAATTTACATTTTATAGAGTCTTATTTGTTATTATGAACATAATTACATTTATATATTGTATATAATAAAAAATTACATGGTATAGATTGAATTTAATTTATTTAAAGATATTAAATGTTTCATTTTATTTTATTCTTTCACAGATCATGTGATTTAAATGGTAATCATCTGCTAAGGGATTTTTAGTCTCTCTTTTATTTCAATAAGACTTATTCCTTATTCACCAATTATTGTTGTTTTGTAGTGTATATAATTACAATGAATGTATTGTATTATTCTTATACTTTAATTTATATGTATTTACATATCCATTTCAAGATATCACTTTCATGGGTTTTATGTTTTCAATGTTACCAATGATGTTATAGAGTTTTGTCACAGTTTGTCTTCTTTAAGATTTATGTTATGTTATACACCAATTTTTTGTGATTTCTATATACTTTTCCATTGAAATGATATATCCTGAACATAAATATTAGTATGAAATTTTATGTTTCATTTAATGTTATTTCATCACGTGGCATATAATCCAATAGAATCAAAGTGGTATGGGACACTTTGGAATTTTCAACAATTATTTTCCTAATGAATGTCTCAAATGATCTTCAAGTGGTATTTCCATTCATAAATGTCAAAAAACTTATTTTTTCTTATCCTACATTTTGAATACATTTATTGATACCATACTCATTATTTTTTGTATGGATTAAAATTTTGTCAAATAGATTTGCTTGGAAATTGTTTCCTTCCCATGGGTTAATCTTATTTTAAGGAGTTAGATATGGAAAATATTTATTTTAAATGTGTTAATAATGTTTCCAAGAGTTTTATATGGAACAAATTTTTTTTTGTGTTAATAATATTTCGAAGAGTTTTATATAGATCCCATTACGTTTCCATGGGTCAATCTTGTTTCAATGTGGTTTTTATAAAACCTGATTCGTTTATAATAGTTAATCTTGTTATGAAAGGGATCATGGTAGTTCATATGAGTATATTAAACGTTTTAATGTTACTTGTACATTTTTTGGGTGTTTAAATTATAAACCAATTACATTTTGTAACATTGAAAACCAATGACTGCTGGTTCCATGATAAACTAATGAAAGGTGGTTATATGATAAACCTAAAAAGTGTGGGTCTATGAGAGACCACCAATGAATTAGGTATAGAATTAAACTGCATGGTTATTACATTTTTAAGAGTTATTCTAATATAGAAGTGAACAATAATCCCTATGTATGTACCTATTTTATATATCTTTACTATAGGTTTATAACATTTCTAATTATCAATATTGATATCACATTTCCAATGACTATAGATTCTGACAACTCTATCTTTCTCCATGTTTTCATATTTGATGATCTAGATATTTATGGGTACGATTTGTTTTAGGATTCGATCAAACATATTTAATATGTCATCATAAACATATACACATTTATTCTCATTGATGACATTTAGTTTTGATTGTTTTGTCTACCCTTACTACGCATCTAACCTCACCGTTATTATATTTCCTTTTCCACGGGGTTTAACGAATGATATTGAATGAGAAATGTCTATATTTATTTTCATATATATTTTTATGATGTATTAATGTGAAAAGGATTTTTTTTGGTTAATTTTGATGAATTATATTTTAATGTCTGGTGAATTGTTTATATAAATGTTTTTTAAAATTCTCAAAAACACTAAACCTAAAAGTTACAACACAATATAATTTCTCAATGTTTTTCTTTTGGTTGTTTAAGATTCATATAAAAAATTTGGTTCAAAATTATAGACATCAAATCCAATAATATAAAGTTATGGATTTCAGCATAGGATCTAGATGTGTAGATTTTGTTCTGCTATAATTGGAATATGATACACGTTTTTTGGAATAAACATGAACATATAAAATAATTTCCTTATCATTCAAGTATCTTTTCCCAAACTACCAAATTGTATTTTTTTCACTATATAAACCACTATAGTCTCCATGGTTCACTACCATGTCTATAATATATTATATAATACCTTACTAAACTATTTTCACACCCTATTCTAGTCTGGTTTATCTCATGAGATATGTATCTTTACCAAAGAAATTGGAGGGATATATAATTATAGAACCAAAAATCATATATTTAAAATCATATATTTATGTTCCTTAAGATCCTAAAAATTTCATCATATCATGACCCATCAAAATAAAAGGATTTCATAAACATTTCAATATAGCATAACCAGTAAAAAATACAGTGGTTTTATAAATATTTCAGCAAGGAATGATTTGTGGAAATAATGGGTCTCATAAAAATCATTTCATCATAATCATAAACTAATTAATGAAATAATAAATATGTTATTATTGGATCAAATCCCAATTAATGGTTATTAAAAATAAAATATGTCATTTTTATGAAATATTCTTTTAAAAATTAGATGCAATATTTTTTGAGAAAAAAAATCATTTTTTTAATTTGAAATCACTTATTTATATTATTAAAATTTCAAAAATATTAAAAAACATGTTTACATTGAAAAGAAACTTGACAACATATAACTAAAGCTACAAATCATTGAGTGGTTAAGATAGTGTGGAATTGAGTTCATTTCCTATAAGTTAAAAAACATTCCTTCCATGCTTTTGTAAAATTTCAAACAAATACATCATAAAACAATATTATTTTAACAAACATTAAAAATTTAATAATGGGTTAAAAGGAAATTAAAATTTTAGAGGATAATATTAAAAAAATTATTGAAATAATTTTTATACAAAATGTATATAGAAGAAAAAACGTTAACAAAAGAGAGAAATAATTTTGGGTTTCTTTTAAAATATTTTTTCAGTATCCTGAGTTTATGAAGTGCGGAAAATGCAATAAAATCATAAATTTTCATGAAATAACCAATTTAGGAAAACATTGATTTGTTTTCTGATAGGTATATAATAATATTTAATCATCATAAATTTAATAATAATAAATTCCAATAAAATGAAATTTTAACTTAAAACCCTTACAACTTTTCTAACATTTGAATCGTATTCCACATGAATGAATAACATCAAATAAAAATTTTAATGTCATTAAAATAAAGATAATAAAGATATTAAATTTTAATGGTAAGTATATACATCTCATAAATCAATATAGGTTATTGACATAACATTTGTCCCAAAGAAGATATCTTGAGACGTTAAAACCATATGTTGAGTTCCACTTTTTTAAAATTCACTCTAGCCTTTTGTATAATCAATTAAAATTAATTATAATTATATAATATAATAGTTTAGATACATATAATATAATTTAAGATCCATTTATAGCATTATATCACCCATTTATCAATAATTATTTATTAAAATCGATGTTTCTAGGCGTTAATGGTTTCGTTTTTCATGAGTAGTTTAGTTCATTAGTTCTCATCCTTTTACATTGATCATGGTTTCATAATATCCAGAAGTTTTTTTAATGATTTTATAATATATATGAAAAAAATTATTCAACCATAAAAGGTCTATATATAAAAATTAATTACATTATTCATGGTGATGATAGGATGCATGTACGCAAGAACCCTATTTTAACTTCTTGATAGATCCAATGAAAGAAATGTAAATAATGAATAACCTTTTCAGAATATTTATTTTATCACATATAAAAAATATTTTCCCTAAATATATCCTTATTACCATAAAACTAATATTAAATAAAAAAATCGCATCAATTTGTGGAGGTGGTTGTCCACACAAATGCACGCGTGACATTATCATTTCCCTACACTTTGGAAGGTAAGAAAAAATATTTGATATTATAGTTACAGAAGTATAATTATTTAATATTTATCAAATATAAATTTTAAATTCATCCAATGAACCATCCATGAAATACGGGGGTAGAAGATGAATTGTATCACTACATGGTGATGATAAGTCATACGTATGAACGAGTGATACTTTCACTAACCAGTTTGTGGGAAAGATGATGGATATCCATGATTTAATAATAATGATAAAAATTTCATATTGAGATTATTGTGGTAAGGGTAAAATATACTTCATCTAATAGGAATTTAGATTAAAAATGGTGATCATAATAGTTATTTTTAACCATAATTAACTAATTTAACCCTTACCATGATAATAAAATTTTTGTAAAATAACTATTCATATTGACTAAAATTAAAGGGGATATATTTAAATTTTTTGAACCACATTATTTAATATTTGGAGGCCATTTTTCAGGATTAAATCATTATAAGTGGATGAAATTAATTTAATATAGTAATAAAAAATACAATAAAATGACAATTTCTCAGAAAAATGTATTTTTAAGTATAAAAATGTTTATATACAAAAAATTACAAAATACTATACTTCAATGATCTTAGTGGAATTAATAATATTATAATAAAACTAATTTTACTTTTAGAACATTTCAAAAAAAATATCATTTTAAATTCTAGAAAAAATATAGTTTTTAATAAATAATAATATTTTCCCCTATTCATCAAAAATTTAAACCTTTCAGAAAACTTTTAAATATTTGGATTAAGATAATTTTATTGGGTTAATTTTAAAAAATTTGTTCAATTTTTTAAACATATTTTCAAATGTGACAAAAATTAAATACAAATTTTTTCCCTAAAAATCAATAAAATATTTTATAAAGTAAACATATTTTAAAATAAATATTTGACATTACAAAAATTTGGATATCTATATATTAAGAATTTATTAATACATAGGTATATTTTAGGAACATTATTATTTTATTCATAATTTGGTTATTCATATTCATATCCACCAATACAACAACTATGTTATAATTATCATATTTAAATAACAATATTTCATGGTTTATTTAAGCTCAGTGTTGTATGTCATATAAGCTATCAAATATGTTCATATTTTAACATCACATAGTGTTACATTTAATAAATTCAATGGATTTAAAAATCCATGTTAATTTTACTATTTTATTGGATTTTGATTCAATAGATGACAATGTTTAAATGTATTTTTCCACCTCAAAACTCCTTTCACTGAGTTATAATTCTTTATTTTAAAATTATTTCTCCTATGTTTGGTTTCATCCAAAATAACCTTTTATTGTATGATACGTTCTATTTATATATATGGAAATTTAAATCTATAATTATAATACTACTTATTGATGTATTTCTTTTTTTATAAGAATATATCATTTTAAATAAAAAATCTCATCTATTTTAATGTCTAATTTTCTTCCATATCCATATTCCTTATTCAAGTTAATGTTATCATGTCTTATTTTTTTAAATATATATTGAATTTTTTTTATGATCCTAGTATTTATCCTTAAAATTTTTTAACATGATCTTTTATTAACTATTTTTATGATTTTGGTTTTAATAAAGGAATTAATAATATATTAAAAAGGCTTTTTTCCTTTCCTTGTCATTTGTTTTATCTTCAATTACACATTCCTCTAAAAAAATACTATTTCTTTTGTTGGGCTCTATTATTTATATTTTTTTCAAAATATTTTTTTAAAATTTTCTTCCGGAACTATCTTGTAACTTATTATTTTTACAATAATATTTACTTTTTGTAAAAATATTTTTTTAACATTTTTTCATGTGAGAGCATTCTTTCATCGTTATGATAATTTATCTCAATGATGATTCCTTCCCATGTTTTAAATAAATTTTTCTAAATTAAAATAATTTTTAGTGATTTTAGATAGAAAATGGGTATTTAAACATATTCTTAAAAGTTATTTTTTTAATTATTTTAAGAACATAATTTCCATCTTTGTCAACATCATTATTTTTACATATATTACACTAGAGATATGTTATTATACTGTTATCTCCCATATTACACTAGATAAGATATTAATTTTGTTGAGATGGTATGGAGAATGATATTCTCCTTAGATACCAAATGTAGGATCGTATGATGCTCAAAATACAAGAGGGGTGAATTGTAAACTTTTAAAAATTTCTTTTCAACTTTTAAAGATGATAATGTTTAACAAATTTAAACAAGGAAAAATTCACAAATCCTCTAGTTCTATAAACATGCTTGAATCTGGTAAAGTGATTCCAAGAAAGCAACTCTGGAAAGATGGTTCTAGATAATAAAACTTAATCAATGTATATAAAGATAAAGATTATACCTTAAAGCGTATAGAATCTTACTAAATTAGAGTACAAGTATAAGGAATTATAAGATAGTTATACTTCCCTCAACAATCAAAAATGCATTGGAAAACTTGTTACAAAACAAGTAACAAGTAGTAAATATTTTATCCCAAAGGGAAGGGTATCCAACAACCTTGGATAAAGGTCCCATGATTTATAATTTCAATAATGTATGGCTTACCCACACCAGGGTAAGCCCTCGATACGAAGATTAGAGTATGTCCTTCTTTCCCTGCAAGCCCTCAACTTTAAGGTAGTTGGAACCTCCATCTTCCTCAGCATGGAAGCCCTCTTCTTTAAGGTAGTTGGCACCTCTGTCTTCCTATCCCTGGAAGTCCTCAAATTTAATCAGCAACGTTCAGAGTCACACAAAGAAAATATGAACAAGGTGCTCAGTACACACTAAGCATGAGAGTCTCTCTCTAGAAATCACTTCAACAGTATGTAACCTCTAGAATAATAGATCTATTTTAAAAGTCCTAAGCTCTTTCAAATGAGATCCTATTTTTAGGCACAACTCCAACAGTTGGATCCCTCCTCCAATAGTCATATTGTTCCTTGAATTTTGGAGGGACCTGTACACGTGTCACTCAAACAAAGGTTAGTAAGTAACTGAATGCACAACATCATTTTATAACTAATAAAAGTGTAAGAGAAAATACAGTTACATAACCAAAATCAAATATTCGTAATTTAAGCAAATAAAATTTCAGAGTCTAACCAAAAAAACATTTGGTGTCTATAATATGAGGATATTTGGATACTGTTTTATAAGGAATTCAGAACCTAATCTCTATAGAATTTCGGATTCTGAATTTCAAGGAAATTTGGAATATAGATTCACAAGAATTTGGAACTTGAACTAACAAAGTTCGGAGTCAGAGTTCATGGGAATTCGGAGTCTGAGCTTACAAATTTTGTAGTCAGAATTCATGAGAATTCAGAATCAGAACTCCTAAGAGTTTGGAGTCAGAGTTCATGAGAATTCGGCGTCAGATATTACAAAGTTCATAGTTAGAATACATGATAAATTGTAGTCAGAACTCAGAAGAGTTCGGAATCTGAATTCAGAGAACTTGGAGTCTGAACTCATAAGAGTTCGGAGACTGAATTCAGAGAACTCGGAGTCAGAACTTACAAGGTTCATATTCTGAATTTAGAGAACTTGGAGTCTGAATTTGGATCCTGAAATCGGAATTCTATTAATCTATGTATTATGTGATTATGAGGTTTTAGATATGAAACCGAGTTTTACACCTAGAAAAGATAATGAACAATTAAAAATAGGGTGAGAATAATTTTCCTTGGGGAAGGAAAATTTTCCTTATATAAGTAAAACATAGAGTAAATGAAATTTTCCTTAAGATAAGGTGTTTGTGATTTTCAAAACAAGAGAGAATGGTGAATTCATAAGAAAACCTTATTTACTCAATAGTCTCCCCCAAGTATGAAGGAATGAAAAATTCATAAGGAAAACATTTTTGACTCAACAATATCCCCCTTTTTGGAAAGCACAAACATCCTTACGAAAAAGAATAAATGGACTTAGAAAATATTTTTATAGACATTTAAATAAAACTTATCTCTATTTACACATGGACAATGATTAATAAGACAAACACCCCCATAGGCTTTGGAACTCTAAGGATCATATTCTAGATTTTTTGAATGATATTTTTCATAATCTTGAATATGGAAATCTTCGTAAGGAAAACTCTCCCTTAGATAAACATTCCCTTAATTAGGGATATTTCTTTACTTGTTATTCATTTTCCTTTCTCCCCCTTTTTTATTTTCAAAAAGAATTTTATGGAATGGAAAATCAATTATGGTACTAGAAATATTAGTACAACACATTCAAAAGACAAGATACCAAAAAATTTCATTATGATAAGAATGAATTTGTACAAGGAAATGAATACAACAAAAGATCAGATTGGAACAAAGTTATCCTTACATTTCCTTCAGCATAAAATTTTTGACTATAGTATTCAGCTTTCTAAGATTCTTATGATCTTCCTCTTCTCACTTATGAATCTGATCCTGATCCTTATCTTTCTTCTCTAAAGCCATGATTCGTTCTTCCTGAGACTTAAGAGCCCCTGCCTGAGCCATTAGGGATTCTTCATTCTTGACCAGCTTTTCTTCAATCTCAATATGAAGATCTCTTTCAATCTTCTATCTTTGGACAACTGAATATAGTTTCCCATTCAGATCATTCACTTCTAGAATCTGTGTATTTTGTTCCAAAGTTATCTTTTCTTCAAAACTAGTTGTAAAATCTTTGATCATTCCATCTTCAATGTCAAAAGCCTCTTTAACACTATCTTGGAATTAATCAAGTTCTCTCAAATCATAAAATATCCTATTTGACCATCCAACCATTTTCTTAGAGGATATCTTGTGGGATTCATAGTTAATGGATAAATTCTTGAAGTCATCCTCAAGCTTGACACACTTTTCCATCACCATGACACTGAATCTGATTTCTGATTGAGTGTGTGTTGAAGAATCTGGCATCTAGAGTCTATGCATGGGAAAATAAGAATGGGGTCAACCAACATCTTCAATGATTGGTCAACAAAATCAATTCATAGAGATGATGATTCCAAATCTGAGACTTTTCTAAGTGAGGGTTCTTTCTCTAGCTCAGCAACTTTCCTCTTTGAAGATCCACCAGCTTCTTTCTTCTTTATAACAACTTTAGTGGGTGTATCAACAACAACGTAATTTTTTTTACGGTTCTTGGAATGACTTCCTCATCTAGAGATTCATGTTCTCTATCAAAGAACAGAACAATATTATCTTCATCTACTTCTTATTTCTGAGCTCCTACCTCAGCATCTTCAAGATGAATAAAATTACGATTATAACTCTCTTCCTCAGACAGTATGTTCACTTCATCTTCATCCTACTCATCTAACCTAGGAGTAGAAATCCTTGAAGATTTGGCTTGAGAGGATCGTATTAACAATTTTTCAGATGGTCTTTCCTTCTCATCAAATTCTTCCACTTTCTTAATAAAATCAGTTGTGTCATCACTACTTTCAGCTTCTTCCACTTCTTCCACAACTTTTTCTACTTCGTTTTCTTGGGCTTTTTCTAGAGTGAGAAATTTCTTACCTGGAGTCTCAGGTAAAGCCTCTTCCAAGAAAGATTCTGGTATGGGAATATTCACTAAAGTTTTCTCAGTATCCCTCAGAAGGGATTGAATAATTTCAGTCTCAGATATCTACTTCTTTTGTTTATTTTCTTTAGATTTCTTCTCAACCTCATCATCAGTCTTCTCTTTCAAATACTTTTCTTCTGTAGGATGAAAACCAAACTGTGGCACTCCTTCCTTCTAGTTTTTCTTATCTTCCCTCCATTTTTCAACAACCTCATCTGGGTATGATTTTTTCTTCATAGATTTACGAGGTTCGGAATGGGCTTCCTTAACTTATGGTGTTTTATCTTCTTCTTCTTCCACTTCCTTCAACTTCCTCTTCTTTCCAACCTTTTTGGATGGTTCAGAAACTTATTACTTCTTCGGAACATATTCAGATTCCTCGTTTGGTAGATCATAAAATTTTCCCGAGACCTTATAAAAACCAATGTTCATCCTCTTCAGGGTATCATCACTGACTAGCATGACTTTTCAATTTCTAGGTTTTGAACTGTAGGGGATTTTAAAAATATTCTAGACACCGGGAAATCAACTTAGAAAGAATATCTAGGTACATGATAATATGAGCCTTCCGATTTCCATTCTTGATATTCTCGATCTTAATCAGAATATGCTTAACCAAATAAACCTTCCTCAGGTTCACCAGAAAATCTAAGATGTATATATCACGCTTCTTCAATGACTCCTTGTCACCTTTTCTCAGAATGATAAATCATTGAACCCATAATTCAAGGATCTGATTATTTGTAGAGAGTTTATCAATCTTCGGAGTCTTGAAATTAGTAAGACTGATGCACTCCATGGCTTTCACCTTTTCAAAGCTTCGTTTGATATCCAGAAATTTGTGGGAATAGAACTCATCTTTCCTTTCACATGTAATTTAAACCAAGATAGCTCGATTTGTATACGAAAGAGCATAAGTGTTACCATAGATCCTAAAAGAAAATATCTCTCTACCTTCATCCTTGATGAAACTAACTGATTCATAAAACTCAACAAGAAAATCCAGATAAACCAAATCTTGATCCCCTAGCATTGATATGCAGACACTCTCCCATCTTTTGAGTTTGATATTCTTTGAAATTATAGATTCATACGTGTTGAAAATGTTCAGATGCACCATCCTTTCTCTATATACCTTCCACTCCAAAATTATCTTGACAATAGACATATCTATCTGAGAGGATTCTTCTACAATCATTCATATATGAGAAAACTCTAAGAAGTTCAGAATGAGCTTAAGTAGAAAGGCAACACTTTATCACGTGATAACTTGAGAATCGATGTGGGACAACCGTCGAGGGTCCTTTATATAGGCGCTTCATGTGACGATTCTTCTTCTAAACTCAATGAAATGGCATAAAATTATTCTGATCAAATCTGATGTTTGATATGATAGCAACAAGAAAAATTCGGATCCGATCTTTTGACGTTTTTTAAGAAAAACATTCAGATTTAAGGAAAAGATAATCCGAACAAATTTATGAACAAATGGAAATACTATAATGTAAATAATGGTTATGACAACCTAATAAAGGAAACATAACTTTTATATTTCCAGGAGGTTTATTCGTATTGAAGAAAAATCTTCTTGAAGAACATTAGATTCCGAAAATTTGATTATGAAAATTTGAATAAATGACTATGAAAATTTAAAAAACTTCATTACAAGAAATTTGAAAAACATCATTATGAAAAACATCAAGAACTACATTACGAAAAAATTTGAAAAACTTCGTTATGAAAAATTTTAAAGACTTCATTATAAAAAATTTGAAAAACAAAATTTTGAAAAATTTGAAGAACTACATTATGAAAAAATTTGAAAAACATCATTATGGAAAATTTGAAAAACATCATTACAAAAAATTTGAAAAACTTCATTATGAAAAATTTGAAGAACTATATTACGATATTTTTTTAAAAAACATCATTAAGAAAAATTTGAAAAACTAAGAAACAAATGAACTCCCCCTATGAAAAGGAGTTTATTACTATAAGGATTTTGGTTTCAATAGAATGTTAATAAGGAAGATTACCATATTTTTATCATTCCTAACTTCTATTTCATGTATTCAAATCTATCAGAGGGTAACGATTTTGTGAAAATATCAAAAAGTTGATCTTTTATTCCAATAAACTGAAGAATGATATCTCATTTTTGTGTGTGATATCTAAAAAAGTGATGCCTAATATCTATGTTTTTTTCATGAGAGTGATGTGAAATGTTTTTCCATTAATTAATGGCACTAGTATTCTCACAAAAAATTTCTTTTTTAGTAAAACTCATACCATAGTCTGCGAGTGTGTGTTGCAACCACAACACTTGACCACAACAACTTCCTGCTACTACATATTCAGCTTCATCATTGGAAAGAGAAATTGAGTGTTTCTTCTTGCATGACCAAGAAACTAATGAATCTCCTAAGAAATGGAAAGTTCTAGATTTAATTTTTCTATCCATTCTACATCCACCATATTCAGCATCCGAAAAAGTTTTTAGAACAAAATAATTTCCAGAAGTATAAAAGAGTCATAAATCCATGGATCCCTTTAAGTAGTGAAAAATTATTTTCACTAACTTTAAATGATATTCCATAGGATTGGATTGATATATTGAACATAAGAATACAAAAAACATTACATCTCGATGACTAGCTGTCAAGTAAAGTAAACTTCCTATCATACCTCTAATAGATGTTTAATCTACTAGTTTCCCAGCTTCATCAAGATCAAGTGTATTTGAGGTACCAATTGGAGTAATAATACTCTTAGTCTTGTTATATCCATAATTTTTAATAAGATATTTAATATACTTATGTTGGGATATATAGATTTCTTTTGGTTTTTGAGAAATTTGAAAACCAAGTAAAAATGTTAACTCACCTATCTTACTCATTTTAAACTCAGATTTCATTAAATTTGAAAAGGAATCAGTTAGTAATTATTGAGTTGAACCAAATATAATTTTATCAACATAAATTTGAACAATCAAAAAAAATTCTTATATTTCGTTATAAAAATGGTTGGATCTCCAGTTCCCTTTTCATAATTATTTTGAAGCAAAAAACATGAAAATCTATTATACCACACTCGAGGGGCTTTCTTATGTCCATAAAAAAGCATTGGTATGTTTATAAACATGTTTAGGATGATTTGTATCTTCAAAACCATGAGGTTGTTCAAAAAAACATCCTATTGTACAAAACCATTAAGGAATTCACATTTCACATCCATTTGAAAAAGTTTTAAATTGAACAATGATGCAAAGGCAAGTACAATATGAATAGATTCAATTCTAGCTGCTGGAGATAGTCTATTCCTTCTTGTTGATTATAGCCTTTATCAACCAATCTAGCTTTATTTCTTACTATGATTCCATTTTCATCACACTTATTTTTGAAGACCCACTTTACACCAATAATAGAAGTTTCCTTCAGTCTTTCAACCAAGGTCCAAACTATATCCCTTTTGAATTCATTTATCTCATCTTGTATAGATTTTATCCAATTTTCATCACCTAAAGCTTCATTAGTGCTTTTTTGTTTTAATTATAAAATAAATGTTGGATGTTCTACTTCATTTCATAAGGAACTACTAGTCCTTACAGGTTGATTCACATAACCAATGATACTATCAGTAGGATGATTCTTAAAAAACATTTAATTTGGGTTTTGTACAACCTGTTAATCAACATATGGTAGGAAATATTCATGGGCAAATGCTTCAAGAACATCTTCTTGGACATTTTCCTTATCAGAATGATCTTCTAACAAAGGATTCTAATCAGTTTTTGAAACCACATTCGAGGATGTAGGTTGGGGTTGTTTAAAAATAAAAGGATCAGTTTCATCAAATTTAACATGTACTGTCTCTTCAACAGTACAAGTGTTTTTATTGAAAACTCTATAAGCCTTAGAAGTTATGGAGTAGCCAAAGAGAGTTCCATCAGCATATTTTGGTGAGAATTTGGGTTGATTATCTTTAGTATTCATAATGAATACAGTGAAACCATAAACCGTGAAGTGGGAAAGTATTGGTTTTCTACCATTCCATAACTCATAATGATTTTTATTAAGAAAAGGTCTTATCAAAACATGATTTATAGTATAACATGCAGTACTTATAGCTTCTACACAAAAATGTTTGTCTATAGAATAATCACTCAACATGGTTCTTGTTATTTCGTGAAGAATTATATTTCTTCTTTCAACAAGACTATTTTGTTTAGGTGTTCTAGGTGATGAGAAGTTATGAGTAATTCCTTTTCTACTACAAAAAGTTACAAAATTAGAATTTTGAAATTCTCCTCCATGATCACTCTGAATTGTTATCAAAGGAAGGTTTTTATCATTTTTAACTTGGGATCTAAATCTTTTGAAATAAGAAAAATCTTCAGATTTATTTTCTAGAAAATAGACCCACGTAAATCTAGTGTAATCAGCAAATAAGACAAATAAAAAATACTTGCCTTCAATGCTTCTAGTTTGTGTTGGACCAAATAGATCTATATGTACTAATTGTAATGCATCTTTGGTTGAGACTTAACCGAATGATTTAAAAATTTATTTAAGTTTCTTGCCTTATTGAAAATGATCAAAAACTCTCGAAGAGTCAAATATATGCTCTGGTAGATCCTTAACAATTCATTTCGTAGAGAGTTTGAATAGGTTTCTATGGATACATTGTCTTAGCCTTCAATTCCACAACCCAGAATGATCTTCCATTACACTAAGAAAAGGTATGTCTTGGTTCCTAAGGTATTTTAAGTTTAGTGTGTATACATTCTCTTTCTTATTGGATGAAAGAATAAATTCTCCCTTGGAATTGTTTACTAAGCACTGGTCATTCCTAATATTTACAAGGTAACCATCATCACATAATTCACATATGATAATGAGGTTTTTCTTTAGACTCTTAACAAATAAAACATTAGAAATCAATGTTTTCCAAGAAGAATGATGTTACCTATACCAATAATTTCTCCCTGGTCATTATCTCTAAAAGTAACTTTTCCTCCTTTCGTCTTGATAATATTTTCAAAATAGTTTTTGTTACAAGTCATATTCCAGGAACATCCACTATCCCTGTACCATGTATTTCTATTTGTATTCTCTCTACTTTCTTAAAAACAAAAGAGGTAGACTTTCAGAACCCAAACATTCTTGGATCCGGAAATTTCAGAACGAAAGATTTTAGGAACTAACATTTTTTTAGAAAAATAGGCTTTATGAAATCCTGAAGATTGGTTTTTTTTAGGAAACATTTTTTCCCAGTACCCACCACACTAACACTCAGTACAGAATGGAGCACTTTTAGGAACAAAATAATTGTTGCTAAATTTTTTTTAGAACTAGTATAACCAAAACCAAAACTATTCCTTAAAGGTTAGACTTGAGAATACATCTTATCAAAATTTTCCTTAAATATGGTAAAGTTTGAAAAACACTTCCTCAAGGAAAACATTTTGGATTTCAGTTTGATAACTAAGTTCTTGTCTTCTAAAACAATAGCATTGGAACTAGAGTTAGGCTCGAAAACATTTTTCTTAGAAATTACTATTTCTAGATCCTTAGATTGTTTATCCTTCTTAGAATTTACTTCCTCAAAAATTTTTGAAATACTTTTAAAATCTAGGGTTTTCTTATTAAAATAATTAGAAAGATCTGATATTTCCTTAGTAAGAATAGAAATCCTAGAAATTTCCTTATCAAGCTTTTTGTTGAGTTTAGAATTCTCATTCTCAAGAATCATAGAAAACCTATTAAATTTTTCATAGTTAGGTAAAGTATTATCTTTATCAGAAGAAGATTATTCATCACAAGATTTATAATATTTTTCATTACTATAATTTTTATTTAAAGAAACATTGGTCATTGATTCAGCATTGTGTACCTTAGCCATTAAGCAATTATCGTCAGTAGGTAGTCTGGCTATTAGACCAAGATTCTTCTCTCCAAAAGATTCGTAATCTGATGATTCATCTAAAGAGTCACCACCACTGGCACTCTGGTGTCATTAGCTTTCAAAAATTTCTTAGCTTTAGCTTTGTAGTACTTCTTTCTGTTTCTCTAAGAATGCCCTTCATTTATTTCTTTTCTTTTAATCTTAGGACAATCAGGCCTTATATGTCCATCTCTCATGCATTCATAACATGTGAATTCTGAATCTTTCTTATCTTTCCTTTCTTTCTTCTTATATATTGATTGAAAGATCTTCTGTCCAAGAATATTTTTCATCCTACGAGCAAGATTTGCTAATACATTCTCTAAAGATTCACTTCCACTAGATTCAGATTTTATAACAACCTTCTCACTTTTGGATCTTGTAACTCTCTCAGGAGACTTGAATTTCATATGATTTGATGTTGTAGTAAAAGCAACACAGGCATTCCCATAATTCTTCTTAATGTTGTTAGCATCCCTCTTCATTCATGTCTCATGTGGAAGAAGAGTTCCAAAAGGTTTATCAAGAGTAATCTGAGTAACCTTTCTATTCTCATCAATAACAGTCCTCTTGGATTCCCACTCATTGGGAATGATGTCTATGATCTTATCAACAAGATCTTCGTCATCTAATCCTTTATCACCCACAGATTGTAAACTATTAACGATGGTCATAAATATCTTTTTCACCTTAAATATTTTTTCCACATAATAAAAGAAAAAACTATGATATTCAGCTCTGAGCATGGCTCTTCTAGTTTCAATAACAGTTGAAGTTCCAAAGTGAGTAACTTCAAGTTTCTTCCAAATACAATTTGCTGCTTCACAAGATGAAATTTGGCTATATAAATTTATAGTCATGGAACAAATCAATGTATTACGTACCTTATAATTCAGTTGATATTTGTGACTTTCTTGATTTTTGAAAGTACAAACTTCCTTATCAAGGATTTTATATCCTTCTGTAAGCATAACAAAATTGTCTACTATGGTATTGATAATGAATTTCTTCATGCTATCTCTCCAATATTTGTAATCATTACCATCAAAAATAGTTGTTCATGTTGGATTTAGGTTTTCTATGGAACCAAAATTTATTCCTGTAATCTTAAAAGAAAACTTTCCACAGAAACTAGTTAGTAATAAAAGTTTTTAAAAAACAAAAATATTCCTCAGCAATGAAAATATAGAATAATGAAAACTTGAGCAAGTAAAACTTATACATGAGTATAAGTATATCATAGAACTCCTTTGATACTAATTTTTGAGATGGTATAGAGAATGATATTCTCCTTAGATGCCAAATTTATGATCGTATGATGCTTAAAATCCAAGAGGGGGGTTAATTATAATCTTTTAAAAATTCCTTTAGAACTTTTAAATATGGAAATGTTTAACAAGGTTAAACAAGGAAAAATTCACAAAGCCTTTAGTTCTATAAACTATCTGGAATCCAGAAAAGTGTTTCTAAGAAAGAAACTAAGGAAAGGTGGTTCCGGAAAATGAAACTTAATGAAAGTTTAGAAAGATAAAGATTCTACCTTAATGCGGATAGATTCTTAATAAATCAGACTACATGTATAAGGAAGTATAAAATAGTTATACTTTCCTAAAAAATCAAAAATGTAGCAAAAAACTTGTAACGAACCAAGTAAAAAGTCGTAAATATTTTAACTCAAAGTGAAGGGTATCTAGCATCCTTGGATAAAGGTCCCCTGATTTATACTTTCATGAGACTTTGTCTTACCCACACTAGGGTAAGCCCTCGATACGAAGATCGGGGTATGTCTTTCTATCCCCAAAAACCCTCAACTTTAACGTAGTCGGCACCTCTATCTTCCTTAGCAATGATTCCCTAAACTTTACTGTAGTCAACACCTCTTTCTTTATATCCCCAGAAGTCCTTGAATGTAATAAGCAACAATCGGAGTCACACTGAGAAAATATAAACAAGGTGTTTAGTACATACTAAGCATGAGAGTCTGTCTCTAGAAATCACATCAGCAGCATGCAATCTCTAGAGTCATAGATCAGTTTCAAAAGTCCTGAGCTCTTTCACATGGACTTTTATTTATAGGCACATCTCCAATGGTCGGCTACCTCCTCCAATGGTCATATTGTTCCTTTAATTTTGTAGGGACCTGTACAGGTGTCACTCAAACAACGGTTAGTAAGTAACTTAATGCACGACGTTACTTTATAACCAGTAAAAGTGTAAGAAAAAATATGGTTACACAACCAAAATCAAATATTCAGAATGTAATCAAATAATACTTCGGAGTCTAACCAAAAAAACAATCGGTGACTACAATACAAGGATATTCAGATTCTATTTTATAAGGAATTCATAACCTGAACTCTATAGAATTCAAGAGTCTAAATTTGAAGGAAATTTGGAATCTGGATTCCCAAGTATTTGGAACCTGATAATATAATGTTCAGAGTAAGATTTCATGCGAATTTGGAGTCAGAGCTTACAATGTTCGAAGTCAGAATTCATGAGAATTTGGAGTTAGAACTCAGAAGAGTTCGGAGTCTGAATTCAGAGAACTCGGATTCCAAACTCAAACGAGTTTGGAGTCCGAATTCAGAGAACTCAGAGTCAGAACTTACAAGGTTCAGAGTCTGAATTCATAGAACTCGGAGTCTAAATTCAGATCCGGAAAAAAGAATTCTCTTTATCTAAGTATTATATGATTCCAAGGTTTTAGATATGAAAACAAATTTTACACCTAGACAAGATAATGAACAATGAAAAACATGGTGAGAATAATTGTCCTTGGGGAAGGAAAATTTTTATTATAGATGTAAAAGATAGAGTAAATGAAATTTTCCTTAAGACAAGGTGTTTGTGATTTTAAATTCAAGAAATAATGGTAATGTTATAAGGAAACCTTATTAACTCAACAGTATCCCCCAAGTATGAAGTAATGAAAATTTCATATGGAAATCCTTATTGACTCAACAAATTTATTTTTTCAATTTATTATGAAACATATATTTATATATGATTATTATTTAACAGTTTGGGTCGTATATCAATTCCAATTCTTTGGTTGATGTTTTTTTCTCATGAAATCCAAATTATAAATGGGTAGAAACCCAAGGAAAATTTTTTATATTTATTGTTAGCCATATTCCATGAGTGTACATGGGTAGTATCCCAATCCTTATTAATTAAAATGGTTGTTACCTTGATCATGTGAGTGTATGTGGGTTATTATACCAATTCTGAGAAGGTTTATGGTTTATTATCCCAATCTCAATAGGATACATAAGTTGTAATCCCAATCCCAATAGGTTTCACAAGTTTTTATAGTATTCCTAAGATTTAAATTTTTTTATTATCCCAAGCCCACAATGTTATAGGAATCAGGAATCAATTCCAAATCCACTAGTTTATGATTTCTTATTATGTCTCTTATAATGAATTTGTGTATTATGTTCTTATTCCATAGTATCATGTATCATGTTTATTGTCACATGTTTCTATAATCATATTCCATAGAATATGTTTTACCATTTGAGACTACAAGTAATTATATTATTCTTTAAAGAAAAATAGTCTTGATCAATATAATTTTTAATAGGATATTATTCCCATGATAATGTTTTATTGTATGGTTATAATCTTACCCTTGATGAAATGTTGAGGAGTTATTCCAATATAATGAATTCGATCCCAAACCTTTTTTATGTTTCCATTCTCCATGTTTCAAATATGAATATAACAACTTATAAGTATCTAAGGGAGTCATGTGTGGTTCATCATAATCGTCATAAATATTTATTAATAAAGAATGGTATACCTTTAAATTGGGACCAAAAGAGACCAAAAAGAAACAATTCCTATGGAGGCATAATATAATAGAGTCCAAGTTCATCCACTCTAATCAGATTAACCCCCTATGTGAGAGTCTAGTGGGGTTCAGTTATAAACAATTCTCTAAAAGTGATGAAAAATATTTTTCCTATATAGATGATCTAAAAAGACATTAAACATATGGTTTTGGGACTGTTTGATTATTGTGAGATGAAATGTCTCAATTAGTGAAATATATGAAAGTTTATCTTCGTTCATTTATCTTGGTAGAAAAGAAAGTATTTAAAGAATTTATTTTTTGCACCATAGCTATGAGTGATTTTATGGGGTATTTCAGTTGGTATTAGACCGGAGATCAGTTAATTTTTTTGTTTTTAAATATTTTTATAGATTGGAATGAGATATTTTTAGTGAAAATCCTATATAAAAGTCATCATGGTACATGGAATCCAAATGGTTTAGAAAAGTAGTGATTATTTGGTTTCTAAAAAATGAAAACCCTATATGGAAATAAAAAGATAGATTCATGCTTTTTTATATACACACCTTTTGGTAATTACCTAGAAAAGTGTGGTTGAGTGTTAACTAAGTTATCACTTGGTGAATGAAAAAGATGCCTTACTGTACACCTCATTTGAAACTCCCATGGGATTTGATTTCATTAATTTATACGCCCTTTTGAACCATTATAAAGGATTTAAATGAAATTTGATGATGTAATATTTTACTAGTTAGGTTAGATCCCAATAGAGATATGACCATGGATATTCTAGTTTAAATAAATTGACTTTCAGGTTAATCTAATTATATGATAGTTTAAATGAAAGTATACTAATTGGAAATGAATGTATAATGGGAGAAAACATCATAGAATGGAGTTTTATAGTTCATATAAACAATTCATCTAAATCTATTAGATATTATCATAAAAATTTCATTATATATTTGGTGTAAAATAATATCATTACATGAATTTGTAAATGGTATGTCCCGAGAAACTCGTAAGACATATAGTCAGCTAAGGGGGCATATTTTGAACTAATGGTTTAGAATATTAATATATGATATTATAAGTTAAAATATAGGTTTTATTGTCTTACCCACTGTAGTGAGTTAAAATTATTTCTTAGGTATTGACTATCTTAATGATACCCCTATGTATTTTAACCACTCAAAGAAAATAAAATTGAGAGGATGAAATTTATTTAATGGGTAAAATTTAGTGCCCATATATTTTTTATATATTTTCCTTAAAATAGATATTTTTTCAATACCTCGTGTCACATGTAACACAAAAAACCCCTGATACATTGAGAAAAAATATTATAATGCATGAATAACACTAATACATTTATATAATAAAATAGTGAAACAAAAAGATAATATTTAATTGAGATATTTTATTTATAAGAAACTATATATTTTTATATTATCATTAAAATAAAAAATAATTATTTTAATATATACATGTATTATTAAAATTAAATTCTTAGAAAATATTAATTATTTATCATTATATTAGGTGTTGATTATTTAATATTAAATTTATATTTTTCAAAGAACTATTTTTTATATAATTTTTATTTTTAATTAATCAAGAATAAAAAACTAATTTAATGTAAAATATTTATAAAACTTATAAAAAAAATTTATCATCCATCTAGTAGTTATAATTAAGCAAGTAATAAGAAATTATTCAATATATGCTTTAAAATGTGCATTATAAAAAATTAAATTTTTATGCATTATGAATTTTTTTTAAGAAACTAAATATATTATAAAAAAATGATGATAATTTATATCATTATTTTGTATAATATATTAACAATAATATAATTTTTAACTAACAGTAAATAATAATAATAACTATAAATATTTTAAAAATTCATTTTCTTATAAAAATAAATTTCCACTTATTTTATGTTTCCATTTTAATGTTAAATTCCCAAATTTTAGTATCTTAATTTTGAAAAATGAAATTCATTTTTGTATTTATAAAAATAAAATATTATATTATGATGAAATTTGAAGCATTATTTGGAAATTATTTATTTTTAGTTATATAGTGAAATATAATTTTATACTAATATCAGGTCTTTAGTTATGTTATTATGATATAACCATGACATAAAAATTTATTAAAACGTTTTCCAAATACAATATTCATTTAATATTTAATATTATACAGTTAAATATATTATGTTTAATTTACAAAAAAAATAATTAAAATTTTAGATCATAATTTAAATTTTTCCCAAACTGCACTTTTTTTATATTCGTTTATTATTTTAAAATTAAATATATCACTTTTAGGAATTTTTCTTTATGAATTATATTTACATTTTTAATTAAAATATCCAAAATATTTTATAAGGCTAATTGTCTAGCAATAAAAAAATTATGGGGGTTAAAATTTTAGTTACATTGGTAAATGTAAACTACGGAAAAAGGATAAATATTAGGGGTTAAAGAACTAAGACTTGTAAAAAACATGTCTCTTGAAGAATTTTTGAGGCTGTATCATCCCAAACTAATTTCCTCCCTATTAGTTTCCACTTTAGATCCACTTTTCTTTAATAGTGCTCCACTTATTAAAAAACAACACATCTTAAACTTATAAAAAGCTCCATTCAACACCCCATTTATCCTAACACCACTAAACCCTTAATTTTACCCAAATCTAATACAATTCCTCCCCAACACACCTAGAAACATTCCAAAGGTTATTTTACCTTCAAAATACCACTATTTTGATCCTTAATATAATTTTTAATGAAGTTATTCTAAGGAATATGGTAGAACAATTCACAAATATCTCATTCTCATTTATATGTATTTAAGTATTCTTATTCATCCTAATATATAATTATACTATAATAAAATAATAATATTTTTATAATTTTTATATTGAATTTTTATTATATTGACAAGTTAATCATTATCAATTCTTCACCCTTGTACAAAAAATGAGAACATATTTTGTGTGTTTGTGCAGACTAACTCCTCAATGTAGTGTTGTATTTAATTTTTCATTACCAATTTTCATGGTTGGTTCAATGTGGGTATTAAATTAATAAATATTATATTTATACAATTATTAATATTCAAAAAAAAATTAATTTTCAACCCTCATTCCATTCTAGGGTAAATGAATATTTCAACTGTTTGTATGTGTAGATTACCACATCTGCGAAACAATTCATTTTGTTATTCATCACTACCCTACTTGGATGATTATATGAATTTATATGATTGAGTGAAAATTTTTTATGAAATTATTACGGTTTTTGAAATATAAATGAAGAAATATAATATTAACCCCATCCATTTGAAAATAAAATTGTCACTTGTGTTATGTACAAACTGCCACCTTCATAAAATAATGCATTATTTTTCATCATTACCATCGAGGATGGTTAAATAAAAACAGTAATGGTAAAATATAATAAAAATTATTTAAATATAATTTATTTCATACTCAATAATTATGACAGAAAAAAATTAACTGTTATAATATAATATTTTCATATCAGTAAATTACCTGAAATAGGTACTTCATATACCTCATTCCCTAAAATCATACTGATAGGTTCCATAAAATTTATATGATTGAAACACGATATTTTAAACATATTTTATAAACTGAAAATGATGAACATAGTATCAATGAATGGAGTTCAATGTAGCTATTACCAAAAAATATGTGAAATAATCAAAATTACTAACATGGGATGATGAAAATAAACATTTAATGGCTAATGAATATATCATATATTATTATATTAATGAATATAAATGGATATATATATGCATAATTTCATAAAAAATTATTTATATGTTTATTTCTAGTATACAGTGGGTGAAAATTCATTCATGGACGATGATAGTTAAGGTAAGGGTTTTTGTCTCAATTTCCCTTCATTAAGGCATGTTTTCATATTACAACCCTATTATTATTTTATATGGTTTACCTATTACCCAATGCATTCTATTACTATTTTAATTTTTTATTTAATTAACTTTAAAAGACTTTTTAATGACTCGTCCTATATAGTCTTTGATATCCTTTATTACTAAAGTGATAAATGTTTTCTCATCTATCTTTTCATTCCATGACACTTATGCAATATTTAACAATTTTTTTATATAATTTAATTTATATAATACCCTATGTATTTTTTATCATAATTTTATTACATTAAATGTATTTACAAATCTATGTCATGTTCTATCTTCCATGGGCCTTAGATTCATGTGATGCCAATTTATAAGGGATTTCGATAATTCAAACCTCCTTTCTTAGAGTTATAAGGATTTACCTTAAACTTATTTCTTATATGATTAATTTTTTATGAAATATAATTTTATTATATTATACCTTCTCTTTATCTCTATGGGAATTTACATATTAAATTTGAATATTCTTCCTTGATTATTTTCATTCTCATAATAGTATAACACTATTTAAAATAATTCCAATCATTTTTAATGACTATTTTCCCTCAATATCCATATTCATTCATTCCACCAATTTTATCCTTCATCATTATTAAATATGAATATTTCTTATTTCTTATCATATTCTTATTTATATTTGGAACTATTTTAAAATGAAATTTTATTAACCATTTTTATTATATGGATTTCAATAAAGGTGTTTTTATTTTTGAAAATGTTTTTCCTTTTCTTAACTATATGTTTTATCACAGACTCCAAATTTCCATGGAATAACATATAAGTATTTTCCGAGAATAAATTATTGTCCTTTATTTCAAAATAATTTTTTAAAAATTAATTCATGACAACCCCTTAAAAGTAACTTTCAAAAGTGAGTCATAGTTTTTTATTTTAAAGATAATATTAAAAATGATTTCTAAAATATATTTCTAATTTTTTCATGTGAGAAAATTATTTTAGCTTTATAAAAATTCATCCCAATGAAGCTTCCTCTCCATGTTTAATAAATGATCTTCCAAATTGACTTAAATCTTAATTATATTCAAAAAATCAATTATTTCCAATTATTTTTCAATATGATTATCTAATAATATTAATAAGGTATTTTTTATCTATTTATATATTATTAATTATCCTTATATTACACCGTAGACATGTTCTAAAACCACCAACCACCTTCATTATTACAATGTATTATGAAATGTTTGATGAATGTTTTTCATGAAACCACTTCCATTATATGGGTCAATAAGTGATGTTTGAAAAATAGGGGTGTTTCATGTTTTATTAGCTTATATATATATGTATGGATGATTATTATTTTATTTATGGGGATCTATATTTCCCTGAAATAAATTTGTTTAAGATTTATATATCATAAGCTCAAAAAGGTACATGTGTAGTTTCCTAATCCCAAGAGGGTACATGGGGTGTTATACTAATCCCAATAAGGCACATGTGTACAATCCCAAGCCTAATAGGGGACATGGGTAGTAACCCAACCCCAATAGGGCACATAGGTTGTTATCCCAAGACCAAGAGGGTATATGGGTTTTTATCTTAAGACTAGAGGGCACATTGGTTATCATCCTTATCCCACTATGTTAAAGAAGTAGCAACCCATAGTTTTCATAGATAGGTATTACGTCTTAGAAGACGAATATTCATTTTATTACATAATGATCCACAATACGATCATTTAGTTCAAGTGCATTTAGAGTCATGGAAACATAAATAACTAGTTCATAAGTAATCTGTATCATCTCCCATTAGGTTCATCATAACTATATCCCTTATAAGTCATATCAAACATAATACCATTCTTTTAAAAATAGGAAAATAAACAGAAGAAAGCATGAGACCATATTTATATTAAGTGTAAACTCAAGATATATAAAAATATCATCAATATAAGCATATAAGAACATGATAATAACATTTAAACCATACCATGCATATCATAGATCATAGACATGAGACAAGGGAAAAATCTTGGAAGTTTATAAGACATGAATCATAAATCCATCAAATAACTTCTTCCATGATTTCATAACACAGTCATAAGATATTAATTTTCACAATAGACATAAGCATAAAAAAGAATTTCCTTTGTAGTGAAATCTTATTTCCAAATCAATACAGGTAGAATGGGTTCACTCCCCAAACCATTTAAGTAGTCTTGTTTCATACTCAATACTATAATATTGGACAACGTGCCTTAATAAACATGTTCACTCGTCATTCTAGTCTTATTTATCTCATTATATATCAATCTTTTACCAAGGAATTTGATATAGATTTAGGCTCCACATGTCACAAAATGAAATTCGTATACAACTGTGATAGAAGATCATAAAACATTCATCATATTAGAACCCACAAAAAGAAATTGTCCTTATAGTAAATTTACCATATCAGACCCCATGGGACGTAAAGGGTTTCATAAATATATTTTCATCATAATTATAAACCATATAGAAATAAGAATAATTTTTGTATCATTGGATCATATCACCAGTGAAACATAAGTAACATCAAAGGATCTAATCTTTGTGGGAAAATGATTTTTAAAGATCACTCGAAACCTTTATTGATGATAATAACCTTTTAACATTAAAACAATTTTTTCAAAATTTATAAACATATGAAATTTTAAATATAATTATTTATTTGAAAAAAATATTGTATATTGTAAAGGAATTTTTAATTTGTTTGATGTCATTGATTTCATAAAATATAATTCATGCCATTCATGTTAGAAAAAGGTTAAATTCAGAATTTTATTAAAAAAATTAAAAAGGTCATTATTTGGAAAATTATAAGAAGATTATATTTTAATTTACTTAATCATACATTAGTAAACAATTACTTCAATAAATAATTTAATATTATAAAAAAAATTATATAAATCATTTTTAGAAAACATGGTCACCGAACAAAAATGATTTTTGATCGAAGTGTGAAATAAAGTTAGTATTCATTAAAAAAATTATTTTGGAAACATGGGTACCTAAGGAGTGTAAAATTAGAGGAAAAATATATTTTCATGAAATAATTATAGGATAATAATACTCAGGATTTTTTGGAGAAAGAGATCATAATATTTCATAATCAAAATCATAATTATAAAAAATCTCGATAAACAATGACATTGTAACATCAAACCAATTCAACATTGGAATCTTTTGAGTCATAAGCCCCATCAAATATTAAATTTAAATGAAACATAAAATATCATGAGAATAAATAAATCCATTATATTACATATCATAAGGTCTGTATATAAATATAATTATATAAGATAAGTGCACAACATAATATATGTACCAAAGAATAGAAATTGAGACAAAAATCATTTACATTAAATCATGAAGTCCTTCATACACATTTGAACCTCATCTATAACAATTATTGGATTATTATAAAACTATTATAGAATAATAATTATATATCATTCCAAATATTATTTACTTATAAAACTTTTTACTTGTTAATTAACAATTCCTTTTTAAAATCGTGTTTCGGGTAATAAGTGTTACATTTTTCATGTATTTTTTGGTTTTATATTCTTGGAAATTTTACATTTATCATGATTACATTATCTAAATAATTTTAAACATGATATAAAGATTATATATATTTAGTATATATTAATTTATATTAATCCCTAAATGTTACAGATATAATTTGAAATACACCATTCATGTATATGGTATGTCATATATACGAATGAAAATTGTATCAATTTTCATGATGAAAAAAATGAAATAAAGTTAAATAATATATTATATTTTTAGAATTATCTATATATAATATATTTATAATATATTAATTAAACCCACACTTATTACTTTCCATGCAATGTGTAAGTGAAGAACGAATCACTTCATTTCATGAGGCAGTAGCCCACCGTACACACTAGTGACATTATCTTATTCCCATGGAATATAAAGTAATATGGTATATGTTATATTATAATTACATAAGTATAATAATTTTATAAATATTCTATAAATATGTTAATTACATAATTTTAACCTATAGGAAGATGTGGTGATGGAAATATAATTACATCAGTTCGCAGGGCAGTAGTCTGCCAGACAAATGACTGACACTTTCATTTCCCAGTTGTTGGAATTTATGATGGATAAAGGATATTATATTAAAATAATAACATATGATAATATTTTAGATATAGGTTTTTTATATCAACTTGTTTTTAGAAAATCTGTAGAAGTTGGAAGAATAAATAATATAACAACACAAGTTTAAGAATTGTACCTCTTCTTCGGAGAACCCCTTTAGGTTTATATAGAAAACCTTCTTAAAAGAATTTAAGAATCATTATATTACCTATATTTTCTGGTAAGGGAATTAATTATGGGATTTGAGTCTGTATTGGCAGAAACAAAGGGTTTTTGACATGTGAAGATGATTATAGAGGGGGTGGCCTTTTATAAGATGGGGAGAGGACACACATGAAATGTTTGAAATGAATAAAGTGTAACCAAGATTCTCACATGACTAAAGGAACTAAAATGGATAATTATAAAACATAGAAGATATATCTTACAAATATGGAAATATAATGGTATTTTAATAAGTTTCTAGGTTATTATCCTCTTTTCCTTTTAGGTTAACACATTAGTAAACCTGTTACAACCTTAACCACAATAATTATTTAATTCTATTTTTTCTATTAATTTTGTCCAAAAATTATGATTATATATTTATATAATATTATTTATTTTGATTCCAAATATGGAATCCATTTTTCCATATTCCATTTACATAAGTGGAAAAGGTTAATATAAAAATTTGCATGTAGATGTGATGAAAAGTGGTTTTCCAAAAAGAAAATATTCCTAAATATAAAGTGTTTTAATATAAATATTCTATATAAAATTGAATAAAATTACCTTAATTTTATTAGTAAATATATAATTGTACCAATTTTAATTTTCAAACTTTTTAAAACAAGTTTTAAATATGTAAACACTTTAAATGAAAACAGTTTTTAATAAAATTCAATATTTTTTTACTATTCATAAGAAAATTAATCCCATAAAATTATTATAAAAAATTAACTTATTTATAATTTTTACATGTAGATTTAAAAAATTATGTTATTTTGTCAAATAAATTTCCTAAAATTTGAAAAATTAATTATTTTTCAAACTACAACATTTATTTTGAGAAAATTGTATTTTATAATCCTATAAAGACTTTTGTAAAAATTAAGTACTTTTTTATCAATATGTTTTCATTATATGAAACCAATATACATAATATTTAGTGATTGGAAGAACTTATTAGTATTTATAAGTTTAATTTGTTGGTTATAACAATATTTATTAAATAATAATATTATTAATATACGATGGTTTGTTAAAAAAATTGATGTTGCATGTAATGAAAGCTATTGAAAAAATTAAAATTATTCCAAAAAATTCATTAAATATTGGGCTGTTACAATCAGAATCATGTATAAATGCTTACTTCACTAGGTTAGGATTTTAATTATGCCACATTTCTATGTTATATTCTTATATTATGTGACCATACATCTTGTTTATTATCTCTTGTTTCTAAAATCCTATTACATGGTATATGTTTGATCACATGAGACTATAATTGATTCAATTATTCCTTGTAGAAAACATATATTTTTCTATATTCTTTTCAAAAATATAATTATATCATTCTCATGTTTTCTCTTGTTCTTATGATCTAACCCTTGATGATATGTTGGTGATTGTTTTCCTTACTAGTCATTTGAGCTCACCCATTTCTTATGATTCCATTACCCTGGTTATAAATATATGTATAACTTATAAGAAGTATAGAATAGATTCTAGTGGTGTTCAGGTATGGGGAAACATTCACAAGTATTGTAAAATTAATTTCTTATGTAGCTAATCCTTAAATACACTAAACCATTAGTTTTGGGATTGTTGGAATATTGTGAGATGAAATTTTTAAATTATTAATATATATATATATATATGTTTATCCTGGGTCATCTAACTTGGTATCAAATTCACTATTTAAATAATTTGTTTTTATCACCGAACATGGGAGTTCAGGTCTGTGCAATTTCTACGTATAACGTTATATGTGGTATACATTATGTTTAATCCAGCACATAAAAATCATTTTGGATATTACCCCATTCACATCATGGGAACTGGCCCAGGCATGAGTACTACCAGACCCAAACAGTATGAATATTATTCATTGGACTATTCAAATCCATTTTCCTTTTGATAAAATGTGTGGATCATTGTGGGCCCAGTAGGGCACCCAATTGAATGGAGAGTGTTACCCTTACACATGTTTCCCTACCCTGATCTTGAGTTCCTATACACTTATCCACGTCGGATTTGGATTGGGGGTAACATAGTTGTTTTGGGTTTCTTATTTCGGTAGTTGATTATTTTCATTCCTAGGTAACGTTTCACTTTATTTTTTCTTTAGGTTTCAATGATGTCGTTGTCCGGAACCAACAACCATTGAAATAACTCTTTGAACCCAACATCATCTACTCATTTCCTAGTCAGATCTGGAATGATTATAAATAATTGGCATTAGGATGTGGGATTTTGTATCCATCGATGCTTCGTGTGTGTCTAGAGACTTTTTTCTCATATAAAGACATTTTGGTCTCTTACTCTTCAACAATGGGTTTTAGAGGTGGAAACAATTACATAATTAGAGAAGTTTTTGGTTTTACAGGTGTTGTTTAGTGTTCATCGGTGAATTTTGTGATATTGATTTATGATGTCATTTCGGAGGCAATGATGGAGTTCTTAGGAGGCATCATAAATTATGGTTAATTTTTCATCCACGGAATGGTTGTTGGTTGATGGGTTATTTTTCATTTTTATTTATATTGTCATCAATCCTAGTAGTGTTCGTTGGTGGTCGATGATGGTGTACTGATGCTAATGATAGAAGAATATAGGCAAAGCACCCCCGATTGTCACGTGTATCCCATAGATCGAGGCCTCTGGTTATATTTTTGGGGTTTTGAATTTCATGTTGGGTTATGTATTTGGAACTTTGTAATCCTATTGTGGTTACTACTCAACCTCAAAGTGTCCTTTTGAAGATCAAAAAATATAATTCTCAAGTAAAATCATTTTGTGTCTTGTGAGAATATAATATACATCTATATGGAATCCTACCCATGATGAACATAATATTTAACAAAAACCTATAATACTTAATTATAAGAATATGTTAAGAAATGTTAAAATTTGAGAGTTCAATTATCATTACACCTCATAGAATATATAAATCCAATGAAAATGAATAATAATATAGAGTCTATATTTTATATAACATTATACATTTTATATTTTTAAAATCTTTTACGAATATTTCTAAAATAATTTAAAAACATTTATTTAATAATATCCCATATGATAGATCAAAAAAGAGGATTTATTATTGTTGAAATTTTATGTTTTTATTCCACTCGTTAAAAATATATGTGACTCCCCCAACATATCTATATGACCATCTAATAAAACCCTCCCATTAAAATATTTTTGTTTGACAAATTTGTGAATAATTAAAATTTGAATAATTTTGATACTTAATAATTTTATTCCTAATTTTTTAAATCCTTGAACAAGTATTCAAACTTAGTTCCTTCACAAAATCGAATGTTGAAATGTTAACAACTAATTTAATATACTTAAAACTTTTTATAAGTTTCTCATAATAATCATTCATAAAACATTTCCATCAAACATTTTCTTTGAGAACATTTAGATACTAATGTAATTATCTAAATTATTTCTTAAAAACATGTGTTAAAAACCTTTAGGATATATATATATATATAGACTTCCAGTTTATTAGGATAACTAAATTTAAATATTTAAATTTCTATTTAACAACATACCCAAAAAATATTTTTTAAATTTAAGTATCATTAACATTGAATTTTTCCTAGTTTGATATTTTAGCTGTTAAAATTTGTACTTATCTAAGGCCAAAAAAATTCCCACTAGTATCTTAGAAACTATATTACCTCTATAATATCATGATATAATACACAAACTCCTTTATGTTTAATAAATAACAATTTTCTATTCAAGTGGAAATATTCAATAAATAAAATATTAAAATCTATACATTATATAATATTCTAGGAGTTTGCCCATTATTATAAAATATGGATTTCATTCTATAAATTATTTCACTAAAGACGATGGGAACTCTTGCCCCCATATTTTAAATATATCTTGGATAAAATATTTTATACTATATAAAAATGTTTTTTTCTTCTTCACAAATTATTTATAGAGTGTGAAGAATCATAAACCACATATATTAAGACCATCATGTTATATTTTTTTTATAATAATTATTTGTTAATAATTTATTTATTTTATATTATAACAGAAATAAAATGAAAATACACATCTTTTATTCTAATTGATATATTCTTGAAATATTCCATTTCATTCAACTCAATTATTAAAGAACCCTCTTTCTTCATCATTTAAATGAAATCCATATGATTCATAAATTCCCACCATGAATTTTACTCATGTATATTCAAATAAAATTATGAAATGTAAATTTGGCATCATATATCCTTTAGAAATAATGAATGGATTTAATAACACTAATACTCGACATGGAGTCTTAACGGTGTTTCACAAACCACTTCAGGTATCCTATAAAATTCTATCATGTAGAAGAATTTTAATTCCTTTATAATATCATTATTATGTTTCAATGTATTATTTTGTCATAATGGAATCATTATTGGACAATACAACTACCATTTATTAATCTTGCTTGATATTTTACCCCCTTGTACTATAAATATATCACAAAAACCTATAAATCAGATGAACATTTTTTCTTTCCTCAACCCTTTTATAAAACATGGTAACCATTTTTTAAACTCATTCACATTATAATAATATTTCAAATGATGATTCCATAATTAAATATATATCTAGAACAACCCTTAAAGGAAACGTTTAGGGTCTCCATTTTATTAACATACCCAATCATATTGAATATATGGGTAGATATTAAAAAAATACTTTCGTCATATTGAACATAAAAATTTCAAAAGAACCATATGTGAATCCTTCAATGATTATCATAAACATCTATTTGACCCAACTATTGAAATGATTCATCATTAGGTAACTTAATAAGGTGGTTCAATAAAACATGAATGTTTCATACTTTATTACATATCATTTTTAGTTTCTAAACTAGATTAGAAATTTGATTCCTTCAAGATAATAATTTTTTAGAATTGAGCTCAATGTTAATTTTTATTATGATGTGATTATATCCAAAATAAAATATTTTATTAGATGAATATCATGTTTTACATTCATTTAATAAATATATTTGTTAAATTTTCTACCATTAAAATGATAACCCAATATAAATCCATCATATCCCTTAGTGGGACATGTTTTATATTTTCAAAATAAATGAGTCTTATTTGGTTTTCCTCTCACTAATTTTTTATTTTGGTAGTCCATGATTTCAATAATTTCATTTATGAATCTAGGGTGATTGATTGAAATACTCTTTTCCCAATCTATAAACTCAAAACTATTCTTCTAGTATCATTCACTAGGGTTTCCTAGAATATTCTAACACAAATAAAATGCCAAAAATAAATCACCTAACACTTAGGTTTACCCTTTAACATACTTTATATATTGAGAGAATATAGGTGCACCCATATATGGCATAAAACTACCTGGATAGGTGTTAGAGGCCGATAAATGTTTTTTTATTTAGTGGTAGTTTCATCCTTAGTATTTTAAAGGTGCTTTATGATGGAAATATACCCTACAGACTATATTTATATAATTTATATTGGTTATATCATATACGATGTTATGTGAATATTTTATAGTAAAATATTTATTCATATTGTGTTATTTTAGGGTATATCATTATTTAGATTGTCATGATATTATATTGAATCATCATATTGTAGTTGTAGTGTGTGAAATAAGTCATATTGTAAGGTTATGTTTTGTGTTAAACAATTTTCTATGATTCAAATGAAGTTAATAAAATTGATTAAATAATTATAATATTATGATTATTCCTAGGAGATTATTTATGGAAAAACATTTCAGGTCATTAATTGTTTGATAGAAAATTTCGATATAAAAAATTACATGTGTTATACCAAATTTATTTACTTGTATGTTTTATAATATTTGACTAAATGTATGTGATAAATCAGGAGTGTCTCCATGAAAATATAAATAAAGAAATATTCATGAGAATAATGGACAAAATCCTTGAGTAATCCTCCTAAAAAGTATCTCTTTTTTAAAATAATTAATCCTCCTCGTTTAATTTCCTAGAGAGATATTATTATATCATGGTGGCAAGTGTTAGTTATGGGATGAACACACTTTTTTCTAAAAAGTATTAATCTAGAACATGGGTTCTAAATCTTTGTATAGGCTTTTAGTATTGATGTATAATGGATGCAAGATTTCCAAAATGAGTATATATATGAAACATAAGATTTAATTTTAGAATTGTATCCTGAGTATAATGTCAAAATAACTCTCATTTTAAAAGTTTATAAAATATTCACTATAAGATACATCAAGTGAAAAAATTTATATAGTGGGAGTGTGGAATCTTTGCCTCATATGGGGTTTACTTATATGTACTTTCATAATAATTTTTTTGTTTTTTGAAAGGCTACATAATATTATCTTTAGGGATATTCATGATGAACTTTTACTATTTACTAGAAGATAAAATATGAGGTGCTGCAATTCTTGGGAAATCAAAGGCGTTCGTGATCAATAGTGAGATCTTTAAAAAGATTAAAAATTGGTGTAACTTGATAAACCATAAATAAATACTATAAATATGTGGGGTTAATCCACTTTTTCAATTAAATTGTAATCATTATTTATTATTTCATTTATATCAATAAATAAATAGTGTTCTCTAGTGGTGTAAGACTAAATTATAAACTATGTTATTACTTATTATCCTTATAAACGTTTATGTGTGTGTGTGATTCTCTTTGGAGTTTTTATTCAAAAAATTATTTTTTATGGAGTGTGTGAGTGTGTATATTAATTATAATAATCAGGGTTTTTTATTCTAATTTATATTACATGTAGTTCATGATTCCATCCATATCAATAATTTTGTGTCTTTTTCCACTATTTCTGTTTCAATTGTTTACTTCTAGATTAATGGTTTTAGAATAAAAAATTGGTATAATAGATTTTAGTTATGTGAGGCACAATTCACCCAACATAATAATTTTTCAGAATTTTTTTTATAATTTTCTATTTTAGCAAGAGTACACTGTTTTAGATGGAGTGATATCAGAAGAATGAAATATTAGGATTGATAAGTCTAATGAAATATGCATTATATTCTATAGGATAAAGATAGATAATTATATAATCTATAAATACATTAAACTTATATGGAAAGAGTTAAAATGGAAGTAATCGATATAGAGGAATGGGAATGGATTAATTGAAAGGCACATTGTGTAAACCAAAAGTCTTTGGAATGGTATTTTTCTTATAATATCCATGAGGTTATGTCCACTAGTAAAATGATTAATTCTAATATATATATATGATAAAAGAAATAGTAAAATACAATGTTTTCATGATGTAACGGTTATTATACCTGATATTATTCGATGAAATATTAGTGTCTGGTCATTTCAACAACTTTTCTATGACATGTAGTTTGTTGGAATTGGTAGATGTGGGGTTTCTGGATCCAATGTGGGATTTTTTACAACTATTATTTCTACCAAAATAATGTGATCTGATATTTATTAACATAATTTATTACATCATAAAGACTAACCCTGTGTTTATAGATGTTTTTTATCACAAATAGAATGAATAGATCAGGTGGAGGAAAGAACATACACCTTCTAGAACTAATATCAGTATATAATGAAGAGAACACTATACATAATAGAAAATCTAAATTAATTCTTAGTATAAGGGGGAAGGAATTCAAATTATTTCATCTAGGATATGAACCATTTGTTAGAATTATGGGAAGAAACAACATCATAATAACTATTACAACTACCATAGAGTTAATTCCAGATTGGGATCATTTGGAAGATCCAAATAACACTAAGTTGAGGGTGAATGTAATTTTCTGATAAGTTTTAATATTATATTGGATACATAGATCATTGATTTTAGGGATTCATTACAATATATGGTTGAGATTAGATGCATGGTGTATTATATTATTAGAATATTTGGTGGGTTTAATCTTTCTAATGATGAATATCTCAAGATTATAGTTAATAGAGGCATTAATGTATCATCCTATACTCTAGAAACCAAGAGTTGATAGTTATATTGCATTATTTTTATATAATATAATATTTCCCATAAGATAAAAAAGAATATTAGTCTTATAAGACTAGATACATACATAAATTAAATTTTAGAAAATAATAGACAAGATGTGCATATTGAGATAACATTATTATACCTACCATAATATCCCTAAAAAGTAATCATAGTCATCCTCTAGGTTTCTTAGAGAAAGAGAAAAAATAAGGGTTATCTTATATTCTTAGTATAGAGAAGAATATATTAAAAATATAAAAAATATAAACATGACATAAGTGAAATGGTCGGAATAAATTAACAACATACATCTATAATCCACTAAATATAAGCTTATTCTATATCTAAGATAATAAATGAAAACATGAATAACAATAATCATTTATCTCATACTGATTGAATGCATCATTTTATACATAAAAACTTATTATAAATCCCTTATTCCAAAACCCAAGTCATGTTATGGTAATATGCATAAACCAATACCTGGCTATTTTCTATTATGATATCGATTGATACATCGAGGGGATATATAATTTATGGCCCCATACATCAATAAATTAAATAAAATTAATTCACCATAAGTTTCATCATTACCATTCATATAATTCCATAAAGAATAACTTATATAATTAAACTTATCTATATATATAATGAAGAAATATAAAAAACAAATACTTCCCCATTCAATAGAATAATTTGGTTGTCTAGGATAACATCCCTTAATAAACATTGAAGTTATGGGGCATTATCAAAATATCATGAAGTACACTTATCAATGAAATATATTGGTGAGGTTAAATATAATGTGTCACGTTACTCATGGAAGATAGTAATTTTATTCAGTATATTTTATTAGTAGGAGGAACATTAAATGGTAGGGAACATACTTTATCCTGGTTTATTAAGAGGATGTGAATATTCAAAATCATATCCCTCAGGACTGTCTTGTGAGGTGTGATGTATTATGTCCACTCATCATCCATAAAGGTGACGACTGGTTCAATTCTCAGCCGACCCTTTTTAGAGTGATTACACATAGGTATATATGTACTATAGTATCATCTACTTTCCTATAACTAGATAGGGACGTATTTTCTAGGAAATTGCATACAATTTTAATTTACCAAAACATAGGATGATTTCTCCACCATAGAATAGGTAACTATTGAATCAAAATAATATTACAAAGGTATAATAACATAGAATTTTAAATCCATTAAATTTTATTAGTAAAATATAAAAATTCATCTGCGTAAATGTATGCACCACATAAAAGAAAATTTTTGTGGATTAGAACATGAGTCCCATAGAATGAATATTGATATGAAAAAACACCTCTTATGTAATGGGTAGAAATTAAATCATAAAATATTGAAATATAGTGACTAAACATGATATTAAAATACAATGAATTAAGTAATTTCTTATATAAAATAAAAAATTTGTAGTATATAAAACACATAAATTAAATTAAGGGCATAATTCAAAATATGTCTTGAATAGAGAAATTGGGGAGAGAAAACTCGTACCTATTGTCCTGGTTTCCCAAAATATAAATTAACCTAATGTATCATAAACATAGTTATATTAATAACTAAATTTTTATCCTTTATAAAATCAATTTTTTCTTCACTCATTATAAATAGTTATTCATTATATGAATTCTTCTAATTTCCCACATTCTTGTTTATAGTTTTGATTATTTTTAATAGTTTTATAATATTGGTGTACGTATTCATTTGGATTCTAAATTCCATTATTACTTTTTCATTATATTTTATTTAGGTATTCTTTTTAATAATTTATATTTTCCAAATTCCTTTAATTTGTGTTTTAGACTTTAACCTTGAAGTTAAAGCTGAGTGTAAGCATGTTTTGAGGTTTTTCGACAAATGTATTGTGTTTACCTAACATAATATTTCGATATGTATATAACATAAAATGAAAATACCATATAATAATTTACAAATTTATAATATACTATTCCATTAAATAAGTTTTCAAAGTTATTGATGATGTAAATACATGGTATTGTTCAAGTAGGTGGTTAAACCGACCCAAACAAGAACACACACTAGTTTAATGAATTATTAAGAGGATGTTTTTTTGTAATATTTTTATACACTAATAATAATGATAATATTTGATGTTTATTATTTTGATATTTTATAATTTTAAATAATTATAAATATAATTAAGGGATATGAAAATCTTTCTCCGTTTTTAAAACATATAATCATCTTAGTACCCTTTTGTTAAATGATTAAATTAATGATGAGTGCTTATTTATAATATCATTAATATCTTATTAATGTTTCCATTGTAGATAATTAATTATATCATAAAAATGATATTTATTATTTTACCACATACATATATCCAACCTTGTAAAATCACTAAAAGAAAGCAAACATGTTACGCCATGAAAGAATATTTCCACAAAATGTATGAACAACATATATGTTTTTTATAATAAATGGGGTATATGAATAAATAATTATAATACCATTTATATAAAAAATTATATTATATAATTGATAAGAATTTCATTCTAATATTTCATCTATAAAAAATTTTATATAATATAAATAAGTAGAAAACTACGTAGATGATACTCATGTTGCGGACTTGAATTTTATTAGTATGTTTCCTTGGAAATGAGCGGCTTATGCAAACTAATAGTGAAATATCTATTTAAAAAGTGTTATAGAGTTTTATTAATATAAAAATTGAAGAATTTGGAGGAAAATTGGAATTCTAGCTTAGTCTATAAGTAGTGAATATGTTACCCTTTTATATGTGAATAGAAGGGCCGTTTTGGAAATTCCCTTTTAATTTCAATAATTCTATATGAAAATTATTTGGTAATGATATTAAAAGGGTAATATGAGAAAATGAGGTGATTTAGTTCTTGTAAAATCTCAAAAATAATTTTGTAAACAATTTTTTAACATGTTTTGTAGATTACCCACAGTAAAAGACCTTTTACCATTTTTACTTTTTATCAGGATGAAAAAAATATACCCTTCGTAATTAATTTTAAAAACCCAAATTAATATTTAAATAAACTTATAATTTTAAACCAATATTTTAATATTTTAAAACCATTTTATCAAATAAAATTTCACAAGTTATGAAAGGTTTATTTTAGAATACAAACACCTAAATCTGTAAAACCATGTTTAGAGAAATAAAATGTTTAAGATTTAAAATTATATATAAGGTTAAATTATATTAGATACTTATTAAAATTATATAAATTTATTTCTAAAATAAATAAATAATGTATATGAGGCTTCCACGGAAATTCCAAATTAAATCTCCTTTATAAACACATAATTCATGGAAAAGACTGTATACATGTTTTATATTAATGTAAACTTTTAATCAGTTATAATTTTTCAATCGGTATTCTAAGTTCTAATATTATTTAAAAATGAATAATTTTATTTCTAAAGTAAATATTTCATTACATAAATTTTCCATATATTTTTATTTCATTCTTATATAATGAAAAATTCTTACAAATTACAAGTTTCATCATAAATGTATTTTTTGACTAAAAATCATCATTTTTAAAAAGAATCCCAAAATTTTTAATATAAAACTATTTATATTTTATGTTTTAAAATAAATTTAGTTTGGTCAATTGAAAATTTAAAAATTAATATATTATGTATATTCATTAATAATGTAACTTTAAAGGGTGGATTGTGTGATAGATCAAGGTATAGTGTTTTTTCACCAAAGTAGAGTCTTGGGTGATACATTATACCACTAAAATAATTTTATACTAGAAATTGGGGTTTATATATATTCTATAGAAAAAATTTGTATACTAATTACTTTTATATTCTTTAGGCTCCTAGATTTACTCCTCTAATTTGTGATTTCTCTAAAGGACTTCACAGATCCTATTTTTAGATTATGTAACACTTTCCCTCTGGGGTCAAGAATCTGGATAGGCTCTTCATTATAGTAAAATTTAGGATTTAACTCTATACCCTTACATGTAAAGAAATGATTTGTATATGGCATGTATTATTTAATTAATTAAATCTATAATATTTCTTGTAATTTAGAAAGGTTGGGTGGCATATCCAATTATTAATCTATTGCTCTAATTCATTATAATATTTCAAATATCATAATGAACATATAGATTAACTTGGACTATTTATAAAATCTTAAAACTCACTTAAATGATGAAACCATCAAATATACATTATCCCCTACATTAAATTCCAATTCATTCATTCATTTATCAAGATAACTATTCCAGCTTTTGGGATGATTTAATGTGATCTTAAATAGTTCATAATTCAAAATTAATCTTCTATATAATATCTGGACAAACTAGATTTCTATATATTAATTATTACCAATATGAATGTTTATAAAACCAATTCACATACATTTCTTCATATGGTTCTATCTTGATGATTGAATGGGAGTGATTGTTCTATAAAAATTCCACCAAAGTTGTACACTAATCCCACATACCTTCAAAGTCAAGAGAACATGATCTAACATGTATTCCAAAGCTTGGATAGTTATATTTGAATTTCCAACTTTCTAAAGATGAAATTAAGTTCTTAAATTTATCTATTTTTAATATATCTTTAAATAAACTTCCAAAATTTTAATGTAAACCAATCTTCATAGTAAAATATAATAGACTGCAGTTCCCCATACAGCCCTATGATTTCAATTATATCGTGTCGGTAAAGGAACTAAAGGTATATAACTTATTTTAGTTCTATGCAATTATCAGACTTATTAAGGCAATAAATAATATCCCATATAGAATCATTCTACCTTAGTATATTTTTCAGTCCAGTGATAATTTCCATTGTACCTTTGTCCCACTTCTATAAAGGTATAGATAGGGGTTGCATGACTCCCTTTGGATGCCGTATTTCAATATTATCCTATTGGAATACTAATAATACAGATGCATAGTATATAATTTCCTCCTTCAAAAATTACACCCAAAAATATTCTCTTAAATCCCTATACATATTTTTGATACCAAGGTGTGTGGAGAAATTTTTTCTTTGTACATTGTCTTGTAGTTCCCTCTTCCATCCCGGTATGGTTGGAACACAAAACATCTTCCCAAACTCCAACACCCCATCTATATAGATAAATTATGTAAACTATCTAATAGGTACAACCTTATTCTTCCCTTAAAAGTTCTTTTCATCCTGGTGGTACTTGTCTATATTTTCTATTAAGGATGGTTTATAAATTTCATTGAAAAGGAATGATGGTTCTCCATTCCTAGAAGTAACAATTTCTATCCTTTCCAGATCATTGTAAATAAGATTCTTGTTAATCCTAGTCATTTTCATAATCCTTGGACCCTCATACTCAATTCATTAGAAACCATGTTTCACTTCTTAGGGTGGTATTATATTGAAAAATCATAGTCCATGGATAGTTGTGGCCATCATATTTGCCACATGTTGATATCCTTTAAGAAACCTTATACATTAAACTCATCTTATCCATATATATCTCACATATTTTTACAAAATAGGTTGTGTATTTATATTTTAAATTAAATTATTATGGATTCTAGCTATGGGTCATGATTTTGATTGGTCTGTCCATGATATTTCAGTTTGGTTGATACATAGGAAATCACTCTCTCATTCAGTATAAGGACATAACCAAGCCCTTTCTTTGATGCATCTCTATAAATTATTAATACTTATATACCAAATGGTAGAGTTATTAATATGTCATTAATCTATATCCTATTCAACTCTTAATAACATTCCATTAATTCCCTTCATCATGTGAATTTAACCCTTTTCTATTGTTACTGGGTAAATGGGTTGGTCAATGAGGAAAAATACTCAGCAAACCATTGATGGTAAACAATTAAGCCAGGGAAACATTGGATATCAGTTATGTTTGTCAGTGTAGGACACTATTTGTATGCCTTTTCAATTTAAAGGTAAAAAAATAATCCATCCTAGGAGATAATGTGACTAATAAAAGAAAATGCATTGAGATAGAATTTACACTTATTATATTTCCCTTATAACTCATTTTTTCTATGTGTCTCCAAAATTATTTGTAGACTACTCCCATGCTCTTCATATATATTTGAGTATATAAAGATAACACCAATTAATACCACCCAAAATTTATCAAGATAATCTTTCAATGCCATATTCATTAGATCTATAAATAAAAAAGTTTAATTACTTACTCCAAAAGAAATTATTGTTAACTCAAAATGTCCATACCCTATTTAAAATTATATTTTGGTATACCATCCTTTTGTACCATTATTTGGTTATTACTAGAGTGAATATAAATATTTGAAATATATTAGGATCTTTAAATATGATCAAATTAATCATGAATAATTGTAAAATGATATTTATTTTTTATATTAAGGTAATTGATCTACCAATCATCAATTCACAATCACATTTACCCATATTTATTTTTCACATATAAAATGGGTCCTCCCATGAAAAAAAATAAGTCCTATAAATCTCTTATTAACCAATTGGTAATTTTTTTTTTAAAATCCCCCGACTCCATAGGTCACATTCTATAATGAGTTTGGGATATATTCTTTACATTTGGTATGAGTTCAATAAAGAACTCAACTTCACACTCTGGTGGATTTCCAGGTAATTCTACTAGAAACAATTAATGAATTTTTATACAATAGGTACATTCTATATTCTAAGGATATATTACTAATCCAATGATTATAATGGAAATTTATATCTAAGCATTATTTAACTAAGTGGATCTACTAGGATTTTTTCAAGATAATACTTAAGAGGTGAAGTCACTCACTTGAAAACAGGCGATCTAATTACCCCTTCACAAATAAAAATCTCATTAAATTCCATGGGAGGAAGATGCCTTCATTGACTTTATGTGTTGATAAAATTACCATCCCTTTCACTAGTCTCCATATTTCTACAATGGAAAACACATAATTATCTTTTAAAACAAAATTCCTATTAGGTTTTCTAGAGTGAACCCCATAAATCTTGAAGGGTTTATCTAATAATTTTTTTTCTAACTTAATTCCTCTAAATATAGTCCCCAAGGTTAGTATTGAAATTTCTATATTACACACTATAACATCACATACTTTATAAACTCTTATCCAATAGATATATTATAATATTATTACAGAATAAAATATTTACTATAAAATTCAACATCATGGTAGCCTTATAAGTCCAGATAAATACATGGATTACATTTCAAATCATAATATAAAAAAACTTATTGAAGGAAAATTTTTATCCCTTCCCTAATATCTCTAAAAATTATACATATTCATCCTCTAGGATTCTTTAGGGATGAAAAAAGATAATGAGGAGCTTATATTAATACTAAAGAGTAGCATATGGTCGACGATTACATAGTATAAACATGGAATAATTCATAAAACAAGAATAAATGAACATAAATCCACAGTCAACTAAAACTAATGGAATACTATATTCATGAAAATAAATGAGATAATAAATAACAATAATCAATATTCTTATACTAAAGGAACATATAATTACATACATAGAAACATTATATCAAATCCTTATACCAAAAAATATATACTGTTATAGGAAGAGGTATACACCAAAACCACACCTATTTTCCCTCATGTGATCTGTTAATGTATTGAGGTGCTATTTAATTTTGGGCCCCACACATCACTTTATTATGTCCAATTAATTAACTATAAGAGTCATCAATACCATTCATATGATCCCTCGAGGAACAAATTACTGGATAAAACTTCTATATATGTATAATTAATAAATATAGAAATCAAATAATTACCCATTAAAAAGAATAATATGGATGTCTATGAGATTATCCCATAATCAATATAGACATTGTGGGGCATCGTCAAGATAACATGAAGTAACCTTCTCAAAGAAAAATATTTGTTGGGGTACTTACTATGTATTTGGTTATCCATGGAAGATAGTAATTAGATTCAACAGATTTCATTGCTGGGATAGCAAGGAAATAGTTGAAAGAATCCTACAACATGGTTCATTAAGAGTGTGTAAATATTGAAAACCATATCCCTTGGTAGAGTCTCTATAGGTGTGAATTCTTAGTCCCACTCCTCATACATCCAGGTGATGATTGAGTTAGGTATCAACCATATATTTTATGAGATATTAATTCAAGGTGTATATGTTCCACAACCACATCCTATTACAAGTATTCATATTTGGATATATATTAAATGAAATCATACACACATTTTCTTTACAAAACATAGAATGGGGTTTTAATGATGAAAAAGGTCAATATTTAACCAAAATCAATATGATATATGGATAAAAATATATACATTTCAATCCCTTAAAATTCATGACTATCATATAAAATGTCTTACTTAGAATTATATGCACCACAAAAAAGAATATTATGTGGTGATTATAAAAAGGGTCCCAAAGAATAATAATTGATATGTAAAATCCCCACTTATGGATTGGGTAAAAAATTCAATCATAACCTATTAAAAGGGATGTATGATACACGATCATCAAAAACCATGAATAAATGAATTTATTTATGCAACATCTCAAAAAATAGTTTTTTATAGTTACCCTACATATTAAAAAATATTATTACATTAATTTTTTACATAAATATCCAATAAGTGATGCCCTAATGATTGTGAGGACAAGTGTATTTAGAGTACTAGGTCTAGGATACATAAAATTTAAACTTATAACATGAAATTGTTATTTCATTCTCCATAATAATCTTAAAAACCCATTAGTGATCCATATACTATATAGGATAACTTGGGGAGTATATAAAAGAAAGGTGTACGTTAAAAAATATTTTAAGGGAATAAACATGGTAATGAATAAGAATGTGTGATTAAAAGGTACAAAATTATTCCATCAAGGAATATTCTAATGAGTAATAACATGATAAAATAAAAGAGAGAACATAGAATAATAAGATCATGGTAACACCGTAATAATGGTAGAAACATATAATATCACATAAATGTGATTCAAGACTATCTTCCTAAACAATATCATAGGGTATATAAAGTCCCATAATAGAATATGATTACTCCATAATCCCATAAATTATGTCTGAGGAAGCTATTGTTTTACCCCTTACATTGGAAGGTTATATGGGAATACCCATCGTAACATGGTAATAATTAGGTGTGCCACAAAAAATAAATCAATCAAAAGGAATATTTATGATAATATACTTATATATTTGAGTGAAATATATATATATTTTATTTCAAATACATGTTGTTAAATAGATGGAATGTGGGTTAGAGAGAGAATTCTCATAACTCGAAGAAAATGGTGGTTTATAGAGATCTCATACCTTGAGTCTGATTCATCACATGTGTTATTTATTTTCCTAAATAATAAACCTATGTCAAAATTTTTACATTATTAATAATCTTTTCAAGTTTATTATACATTCTATTTTATTTATCCACATTTTATATTCAATTACTTAATCATTTAGGTTCAAGTCATATGTTTTGACTCTGTTCGGCTCATTTGTCCAAAATCAATTTGGAATGTTGAATAAGGTCTAAGAGAATATTATTTATTCATATATAGAATAATAGTAATAATGGAATTAAAATTTTATACATTAATTATATATCTAAAACCAATCCTTAAGGATGGTTAGGAAAAAATAATAATATAACGATCATGGAGACGGTATGTTATATGAATGCATGGGTAACGTTTCCATTTTTCAATGAACATAATGTAAAGATGATATGTTTTAATTTTTATTTAAATAATTATCATTATATCATATAAATAATATTTTTTTATTTAATTAAAAATATATATACCATCAATGTGATGAGGTAAGGAAAAAATAATCACATCACTTCACGGATGTGGTAATCTACATGTACGTGTGAACGATGTTATCGTATTTTTTGAATGGAAATGTAAGAAAATAAGTGATATATTAAATTTATAAAAAAAATGTATGTAATGAATATCATATGTATATATATATCAAATTAATCATCATAATTAGTAATTAGAGGTGGAGATGGATAATTAATTACAATAGGTTATGAGCCAGTATTCCTCCGTAAACATGAACGATAGTTTCATTTCGTAAGTGATGGAAGATGAGATGGATGTAGGTTATGAATTTAACATAATAACATAGAAGTATATATTATATAGTTATTTTGTATATCATAATTATTTATTAATATTTTAATGGGTGGAAAGATGAAATTAAATAAATATTGTCAATTAAGAATGATACCTCTTATTTGGACCACATCTTTAGGATTATAACTAAATCCTCCCTGAATTAGATTTATGATCTTAAAAATAATTATATGATAGATTAAAATAATTAAGGATAGTATTTGGGTAATATCTAGATAAACCATGAGGGTATTTGATATTGTAAACTAAAGTAGAGGAGGTTTCCTTTTATAAGTGAGAGGGTGTGGAATTTTTGGAAATACACAATACCATTCAATAATGGGAAGTCACTCTCAATCCAAGTGCACATAAAATTAATCTATAATGTATTTAATGGGTGATATTGTTTATAAAAACTACCAAAGTTTAAAAATAACATTTTTTAAACATGTTATTCCATTCACCTCTAAGGCTACTCATTGACCATTTTAGTATATCACCATGGTAACTAGTTTTTTTTATTTTTACTATTCATTATACCTAAATATTTAGTTGAAATATTTACATAATATTAATTATGATGATTTAAAATTTGTAATATATTTAATAAATTTTTTTAAGTTTCATATTTCAAATTAATATTATACCCAAAAACTTGTAGAAAGTGGGTTTTCAAGAAATGCATTTTTGAAGTAATCGATGATTTTATATTAACTCTCTGACAAGAATGAATCATTTTATTAAATTTAATTCATATTAATAAAATTATAATATATAAATTGAAATTAAAATTAAAATTTTTATGGCATATGTTAATTAATTAAAAATGATAAAGTTTAGGAACATAAAAACAATTTTGAGAAACCAGTATTTTTAATCATAAAAATAATCTTATACCAAAGTCAAAAATATTTAAGATTAAAATGAAATTAATTAGGATATTTTAAATAAAATGGTTCATATATAATTTTAATACCATATTAAAAATACATTTATCTTTTAAGTTAATTTACTTAATGAATAGAAATGATAACATTTTTTAAATCGGAAATTTTCAATATTCATTATACAATCAACCATTTTTGAACACTCAAGATATTTTACATTATGATAATTTTTATATGATTATTTTAAAAATGATTTCAATTTTATGTAAAAAATTATAACATTTATAAAAATACATTATAATATTTTCTCACAAAAACAAATAAATTTTAGTTTGAGGTAAATGCTTTTTTAAAATTCTTTATAAAAAATGTGTATATATTTCATAAGTATTTAATAATAAATTTATATATAGTATGACCTTTATATAACTTCCATAATGTAATATTATTTATACATACCAATTTAACATCTCACTTATAATAAGAATATTCAAATAATCACAGTTTTTTTAGTCTCAGTGTAGCATTTCATATATGAAGGTTCCGGGCGCAGCGGAAGCACGTTGGTGGGTTTTCCCAACTTAATTTTTCGTTAAACAATGTTCAATACGAGATCTGTCACGATATAAAATGCCGAATCTTCGGAATAGAATGACGAACGAAAATAAAAAGTAAGAGTCCTGGAACCCTTGAGGAGGATCATCATATGTTGATTATAATTAATTTAATTAATGCATAAGAATTACCTCGTTGGAATTCTTTCTTTGTTGATGTGTTCGGTCACGATTCGGTGATCCATCATTGCATTATAGAATCCAAGTGTAGGATTCCTCTAGCGGTGATCCACACGTGTGTCACGTATCTCTGGACGTCACCAAAGGGATCTCCGAGTGCTAGCGCGGAAGAACCTTCGCTTGCGATATCCGTCTTTGACCGCCTTGATCCGGTGGAGGATCTTGCTCTCGTAACTTGAGGGCGTTCTTGGTTGAAAGGGAATTCTATCTTGGATTGAGAGTATTTCCAAATCCATTGTGCACAACCAATGGCTCTACAAAATGTTGGGGTTGTGAGGATATTTATAATCATGTTTGAGGTTAATAGAGTTATGACAATAAATAAACGTGTTACGCATTTTATTTATTTCATTAACTCTTATTGACCCCCCCCCCCAAGTTGAATTATTAATTCCTTGACATGTGCCCACAATGATTATAATAAATATCATTTAATAAAACAATATTAAATCCTCAAAATCCCAACTGTAAAAACAACACGTCGTGTAATAATTAATACACGGCGTGTACTTTTATTTTCCATTTTTCTCTACCACATTTATTAGACCATGAGTAATGACTATTTATTTCTTAAATAAATTTAACTGCATTACTCGCTAATAAATATATTATTTCGTTCACAATATATTCTCTCGAATAACTAGTGTCAAAATAAATGCGATCAGACACCCTTAAATAATTATTAAACCACATTCGGGAAAAATATTTATTTAACTTGTTAAATTAATATTTAACTGAGATACACGGACACACTTAGTGTGTGACCCTCTAGGCCTCTTTCTCAGTGGCATTAGGCTGAGCCTGCCTGAAGTCCAAGGTTAGAGTCTAGAAACACGCCAAGGCACCCATAGAGAAAGAAGTTAACACCGCAATGACGTGTTACCTCCTACGAATGCTTACCGTGTAATATAATCTCTTTGTCACGATATCTCCAGTCAAGCGGTTTGCATGCTAGTGCCATCAACCCATGTGCTTGATTATTCTTTCTTTGAATTCCCGTAATTGAACTTGGCCATACCTTACAATGGCCATGGATTTATTTAGGCTATATCAATTCCATAAAAGGGCCTGAGATATCTACTTCCGTTATGGAATGGAAGGGACAAATCCTTTCTCGCATTATCTATTAATGCGGTATTACTCGTGACGCACCCAACGTATCCTACCTCACTGCGAACAGTGTGTCGTCACAGTTTTCATCAATACATCTAAGTGCACGTGTTGTAATACCCATTAATAATAATCTTAAAGTCTAAGGATCAATACACACGTCCGTAGATAGGAATATCCAATGACACTATAAAATGTGGATATCCTACTGGTGGGTCTCGTTCTCATAATATCCTCCTGGATATTACCAAGGGCGCACACCCTGAGAAGGTGCCTCAATGTTTTATGAGTCCTCACCCCTAATGACCTATATTATTTGTGTCCCTCAAATAATATCATCTAGTCATAGAACATACATTCAAGAACAGTGTTATGGCACTTCCAGGTTCTCATCATAGCATGGATCCGCTACGAACCTTTAATGCAACAGCTGTCCTTAGGACATTATCACATGACATGTCACGCAGAAGAACAATCAAGATGCGATAAGTCTTTTATTTAATGAATAAAGAACAAAGTAGTTGGTTCTAGACCACCAACTCCAACAGACTCCTACTTGGACTAGAGCCAACTGCTAACAACCTTTAACCCGCTAGCTCTCACATGATATTCATTCTTCTACTGAGATAGGCCTTTAGTCATGGGGTTCCCCACTTTCTCTTCTGTGGACACTCTGCTCACTCCAACTTCACCCCTTTGATAGAAATCCCTCAAGAGGTGATACTTCCAGAGGATGTGCTTTATCCGTTGATGTGACCTTGGTTCTTTTGCAAGAGCCACCGCTGCAGTATTATCACAATACAATGTAATGGGATCTTTACTGCTAGACACCACATCAAGCTCCTGGACAAAGTTCCGAATCCAAATGGATTATTTGGCTGCATCAAAAGCCGCTATATACTCAGACTCCGCTATAGAATCTGCAACAACTGGTTGCTTTGAACTCTTCCAGCTCACAGCTCCTCCATTGAGACAGAAAACATATCCAGATTGCGACTTTAGATCATTCTGATCTGTTTGAAAACTAGCATCAGCATACCCTCTGATGACAAGCTCCTCGTCTCCTCCATACCCCAGGAACATATCCTTATTTCTTCTCAGATACTTAAGGATAGTCTTAACAGCAGTCTAATGTTGTTCTCCTAGATCTGCTTGATATCTGCCTACCATGCTCAGTGCATAGGCAACATCAAGCCTGGTACATAACATGGCATACATGATGGATCCTATATCCGAAGCGTATGGGATCTTGCTCATCCTATCCTTCTCCTGTTGTGTCTAGGGACACATTTTCTTAGAATGATGTAAGCCATGTGACACTGGAACCAATCCCCTCTTGGATTTTTCCATACTAAATCTATTTAGTATCTGGTCAATGTATGTACCCTGACGTAGTCCAAGCAGCCTCTTGGATCTGTCACGAATGATCTTGATACCTAGAATGTAGGCTGCTTCTCCTAAGTCCTTCATGGAGAAACACTTGTTCAACCAGTCCTTAACTGACTGTAAGGCTGGTACGTCGTTTCCAATAAGCAATATGTCATCAACATATACCACTAGGATGACGACCGCATTCCCATTAAACCGCTTATAAACACATGGCTCACATTCGTTCTTAATGAAACCAAATTCCTTTATGGCTTCATCAAATCGACTGTTCCATGACCTCGATGCTTGTTTCAATCCATAAATGGCTTTCTGCAACTTGAAAACCCATTTGGCTTCACCTGGTGTCACAAACCCTTCTGGTTGTGTCATATAGATATCTTCCTGAAGGTTCCCGTTAAGGAATGCTGTTTTGACATCCATCTACCAAATCTCGTAGTCATGGTAAGCTGCTATGACATGTATGATTATTATGGATTTAAACATGGCAACTGGCGATAAGTTTTCATCATAGTCAATTCATTGACGCTGTCTGAATCCTTTAGCCACTAGCCTTGCTTTATAGGTGCTAAATTGACCTTCCATGTCCAGCTTTCTTTTGAATACCCATTTGCATCCAATAGGATTTACATCAACTTGCTCATCGACCAGAAACCAAACTTGGTTCTGATTCATGGAATCCATCTCAGAATTCATAGATTCTAGCCATCTTGCAGCTTCTGAGCTTTCTATTGCTTCCTTGTAGGAGAGAGGTTCATCATTGTCCAACAATAATGATTCACCATCCTTGGTGACTAGGAAAACAAATCTCTCTGGTTCCCTTACCTCTCTTGAGCTCCTACGCAGTACTTGTGTTTCTGGAACCTCTTCTATGGGGACCTGTGGAACTTTTTCCTATTCCAACTCCTATGTATCTTGAGCATCAACTTCGTCGAATTCAATCTTTCTCCCACTATCCTTCTTGAGGAAGTGCTCCCTCTCAAGAAAGACGACTTGTCTGGCGACAGTAACTTTCTTGTCTTGGGGGTTATATAGGTAATATCCTTTTGTTTCCTTGGGATTTCATATAAATATACACTTTGTGCCCCGAGGTGCTAGTTTGTTGCCTGAGAAGGCCTTAACAAATGTCTCGCATCCCCATACACGTGTGTGCGACAAACTAGGTTTCCTTCCATTCCATAACTCGGATGGAATTCCATTTTCCACCTTAGATGGTACTCCGTTTAATGTGTATGCTGCAGTTTTTAATGCATATCCCCAAAAGGATAATGGAAGATCTACATGACTCATCATCGACCTCACCATGTCCAACAAGTTGCGGTTCCTCCTTTCACTAACACCATTCCACTGTGGTGTATAAGGAGGAGTGAGCTGAGATAGAATCCCAGACTCCCGTAGAAGATCGATGAACTCTTGGTTCAGATATTCTCCACCTCGATCCGATCGAAGATTCTTTATCTTCTTACCAAGATGTGTAACACCCCGAGCTTCCATGATACGCTTCTCATTCAATAATGTAATAGCTTGCATTGTACGCAACATCGAGTTCTAACACACTGAAACTAATCAAAGTAGCTGTTATGAATAGTAATAACCACTTTTTTAATTTATAGAAATTTTATATTTCAAAATGGACTTCATTTTTTGTATTCCTAATATTGAAATTAGCCTATGTTGAATTTTTTGTAATTTTCTGAGAACTTCAAAATTTTTATGAATAGTGAAAATTACTTAAAAACAACTTTTTTAATCAAAATAATTTATAGTGATAAATTATACTATTTAGTGGTTTTAAAGTATAATTAGAATATATTTTTACCATTTTATCCAATGGTGGTCATTAGAATTAATTTAACATTGAAATTGGACATAAACAATTTCCAATCTTTTGATATAAATTGTTTCTTAAAAACACGCTATTTGTTGTGACAGCGGGAATTGATTATAAAATTAATTAATGCAACTTATATGTTTGTAATTTTGTAAAATAGACATCATTTTTTAATTCGGAATATCAATTATAGCTTAGGGTGAAATTTTGGCATTGTTCTGAAAAACTTCAATTTTTGATGAATAGTGAAACCACTAAGTGGAAGTTAAATAACTGATTTTTCGTTTAAATGAAATATTACCACTTCTGTGATTTGATTTTCAAAAATCCGACATACATGGTTGTCATTAAGAAGTAAAATGTGGTTCAATGAGATTAAAATAATTTTTTTGGTGAATAGTTACTTTTAAGTTCTTAATCGCGATTAGAGGTAATTAGTGTAGTTTAAGGTAAAAATAATGTTTTCCTAATATTAGATGAGCTTGAAACTTGTCCTACAACTATTGGATGAGTCATGGCCGACCAAGACAACCCATGGGTCAACTTGGGGACCCCATGGAGCCACTTTAGTTAGAAAATGACATAAATACCTTTTATTTAATGTTAAAGTAAAAAATGACACAAACATAAAATGTTTTACTAAAACAATTTTTAAATGGGGTTAAACAAGTCATATTTTTGACTATAAATATTCATTGGAAAGCTAAAAAATTTTCCTACATCATAGTTTTTTTTATAATTTTTAGACATTAAATGAATTAAATTATTTATGACATCATGATGATGCAGCGATGACCTCATTATTTAACGATTTAAATAAAATGAGAAGATAATGTGAAATCCAAGGCTTACAGTTGTCAAAAGCCTATTGGATGGGTAGATTTCGAACCCTTATCACCTTAGCCTCGAATTATATAAGTGTGGGACCTCTAAAATCCGAAACTCATTTTATAATAAAGTGACTTTTCTTTACTTTCCAAGAGTGTCCCTCCTCTCCACTTATAAAATGCCCCCACCTCTACCACATTATTCACACATTCAAGCCATTTGGCTCGGCCAACCTCTGCCCAAACACTCTCCCAACTTCCCCCTCTTACTCCTAGAAGCCTCACTTTGGGCAGAACTCTTCCCAAGGAAGCCTTTGCCTCAAATCAAAAAGTGTTACCCGTTTTAAAGGTAGTGTTTTCTCTTATATTCTTTTGTTTTATTTTGCTTCTCCAACCCCCTAAACTCTTTTTATTATTTTCATTTGTAACAACACCAGTATCCTCAATATACTAGGATGTTGTTATAAGAAGGATTCGATCTACACTTTCACACACCTACATCTAATGGTTAAAGAACATACTATTTCTGTGGATGGCGAATTTCTGCCTCACGAAACGATGACTGTTCAAATTCTTTTAACACCTATAATGGTGTCCATTTTGATGTCACTATATTTATATATGATATATAATATGTTTATGTTTTACTTATGCTTATGTATTTCTCATTTATGGAATACTTTATGATTTCCATTATGGGTAAACGCGATAATTTCATTTTAGGAAGTGCGGACTACCGCCCCCTCAAAGTGATTTGAATCGTTAATGCCATATGTGGGATGTATAAAGGATGGAGTAAATGGTATTATACACTATATTATACTGGAATTATATTTTAAATTTATATCATTATGATTTCATTCCATTAAATACGAAATAGAAATGAAAGTAGCGTTCATGCGTACGTATGGCTTACCGTCTCCATGAACGGTGCATTTCATTTCTTACCTCTAAATGTTACGTAATATTATAAATGAATGTACATACTGGATATATATGATATATATGACATCTAAATCATGAATATAATTCTTGAGATAATGGATATTCTACCACATAAACAACTTGTAATTATAAGAAGTTTATTGTTGACTCAAGTACCAATGATCGACAAAACGACCGTTATTAACTTAAATAATTACATAATGTTCATATCATTGTAAGTAAGTGATATAAAAAGGATAATGAAATTTAAAATGGTTCTTAATAAGGTATATATTAACTCTAGTTTATTATTCAGGAGGTTAAACAACGGTTGAGTCAAGTCAGACATGAGGTAAGGGAACTTCTTAACCCAACTTCCATTCTTTGGGTTAATCTCCTACTTTCAAATGATGTCATGATATTATTATGTCGTATATTGTATTTATACTTTCTTTATGTGTACATATAGTGAATACACATAATAGATATATTTTATTTAAAAATGATCTTTTTAAGGGACTTCGTCTCAATCTCCATTCATTGAGGCATATTTTGTTTTATACACAAATTTCTTTTGTACAGTGTATAAACCCCTTGACATTTATGTTTATTCAAAAGGAATATTTTTATATGAAGCGTTTTACTAAACGACAAAAAGGGAATGTTTTTCGTTCCGTACATATGCGGCGACAATGACTTCTCCGCCACCGTGACCATTATTTGAGTTTTGGCTTCCTCTACAAGCCATCATTTTTTTGATGAAAAATAAATTCAAAGTTTTAACTTTCATTTATTTTGGTATTGAAAATGGTTTTGAAAGCGTTTTTATTATATCAATGTGTTGAATTGATATCTTGTGATTGAAATTTGGAAATGTTATGTTTCCTTTATGCATGTTTTATGTGATACGATTATGTTATGGTAAATGATATGTTTAAACCTATTCATATGAGGAATGTATTGGACTTAATAAGTGACGGGTGGAGCCCGCTATAGCTCCTAAATGCATCAGTAGGTCTCATGAGACAACTAGACGTGGAATTGGCCGAGGCCCTTTCCCAATTTGATTTATGGTTTTGGCCGAGGCCTTAATCATTTTAGACGTCTTGGCCGAGGCCTTGACAAAATGTTTCAGAATGTCTGGCATTATACATTCCCTCATTATGAAATTGGTTAATGATATTTCATGTGATTATTCAACCAGTAGAATATCCATGTGAAGAAGTAAATGGAATTATCTCATTTTACTTTTGCCATATTATGTTTATGTTCAGGTTTAAAAGGCTTTTGTTTTAGTTATACATTGCCTTAAATGTTTATGTTTATTTATGAAAGCTTCCGCAATATTGTTATCCTTACTGAGCATCTGAGCTCACCCCTTTCAATGTTTTAATATTTTCCAGGATGTGAAGAAGTATTTTATGAATGACCTGCAGGGATTGTGAGAAGTGGATATGAGTGTGGACTATGGAGACTTTGTTATTGTAGTTTTTCACTTTATGATGTACTGTAACGTTTACGAATGTATCTAGTGTTTCCAAGGCTACTAAACTAATCGGTCTTTCGAGACTTGATCTTTTGTGATCATGCCAATGTTACAAAGTAATGCACCGACTCTGGGTAGCTGGGGTCGGGGTCTTACAAGATGATTCTCTACTTCATTCTTGAATTCCTTAAATTTCTATAAGGACTCTGACTTATACCCTCATTAAGTAGACATAGCCATATCTAATCAAATCATCAGTAAAAGTAATAAAGTAAGAATATCCACCTCTAGCTTCTACTGGAAATGGTCCACACACATCTGTGTGTACCAATCCTAGAAGCTCTATGGCCCTTTCTCCTTGTCCACCAAAAGGCGGATTGGTCATTTTTCCTTGTAAACAAGCATCACATCTAGCAAGTGGTTTTAGCTCAGTAGAGTCTAAATAGCCATCTTGGCAGAGTTTTGTCAAACGCTTCCCGTTCACATGACCAAGGCAGTGATGTCATAACTGGGTGATGTATGAGTCATGTGAGTTTGTTTCGTTATCGATTGCCAACACTTGGTTTTCATAATTCAATACATACAAACCATTATTTAAATGTGCCATACCATAACATACATTGTTCTTATTAAAGAGACAACCCTTATTTCCAAATTTGAAAACAAATCCATCCATATCCAAACAAGATACAGAAATTTTGTTATTGGTAACACTATGTACATAATAACAGTTATGGAAAATAAAAATCATCCCAGTCAGCAATGAGAGGTGGTAGTCGCCAATAGCCAATGTAGCCAGCCTTGCGCCATTGGCAGCTCGAAGATCCACCTCTCCTCTGGAGATCTTTCTAAATCTACTTGGTTCCTTCATTTGAATACAGATGTGAGCCCCACAAGCTGTATCTAATACCCAATGTGTAGAAATAGAAAGATTTCACTCGATAAAAAATGCACCTTTAGCGTCCCCACGCTTCTGGGTGCAGTTCCTCTTCCAGTGGCCCTGCTTGCCACATGCAAAACACACTGCATCTTGTTCCTTTCCCTGCCTCTGGATCTTCCCCTTCTTGGAGGGACGGTGCTCGGGGGCTTCAGACTGTTTATAAGTCTTTGGCCCCATTGCCTTGTCCTTTCTTTTCTTGTTCACCATAAGGACCGCGGGTTTGTCACGCCCCATGTCCTTATCTACCAGGAGAATCAAGGTCAGAAGCTCCGATAGACTCTTCTCATTGCCGCTCATGTTATAGTTGACAATGAAGCTAGATAAGGTCTTGGGGAGTGATGATAGGATGAGATCTGTACGCAACTCATCTAAGAATTTAATCCGTAAGATGTCCATGCGTTCAATGTATCCAATAAGCTTGACTACATGAGGCCCAGCTGGCGCAGACTCTCCAAGCTTCGTGGTAAACGAAGCATTGGAGATCTCATACCTCTCCTGTCTCGCCTTCTCCTGGTAGAGATCTTTAAGGTGAGACATCATGCTATAGGCGTCCATGTTTTCATGTTGCTTCAAGAGCTCATTAGACATTGCCGATAGCATGAAACACTGGACATCTATGGCATCATCCATGTGTTTCATGTAGAGAGATAATTCCTCATCACTAGCCTCTTTCCCAGGCGCAACTGAAATAGGCTCTTCCAGCACATATAATTTCCTTTCGTGGTGAAGGACGACACGTAAACGCCTTTGCCACTCTTGGAAATTGGTGCTGGTGAGAAGGTTTTCTTTTTCAAGTTTGGTGCGCAATGATATGTTTGAAGTCATTTTCTTTCCGTTTCTACAAATTAAAATGAGCAAAGATTTAGTACTTTATTACAAAATTTGAGACAAATAAGTAAATTAATAATTATTAGTCTCCCACTATTTTATCGAAATCCAATAGCCCTCACTATTGACTTCAGAATATTCTGTTGCATGAATATTATAATGGCAGAGATCCATATTGTCCTTTACATTACCTCAACTAGGGTTGGTCAAGCAACTTGAAGGGTTTTAGGTAGGCATTCCAAATGCCAACTGCATTAACTCGCAGCTCCTTGATCCGTTGAGTTGACTCCCCAATCCTGAAATCCTTTTGGATTTCCTCAACCTTTGCCTCTTGGTCACACCAAGTCCTGATGTGGCAGTCAACCCTTGATGAGAACCAATTAAAGTCAACCCAAATCCCTGAATTAGAATTCCCCGATAATTGAAAGCACCCCAACTAGGGTTGGTCAAGCACTTTGAACTATGGTTCGATTCTAACCAATATTATGGAAGGCTATGCCGACTTAATATTTTTTTTGAGGGATTTTGTCCTTATACGTAAATTTCCATTTTATTATCTTTGATTTCATACTTGTTAATATTAAGTGGGATATACTTAAGTGATTTACCATGTCTAAGATAATATTTACGTATAAGATAGTTTTATTTTAGTTCCATCTTGCATGCTCATTTAATTCATTAATTGCGTGATCGTGACAACACACCCACAATAAATAAACCATGAAACTAACAAAAATAAAATAAATGGTATGATCATGAGATTTTCTATTGGTTAGTTTATCTAGAGGTTGATAAACTAACCCAAGACCTAGGGGAGAAACACCTTGAACCTTTCAGGTTCGTGTTTACAGCTTTCCACCTATCCACCTTTGTATCTCCCTGGATTGGTTTCACCTTGTCTCCGGACATGAGCCGCCTCCACTAGCTTGGGAGCTCCATCCATTACATATGCATTTATCTCACATGCAGGTGAGGGGTAAAAGGGGGTTTTTACATAAAAGAATCCTTGGGCGCGCAGGCCCTACATATTAAGGAGGAGATGGCTCGCAGGCCATCAAATTTAATTTAAATAAATAAATTAAAAGAAACCATTCACATACAAAGGTCTCGGTCTATCTCATGATCATCCATACATGCAACGATATTTATGCATAAATAAAACTAGCATTCAATTCTTTAATCGTTCTTGTTTAAGATAAATCACGCTCGAATCAATTAATTATCTTTAATTAATCAATCCTTTTATCTTAGATCCCTTTTCTAAATTTCCTTGAGATTCTCATCCATCATAATTTTAAACAAATAAATTCATTTAAAATTATTCTTCTACGTAACTTGTACCTTGGAGGCAACCCGGTGAATTCCGATTTATTACGCAGATGTTAAATTAAACACATATATATGAAACACCTATCACGTGTTGTGCCTCAGCTTTACGCCTGCACCATGGTACACGTCTCAAGGGATTGTATAATATAATAATAAATTTTAATAAATATGCGTAATTTGGGTGAGTACACGGCGTGTAGTTCCGACTACATGGAATGTACTTTTCTTCACCGTCCATCCGAAGTACACGCCCGGGGATAATGCGTGTTAATGTACTTCGGAAATTTTCGGAGTACACGGCGTGTATAGTGGGACACACACCGTGTAGTTTCCGCGTTACACGGTTTCCAGCCGGGCAGGCCGTGTACAGAGTACACGACCCAACCCTAACCCAAAGGGACTACACGCCGTGTTCATTGGACCACACAGCGTGTATTCCGGAAACCGTGTGCCACCTGTTTTTGGTCAACACAGGGTGTCTTAAATTCTTAGAAGAATCCAATACACGGCCTGATTTGGAGGATCAGTCAATGCATTGAACCTAGACTACATGACATGTACATCCGAATACACGCCATGTATTCTGGTGTTATACGGCCAGAAACGTTTGGCTCCTCCGGATGAGTTCCTCTATTTTATTTTAATCAAAATTAAAAGAACAATCTGTTTCTGTGAGGTGAACGAGAAATGAGGGAAGAGGAATAGATCTGGAGATTCAGATTTCCAGAATGATTAAACATGAATTGAAATAACTAAATTATTAAATGCGTAAATAACCAATGAAAAAACTAAATAATTATAACCAACGATATAACCTCGCTCTGATACCACTTGAAGGTTCCGGGCGCAGCGGAAGCGCATTGGTGGGTTTTCCCAACTTAATTTTTCGTTAAACAATGTTCAATCCGAGATCTATCACGATATAAAATGCCGAATCATCAGAATAGAATGAAGACCGAAAAGAAAAAGGAAGAGTCACGAAACCCTTGAGGAGGATCATCATATGTTGATTATAATTAATTTAATTAATGCATAAGAATTACCTCATTGGAATTCTTTCTTCATTGATGTGTTCAGTCACGATTCGGTGATCCGTCGTTGCATTGTAGAATCCAAGTGTATGATTCATCTAGCGGTGATCCACACGTGTGTCACGTATCTCTGGACGTCGCCGAAGGGATCTCCGAGTGCTAGCGCGGAAGAACCTTCACTTGCGATATCCGGCTTTGACCGCCTTGATCTGGTGGAGGATCTTGCTCTCGTAACATGAGGGAGTTCTTGGTGGAAAGGGAATTCTCTCTTGGCTTGAAAGTACTTCCAAATCCGTTGTGCACAACCAATGGCTCTACAAAATGTTGGGGTTGTGAGGATATTTATAATCATGTTTGAGGTTAATAGAGTTATGACAATAAAAAAACGCGTTACACATTTTATATATTTCATTAACTCATATTGAAACCCCCCCCCCATGTCGAATTATTAATTCCTTGACATGCGCCCATGATGATTATAATAAATATCATTTAATAAAACAATATTAAATCCTCAAAATCCCAACTGGAAAAACTACACGGCGTGTAATAATTAATACACGGTGTGTACTTTTATTTTCCATTTTTCTCCACCACATTTATTAGACCTTGAGTAATGACTATTTATTTCTTAAATAAATTTAACTGCATTACTCGCTAATAAATATATTATTTCGTCCAAAATATATTCTCTCGAATAACTAGTGTCAAAATAAATGCTATCGGACATCCTTAAATAATTATTAAACCACATTCGGTAATAATATTTATTTAACTTGTTAAATTAATATTTAACTGAGATACATTGACACACTTAGTGTGTGACCCTCTAGGCCTCTTTCTTTGTGGCATTAGGCTGAGCCTGCCTAAAGTCCAAAGTTAGAGTCTAGCAACACGCCAAGGCACCCATAGAGAAAGAAGTTAACGCCTCAATGACGTGTTACCTCTTACGAACGCTTACCGTGTAATATAATCTCTTTGTCATGATATCTCCAATCAAGCGGGTTGCATGCTAGTGCCATCAACCAATGTGCTTGATTATTCTTTCTTTGACTTCCCAGAATTGAACTTGCCCATACCTTACCATGGACATGGATTTATTTTGGCTATATCAATTCCATCAAAGGGCCTGAGATATCTACATCCGTTATGGAACGGAAGGGACAAATCATTTCTGGCATTATCTATTAATGTAGTATTACCTGTGACGCACCCAACGTATCCTACCTCGCTGCGAAGAGTGTATCGTCACAGTTTTCTTCAATACATCTAAGTGCGCGAGTTGTAATACCCATTAATAATAATCATAAAGTCTAAGGATCAACACACACGTCCGTAGATAGGAACATCCAATGACACTATGAAATGTGGATTTCTTACTGGCAGGTCTCGTTCTCATAATATCCTCCTGGATATTACCAAGGGCGCACACCATGAGAAGGTGCCTCAAAGTTTTATGAGTCCTCACCCTTAATGACCTGTATTATTTGTGTCCCTAAAATAATATCATCCGGTCATAGAACATACATTCAAGAACAGTGTTATGGCACTTCCAAGTTCTCATCATAGTAGGGATCCGCTACGAACCTTTAATGCAACAGCTGTCCTTAGGACATTATCACATGACATGTCACGCAGAAGAACAATCAAGATGTGATAAGTCTTTTATTTAATGAATAAAGTACAAAGTAGTTGGTTCTAGACCACCAACTCCAACAATATACACAATCAATCAGAGATTTATTTTTTTTAAAATCAGGGTGCCACATATATTCACCACCTAATAAAAATTAGGTGAATAAAACAAAATATGCATCAAAATAAGAATTTGAGATGGAAAACACTTTGCACTTTTCTCAACATCCTTGAACATACTTTATCCTCAAGTATCATAAATATAGTTTTCTCAATCCCTTAATTAAGTACCTTTGTCATGTATGTTATGATATATAAACATCATAAAATTTCATTCACTATAATAATTCATCTGATCATTCACATCAGTGTATGTTATTTTGATCAATTATACTAGTTTCATAATAGTGGGTTTACATTCATTTTGCTTACAATTTTTATTATTTTCCATTCATTAAAATCATTTAAAGGGATTATTTATAATAATATTTTATGTTTCGTATTCAATTCTTGTGTTTTTTATATATTATATTTGCAGATGAAGTCGATAATAAGAAAACTTTATTGATTTATAATGGAATCTGTTTCCTTAATTTAAGGTTTATAGATTTATTTAATATATTCATAACCCAAAACCAAAAAAAAATATTTAAACATTTATATCATCTTATACATATAAATAAGTTTTAATAGGTGTCTATCATATTGATTTGTGGTATCTTTAACGTAGGTGGTTAAACCGGCCCAAACATGAACATATCAGGACATATTATATGATTATATGGTGTCTTTGTTGTAATGTTATTATAAAAGAATAATAATTATATTATTTAATGTTTATAATTGTGATATATTATAACTATAATGAAGTAAAAAAATCATGTAATGGATATGAAAATATTACATGTTTTGAATAAAATATTATCTTTTTAGCATGCTTATTTTAAAAGATTAAACTAATGATGATGGATTGTTGATTATATCATTATTAGGTTCTATAATTCCACATAAAAACAATAATAATATCATAATAATAATTTTTATCTTTTAATACTGTCCTTATATCCAACTTTTTAAAATTAGTGATGGAAAATGAAACAAATTATGTCATAGAGGATGTAGATTGCACAACACACGAAAAATGAATTTGTTTTTCTAAATATATGGGTTGTATAAATAAATAATGATAATATAATATATATTTTAAAATTATATCATATAATTTATATTAATAAAATTATCTATTGTGTTTAGAATAAATTTGAAATAAGGTAATTAAAAATAAGACTATGTAATTGAAAATACACACATATGGGACATGAATTTTCCTTGGAAATCTCCATGGGAATGAGGGGATTTTGATAAGTAATGGTGAAAAGAATCTTATTAATGTTTAATAGGTTTATAATAAATAAAAATTTTCATATTTTCTGGGATAAATGTGGGTGATAATTGAGTCTAATAGTGGTGAATGTGTTACCCATTTATAATTGAATAGAAGGGTAGTTTTGGAAATATCCATTAAATTTCAATAATTCAATTTCACTATTAAAGGTTCAAGGGATTAAAAAATGGAATAATAAGGAAATTGGTTGGGTTTTTTTATGATTCAATCCTAAACCATTAATTTGGAAACATGTGTTTTAACATGGTTTGGCCTTCCCCTTAGTAAAATACCTTTTACCATGTTTACTCTTTATGGGGTAACTACTTTTTAACAATATTAATTATTTTTAAAGATTAAAATTAATATTAAATAGGTTACCTACTTTTGAAGTTAATATTTTATATTTTAAAATAATCTTACCCAATAAAATTTCTATATGTATGAAAGGATAATTTTAAAATATAAATACTTAAATTTGTAAAACCATTTTAAGAGAAATTACATGTTTAACTATATATTTCAATGTAATTTTGAATTATCTCTGATAATGATTATAATGAAAATAAATTATTTATTACAAAAAATAAAGGATATGAATTTTCGAAGGAAATACAAAACTATACCTCCAATTAAATAAAATTGACTCAAAGAAAAGCCGAAAATTATTTTTACTATTAATGTAACATTTTAATTACCTATAAAAATTATTTACATGGGTTTTCTAAGTTAAAAAAATATTTTAAAATCAATCATGTTTTTCTTAAAATTCATATTTTTCTACATAATATTTTTTATAAATTTCTAGTTCATTCATATATAATGAGAAATTTATACAAATTTCCAGTTTTTTGAAAACCGTATTTTTTTTACTAAAACATGACCATTTCATGAAAACATCAAAAATTCATAAAAAGATAATTTTGATATTATGAGTTCAAATATAATGTTGGATTAGTCAATTTGGAATTCTAAACATACCATTTTAATAATACATGAATAAAGATAAATTAAAGGGAGCGTTTATTTATTGTTCAATGTATGGTGTTTACCTACAATAGTATTGTATATTGTGGTAAAATTAAAGTTTAAATGGAAAACAACATTCATATATTTTTACATTTTTTGGTGCATATCAAGGTGATTGAAGAATCTGATTTACATTTGGTATGTGAATTAATAAATTTTTAAAATAATAATTTAATGAAGAGTGTATAGGATTACACAAGTACCTATAGTTTTGTCTATAGGTATAAAACAAAGTACATTTTTTCAAGTGAGAATATCATATGGAAGGATCCTTTTCTAAATCAATACATTTAGATGTAGAATGTTTTGTCATTTCAGTATGGGCACATGAGTTTGAATAATATTTGATTCTCAGTGTTGAAGGGTGTACTGAAGCTCAAACACATAGTATTCAGATCTTATTATATTTTTATACTTAGAAATCACATGAAGGTGTATTTTATTAAAAATATGGGGAAATATAATTCATGGAAGTTATATCTCATACATATTGTTGGATGGTATAGTCTATTCTCATAGTGGTTGATTATAATTTATTGCTATCATTTACGTTTCAAAGAGTATAGTATGGTTTTACTCACTAAAGAAAAAATCATAGGTTTTAGGGGGGTTTTGTTTCATAGAGATCCATGGTGGAGAAAGAGGTGTGAAATAATATTAAGTGCATTAACTCAGATAATTATAAATAATATGGTAGTAAGTAATTATATATGTTTTTATAGGGAAAATGAATCATGTTTGAAAACAAATTCCCAAAACCCTATAGTGGAAAGATTCGGTTAATTGGAAAAATAAGACACCAACAAATAAGGTTTATAGAATATGGTTGTATGAATGTTTCATGAAAGAGTTCTAGGAAAACACTATCAACTATGTTGTGTATCTCAGGAATAGAGCAGCTTTTACACAAATGAAGTAGAAAATTATAAAATAGATATAGTCTAGAAAACCCATAGAATTTTATCAAAAAAAATTTAGAAGTCTTTTACTATGTCCATTTTAATTCCAATGATCAGTTCATTATTGATGAAAAGTAACAAACAAGATTAGTTGTTGGGTTTGACAATGAAATATTAGCATTTCAACACTATGGAAATGACCAATGAAATTTTAATATAATTATAAATGTTCTATTAAAGGATAATATCATGCGTAAAAATCATAACATGGTGTAAGAGTTATTTTATAGTAGAGAATAAATTTCCCATATTCATGTTTATTTTTCAAAAATTTATTGATGATTTAAAATTATGGAAAGTTTAAGATGAATAGAAAATCAGAAAGAACCATCTGAGATATAAGTATTGAAATTTTCTTGGAGATAGGTATTTTGGTTAATATTTTTAAGAGGTAATGTTTTTGATGATATGTTTCATGTATGGTAAAAACCACTGGTAAGGGCTGTGGAGGTATATTATGCTCATACATTCAGTTTAACGGTTCGGAATTGGTATTTACAAATTTATTCTAATTGATGGAGGAGATCTAGAGATCCTATAAGAAGTAGTGAATCAATGTAATTTTAGAAATTGGTTGTTATATATGAATGAAAAAATGGATCTATACTCTGAAATGTAACCTTTGAGCTAATGGAACTACCATAGTGGAAGAAAGCATGGTAGAAAAAATGGGTGTTTTAGTTAAAGGAGGAATTGAATGATTAAATAAGAAGAAAGGATAGGTTATTTTTTGAACTTCATAAATTGAAGAAAGGGATATATTTCTAAAAAAATGTTTCGCATACTATAAATCATACAATTATATGGAGAATTTTCTATTTGGTTGAATTTAAAATTTAACATTTAGAACAAATTTATGTGAATACAACATTTATTAATTTAAATTTTTTAGTTGAAATCTTTATGAATTTGATAGTAGATTTCCTGTAAAAACTATAATGAGTTACTAGTGGGTAATTTGAATCAGATCCTTTATAGTTTTATGTAAGTGACATGGAAATGAAACCACAAGTTTGATACCTTTTTAGAAATGAACGAGTTCATCAATAGAAACTCAAACCATTATTTCCACTAGTAGAGGTTTAAGGATGGGTGTTACATCACCCTTCTCTTATATGTAGATGTTATTATCTTGAAGTTCCATACATGAAATGTATTATGAAGTAAAAAATTGTTCTTTAGTGATGTTTTAGGATGATGGATCTCAAAGATTATCAAAATTGTTTTAGGTGCTAATTGAAATTAATGTGAAGAGGTGACATTAATTTTTTTTCTAAAAGAGTGTTCTTCTAAAATTTCCTATATATGTTCAAGTTGTTTTTAGGTATACCCATGTACACCCCATTAATTAGGAAAAAAATAAAAATAGTAAATATTGTACATGGAAGATGAGGAAAACTACTTTGTGAATGGTTATTTTTCATCGGCAGTTGGGATTCTAATGAACTCCATAGTGTGTAAAATAATTAAAATTGATTATGTAGTAGGAGTTCTGAGAATGTTTATTGATAATACAAGATGTGATAATTAAGAGGTAGTGAGATGGATCTTTCTATATCTCAATGTTATTGAGTAATTTGACCTATTTGTTTGAATAAATAATCCATTATATAGGTATGTGGATATTGAATTTTGATGGGATGTAGATATAGGGAATAGTGTGAAAGGATTTGTGTCCACCTTAGGTGGAACATTCATAACCTAGATAGTGAGATTGTAGTTGGTAGTTGAACTCTACAAAATAAAAGTGAAATATTATTATTTTTGGAATCTGGGATGGAAATAATCTAGTTGAAGTGCTTGTTAGGGTAACCTGTAAATAGATACCAAAAACAAGTTTTATTCTATGATAGTAATAATCTAGTGTTTCCCTCATGAATGAATCACATAAATCTAATTTATTATTTCATATTTATTATACCAAACTAAGGGGTATTGGAATAATGGGATATTAGAAAAATTCAAAATAATGTTTTTATTCTCACCAATGTCTATGTTTTAAAATTTTTAAGGAAACATTATGCCTCTATAGGACTTAGCTGACCCAAAGGATAAATTGATACACTAATTTTTTATGTGGAGGGGTAGTCAATAAAAATTTTCCTAAGTGTGCAAGGATAATTCAATCCATAAATGTGGTCTTCAAGAGTTAGATTATTAAAAATATGAAAACTACTTTCATGATTTTTATTTATTGTGTTTATAAAGAGTGATTTTGAAAATTAGGTTCTGGATCACAGGGGAGGGTTGTGATAGAAAGTTATTTTGGAGGTATGGTGTCTGGAATCAAACAAGAAGGTAGAAAAATATGGATTTATGGAATCATAACCCAAGTGGAACATCATAATAACACAATATTGGAAAATTTTATTTCAGATTAATTAGGGGTTACATCAAATGATAATTGTGAGATAATGGGAGTGTGTAAGATTTAGATAATATATGGACTACTCTAATGGACCTTCATAAGTTTGTTTCTATATTTTCAAAGGTTAGTTGAGATTCTTCAATGGGACATGTAAGATTAGAATTCAATATTCATTAGATGACATTGATTTTGTGAAGGAATACAGAATAATAAAATGTGGTTGGGATTAATGGTGAGCTCTTTGAGAAATTTTAATGGTAGTGGAAGTTGATCAACCAATTGGAACCAACTATTAATATTTTTGGTGGGGTAACCATATAAATTTTCATCCAATAAATTTTTCTTCTTCCATTAAAATAAACAAAGTAGCAGTGCTATCTTATATATTAATACTAATTTTTGAGCCATGTAATATATTTTATTTATTCTAAAATTGTTTGTGTGTTTTTATAAATAATTTATTTGTTTTGAGAATTTTTTTCTTATGTGTGTGAGGGTTGATATTTAGTGTGGGGTTGGTTTTGAATTTTTCTTCTTAGTTCCATTATATAAGTTTTATTTATTTGTCTATTTTCAAATGTTTCATAATTTTTTAAATTGAAATGATTATGGTTTGCATCCATATTGGTGGTTCTAGAACCAGAAGTAAGAAAAATCCAACCTAGTTATCGGGTGATTTATTTTGTCTATAGATACCTCTCAAAGGGAATATTCCTTCATCTATTCCAAAAATGATATTTATCAAACCATTATGACTGAAGAAATGTTCAATAACTAACAATGTTGAAAATTATAAATTCATAATTCTTTATTCAAATTTTTTTCATTTATCATAGCATATTGATCTAGTGAATAAGTTTTGTTATGTCCTAAAATGCTTTTAAATAGTGTTTTAATTACATGGAAACCCATCCATGGTATTAAAACTCCACTAGGATTCTAGATTCATGAAATCAGGTTTTAAAATACAAAAAAATTCTATCAAATTATAATCATATTAGATATCATCAAACTCAATTTAGATTTTTAATTGTGAATTTTCTATTGATATGTGATATTGTATAAATGATATAGTAATTCAATAATATATAAGATATTATAATAAGTGAATCAATTGAAAATATTTATATTTAAACATATAATAATATTTGATATAGGTATCATAGTCAATAATAGGGATGATACTTTTTTTATGAAATAAAGTATCATATGCTTGACAAGATATAGGAGGTATCAAACATTATGACATCCCATGCACTGAAAAGATATATCATAGTAAGGAATTATCTATCAGAAAATGAAATAGATAATGAAGAAATTGGACCCATAGTATATAGTGTATATTTTAAAATATATGTATTTTTTCTTATTTTCAATTATGAATTGAAATGTATAATTTAAAAATTATTTATAAATTATAGAAAAATTTATTTTATGATATTTATTTTAAAGTATAAAAAATTTTAAACATAATTAATTATAATGTGTTTATTATTAATTAATGAAATTTTAATGAAACATTTATTAAATTAATATTCCATAATTTTAAATATTAATATTAAATAACTTTTGAGATTGTATGGAATTACTTAAAATTTGGATATAAAATGTTTATATAAAAATCATAATTTTAAATTAAAAGTGCTTATAAATTACAACAATAAGGCTAAATATAAAAGAGTTTATATCAAATTAATAATTCTTCATAATATTTAGTTTGAAATGTTCAAATTAAAATCCTGTATTTATTGTAATTATTTAAATCATATCAAATAGAGTTATGATAATTGATACGATCAATGTTTAAATAATATAAAATGTATTATATTCTAGTGTTTTTATAATATATCAAAATTTAAAAGGAATATATAATATTTATATTTCAAATAACATAAGTTTTAGTAAAATATCAATAAAATAAAAATATGAAGGTGTTCATATTATAATTAAATATAAAAATCTTATATTATTTCTAGAATTTCCATAATGTTTAACTCATGATTAAATATTATAATTATTCATTTATTTATTTTATTCTCATATTTATTCATAAATATAAATGTTATATTATGAATGGTAATATAAAATATTTTAAAAGTGTTTTAATTGGTTATTTAAATTATCATACATGTATTTACATTGTTACATAGAATGTTTGAAAATTGATTTAGTTTACATATACATTAATTATGGTTTTCTTATAAGTTTTTTGAAGAGTTTCACATCAATATGGTTTAAACATATTGATTTAGTACAAATAATAAGGATTAAAAATTAAATCATTATAATCATGCACACATCTAAAGGGAATAACATCAGAAAAGATGATGATAATAAATCATCTTTAAGAATTCTTATTGGAAAAGTCCTTCCAAATAAAACACTTATCAAGTCCTCTATCATCTAATTAGGATGTTTCATGCTCATTTCAAGTTCCCTTAGATTATATTTGGAAAGATAACTAAATAATGAAGTGTACCTAAGAGTTAATTATATCATTTGTTCATTTTCCTTATGCTAATCATCACTGGGAAACCCTATGAATTGGGATACCAGTTGAATAGGGTTCATTTTATCCATATGATTGTCTAAGAAAAGTGTGAAAATACATTTTATCTTTATGTTATGGGATCTTTTAACTTCTATTTAGTTCCTTGGTTTTACCCTTAAATGAATGCCTGGTACATCTATGGAGGAACTGAGGGTGTTGAGGTCTAGTTTGGACCCTTACAACCCATATTTTGGAGGAAAAAGTCCATCAACATGGTTAGTAGTAATATTTTCATCCAATTGACACAGTTAGAGAAAACTATGTGTGGTGTTTTAGTGCACAACATAATATGGAAAGGTTTTCCATAACCATGTGACCCATGCCACAATTCCATACAATATGTCTCAAACATGAGACATAGGGGTTTCACAAGGGCTTCACATGTTTATTCTAACCATGCACTTAACCCATGATAGGGGTGACATGAAGTAGATCTGGGTGCTTGGTTGATGCATGGTTTGGACAACCATGAGGCCAAAAAATGAACCTAAATAATTTTTGGGATAAATGGCCCTTGTTGCCTTGATTATTTAAAATAAGTTACCCTTAATTATTTTTCCTCTCATACACAACATATCCCCTTATTCTATTGTTGGAATCTCCATCCATGGTATAATATAGTTTCATAGATATCTCCTCTATCCATACTCACATCGATCCACTATCTCTTGTAGTGGATCCCTCTAGGTAAGACCTCTAGTATGTTATCTTCCTTTCATAGTTTTTTCACAACATGTTGTTCAATCCTTATACCTAATTACGTGCCCTATTTTCAATGTCTTCTTATATTCTTCTGTTTTCTTTTCATCCAGGAATACCCAAGGGATAAAACTAGATGATGAATCTATCACCAGAATATTGTAGGTGTTATATGACTTTTCCCCAAAGGTATCTCAATTTTATAAATTGGTTTCAATGTGTGCACACCAGTTTCACCAGGCATGGATTTTAAAAATAATATTCTCAAATTATAATTATTTGTATGGTATTCAAGGGACCTAATTACACTTCACGAAATCATTGAAGGTTAATGCCATAATATTTACCACTCTATGTAGGGTCTGTTCTTTGTTATGACTTTAGTGACCCATTTTGGGATTTACTAAGAGACTTTTCAGATGCTTTTTTACTTATAAATTGATAAGGTATGTGTTTCATCATAATAAATAAACCTTAAAGGCATTATATGGGAATTATATATATATATATATATCACTTTTCATTATCCTTTATAATTAATTAGACAGTTAGTTTCATTTCCTTTATTCACCTTATCACATATGATGAAAGGTAAGGAAATAATCCAAATGAAAATGTAATTGGAATGAGTATTACATGGAACGAAATAATATATATATATATATATACATATTAAATTTATAACATTATTATTTAATAAGGAATCTTTTCATATTTATAAATGTTGTTAGACTTGAGATTTCATTAGATTCTTGATTTAATCCCTTACGAACATATGGGATTCCACCCCAATTCATTGAGATGATTGTTCTGGGAGATACCCACCATAGAATCTCATTTTTTTATTATTACTTAAAATCCCCAATGATTTATCAATTATTAACTAGAAATTTTTCTATATATTTTTAATTACATGGATACACTCTATGGATTCAACTTGATGTCTTCATATACAAGGCACCATGGATTCAACCCTTGGGGACCAGTCATTCTTAGCCCGAGATTAATATGGACAAGATCTATATAATTGTTTAGAAACATTTACAATGGAATTCATTGGTTTTTCCCCTTCCATTACACAAACACCCTTATTTCTAGACTCTTTCTGTTATAACACTGTGTTGTTTTGAACCCTAAGGTCAATTATTCATTGGTTTCTCCTTGGAACCTCCTTTATTGTTATTATCATCATTATCACTTCATGATTATTAGTATAATATAATTCTTAAACCATATCTAGTAATTAAATGATTACTAATTTATATACATTTTCTAATGAGGCTACAGTAGGTATGGTTTGTTTATATTATCATAGTTTTACTTTTACATACTTACACACTATTACAGTGTATATTCTCAGACTGGATATATATAAAAAATCATTTTTTGTTGCCTATTGAGGTTTATATCACACCCTATATGGCCTTCTTTTGGTAACTAGGAAGATTTTATGAATTTAGGTGTTGAAAAATGGAAGCATCCTGCTTCGTACACCTGACTGATTGCTTTAGGACGGGATCTTAGTAGCAGATGATGGGGCTAGTGCTCAGGAAGATTAAATAGATTTTTCCGTTTTTGATTAATTTTTATATAAGTTTTTTTAATATCTTACTACTTACATGTATTCCAAATTTCAAATTTTTAAGAGGTATTCCATCATCTTTTTTATATGATATAGTTTACAGCTTTGGAGGATTACTTATTTCTGTTATTCTTATGCTATTTCCACTTCCTTATACGTTATTATTATCATTAAATTATTTATACATCTATTATCTCCACTGTTCTCCCCTGTAATATGAGGGAATAGTCTCCCCATAGAAACACCTAAGTCCCTCACTACTAGTCAGTAGCCACTAGCATATTGGGAGGTGCTCTTAAGGCCATGTGGCCATCCGGGTTTAGTTACTCAGTAGTGAACGCGGTCTGGACGTCACAAAAGGAGTTTCTACTTGACCATCCAAGATTTATGTATTATATGATTGTCATGATTACCTAGATAAATATTTATACGGTTAAATGATCCCAAAATTTGACTTAGTACTTAGTAAAATATAGATATTTTTATGGATTTAAAAGTGGTGATCATATAAGTGGGATAACATTTAATAAAATACATTGTTAAATGAATATATAACATGATACTAATCTAATTAATTATTATGTTGTAGATAAAATTGAGTCCTTATCATATAACATATCAATTATTTACTTATTTTAATATAATATGGTCAATTTAACAAATTCTAAACTGGTCAAGAAACTTAATAATTATTCTTAATTATTAAAAATTATATTCCTTAGTGAAACCTATAATTGAGTTAATAAATTTTGAATTTGTTCAATAATTAGAGTTATATAGTCATTATAAGAATATAATAACTCATATTAAGTATCAATAATAATAAAATTCAGAAATTATGTTAAAATTTGAATGATTTTAGTTGATTTTAACCATATTTCCTCAAATAGTTGAGAGTAGATGAGAACTAAATGGGATTTCTAGGATTAGGTATTGTGTGAACAATATAAAACTATAATGTTTTAAAGTATATATAAAATATTATACTATAAAATATTCATAATTGGTCATAAAAACAAAACATATTTATCATGAAGTACGAACAGCGGTTCCATAGCATGGAAATTTTTGAGATAATTGAAGGGGTTTAAGAAACTCCATATAGATTCCATGTCATGGATTAGTGTTATAAAAAAATTAGTTCTATTTTTTTATGTGTGTATGATTCCAATTTTATATTTTAAATATTTTTATTAGATATAAAATATTTCAACATCAAAGAAATAATTTATAGAGATTTTATTTTTCTTTCAAATGATAAAACAAATTTTTTTGAAATAATGATTTAAATGTAATGGAATATATTAATCATAGATGGATCTAAATAAAGGATTAATTTTTCATCAAATATCTCTTAAATTATGAGATAATTAATTTTTAACAATTTTTTTTGGAATAATATGATTTAATAGATTTAACACAAAATGTTTATGATCATTAGGTTCTATAACATGTTTGTGAAGAATATAAGGACAAAAGAGGATTATCCTGGAAAAAATAGTTTATATGAGACATTTGTTAAAATATTAATGAATAATATCCTACCACCTTTAATGTTATATTTTAAAGAATAATGAATTATTAACATAATAATTATTAAAACTCTTAGAAAACTATATATGATGTGGTAGATATTAGTTTATTCGTTAAGTATTCCCACTAAACGAAATGAGTGCTATATAATGATCATGAATAAGGTTTTGTGTTTTTGCATGATATTTTGAATTGAATATGGTTTTTTTATGGTTAGTTATAGTATTTTCTCACATAGATAAGTTTAATATTGAAATTTAATAGATTATACCAACCTAATCTCATAGTAAATGTCACATTATATCGTAAAAGAAATTTAGGACGTGTTGGTAAGAAAAAATATAATGATATGAATATTGTTACCAAAAACACCTAAATGAAAATGTTTGATGGGAAATTTCAAAGAATGGTAATGATGATGAACATAGAAGGATGTATTGTTAGATATGCATCAAAAAGGGTATATCATATTTTATGATATACCCATGTTGTACTCTATGATATGAATATGATTCATATCATAGGATAGGACATACTTTTATCATAATGAATAATAGGATACTTCTGTTATCTTATATTGTTTTATACAATTGGAAAATGATATAGGGTTCAAATTAATGGGACAGTTCCATGTCCTCTACATGGTTTACGTTAGTTATGAATCATTACATGATTTACTTTTAACCTAAAAAATTTATTTATGTATTCAATTATTATTATTCCAATGAGCAGTAATGCTTGGTTTTCGTACGATGGAATTGGATTCCCTATTTTATAATTTAATAGAGTCGAGATATCATATAAATAATATCTGATTACTTTTTAGGATTTGAGTGATCATGTAATCCAAATATAAAATTATCCATATCCTTAATCATGTTTCATCTCTATAGAGAAAATGTTATCAGCCATTCATGATCAAGAATCCTATTATTATGAATTGGGATACAAATTCTAATGTAAGTCCCATAGATTTAGGATCTATATAACTGCTACTTAGGTTATCACTATCAATAATACACAAATTGTTAAAATATAGATTACTTAGTCAAACCGGTACATTGGAATTTTTTTCTTCATGCTCATGTGGGTTTGGTTGAAGATATATTTACCATTTCATGGGTTTCTCCACTACCAATATAAATATAATAAACACCAAAAACCCAAAAATGGAATCCGAGAATTCATCTTTAATAGATAAACATGTTATTCTTATTATTTTAATAACATCCCAGTTGTAATATTTTTGGTTCAATATCATAACTTATCATGTAATGAATTTCTATTTTTTTCCTAAGACATAGTGTGTATATTCTAAATATCATAATGTATAACAAGATTAAAACATGTGGGTTTTTTATATATTGTAAGATAAGATATTAAATATCATAAAAATATATAGGATCATGTGTTTTCACAAATGAAAGAATTTCATTGTATTGGAAACATAAGGGATATTGTTAAATATGATATGATACTTATAAATTCTCTTATCATAATCACAATATCAGTCCAAGATTATGAACACTAATCCTATTATCAATAATAAGTAAAATATATTCTTAAAATGTTAAAACATTAATGTTTTTCTAGATTTTATTAATATTTATAAAGTGTTTATAAATGATAAGTGCTACACCAAGTAACATGAGATCGTGGATGCCTAAATAAAACATAAAAAGTTGATATTTGTATCTCAAGATTTGTAAAATAAATAAAAATTTTATTTTTTTGTTAATTACATTATAATATTAATGGTTAAAAACTGTTTATGAAATAGAAATATTGTGTATGGATAATTCATATGATAAATTTCCTTAAATAAAATGTCTATCTAACAATTACATACTAGGTACAATATCATAATATTTGGTTTTCATATAACTATACATTCTTTTGAAATTAAGGTAATAATCTATAAATTTTTGTTTAAATATATATTATGAATATTAGGTGTTCAAATTATTATTAATTGGAATCTTTCTTGATTAAATTATCTTTTTGTAAAGGGTCTTTGGATCGAACATCCCATTAGCATGGAAACATGTGCCGTATTTTTTAAAGGTAGGTTTAGATTCCTATTTTTGGAGTTGATTCCTTAGAACTAAAAACTATAATATTTAGATTTGAAGTATAGTTATAGACTTGAATCTTAATAAATTATTTATCAAATTTTGATTTTTATTCAGAGTAACTGTATTGTGAAAATTTCCTAGAATATATATCGAATTGAAATGGTCATATTAATTACACGATATGATAAAAACCTGGATACACTATGATGATATTATTGAAATATTTATCTTATTGTCTTATAAAGTCAATTAAAGAGAAACCAATGATGTAGACTATGTATTTTTGGACACTCATAGGTTGATGAGACTTTTTCTCTTAAATTTTAAAATTTGGTAATCTCATATATGAGATATTATTAGGAGAAATCCACCTATAGGAATTAAACATGTTATACATATCCCTGGATATGTGTATCCATGAACATGAGTAATGGTAATTATAATTAATGATTATTATTAATTCACAACCTAATTCATGTAAAGTGATTTATCACTATAAATAGAAATGACATATGTTCACACAAAAAATTTCTATGTTGGGTACGTCATGAGTAATATGTCATTAATAATTTTTTTTAAACGATGACGGTTAAGGGACCATTTATTAAAGAGAAAAAATAAATATATTCTTAAATTATTTCCTTAGAAAGTATTAATACTTTTTTATGTTTTTATTAAATTATACTTAATATTTATTGGATCATAATTTTTCTTTACTAAAATATGTTTGGAATATATGTTTTGATTGGTAGTTTCATGTTCTACAAGTATTATATTTTGTTCCATGGATTAATACATAATTTCGTACCTTAAAATAAATTTTTTATAGGTTTTTACTATTCCCACATAGCCAATTCACAACGCCAAATATCCATTGTCGATTCAAGTAGCCAAATCTCCTATATTTCTAATTTAATTTTCACCAAAAATCAATTTTTCTATAATCGGATACCTTCTGTATTTTGATCTTAACATGTGATTCAAAACTAAAAATTAATTTATTCTTATTTAGTGGGTCATATAACAAAATCAGGGTCATTTAATTAAAAGGAATACATTTATAAATATATCTCTACCATGTTCTAAATTTTGTTAAGATTCACTTTATGTTTTAGGTCTGCATTCTACAGTTTTCCTGAATTATTTCACTGTGGTATTTTGATAATAAATTATACTATAGATGTATAATAAGGTTTTTCATTATTTAATGGTAATATAATAAAATTATATAAATATAATTCTAATGTATATAATTCTAATTCTATAATTTATAAGGTCTATTTTAAGTCTAAAATTTGTAATTCAAGCTGTTTATATATTTTAGAATTAGCATATGTAAAATTTTGGAAGCATTATGAAATCACTTATATAGTGAATCACTTACGTGATTTTTCTTTATGAATCCATTACGTGAATCCCTTAGATGAGTTTCTATATAATGTTTCTTCGTAGTTCACCTATGTGATTCCCCTATATGGGTTTTCTTACTATGTTCTTTGAATTTCTAGAGGGAATTCTTAATATTAGAAATATAGTTTGTTTTTTGTAGTATTTAACATTTCTATTTTATGAAAGTTTATTAATAATATAATTAGAGTATTATTTGTTCTATAATTACTCATAAATTATTTAAAATCTATGTGAATGGTTATTAAATTTATTTATGAAGAATTAAATGGGGTTACTATAGTATTTATCATGTGTAGATATTCACACTAAATTTTTTTGAATTTGAATATAAAAATTCAAATCGTGTAAAATATGATTGATCAATCATTATTATTATTGAAAATTATTTAGAGGATATTAATTATTGTTTTTTACTACAACATTAAATATTCCAATAAATTCCACTATATTGTTCTTTATTTCTTATATTATATGAAGGAGGACTTATAGGAAATTTATATTTCATTTGATAAATAATTAAACATTGATATTTACCTGGTAAATAAAAATGTGAGACTCGAAATTATTTCATTGGAAAAATAAAGTAGTAATGGATTTCATATTTAAAAAAAATTATAAAAGTGAATGCCATATACATAGAGAGGAAAAACCAATAAAGGGGCATGAGGTTAAGGATATCCTTAAACTATATAAGTGCTTTATTTTCCTATTGGTCGAATAATGATCATAGTTAATCTCAAGTTTTATGATACTTTTCTAATAGACAATTACATAATGCATTTACTCTCTGTTTTAAAGAATTCATATGGATTGATGGTTTTTCTTATTTCTATTTTTGTTATGTGTGAGTAGTTATATAGTGTTATACTACCCCTTAAAATGTATTTAATTGGGTTGTCACTCTCAAACATAAAACAGACATATGTTTTTTCCTCTAAGGGAGAAAGATAGGTTTTTTGTTTACCTCTATGTAGAAAAAGTTTGTTTAGATTGCGTTTATTACTCTGGGGGTAATTCTCTGTAATTAGGTTGTGATTTCTGTTGGGAAAAATTCAATAACATCATGATTTTTTTCAAAGGTACAAACTATTATTTTTTTGTTTAAATTATTATTTTTATCACTAATACTGATTCCAAATGGATAAAACGGAATTCATAGAGGTGTCTAAGGATTATTCAAAGCCAGGAGCCCCAATGATTGAAGTGTTAGACTGGGCCACATAGTTAATTTAAATTGTGTTGTCTGTCATGCATGGTATCTGTAATAGTGTAGCTGGAGCCTATGGGGTTTTGGGTGCCACATGGTTTGTCTACAACTATGTGACCCAAGGAGCATAGCCATATGGGATTGAAGACCACATGGATAGTATCCTTTCACATGGTTGGCAGACGGTTTGGCCAATCATGTAATAAAACTAAGCACTCCTTCATGGGTGGTTAAAATTCTTATTTCTCCTTTAAAATGATCTAAAACCTTACCCAATTTTCACTCCCTCATTCTACTCCAGCCATTGATGCCTTTGGGTTACTCCTCAAGCCTTTCTTGTATTTTTGATTGCCTCTTCTTCCAATCACCAAATAACTCACCATTAGATCCATTGTAATTATATTGGTAAGGTATGTGACCCTCTTCCTTCTATTTCAAGATGACCTCCCCATCTATTTAACTATTTAGGTTCTACAACTTTTGCCTATTTTAATATCATTGTATGATTTCTTCAATTTATACAATTATATCTTGATTTATTACCAAAAAATGGATGAGTAGAGTACTACTACATCAAGGTAGGTGGTCTAGGTCTTTCCCACCTGTTTCATCACTTTATAATGGTTGAATCATTGTTCCATGTGTCTTAACCTTCCAAAGATTCCTCAAATTTGATTAATAAATTATATTAAATATGATTCCTTCTCCACCATGTGTGGGAATAAAATCACCCTAATGGGTGACCACATTGACCTATGCCACCAAAATTTATCTGTTTCCCTCTTAAATTATTTTTTCCCTTTTCATAAAAGATTAAACACATGCATTGTTGTTATTAAATTTTGATAAAGGAATATAATTTTTAATTTAGTTGTAAAATAGTTGAATGGATTTTATTTTGGCACTTACGCTTTATGTCTTATATTGTTCACTTCCATGATTATGCCTTATAATCATGAATAGTTATGCAGTTCCCTCTTTAGGAATATTCCTTAGTGCATGTATCGTTTCCTTATTACTATGATTTGTATTCATGTTATTATGTTTATACGTTATTCCCTAATTAATATACCACATTATTATGTCTTATACTGTGTTCCGGGTTCTTTATTCCTTACTTGAATTTGATTCCATGTGCTTTTCTCCATATGACTCAAGAAATATTTTTTTATATTGAATTTTATAGCATTGATAGCATGTTTATCTTGTGATATTGAAATGTTTATTTGTGAAATGTGAATTTAAATGACATTCCTTACTTGCTTATGGGTCATGAGTGAACATGGGTCCCGATAAAAGGACGTCATGGATGGAATCACCATGTTTAGCTTTATTCTACATAACACACTGGGAGAAACCCTTGGCCTTCCATGGATGTGATCTCTGGGAGGGTTTACTTATACCTGTGAGTTACACTAGTTCCATAGGTGGGAAACCATGGATAGACTTTTTGGAAAGATGGATACGCCATGCATCAGGTGATAATCAGTCCCTTATGTGAGATACCTATTATGGAATCTGAGTTTACTACGCTATGATTGATATGAGGGATGCCATTACAGGTTTCCATGAATGTACATGGTGGAATGTTTTTACATTATAGGCTCCTACAGGGACCATCAAGGTTCCATATGGATCTCCTTAGATCATCTCAGGATGCCACACTGAATTTGACGGATTGATTTTCTAGTTTATATGTGATGCCTATTATTTAAATTATGATTATACTTGAATGATATCCCTGGGAAGTGACCACCATGTCAAACCAACTATATGGGGTTGGTCCACACTATCTATTTAACTAATGGGGACCCCTACACATACATTATTACTTGTTAAAATTTCCATGGACCAAATATCCATATTATTCTATAGTAGGTAGAATCAGTTGGGTATCCATTTAGGAACATGAGAAGATGTGTTATTTATATATTTATTTAGCACCTTACATTTAAAATTTATTATATAACACTACTCATTTATATTATGTAAAATGCATTGGACTAGATATGATTAGCGTTGTACTACTTTGATTTTATCTCACACCATTCTGGGGCTACATTTTGGACCCAAGAATACTTTATGATTGTAGGTATATATAAAAGGAAATTTTTCATCTTCTAAAATTTTATTTATACAATTATGATGGAGTATAGTGGAAGATGAACAATATTATATTCTACATACATGTAGTAGTATATTTTCCTTTGTTGTGTATTTTTATCGAATGTTGTATATTCTCTTATCCCTTGATCCTCATGCACATTTCTGTATAGTTACATGAAATATCATCATCATCATCGTTTTCATCATCGTCATCATCGCCGTCATTATTTTTTCTAATATTTAAATATCTTCCTTGAGATCTTTATTTATCTTAGATGATCATTGGTATTTCTGCTATTGTCTATTAAATATTATTGTTTCAACTGCGGTGGGTTGCTCTAGTAGTCATATTAATGTATGATTATTTTTTCTCATTTATTATATATAGTTTTATTTCTATGATAGAAACCGATCAAGGACGGTTTAGTCTCCCCATGGAAAGACAGTAGGCCCTCACTACTAGTCAGCAACATCTGGCATTTGGGGAGGCATGCTTGAGTTCTTGTGGACCAACCTCTTTGGGGACTATTGAGTGGATATCAGATAAGGGCACTATAAGGTGGTATTGAAGGGGTATTTTTCCACTATTCGTTTCTTTTTAGGTTATATGAGAAACAAGGAATTTCATAATTTGGTAATAATAATTTTCTTAGGAGTATTTAACCCACTTATAGAGGAAATCCAATTTTTTTGGCAGGGTAAATATTGATATTTTTTCACTATTATGCTTTTATGGATTTCACCATTGGGTGATACACATGTTTTTTGTTTTTATCATTATTGATAAAATTATTAAAAAAAATTCGATGTTTATACTTGGCCCGAGGATATGAGGGAGTATAAATTTATTATTCATATTTGGAACCATATGACGAAAATTTCCTTTATTTTTTCTTTACATATCTACTTTCTGTATGCATTTCATGAGATTCATGTTCTTGTTGAAGTGCCTTGACTATATATATGAAAATAAATATTCATTTATTACTAGAATTTGGACACATATCATACACATAATGTTACTATGTTAACCTAATAGTGTCCACCTACATAGGTCAAATGAAACACCTTAAGTACTCGGTTATCGCCTGTTGATCCATGGACCATTGGTATCATAGGCTGGAACATGTTATATTTTGGATTAAGTGGACACCACATTTAAATTTATATGGTGTATGGTCCCTTATAAATTGGATGTGGTGATGCATCCAATTAAAAAATTTAAAGGGAACTTAAACACATAAATGAATTAAAATGAATATAATATTTAAATAAAATTGACATATTATATGTGTAATGTGGGACCTTAACCCTAACCCGACCATTGTATTAGTAAAAGGCCATGTCTCTTGCAATCCCTCCGAAACCTTTTCTCTTCACCCGGAATAGGATCTATGAGCATGTTAAGGATTATGTTAGGTTATAGGGAGGCCTTGTACATACCATTTTTTGTCTCTTTCCTTACCTTATTTTCCTATATGTTATACATATTTTATGAGGAGTTTTGTGAGAAATTTTAGAGCTATTCCACCGTGAAATCCTTATGTTGTATGTCGTGAGAGTGTTGTTGAGAACACTCAATAGTTGGTGGGCCCGGAGGAACCCATTGTACCTCCAATATTTCCAACTGAGGTCCCTCATTCAGATCTTACACTAAACACTGACACTTAGTTTCATGAAAGTTTTATTCAGTTCATACAGTCTATTCAGGGTGCTCCCTGGATTTCCCTAATAATAGTAGAGCTGACTTGGGACTTTCAACAGCATCATTCTACCACCTTCTCAGTGGATGGAAGACCTCAATATGTATCATCATGGTTAGAAACTATGTTTTTGATCTTGAACCACCTTGAGATTCATCTAGAGAAGAAGTTCAAGCTCACTTCCTACATGTTATGTGATTCTTCCATGTGTTAGTGGGATATCATCTATCAGGTTGAGCGTCATCCGGGTACAATCTGGGAATACATCCTAAATGACTTATATTATCACTAATTTATATGGAATATGATAGATGACCATTCCCGAGAGTTCATGCACCTTTATAAGGGCACTATAACCCATTTATAATATTATTATTTTTTCACCAAGCTCTAGCATTTTTCTCCATATATGACTGACGATGAGTTGTAGACTATGGGGAATTTCGGTTATAGTCTTGTGTCTACTATTTGATCACCAGTGAACATATTTAGGTGGAATATCATTATAGATATAGTGAATGAAGGCCTTATTAAACAACCAAATCATATAGAATTTCACAGTGTGAGCCAGGGTGGTTCATATTGGAGGTAGGGTGACGGTTCATCTGCCAGTTGGATGTGCTGTTTTCGGGGTGTATGTATGGAAGTACCAACTAGATGAAATTTAACGATAGTCATGTGGTGTGTATCTTGTGTGGTAGGCTAGTCCATAAGAAGCCTCTTTTCATAACAAACCTAATTGAGTGTTGATAATGCAGAAGGATGTGCCACCTTCAACACTTCTTCCCATCTTTAAATCCAGTCTCTAGTAAATGGGGATCTATACCGACACCTCTATAAGGTACATAATCTGGGAAGCCCTGTATGGTTATGATTGTTCTACTAATTTATAATTAGTTTGAGTTCATTTTGGTTATGGCTTAGGCAGTCAAGCTTTAGAGCTTCAATGTCAACTGAGTGGACCTAATTAGGGTAGTCAGACATCATCTCAGGGCCGCAATTCAGGCCTTATCTTGTGAAGTGGAACCTATATATGAGGATAAAAGTCTAAGGACATATAATTTTGGAGGTACCATTGTGATTTCCTCTACATTTGTTTCTATAATTTTTTATTATAACATCATGACTCGAGTTCCACACACATCGGTTCCCCATGTCAGACCACTACGTGACCTCAGGCGAGCCTCCCCATTTGCAAGAGGCTACCAACTAGTAGCGAGGGTCTAATTTTCATCATAGAGAGACTATAACCTCTTTATCAATGTAATACACCAGTGGAAATTAATAGAGAATATTGAAATGATATAATGATAACCAGAATAATACCAATACTAGCTAATAAGATAATAAGAAATATAAAATCAAAATAGATCAATTGATATGCCATTCCAAGTATGGGCCAATACTGAAATGAATACCCAAATGTAAAGACACTGATATTTACTCATGTGTCCCCAAACCACTTATATTTCCCTCATCCATGTTCTATATAAATCATCCATCTAACATAGAGACATTTCCCTTAACCTGTCCTATAACCATGAAATCTATTTGGGTATTAATTAGGTATCTTGATCATGGTATGAGTACAACTCAGTTGGCCACATCCAGTGGAATCTAAAACAATCCATTCAAAACTGTGTATGCAGTGATAAAAAATGAAATACAAGTAATAAAGTAAGCAGTTCATATTTATTCAATTATCATTTATTTAACTGCATAAACCCATGGGTTCCCATTGAAATTGGAATCTTAATGCTTGTTTCTTCATATCCAAGAGTCTGAACCATTCCACATTTTCAATTCAAAATTCAGTTAACAAGTATTCTTTCATTATCCATTTATTTCAATTTATAAAATGGATAATTATAACCATTGGAAAGTGCCAACATTTTAGATATAGACTGCTATGTCTAGCACCCTGTGATTATTTGGATAATGAGTCCATGTCTCACTCCTCATTGGTATTTAGACCATATGTCCCTATCCCATACAATTTTCATACATGTCTTGGGTCCTAAAAAATTGATAAGACCCTATGGGTATTTGGAGTGTAATTATATGTCCTATACTCATTTCTCATGCAATCACATCTGGGTATTTGGAGCATTAGTCCATGTCCCACAGTTGTATAAAAATCAATAACCAATATCAGACGTACCAAAATATCACATTAATTAATTCAACAGTTAATTAATCTAAATTGAGAAATTTTTATTCACCTCATTCCATTAATTAATTCAAGAATTAATTATTCTCATTAATCCCTTCAATTAACTCACCAATTAATTAGTCAGAACAATTCCATTAATTAATTCAAAAATTAATTAATCTAATTTGTTCAATTTCATACAAACAAAATTCTCCCTTAGTTAATTTAACAATTAATTAATAAAGTCACAATCCCAATATCCCATAATTAATTCTAAACTTAATAATTCAATTATCAATCCCCATATCCCATTATTAATTCAACAATTAATTATTCAATTACAGTCCAAAAAATCCATAATTAATTCAACATATAATTATTGAATTCACAATATCGATATCCCTTAATTATTTCAACAAATTATAATTCAATTCATAAAACCAATATCCCAAAATGAATTTAAAAAATTAATTAATTCAATTAGGAAATACAATTATGGAAAAACACTAGAAATTATATAATTAAATACACAGAATTGAAATTATGGCTATGGGTTTTTAATCATATACCACCAACCTCAAATATGATGATAAATGCTCACCAATGGATATCCCCAATTTTAAGTGAAAATAACCCTAATCACGTTGAAGAACAATATTTTTATTAAATACCAAGATTGACGATCAAACAAAAATGATCCATTATTCCTATATATATATATATATATCTAAATACAACAATGGAATTATCCCTCAATTAAATGTGGAAGAACATTAAAGAGGGAGGAAACCACACATGGTAAGATCCACGTACCAGGAAGGGTGTATATCTTTAATCTGGGCATTGAATTTACAAGGATGAAGGTAAAGATCCTTAGGAAATCATCTGGGAAAATCCAAAATCTGTAAGAATCATTAGGGGACAATATGGTGTTGATTTGGGGTAAATATGTGGGTTCAGGTATTTTAATACCTAATTTTTGGGTTAATTAAAAACCCATGAACAGTTTCTATGGAAAAGGTACATGGTTTTCCAAACCATGACCCCTATCCATGTACCTATTTTGGGGGGTGGGGTGGATGGTTTTCCAAATATGGAACACCATTTGAAAACTCACGACCCATTCTTGTGAATTACCTCTCTTTTTGTTGGTATGGTTTTCTGAGCTGGGGTGCATGGTTTGGGAAAATTGTGCCCCAACCTTTCACGTTATCTATCCCTTTGAATATTTGTGATTTTCACCAAAACATACACCAATGTAAAACCCATATAGAAAATTACTCATAATTAGGAAAAATATTACCTATAAAGAAGCCTAATACATCTCTAGAAAATGTTGGGATCTTACAGTCTCCCCACCTTATAACAACTTTTCATTGAGTTTTACTCCCAAGAATCTCTAAGATTCTAAATCAAAAATCTTGGCCCACTCATCCAATATATCTTCTTCTCTATACCATTTTCCTCTTAAACACACACATGTTTCCCCAATAGACTAACTATTTGTATGATATTTTACCACAACACTTTATCATTGTGATCCAAAATAGGTATCAGATGCCCCTCAAAGGACGCATCGATACCAAGATAAAAAACATCCACATCAATCACACTAGAAGAGTGGGGATGATACTTCCAATGTTTTGAAATATATGAAATATCATAAAAGAACTGTATCTCAACAAAAGTGTCAATTAGTATGCCACCAACCTGATTCTCTCCACAACCTCAATCAGTCCAACTAACCCGGGTACTGGTTTTCCCTACTTTTATATCATGCAGTGACCCAATCTAGGTGACACTTGAAGGAATACATGATCACCATCTATAAAATAAATAGTTAATTGAAGTCTATTAGCATAAAAAATCTCCCTACTCTTAGCCATAACCATACGCTTCCAAAATCAACTTGAATCGCTCTGATGTCTCATGCATGAGAATCAGTCCCAATGACTCTAACTCATGAGCCACCATTCTATATGGTGATCTGTATGGCCTAAAAAAGATCCATGTATGGTTCCATTTGTATTGTTTCCTGATTTGTTTTGTTATTGGTGAACTCCATGAAATCTAGGTGCTTCATCCAAGACCCACCAATGTCTAAGAAACATGCTTAAAGAATGACCTCAAGAACATGTATAGTGCATTCTAAATCTCCATCTATCTATGGGTTTAATTCTATACTCAGAAAAACCTATGTAGCGAGAACCTCTTGTAATACATTTCATAATCAAAATGTAAAAAGTGAATCACATATTGAATTAGTAGTCCATGGCACCCTGTGCAGATGATCTATTTCCCAAACATATGAATCTCCCAACATCTCCACAGATGATGTCTTTCATATTGGAAAGAAATCATCCAATTTCATCAATCTACCCATAATCACTCAAATAGTTTCATTAATTTGAAGAGTCCTCAAGAGACCCACCATAAAGTTAAATGTTACATCATCCCACATTCAATATGTAAAGGGAAACCACTATAGTAACCCTATGGATTGTTGATGCTAAGCATTCGCCTGTATCATCACGTTACTAACCATATATCTATTTTTTCATAACTAGACACCAATATTTTCATCATATTTCATGGTTATTTTTTGTCTTACTTGTATTCATTACCCACTTTAAAGACTGAATGTCCCGCATCAACGCTTCCTGAAATCTTGTAGGCACAACACCCAGTTTTTGACATAGATGATATCACCCACCATAATACTCTTTTCTGAAGGTGACTCCCCACCTTCAAGGATTTCCATCAAGGTAGAACATTCAGGGATATCATTTCACCCATCCTTGATGTATCTCAGAAGTTTAGACTCCACTGAAACTAACACTAGAGTCATCTTCTCCTGACTCTCTTGAACCACCTCATGCATCTCAACCAGCAATGTCTTCATTTTCCACTTATCCCTAGAGTCTAAAACTAACTAATTAAATGTTTTCATACTTAATGCATCATTAGAGCTATTTAATTTTTTAGCTTATATGCTGGATCGATATAAAATAACTTCATATACTCTACCAACCTTCCCTTTCAGAGATTCCAATCTCCCTGTGATAATATGTACTTACACATATTGTGATATGTATACACAATAAATTTTTATCCCAATAGAAAATTTCTCCACCACCTCATGCCATAAACCATATCTACCAACTTGAGGTTGTGTGTAGCGCAATTACAATCATGTGGCGTCAACTATTTTTACCCATACACAACAACTCGATATACCTACATCAACGATGCCCCAATTCCAATTACAGAAGTTTCACAGAACACTTTATACTCATCTCCTAGATCGGGTAGGAACAAAATTTGTCTTGATTTCATGAACTTATTCTAATCTTAGAAGGAATTATAAACTACTTCCATCCATTCACACTTTACCCCATTTTAGGTCAAGCCCAGAAATGGTGGTGCCAAATGGATAATGGTCTAGATGAACCTTCAGTAAAATCTCGCTAACCCCATAAAGCTATGGACATCAAAGACAATCTACGGATAAAAAAATTGTCTACACCTTCTCTGGGTCCACTAACACTCCTTCCTCAAACATGATGTGACCTAAGAAATGTACATGATCAATCTAGAGCTGACACATAGATATCTTGGAATGTAGATAATGCTCTCTTAGTGTACTCAGGTTGATTTCATAATGTTGTTTGTGATCATCTTGAGTCTTGGAGTACACCAATATGTCATCAAAAAACACAACAACAAACTGATCATGGAATGGGTGGATGATTTTGTTCATCCATGCCATAAATACTACTGGTGTGTTCGTTAATCCAATGGATTTACAATGAAATATTATTGGCTATTCCTAATTTTAAAATAATTCCATGACATATCAGAAGGTTGAACACTCAAATGATGACACCCAGATCTTATATCGATCCTTGAGAAAACTCAAGCACCTTGCAACTACTAAAAAAGATAATCGATGTGTGGAATAGTATACCAATTATTCAAAGTAATCCAATTCAAATTCTGATAATCAACACATAACTACAGATTCATGTTAGTCTTCTTGGAAAACAAAACAGCAGAACCCAAAGGGGATGTACTAATATAGTTAAATCCCTTATCCTATAACTCTTCTAGCTGAGTCTCGATCTCATGAAGATATGTTCATTCTATTCTCTATGGTGAAATATAAATTGTCATAGCTCCTAGGATGAGGTCAATTGTAAACTCCATATCCCTCTCAGGTGGAATCCATGAGAAGTCTTCAGGAAACACATCCTAAATCTAATCCAATACATCTATAAATACATACTATTTACCCCTCTATTATCATACAATATAATAGAAACCTAGGTGCTGATATCCTCTAATTGTTGATCAACTGGACTTGTACGGCCAGTCTGGATATCTCATTCTCCATGGTGAAAATATTTTTCACCCTTAGGAGATGTAAAAGTAACCTACTATTGTAACAATCATTTTCAGATCAGTAGTCTACCAACCAGTCCATCGCCTAGATTATTTCAATGACAAACATGTTATGAATGTATGTATCCCAAATAAAATGATACTCCAAAACCTCAAGAGAACACCTTTAGCACAAGCAGATGTCTCTTGATCGTACTCTCAAAGGTGTATGTATCATCAAAAACCTTCTCATGAACTCCACACCTAGGATCAAATTATTCACAAGTTTTGAAGAAATAAATGAATGCGAGGAACAAAAATCAAATAGGGATCCAGCTATTGTAAGTCTATGAGAATAGTATCACTCACTATTGATGGTATAGCCTTGTTATCCACCAATGTAGGATGAACAACATGTAACTATCCTTCCCATATTTTCTATTATGCAATCTGAGCTCCCAGAGCTACATCACTCTCTTAATATGATTGATCTTTCACATAAGTACCATTTTTATTCCATATACTATCACGTCCTATAGAAATCCAACTACCGGAATGATATGGGGTAGAGTCTCCCCTTCCCATAATTTGGTTCTTACTAAAAGCTTCATCACTACTCATTTTCCATGGGTTACTACATAAACATTGTAGACAAATCATCATTCCACAAGCTGAGAACACTACTGATGGTTGGAGATAATGATTATGAATGTGGCCCAACCTACTGCACTAGTGACAGATCACTCAAGTAAGATCCTAAGTAAATAATCCCTCTTTCTGGGTACTCTGCTTCCCACTATCCTGGATAACAATGTCATAGCGACACTTCATGCTCTTGGAAGTCATACCTATAGACCATCCCCATCAAACCACATATCCTCCAATATAGTCCTCCTTCAGGTTATCCTCCAATATGAGAGACTTATTTACCACTTCAGAAAGATTCTTCAGCCTTATGATATTCACCAGGGACATAATTTCACATTTAAGCCCATCCTGAAAGTAATTTACAGCAGTAAGCTCATCTCTTTCCAAAACTGGAATAAAGCACTATAAATATATAAAATTTCCTCCATAGTCCACCACATACATGCTCCCCAGAGTCAACCTCATTAACGCAACCACTCTCTCCTTCCTGAGAATCTCCAGATAAAATTTCTCTAAGAACTTCTATTGAATGTCCTTCAATTCCATATTATCAAGTAGTCCATCCTAATTATGGATGTACCACCAATGCTTTGATTTAAAAAATAACATATAATCAATTAATTTGACTCTATTCTCAGCAGGATTCTATAGATGGTCTCTTATAGTCTGTATGGACTCCATCAAGAACTCATCTACCTCTGGTCCACCCTCTCTAGTTAAATTCAGAAGGAGATACCACTTGAAATCAATTATCAGATCATAAATTAGTTTCAAAACATAACCTAGTTCACGTTCCATGATTTCAATAAACAAATTAAATTTCTATCAAAACTGATCTTCAACTTCCTCACCTGAAACTATTGATTCCTCATGTCCCAATAATAACGGAGCATCTCCAGCCATGTCCTCTTTTTTTCCTCTCAACAAGCGTTGATATTGATTCAAATCTCTCCAACTCCAAACATAAATATTAGGACACATAAAACCTATTTTACACACTAACATAAGAGTTAAATTAAAATAATTAATAATAATTTTTTTCCTCAAATCCCACCACACAGTAAAAAAACATGTTGATATCACTACCTTTAACCATCCAACATCTTGGTCAGGGTTAACAAAGGGTAAACTCATTCTCATTTTAAATCCTCTTCAGACACCAATTCAATAAAATTTTTCTTCAATTAAAATTATTATGTTCATTTTAGGAACCTTTTTCATTTAAAATACACAACCATATAAAAACATTTCAATTTCAAATATTTACCCAAAACCAATTTTTTTCATGGATTCCTGAAATGATTCATGAAACAATATAATATAGGGTTCCAATAATGTTGCATTAATACTCAAATATAGTGTGGTACTGGTCCATGAGTCAAATATCCTAAAATTTCATAAACAATATTCACATCACACAACAAGTGTGTCACCCAAAGTGAAATAATCTTCAATGGTAATGCAAAACATCAAAAATAGTAATACCACCCTGGGTTCATGGGTTCTCCCACATACATGGGCTAGATAATCCCATGAACAAGCTAATAATCAGGAAACAAATCTTCCTAGTCCTATTTATACCTTTCCCAAATAGAAATAAAAAATAAAATAAAATAAAAATGGGCACTGATACCACTTTTTAATGTCCTTCCCTAGGTTCTACACATACTATTTCCCCGATCTAGAAAACTAGATGACCTCAACTGTGACTCCCCATATGCCAAAGGTGACTGAATTGATGTGAGTGATTAATGTCAATCATAAAGAGTATATACCTTATTTATAAGGGTAATACACCAGTGGAAATAAATAGATAGTAATGTTGTTATATAACCATATCCATAATAATATGAGTAAATTATGTTAACAAAAATAGGAAATAAAAAATAAAAATTGAATAGTAGATGTGCCTTGACAAATACGTGCCATGTGTTGAATGAAAACCCATAAGTAAAGACACTAAAAATTCCCCAATAGGGTCTCAATCCACATATCAAATGCTTGGGAGGGGATTTCCTTGTTGTTTGTCTAGTTTTACACTTTCTGTCATTCGGATGTGATTTGTCTTAAGTCCATGAAGTCTGTTTGGGTTTCCCCCCGTCTTCCCTTAAAAGTGGGATTTATCAAAATAATAAAAATTTTAAGGCCTCTGGGATGTTGGATGGATGGGTCCCAATCCACATACAATTCTCTCATCCATGTTATATCCCAAATTATTCATCTAACACAGGAACATTTCCCTTAAACTATACTTTGACTTTGAAATCTATTCAGGTATCGATCCAGCATCCCAAATTGGGTGTGAGTTCAACTAATAAAGTGACCACCAATGGAATATAAAATAAATCCATTCAAAATAGTTTATGCAATTGTATAAATATTGAAATACATGTAATAAATTAAATATTTTACATTATTCAACTATACTTCATTTAACTACATAATCCCACGGGTTTCCAAGGACACCGAAATCTTAATACCTCCTCCAGCCAATGATGGGGTCTGAATAATTCCTCATTTTCAATTCAAAATTCAATTAACAAATGGAATTCCATTACCCATTTCCTTTCAATTTATAATATGGATAATTAGAACCATAGTACAATTCCAAAATCATGTGTATAGATCTCAAAGTCTATCGCCCTGTAAATACTTGGAACATCCGCCCATATATCACACCTCAGATGTATTTGGAGCATCATTCATTATCCCATACAATATACATGCATTCCTTGGTTCCTAGAATATCTTGGCTCTGATCCCATGGGTATATTACGTATCAATATGTGTCCCACACTCATTTATCAATCAAAACACATGGGTATTTTGAGCATCATTTCTTCCCCACACTTTTATAACAATCAATAACATATATCACATGTAACACAATATCACATAAATTAATTCAACCATTTATTAGTCCAATTTTACAATTGCATATTCACATCATTCCAATAATTAATTCCAAAATTAATTAATCACATACATAATTGTATAATTATGAAAGACTCCATTACTTAATTCAATAATTAGGTAATCCAATTTCTGTTATTACATAAGCATAACATTCTCCATTAATTAATTAAAAAATTAATTAATCCATTCACAATACCAATATCCCATAATTAATTTAGAAATTAATTATTCAATTCTAAGTCCCAATATCCCATAATTAATTCAAAAATTAATTATTCAATTGAATTGTCTAGTATCCCATAATTAATTCAATATATAATTATTCAATTAACAATCCTAATATCCCATAACTAATTCAATAATTAATTATAAAATTCACAATCCCAATATTCCATAATTGATTTACAAAATTAATTATCTGAATTAGAAAATAAAATTTCTATATGAAGCCTATAAATTATATAGTTATATATATGTAATTGAAATAATGTATATGATATTTTAAGGATAGGTAAACTAAATCAAAAATGGTGATGAACCCTCACCAACAGATATCCCCATTTTGAGTGGAAATAACCCCAACAAAACATTGAGGAATGATATATTGATTCAAAACCTAGATCCAATATCAAATAAAAAAAGATATATTATTCCTATATCTATATCTAAATTGAATAATGGAAATTTCAATTCAATAAAATGGGGAGGATTGGGATAGAGGGAGGAAACCACACGAGATAAGATACACTTACTGAGAGCGGTGATGATATTTGATCCAGTCTTGAAATTTCTAAGAACGGAGGTTGGGAGTCTTAAGAAATATACCGGGATCCTGAAAAATTTAGAGGAATCATTATAGGCTGAGTGGATGTCAAATTGGTATTAATATTGGGGCTCTGGTATTTTAAAATCTAAATTTTCAGTTTATTAATAACATCTGCATGGTTTATTAGGAAGATGAACAATATTTTTCAAAATGTGTCCCTTAACTATGTGACTCTTCTAAGGGGTGGATAGCTTCACCTAATAGGGTGCATGATTTTACAAACTAAGAAAATTCCGTGGAAATCCCCAATGTTTGGGTTAACATGGTTTGATGGGACGGGCTGCACAGTTTGGGAAAACTATGTGCCAATGGTGAACCTACCATTTTTCATTCGAAACTCTCTATTTTTACCCAAACTCACCCCAATTTACAACCCATACGAAATGTAATAAAAACTAGGGAAAACAATTCTAGTAAAAAATCCTGATACATCTCTAGAAAAAGTCATGATATTACATTGATATAGGTTATTCTCACACTTTTATATCTGTTGTGATTAGGGAATGTCTTGGACATTCAATTGAGTACTTCTATGATGTCATGTCTCTCAAAACTCCCATAGTGGTTAGATCAGAAGGGAATATGAACGTTCTAAGAGTTACCACTTGAGATAGGTGGGTACCATTTCTTAACATGTTTCTTCTTCCATGAGATGATTGGCTTCGATGTCATTTTTAGAATGGAATGGATTATGCCTTATCATTCCATAGTTGATTTCTATTACCATTTGGTATCATTCACATAACCTGAGGGAGGAATGTATATTCATAAGGGAGAATGGGATATCAAGTAAAGTGGGTCTATACCAAAGCATACTGGTCTTAGCGATGTCATAGGTTAGATGGAAATTATCCTTATGAGCGATTAGATAATGCAGTTTGTAGAATTACGTCCTATTTTGGATTGTTTCAGGGATCTCTTCCTGGATGATTTCTATAAATTAACACATAAGAAAGTTATTGATTTCATCATTGAGATTATTCTAGATATGGAAATAGTTTACATTAGAACCTTATAGGATGGAACCTATAAGGCTCTAGTAACTCAAGAACTATCTTAAATATCTAGAGGCAAAGGGTTTTATTGGACCCAACACATCTCCATGGAGTTCTCATATCCTCTTCTGAAGAATTTAGATAGAGCCCTTAGATTTTGAATGGATTACTAATGATTGAACCAGCTTATGGTGAAGAACTGAGGCCACCGTTAGAATACATCTTCAACCATCTCCAATGAGAAACAATTTTCTATAAGATCGATTCGTGGTCAGGCTACCATAAGGTTCATGTGAGACTATCAGACATACCACATACAAAATTATAGATTAGGTATGAATTTTATGGTTATTTTATATGTGGTTTAGTCTAGATAATGTCCCAATAATATTTATGGATATGATTATTGGGTTTTCCACCCGTATCTCAATTCATTGATAATGGTCTTCTTAGAGGAAATGTTTTTATATTCGCAAACTAGACACAACATTGATACCCATATTGAGATCATTTTGAGTACATTGAGAAAGAACCAACTATATATGATGATTATCACGTTCAACTTGGGGATCTATAAGGTTTACATCCCATGTCATAGGATTTCAGTGGCAGAGGTATTTATTGGCCTAGAGAAGGTGAACGTCATAGTTTCCCAGGAGTATCCAAAGAACATGTTTCACATACAATGATTCATGGGGATAGATATCTATTTCAGGTGATACATCCATGATTTTTCATTCCTAAAATAACTACTTACAATATTAACCAAGAAGGGTGTGAAATTCGATGGTATCAAATCTTGTGAGATAGTTTATCAGAATTTATTGGGAAGAGTGACTTTAGTGCTAATCCAGATTCTTATAGAGTTGATAATAGACTATATTGTCTAATATAATAATTCATATATCAATAAAGTATGATTCCTATTACAGGATGATTAGGTTGTAGCATACAAGTCCCACCAGTTGAGGCATCATGATCAGATTTACCTTATGCAAAACCTTGAGTTATCAATCGTGAATAATGCACTAGAATACTGGAGGTACTAATTATATGGTTAGTGATTCATTATTTACATGGATCATAAGAGTCAAATATAAATCTCCACCCAGTGAGACGTGAATATGAGGAAGTATAGGTGGGTTGAAAACCTGTAATCATTTGATTTTGAGATTTATTACACATCAGGAAAGATAAATGAAATGGATGGCACCTTGGGCTAGAAATCTATTACCCAATCAATCATGGAGGACATTAGTGAGTAGAATAATATGGATCTATTTTCTGAGTTGCACCTAGTGGTTCAAGAAGACAAAGGTAAACCATTATTAGAAGCTCTGGAAGTGACATTATCCCTTCTAGAGTAGGTCTAGATGGGGTTGATATTTGATTCTAAAGACTTTTTCTTAAGGGAGAATATCAAAGAAGATAACCCCCTCATGGTTAGGTTATTTATGAGTGAGATACCCTACTCTTACATGGGCATCTTTGTGTGCCTTAGGATATATGAGAGGAGTTGATGTGGGAGTTTCATTACACCATATGGGAAGTTCATCCTAGTCTTACCAAGATGTACCAAGACATGATTTGGCATTACTAGTGGCCCGGTATGAAGAAGTATATAGTAGGTTTCATCACATGGTGTTTCACCTATCAGTAGGTGATCCCATATCACTGATTACTTATTGGAATTATATAACCTCTATCAATTCCTCAGTGGAAATGGATAGACATCACAGTGGATTTCTTGATAGGATTTCCAAGGTCCTCTTAGGGAATTGGTATAGTATGGGAGATCATCAATATTTTGACCAAGGATTCACACTTCTTACTGATATGAGAAACCTTATATATGAATTATTATGGTAGGATATACATCTAGTAGATAGTATGACTTCATGGGTTTCTCCATTATATCATTTCAAAATAAGATTCACATTTCATGTCATGGTTCTGGCAAGGTTTGAAAAAGGAACTGAGTTCAAAGGTACTATATAGTACGTCATATCACCCTCAAACAAACGGGACGTTTGAGATGATAATACGGGATTATAAATATATTCATAGGGAATGTATCAATTATTTTATATTTTCATGGGAAAATCGTATCCCTCTAGTTGAGTTTTCCTACAAAAATAATGTTCAAAGAAAAATTTAGATAGAAACATATATATCCTTTTAAGATAATTTGTTTTGTTCAACTCAGTAATGGTTAGAGGTAGGTGAGGTAGCTCTACCATGTTCTTATCTCATTTAGATGACTTTAGAGTATGCCCATCTAATTTTGAATTGTATGGCTACAACTCAATCCCGTCATAATTTATAGACTGGTCATTTTCATAGACCTCTTGAGTTTGAGGTGGAACATTGGGTCTTTCAGCGTGTATCACATAGATTGGTCCATAGACAAATTCAGAGATAGGGAAAGTTATTTCCTCAAAATTTTCTGTCTTTTGAGATAGCACATAGAGTCCTGTTGGTAGCCTATCATTTATTGTAACCTTAGTAATATCATTCCACAAAAAAATTCTTCTAAGTATCGAAGATTCGATGGTAAAACGATGGACCTTTTCATTTATTTGAACTTGAGGATATTAAGATGGAATTATATGTGTCTTTTAAAGAGCATCTAATGTGTATCGTAGATTATTTCACAAATTCATTGTAAGACAGGTTAGTTCCCCTACTTTAGTTGATATGTCAGTACAAATTCATTTTGTATGATACCTAGGGGCTGGAAGCTAATGTACAACTGTAGAGGCCATAACAATTATTATAAGATGTTTTGCTACCCATGGAAGGGAATCTCAGGGATGGGTTGAATTAAGGAGGGGAGTTCATAATATACCAACTTTTCCCAAAGGTATACACTAGTAGTTTTGGGATTAAATTTTTTTATTTCTCTCTAATACTGATACCTAATGGATTCAAGGATTTTTCAGAGGTTTTGTGGGTTTTTAGAGAATATATCCCTATAGTTTTTAGAGTTAGACTCAACCGTATGATTAATTGAAACTGTGTCACCCATCGCACAGAGTTTCTATAACCATGTGACTTGAGAGAGGGGGGTGATGGGGACCGTACTATTTTTCTAAATCCATGCAACCACAAGTGCACATTTGTGAGTAATCTTAAACAACTTGCACAATGTCCTTCTCTAATATTGTCATATATTTTGTCCAACCATGTGTCATTTCCAGTGAGGATTAAATTAAAATTTTCCATTAAAATTTTTAAAACCCCTATCCCATTTTTCTTCCCTAATTATTCTTTATTCATGAATTATTGTGGGTTCCTACTTAATCCTTTATAGGCCTTTTTCTTTTCTCTTTGTCTATTCACCAAATTCCTCATATTCAAATCCATTAAAAATTCTTTTGTAAGCTCTACAGTACACTTCCTTATATTTCATGTTTACCGCCCCATCTATTATGCAATTAAGGTAAGACCATTGTTTTCTTAATTTTGTGGATTTGGATGATTACAGTGGTTTCTCATGTTTTACATTGATTGAAGCCTAAAAACAGAAGAGTGGAGTGATACTGTGTCATGGTAGGTGGTCTAGGTTAGTCTTGTTTATTTCGTCATATTATAATGGGTGAATCATTGTTACACATACTGTAACCTTCTGGTGACACCATTAATTCGATAAATAAATTAAATTGAACTTGTTTCAATGTCTTTCTTGTCCCGTCTAAGAATAGAATCACCCCTATGGGTTATCTCTTGGACCTGAGCCACCCAAATGGGAGTGTTTCCCTCGTAGAGGCATTTTCCCCTTATCCCCAAAGGTTAAAAACCTCTATCTGTGTAATGTACTATTAATAAATTCATTATTTTGATGAATTTAATTGTATAATATTTGAATGGATGTGATTAACTACCTTACAATTGATTCCTTATTCTTTTAACTTCATTTCATATGACTTATACTCATGACCTTCTATGTACTTTCGGCTTTAGGGAAGTTCCTCAATGAATCTTTTTTCCTTGTGCCCATGTTTTTTATCCATGTGCTTATGTTTATGCTTTATTACATAATTATTATATGTCTTGTTTATGCCCTCTACCATGTTCCCTGTGACTTGTGGATTGGGGAATTTGATTCCATGTTCTTTTTTTCATGTATCTAATTTGATAGATGATTATATCGAATTGTATAACTTTGATATATTTTTTAGCATGTCATATTTAAATAGTTTTTTATGACATGTGAATATTAATTCTATGACTTCATCCAAGGGAAAACATGGGTCCCGGCAAAAGAAAGTCATGGATGGACTCGTCATTCCTAGATTGGTTCTAATGTGAATACTAGGAGTGACCCTTGTATTTCCATGGATGGGATATCTGGGTGTATTTACATACACTTCTGAGTGAAACTCTTTACCTTGGGGAGAATTCATGGACAGACTCATTGGAAATATGGATACTCTTTGAATCAGGTGACACTTTGTCCCCTATGTCAAATACATGGTACAGACTAAGAGTTTACCATGACATGAGTGATATGAGGTATGATGTTATGGGTCCCCTCAGATGGAATCGGTGGTATTGGTTACCTTTGAGGATCATATAGCGACCCTCGATATTCCATATAGAGCACTATGGATGATCCCAGGCTGCCCTATTGGATTTGACATAGTTCTTTACTGGTTTATATATCGATGCATATTATTTAAATTATGAGAATTCTTGAATTATGTCCCTAAGATATGACCCTCAAGAAAAATAACATTCTTTGGTTAAGTACACACATGTTATGAAACATATGATGACCCATATAGATTCATTAATACTTATATAGGTTTCCTTAGATAAGAAATCCCTCTTAGGCCAATGCAGGTAGAATCTGTCAGGTTTCCATTTAGAAACCCAAGCTGAATTTTTATTTATATATTTATTTAATTCCTTGTATTTATTATTTATTGTGGCACACTTAACATTTATATTACATGGAACATATTATCCTACACACTGTTTATGGTGGCTTAGGGTATTATATCTCACACCTTGCTTGAGCTAAATTTGGTACCCAATAAGACTTAATAATTGAAAGTATAGATAAAGGGAAGTAAAAATATTTCTAAGTACTATTTTTATAATTACGATGGAGTATAGGTGATGTGGATAGATCCAATTTTTGATATGTGTGTTTTATCAATTATTTACTATTTTTATAATTTTTCTAAAATGTTGTATATTCCTATATCCACTATTCCCCATGAACATTTTTGTATAGTTACATGACATATCATCATCATCATTTTTTATCTAGATTTCATATATCTTCTTCCATATGTTTATTTATCCTGGATGATAATTCTTATTTCCAATACAATTTATTTAGTCGTTCCATTTCTACTAGTTTGGGTTACTAGACAGGTCATATTAGTGTTTTCTCCCAATGTTTCCTCTATATATTATGTATTGTATTCTTTTTTCACAAAACATTAATAAATGAGGGAATAGACTCCCCATAGACACACCCTAGTCCCTTGCTTCTATTTTGTAGCCTCTAGCATTCAAGAAGGTGCACTTGAGGTCTTATGGTCCATCGTCTCAGGGTACTGCTGAGTTGATACCAATGTGAGATTCTAAAAATACATTATAAGATTCCATTAAAGTGGTTATAGTGGGTTCCATATCTCTCAGTTCGAAACATCATTGACGATTGAACAAATATTATTTAGATATTTACCACTATAAAATCTACCGTGTTATTTTAATTTTATTTATAATTCCATAACTTTAAGAATTCTTATATAAAATTTAAATTTAATAATTCATTTTAAAAATTCCAATCTCCCCTCTTCGTTATATTTTTATATCAACCTTATAGAAATATCTGGTATCATAGGTTGATTTGTACATTTATTTATTTTTTTACTAACAAATTCTTAAATTAAATTTTAATGGGGAAAAGATTATATTTATGAAATTATGAAATATTTAAAATGATGGATATATACATCAAAACCACCTAATTTTAGAGTACTGATTATGGATATTAGAAAACTCTAATGGAATATTTCTCCATGAAACACAATATTGACTATTGTAATATCATAGAAAATCCATACAAATTGCTTGAAGGTGTACCTAAATCATAATTATCAAATGATTTGGTAATGTGTGTTCTGAATTAAATGGCGATGAATATATTATAATTTGAAATAAATATGAATGTGTAAAGTAATGCTTCACTATGTAAAACTACACGTGATAAATTAAAAATTATTCCAGTTATACATCTTGGCTCATATAAACATATTAAAGATAATTTTGTTATTTTAAGAGTTGAATATCAAGAATTTCAAATGGGATAAGATGGGATTGATAATAAAATGTAACATATATTTACTAGTACTGTAAATTTTCTAATTTCTTTAGGATATAATTTGGAAAATCCATAACCTTTTGAAATAATTCTATGAGAACTTCCTAAGAACAAGAATGTTAAAATGGTTATTATAAATGAATGTAATAATTTAAATTAATTCAATCATGATGATCTTATTAGTTCACTATTACAATATGAGTTATAACTAAACAATATTTTTGAAGGAGACAATTAAAATAAGAAGGGAATTTATTTTAAATCAAATGTATCTACATAATCTTCTGATTCTGAGTTGAATATTAGTGATAGGAATGATACATCCTTTTTTTACAAAAGTTTGATAAATAATAAATAAAGGATACACAAGGTGGTCTCAGAAATACTATCCTAAATTAGACCATATGGAGAAGAAGAATGGTAATTTCATTTCAAATGCTAATCGAGATTTAATTTTTTATGGCTATAGGAAAAAGGGGAACATCAATCCTGATTTTAAAAGTCTAAAGATGGAAAAAATGATAGGAACCAATACAAGAAATAAAATAAGGAAATAATAGAAAGATGGAGTTGTGATGAATATTGAAGTACAGTTGAAGAATCTCATTTTGAAAAAGATGTGGAAATTTGTGTATAATGGACTCTTCAAATCATGTAAGTGAATATAATTATTATTCATCCCCTAAATAAAAATCATAAAAACTCACTAATGATGAATTTATTAATTATTTTTACAGACCTAATCATAAATTCAAAAAATACACTACATTATACTAGAATCTTAAGAGGGAAAATAATGATGTTCCTAAAGAGAATGAAAATTTGATGAAATCCATCATGGAAGAAAAATATTATAATTATTCAGATCTATAAATTACACAATAAAATCTGAAAATTCACTTGATGATAATGATAAGGTAAAAAATAGAGGTTTTTTTCATGTATATTTAACATAAATCAAAAATAATGAATTTTGATATTGTTTATAATGATAATGAATAACTCAAAAATTGATGTTTAAAGTTTAAAGTCAAATATATCCATTTTTAGATTAAGATAATGAAAAAATTGATAAAATGATGAGTTTTAATAAAATTAAAAAATAGATATCATCTCAATGTTAAGATAATAATTTACCAAAAATTTACAAAAAAATATTTTTTAAAATAAAAAATGGGGGTACATATACTTATACATGGTTTAGATGTCATATGAATTGTAATTATGCCAATTAATGTTCTCTTATATTTTTTCAATCTCTTAAACATTCTAAGGATTTTTTTCTAAATCATTATATTTAATATTTTATAAGAAAGTGTTTTAAATCTATTTGAGTTCCCAAAAATTATAATAATAATCCCATCATACCCGAATTTTCCTGGGTATGAAAAATCATTTAATTTTTTTTGTTAGGAAATAGGTATTGAGATCATAAAAATGTGTTTTATAAATAGATAGTGTATTCCCTAGAAATATTACTGGTGATATTTCCAATTTACTATAATTTAAAAAATTTGATATAAGTAATGTTAACATTATAGATAATTCAAAAGGAAATGTAATATTTTTTGGTGACATTGGAATTTAAAATATATTATTATTTCCAGTGTAATATTTTTTGATCATTTGAAAAATAATTTAAGAATAATTTCTCATATATGTGATGATAATTTTTTTTTAAATTTGAAAAATGATAAATTTCTTAATGTTAATGATAAATATGGATTATTTTATGAAAACAAAAAAGATAATATTTATTAAATTAATTTTGAGTAATTGAAAGATCAAAAGGTTAAATGTGTAAATATTATAAAGTCTAATAACATTTTCTGTAATTAGAGGTTGGACAAAGGTAATTTAATGTTGATTTATATATTATCCATGAATGAAACTATTATGTACCTACCAAAACTAAAAGAGGACAACACCTTTTTTTATGACTCTTGCTAGAATGGTTAACAAAATAAAACCAGTTTTAAGTTAGTTAATAAGGAAAAATCAATAAGTCATCTTGATCTCATTCATTTAGATTATTTTCCAATTAAAGATTCTATTTTTGTGGTTAAATATGTTTTTTATAGATGATTTTACAAGATAAACATGGGTTTGGTTTCTAACTATTTAATATGAATCATTATCTATGTTCATTAATTTTTAAAAATTAGTTCAAAATGAGAAAGGTTAATTAATAAATTAAATTGTAAGTGATAATGGTGGTGAAATCTAGAGTATGTAATTTATCCAATTTTTTAAAGAAATTTGGTATTTTTAAAAATAAATCTGCCCATAGGACACCACAACTAAATGGTGTAGTAGAAAGGGAAAATATAACACTTAATGATATGAATAATACTATGTTCAATGAGTTTAAAACCCCTAAATATTTCTAATAATAATATTTGAATACTTTTTATCATGTTTCTAATAGAATAGTTTTAATACTGTTGCGGAAAAAATTCATTATGAGCTTTTGAAGGGAATAAAACCGAAATTTTTTTATTTTCGAGTGTTTGGGTGTAATTGTTTTATTATTAATACATGTATTATATAGATAAATTTGATAAAAAATCATATGAAGTTATTTTCTTAGGATATTAAAATAATATTAAGGCATATTGATTATATAAAAAAAGAACTACGGTTGTTTAAGACCCAATTTATTTAATGTTTGATGAAAGATAATTGAATAAAATAGAAAATTATATTGATCAACCTGAGGAAGAATTTAGAGGATTTAATTTTTAATAATAAAGAACCTATGATAAAGATATACATATTTACGGAGATAATGTTTCTTCTCAATATGAACCCATTCATGAAAATTTTTGGCTGACTCATTATAAGGCTCTGGCCTTAAACCTTACTTAATATGGAATTAAATGAATAATTCAAATTGAGGATCTTTTCAGGTTTAGAGTTTTAGAGAATTAAGACATAACTATTACATCTCAAAATATTACAAAGTAGTCACTTCTACTAAATTTCCATAAAATAAAAACTCTTAAAAATAAACTTGTCCTGTTCCATGTTTTAGATAACATGACTTTTCCTTGATCCCATCCTTGACCCTATTCCACTTTAAGTCCTGTGAAAAACATTTCAAAAACTTGGGGTGATCATAAAAAGCTCAGTAAAGGATACACAAAGAAGTAAAACTGTTAGTTTTTTCAAACCAACTAGTAAACCATGAATACTTTATCAACGTAATACTTTTCACCTTTATGAAGTAGTAAATACTCTTCACTGGATAAAATACCATTACTTACCCTTTTGTAACCAAAAGATTACCATAAAACCTATATAAAGAACACATAACATATAAAGGTAACTTGGGACATAAACAAACATAAGTGGAATAACCATACGGTCGACTTCTACACATACTTAATGGAATAGCCATACGGTCGACTTCCATACCCAATGCATTGGAGGTTATAATGTAACCACCCATCCTGGTATTCACGACACCACCCGTCATATGGTTTATCACATAACCACCCGAAAAATGTCCAAGTACTATCATTACACATAAAATATTGAAAATATACACATTTCAATAACAACATTTCATTTTCAATCAAAATAAGTAATTCCAAGATATTGAATTAATCAATCCATTTTCAAAAATCATTTAAAAGAGATTTTTGAATCAAAGTGTCCCATACCACTTTGAAGCTTTTATGGAATTATAATTTTAAAACATTAATGTCCATATAAATAAATACTGAAACCCATTTTGAAAACATGGACATTAAAGATAAATATTTAGAATAATGAATCATTAAAACATTTAAAAAGATATTTTTATTAAAGAGTTTTTAACAAAATGAGAGACTCTTGAATACAAATAATTGTGGAATAACATGTAATCCAAGATTTATAGTATCATGAGAATAAAGGGATTCATGATATAATATTTCAAAGGATACTATACACACCATATAAGAGTGAATTGGTGCATAACAACAATGAAGTCTCAATGGAAATGTAAATTGAGATGAAATCCATTATAAAGATGGTATCCTTAAATTAAGGATAAATCTATCACATAATTATGTGTGAGAAATATAAATACACCAAATATAAGTGGATATTAAGTGTGAAACAATCAGAGGTCATTCACACATAATCTTGGAAGAACAAAACCAATGACATAGATATTTAACTCAATGAAATGAGATTGAGTTATGATTTCCCATACAAGTTTGTAAGAATTTATCAATGAGATGATTATGTGTAGAAATACTATATCCACAAAAATTTTTGTGGAAATTACAACATAGAGATTCCACACATAATCTTGGCATAATAAAATCAAGAAGTAGAGGTTTAACCCAATGAATTGAAAGTGGGTTAAGAAGTTCCCTTACAGAAATCCGACAGCCTAACGGCGTCGCTTTAAAATTCTGAAAATGAGTTGATGAGAGAGAAAATGGAATCTCATCACTTGGACATAAAATTTACATAAATAAGGATATATAAGAACATATCCCAACATAATAGTATGTGAATTAAAAGACATAACAAAAGAAGACTTTTAAAAAGAGGAGGGTGAAAGGTCCCCTTACCGAGTTGGGTAACTTTCGAAATGTACACCCCATGGAAGAAGGGTCATACAATGAAGATGTAAATACCCATAAATGAAATTATACTACACAAAGTGTATAATAATGGGCAGTACATACACCACTCAAAGGAAATAGTGGAAAATGTAGCATAAATGTCACGGGAATAAAAGTGAGATGAAAAATCCCTTAAGGAAACTCGGCAGCCTAACGGCACCACTTAAAACATCCAAAAATGGATTTATGAGATAAAATAGGGTCCCCCATAATATGAAAATAATAATTAAAATATGAAGAATATAAAATAACATCCCCAAACATAAGAAATATGGGCTTAAAATAAATGACATAAAAGAGAGTACTTAAAAAGAAAGAGAGAGGTTGGATCCCTTACCTCAGGTCCGACTTGACTCGATCTTTCTTTAACGTCCTGAATAATAAACATGAGTTAATTTAAACATGATTAAGATACTTTTTCAAGTTCATTATTCCTTTTATATCACTTATTTCCATGTTAAAAACATTATGTAATCATTTAAGTTAATAATGTTTGTTTTGTCGATATTTGGTTCTTAAGTCGAAAGTGGACTTCTTTCAATTACATGTTGTTTGTGTGGTCCAAGGTTCATTATATCCAGAATTATATTCATGATTTGGATATAATATATATCATATATTTCCAGAATATACATGTATTTATAATATTACCTAATCATTTAGAGGTAAGAAATGAAATGCATCGTTCCTGGACACGGTAAGACGTACGTACGCATGAACACTACTTTCATTTCTATGTCATGATAATTGAATTAAAACCAAATGAGAGGTATGTATATTTTAATTCCTGAATTATATTATTCATTTATATGTAACATAAATCATATAAAATAACTTTAAATCCATCATTTATACATCCCACATATGGCATTAACGAATCAAATCACTTTGAGGGGGCGATAGTCCGCACTTCCTAAAATGAAATTATCCTGTTTACCCACAATGGAAACCATAAAGGTATGCCACAAAATAAAAATACTGAAGCTTAAGTAAAACATAAACATATTATATGTCATATATAAATATATTTACATCTTAATGGCCACCTTTGAAGGTGTTATATGAGTGTTGAACAATCATCGTTTAGTGAGGCATAAATTCGCCATCCACAGAAACAGTATGTTCTTTAACCATTAGATGTAGGTGTGTGTAATTGTAGCTCGAATGATTATTATAACAACATCCTAGTATATTGAAGATACTGGAGTTGTTACAAAATAAATGAATAAAAAGAGTTTAGGGGGTTGGAGAAGCAAAATAAAACAAAAGAACACAAGAAAAGACACTACCTTTAAATCGGGTAACTCTTTTTTATTTGAGATCAAAGGCTTCCTTGGGAAGACTTCTGCCCAAAGGGAGGATTCTAGGAGTAATAGAGGGATGTGGAGAGACAAAATGGTTTGGGGTTGGACGATCCAAGGGCTTGAGAGGTGAGGGTAAGGAGGTAGAGGTGGGGGCCTTTTATAAGAGGAGAGGAGGGGCACTCTTGGAATGTAAGGAAATGTTACTTTATTTTAGAATGCGTTTAGGATTTTAAAGGTCTCACATTGATGTGTTTTGAGGATAAGGGGATACAGGTTCTAAATCACTCATCCAATAGGTTTTGGACATGTGTAGGTCTTAGATTTTACATTATCTTTCCATTTTTTTAAATCGTTAAATAATGAGGTAATCGTTGCATCATCATGGCGTCATAAATAATTTAATTTAGTTAATGTCTAAAAATTATACAAAACTACTATGCTGTAGGAAATATTTTTATCTTTAAAATGAATATTTATAGTAAAAAATATGACTTGTATAACCCCATATAAAAACTGTTTTAGTAAAACAACACATGGTTGTGACATTTTAATTTTAAAATTAAATAAAAAGGTATTAATGTCATTTTCTTACCAAAGTGGCTCCATGGGGTCCCCAAGTTGAACCATGGATTTTCTTGGTCTGCCATGCCACATCCAATTAGTGTAGGACATGTGTATAGGTCATTTCATATTATTAAAACATTATTGTTACCTTAAATTACACTAATTACCTCTAGTCGTGATTAATAAACTTAAAAGTTACTATTCACCAAAAAAATTATTTTAATCCCATTGAACCACATTTTACTTCTTAATGACAACCATGTATGTTGGATTTTTGAAATTCAAATCATAGAAGTGGTAAAGTTTCATTTAAACGAAAAAATCAGTTTCTTTGACTACCACATAGTGGTTTCACTATTCATCAAAAATCGAAGTTTTTCAGAAAATTACCAAAAATTTACCCTAGGCTATATTTGATATTCTGAATTCAAAAATGATGTCTGTTTTTAAAAAATTCAAAACATATAAATTACATTAATTAATTTAATAATTAATTCCCACTGTCAGAGCAAATAGCATGTTTTTATGAAATAAAAAGTATCAAAAGATTGACACTAGTTTAAGTCCAATATCAAGATGAAATTAATTCCAAGGACCACTATTGGATTAAATGGTAAAAATATATTGTAATTTCACTTTGAAACCAATTCAAAAGATAATATAATGATATAAAAATATTAGATTAAAAAGAGGTTTTGAATTAAAATACAACATTTCTCACTATTCATTAAAAAATGATCTTTATCGGAAAAATACCAAAAATTTACACAAAGTGAATTTTGATGTCCCGGTTCTAAAGAAGAGTTTTATTTGGTCCAATATAATGTATAAGAGTTACCAAAACTATATTTAATTATGGTTCACCATCAAAAGTTGATAAGTGGACCTTTAGTGAAAATTAGATTATATATGCCTAAAATTGAATTCTTTTTGTATTTTAATCCTTTATCCTTTATTGGATAAATGTAAAAACATTTAACAAACATATGTAATCATATTTTTGTTATTTCTATTCATTCCAGCCAATAAAATGGCTACGTGTTAACTAGCATTTAAAATAATTTTATTTTATTATTAGAGTGCAACGTAAGATTTCAAAGGAACTCGTTGTTGCGTATTGGGTAAGCCATCAAGCATAGAGTTCCCTTTAAATTAATATTAACATTTTAATCAAAAAAAGGATTAATATAAAAACTTCATCTTATTTATTTACCTGGGGTGTTACACTCATAGAGATCATTCCATAGATAATGTGATTATTAATGTTAAATAAAATTTTCAAACTACAAAATATACTTTGAATATTATTCATATCATGAATTTTTTTATTATTATTTTATATGAATATTAATGTGGATTTAGATGATTATAATTGGATATTTTCCACTAAATATGAATTAAATTAGTCTAACAGTAATACTATGTCTATTTTAGTTGTTTCACAAAGTAATTCTAATGTTATTTGAAAATAATAGATCATTAGAAATGATTTCAATGAATATAGAAATATATTTTAAAAAAACTATATTTGTCTCTCAAGGTTATTATCAAAAGGAATGTATTGTTTTTGAATAATATTCTTCACATGGTTTCATTTTAGATGTAATTTGGATATAATTTCATTATGCTGATTTTCATGGATTAAAATTATATTAATAGAATGTCAAAATTTATTTTTTAAATGGTTATATTTTTTTAGGAATTATACATTATACAACCCTGAGTTTTTAAAATTGAAACATCATGGTTATTTTTTTAAATTATCTAAATATTTATATGTTTTTGTAGCAAGATCTTTGATCATAGTATGAATAGTTATCTATATTTCAATTGAAAAATAAATTTGAGAATGGAAAGGTTGATACTAATTTATTTATTAAAAAAATTCTAATGATATTTTTATTGTACACATTCTTGTTGATGATATTATAGTTATAATTATAAATAAAAATCATTGCAATGAATTATTATAATTGATGAATTCTAAATTTTATATGGATGTGCCTTGAGAATTGAAATTCTTCCATAATTTACAATTTTTTCAATTAAATTAAAATATTTTTCTAAATCAATATAACTATTCCAAATAATTAGTTAATATATTTGGTTTAGATTCCACTAAAATTTTAAATACTCTCATGAATACTACATGCAAGTTAGATTTAGATAAATCTAGAAAATTAGTTGATGTTAAAACCTATAGAGTCATGATTTGATGTTTATAATATTTAACTACTAATAGTAATGATGTAATGAATTCTGTTTTCATGTGTTCTATAAATCAAAGTGACCCTATGTGATGGGACATTAAATTGGTTAAATTAATTACTGAATTAGTTAAAATATCTTCAAATAGTGGTTTAATTTATGCTAAAAAGATTTATATTTATTTTTTAAGCTATTATGATTATGATTTTAGAGGATAAAAGATAGTTAATAAGATAACTTAATTACTATTTCTTATATTTGGTAAATATTTAGTTTCCTTTTATTCAAATAAAAAAATTGTTGCACTTATAATTTATAAATTTGAATATATAGTTACGACATCACAGTGTTCTTAATATTTATAGATTATGTAAACTCTTTCTAGTTTTTTGTTTAATATAGATAATATTCATACTTTTTTTATAATAATTATTCTATTTTTATTTCTGAAAATCATTTCCAGCACTCTATGAATAATTACATTAAAGTTATGATTTATTTTCATAGATATTGTGAACAAAAAATAATTATAATTTTGGAATTTATTTCTATAGAAAATAAACTAGTTCATATCTTTACTAACACCTATGTCATTAATAAGTTTGAGAAAATAATTTTTGAACTTGGTATGATGGATAATAAATTGACATTTAAATGTAATTATTTTAGAGGGAGTTTTCATGTGTTTATATGAAGAACTTTTTATATTTTCAGGAATTATGTGAGGTCTTGAATATGTTTTATAGATTACTATTTATAAATATATTTAAATATTTATTTATTTATTTATTTATTTATTATTTCATTTTTTTAATAGTTCCTACACACACTAGGTGATTTCAACATAACATTTAAACTTTTTGTATGATTATAATGATAGATTATGAAGGGTTTCTCATCATTTTTCACAAACAACTTTTAAAATTATGATCAATGTGCAGTGGATTGTTGTTACATGTTTTGAAAAATGGAAGGATTTATAGTGGCTCCTTGATATGTTTATTTATTAATTTTTATGTATGTTTATTTATTTTTGAAATTATATTTTTTCATATTTTCAAAAGGGGGAGATGTTTTTGAAATTATACTTGGTTTTGTAATTATCATAAAATGGGAGATTGTTGAGTAGATCCTTGAACCACTATTTATTTTAATAATTAATTATATATATTGGATTTATTTAGTTTTAAATTTTAAATGATATTTCTTATGTAGTTATTATATTATTCTTACTCTTGAATAGATCATAATTTTCTTTTCTTAAAATATCTTTTAAATTCATGTATTGATTGGTCATTCCATGTTCTACAAGTCTTGTACCGAGTTCCTAGCCTAAATAAAATATTTCAGTCCTTAAAATACCATTTATATTGGTTTTTTAGTGTTCCCAAATATCCATTTCACATATTTAATTCTCCCATATAGCCAATTCATTGTTCACAATGTAGTCGACTTTCGCAAATTGGCTACCTTCTATATTTTGACCATAAATTGTAATATATAACTCTAGAGTAATTTATTATTTTTTATCGAAAGATAATAAAAAATATATAACATTAATTAAAATAATTATTTTTATAAATATACTTTTATCATGTTTTATATTAATTTATAATGGATTATATGTTTTCTATTAGAATTCTATAGTATCAAGAATTGTTTTCAACTATATTTTGATTATAACATAATATTTATAATTATAATTAAAGATTTTATTGATTATATAAAAATATATTGCAATTATATATATATAAATAAATCAATTATAGATGAAGCTAATTCTATGATTTATATTTTTTATTTTATGTATGAATTTTTTATTTCATGATTTTTACTGATTTTAGAATTCAAAAATGTTAAATTTGGGATATGTGATATATTCAATTACATCCTAAATCACCAAAATTATTCGACTATGATTATCCCTTATGTGAATCCCATACATGAATCCCCTATATAAATTTCCTTACTTATTTCACTTACATAACACACCTATGTTTTTTTCCTACGTGGTTCTGTGAATTTTAGAAAAAAATTATAATACTTCGGAATATGTTATGTTTCAAGTAGTATATCACATTTCAGTTTCCATCAAGTTTAATATAGTTATAATTAGTGTTTTATTTGTTCTATTATTAATTATTAATCATTTATGAGCCATGAAAATAATTTCTAAACTGATTTATGATGAATTAAATGAGATTCACATGGGATTTAGCTTGTATTGATATTCATGTAGAAATTTTGGGAATAAGAATAACAAAATTATAATCATAACTAATATGAAGTGTCAATTATGATTATTATCAGTAATAATTACAAGGATATTAATTCTTGTTATTTATTAGTATGTTAATTATTATAACGAGATCCAATCGTATAGATTTAAATTGTTTTATAAGATATTGAGGAAGACTTATAGGGAATTGATGTTTAATTTTTTTATTGATTTACATGCGGATCATTACCTAGTAAATGAACATTCTGTACTCAAAATTAGTTTATTGGAAAAGTAAAGAAGAAAATGATTTCATGTTAGAAATATTTTTTGGAAAAATGAACTCTATATACATAGAGTGGATAGAACCAATTACGGGACCCAAGGATGATGATATTCATTAAATATACAAGTGCTATATTTTTTGGTGATCAGCTTCTACTCCAATATGAATAGAAATTTCTCGATGATTTTCTACTAGAAATTGTTTTCCTCGACTCTCATACTGTGAATCGTTTATATGGTTAGGTGGGTTTTACAAAATCATTTACTTATTCTATGTTTATATATGTAAAGGGTTATACTACCCACTAAAATGTAGGTAATTGGGTTGTGACACCTAAACTAAATCTAGGCTTTGGGTAGTGCCTCTAGGGGAAAGGGTTGGTTATTCGGGTTGATCCTCCATGTAGAAAAAGTATGTTCACTTTGGGTTCCATATATATCAGTTCATGAGAGGACAGGAAATTTTAATAGTTTCATTATGATCTGAACCACTATAACAATCTCTTATGTGCCTTTTCTTTTATTTCCACTTCAATAACTTTAATAATTATGATATAAAAATTAAATTCATTATTTAAATTTTAAAAAATCTAAGATACCCCTCACATGTCTATATTGTCATATTACTCTTGACCAACCGATTATTTATTTAAATTACATATCCATAGAGTATATAATGATTAATTCACTAATTATAAAAAAAATTGTATCCAGTATATAGATCGATACCAGGATAATATATTCTTCATGATGAGATAATGTGCCAAATAGATTATATTACACAATGAGAATTCATGTGTATCTCTCAACGTTGTGGAATTATCCTCTTCCTATTAGGAACATTTCTGTGATTTTTTACACTAATATTTGAATTTATTCAAGCCTAACTATTGTCACTGGGGAAGAATCTTATAACGTCAAATGCATAGTGTTTATATTAATCTCAATTAATTTATTTCTGAATTTAATTATTGGAATAAAAATTATTTTTCATACGAAGGAATAATATTTATTCAAGATTTATTGATAACATATATTCAGTAACTGCTTCAAGTTATTTTAATGTAAAAATAAATATTTATTTGAAAAACCTTATATATTATAAATTCATATTTATTTATTTATCGAATGAATAATATTTATTATTGAAGGATAGGTAAATATTGATGGGGAAATACAAACCATGCTAACGAGTTAAGTGGGAATGATATATTAAATATAACTTAAACAAATATTAATTCCTTAATTTAAGGAATAATGTTTATTTATCCATGATTCAACAGTGTGTTAAGAGAATATTATTATTATTACTACTACTAATATAATTATAATTTTTGTACATGGTTTTCACTAAGGATTATGAGAATAATTAAGGGCCTGTATAAATTTTTTTCTTATCTAATCAGGATTTATAAATACCTGATTATAAAATTTCCTAGGGTTAGATGTTGTTGTTTAGAAAATATCCCCTCTTGGGATTTTATCATCCTTAGAGAGAAATATTCTCTTGAACTCTCTCAAGAGCAGAGAGATTCCACCGCCATCCTCCTCTGAAGAATCTGAGAATAAGAATCAATCTTTCGACTTAGAAGGATCATGTGATGACCAGAGGAAGGGTCATAAGTTGACTGGTACCATCATTCTAGAATCTAATGTACCATCACAGATGTTTCAAGATCAAAGAATCATGTGTGAATCACCGCTTATGGGATTATTCTTTGAATACTCTTGATGAAAGAATTGTATAATCAAATAGAGGTTTGAATGACCAATGTAATCATCGAAGGAAGAATATAGATAATGAAATAATTGATTATTTAAATATATTAAAATTTTAATATGAAAATATCCTCTCTTTGTACCAAAAATATATGTCAATTTTTCATCTAAGAAATTCATTAGTTATGATGTTTCTGTCTATGTACAATGTGAATTATTCATTGAATATGATAGAATTTTAGTTTAGCATGGACCAAATAGGTTGTTCCACTAAACTAAAAACCATCAAGTGGTATCAAATTGATCACATTCAAATTTATAATTATTTAATTTATTTATTGTTATATTCATTTTCTATTAGTTTTTCATTTCTCTTTTAATAATTATTTTAATCTGTATGTTAATATATCTTCTTCTTCTTCTTATTCGTCCCTTTTCATATAAAAATTTGATTAATGATATATGAAGAATATTTAAAGAACCCGTCTAGAGGTTCCAATATTTTTGGATGGAAGATAAGGGACTAAATAGTGTGTAACCCAAGAATACAAATCATGTTCCCCTATTTACCACACCAAGACCAAGACATGAAAAATATGGATAGTTATTTGGCTAAAGAAACTACATCTTAACATGATATGTGTTGACCAAAATAGGCTACCACAATGTTTTTCAAACTAAAAATCATGTAACTTGTGTACATGTAATGTAGTATATGGATTTTCATTGTATAAAAATAATATTAAAAATGGATCATGTATTTATTATATAATGTGTGACTAACAATTGTTCAACATCGAGGTCACACAATATATATTTGGAGTACATGTAATGTACCTCATTAATGGTTGTGGATGATATAAAATCCTAACTAAATTAACCCATACTTTTCATACATAAATATCACATCTTATTAGATGAATATTGAATACATAACATTACAATCCAAGCCAGAATCATATGGGTTTAGTATAATTGGAAACTTTGATACATAAAATACTAGTTTGTAAGTGAACTAAATCATCTCCATCGAGGTTCTCCATAAATAGTACCCATCTTAGACATGTTATACATAATAACTTTTTTCATAACCTAGTGAAAGGAAATATTAGAAAGGGTGATCTCTAATGCTCATTAATGGTAAAAAAATTGAAATATCAATGAATACATATATAATATTAGAATATAGGTATGTGTAAATGAAAATAACATTTTAAATACATACCCTACATATCATACATCATAATATTGAGTTAGGGAATAAATCCTGGTATTTTATAAGACATGAATCATAAAGTAATCAAATAACACTATCCAAGATAGCATAACATAGGCATAGGATATATGTTTATGGAATACACATAAGCATAGAAAATAATTTCCTTATTAGTAAATTCCACATTAAAGACTATCATATTGGATCGGTTTCACTTAAAACTCGACATATTTTTAAAGTTTAACCACAAAGACTGCTATATTGGACAAGTTTTCTAACTGAACTGGGTTCAATCTTGTTTTTGGTCCTTATCTCATGAGATATCTATCATTTCCCAATGGATTGGATTGATATATAACTTTAGATCCACCTATAATGTAATAAAAATCATACATATGTGTCCCACAACATGAAAAAATTCATCATATCAATAACAATGCAACATATATAGGTTTCATATTTATTTCATCATTTCAATATTGTATAACCCTTTTAAAAGAAATGAGCTTCGTAAATTAATTAACTAGTGGGAAAGAAAATGGTTTTATAAAATCATCATCATTAACAAAATTATCATAATATTATATTCAATGAAATAAATTGGACGGTATCATTGGATGATATGCCAAGTAAATCCTAAGTAACATCAAGGATGTTATAGTGGATGTAAAATGTCATTAAAGTTTCACTTTAACATTTCTTGTGGAAAAAAACATTTTCATTTTAAAATCAAATATTTAAAATTTAATTTTTTTTCTAAAATACTAATAAAACATTTTCTTTGAAAATAACATTAGAAGCATGTAATTTAAGCTTCAAAACATTCAACCATCATGATGTAAGAAAGTTATATTTAGTTAATATATATTAAAATAAATATTTCCTTCACATTTTGTTCTAAAAATTCAAAAATACATCATTTTTAAAATGAATGGATGATGTAATTTAAAAAATTTATTAAAAATATAAATAATGGGTAAATTTTAATTTAGAAAATTATATGATAATATGAAACCTTTCTTGAAAACACAGACACGGGAAAAAAAAAATTTGATGGAAGAGTAAAATAAAGTCGATTTTCATAATAACATTATTTTAGTATCATGGGTAATTAAAGATGGTAAAATAAAATGGAATCATGTATTCTCAAAAAATAACTATATTATAATAAATTTAATTATATAATTGAGAGTTATATCATGAAATATCATCATCATAAGAATTAACAATAATAATTCCAACGAATAATGATATTGTAACATAAACCACATAGCTAAAGATCAAATTGCCTCAAAATCGATCTAAACTCATGTATGGAAAATATAAATTTATTATAAATCTATACAATAATCATGTAAATACTTATTATGTCATATATAATCTCCTTATAACATTTCAACACCCACTTATTAACAATTATTTATTAAAATCATTGTTTTCTATTGTTAAATATTTCATTTTTATTGAGAATTTTGGTATCATAGTTTCCATCCTTGTACATTGATCGTGGTCCCTTATCCTATATAATGTTAAAAAAGATATTAATATCATATATATTCATTAAAAAAATTTATATTCATCAAAAAATGTTAGAGATATAAAAATCAATTAAACCATTCATGGAGACGGTATGTTGTACGTACGCGGGAACATGATTTTCATTTTTCTACAGATGGAACAAAATAATGGTAAATATTAATTCACATATGAATTATAATAATAATATAATATATATCACATATAATTATTAAATCTATCCTTATTACATTCCATTTAATGTAGAAATGAAAAATTAATCTCATCAGTTTCTCGAGGTGGTAGTCCTCACGTACGCATGAGCAGCATTATCATTTTCCAATGGATTAGAAGGTAAAAATATACAAATGATATTAAAATTACATAAGAATAATTATATCATAATTATAATTTATAAACATAAAATTATTCATGAATACCATCCATTAAATACGGTGATGTAAAATTAATTATATCATTACATGGGACTAGTGGTCCAAAAGTACCTATGAGTGATACATTCACATCCCATTTGATATTATATAGGTGAATATGAGTGGTTACATATCATAATAAAATTTCATAATATTTGGGATACTAAAGTAATTATGTTATGAATACAACACAATTATAGGAGGTAAAATATTATTGAAATTGAAGGAGGTCGAGTAAGACAATTACCTCGCCTTTGGTTATCCTCCAATAGATCCTTTCTTATATACCCTTGGAATGGTATTTAAAAATCAAAAGAACTTCATTTCATGTATAGGTATGTATAGATGTTATTTAGGTAGGTTTTGTTATATATATAAGGCTAAATGTGGTCTAAATAAGATAAATGAGGGGTTCGATTTTATATGTGGGGGAGATGACATATTTAGAATTTCATAAAATAAATAAAATATAATAAAGTCATTCACATGAGAAATGCATGAAAATGTATACAGAGATATTTTTTCGATAATATGGTATTAAAATATGTCAAAAAATTGCATTTATACATGCTTAATTAGAAGCTTTTCCTTACATTTTGTTTTAACTCCCCCTAGGTAAACTCATTTTTTCTTAAACTGTGGAAATTAGTTTTTACTATTTTTACTTTTCCAATGAAAACAAATGAAAGTGGCCTAACGAAAAAATTTAAGACATGAAAATTCAAAATATGGAATTAATTTTATAAATTAAAATCTATTCAAATTTAATAAATTACTTTTAAAATAATCTCACAAAATGAAATGAAATAAGTTTTTTAGAAAATGATGTTTAATTAAATATACAATGTATTTAAAATAATAATAACATAAAATTTACTCCAATGACCATAATTTAAGTATTAATAATATAAATGAAGTTAAATTAATTTAAAACCCATTTTAATAAATGGTAATTTTTATATTCTTTAAATGAAAATATAGTTTTTCAATAAAAATCAGTGTTTTTCATTATTCAGAAAAAAATTAATATTTTCAAAAATTTATCATAAATTTAATATAAGATTATTTTAAAATTTTAATTTCAAAAAAAGAAGTTACTTTTTTGAAAGAAAATTTAAAATTGTAAAATATTGATTATATTATTTTCTCATAAATTCAATTTTTGGTTCAATTTAGTTTTAAAAAATCAATGGAAATTATTCAAAACTCAGTACTTATGTATTTTTTTATCTAAAAACATTATATATATATATTTAAAATGAATTTATTCTTATTAATGTAGCTGATTTAGTGGTAAGGTTATAAAATTATACTATATGAAAGTTCATTTAAAGTCATAGTTTTTTGTATTGTATGTTTTTGAATAAATTATGTTCTTTTGAAATATATATAATAAAATACGAGGTTGTTCCATTCTACCCCCATTAAAATTAATTTCTTCCTGGAAATTCTATCAGTTTCATACAAAAAATGAGGAAACATATTTTTCATCACATACTTATGTTCCTATTTAAATTTTTTTAATTTATGATTCCACTAAATATCATTAATTAGTTGAGTAGACTTGTTCCATAAAACATTGTCTCTATGATACTACATTTATGTTTATTATTTTCTATTGAAAAGATCACTCCCTAGTTGTATGGCCCCATAGTTTAGTACATATTAAGGATCAGGTATATACTTACTTTGAAGAAACAAATGGAACACATCATGAACATAACATTGTTTCAATGGAAGAGGCAAGAGATAATCTACTGTCCCTACTTGATCAATAATCGTGAAGGGGACAATATAAAAATGGTTTGTCATTCCATAATTTTAAAATATCATAACCTTATTAGATGGAGAATATTAATTGAATACCTTTACACTAACTCCAAATTCCATATTTTGATAACTATTTTTTATGACTTTTCTATCAACTATGAGATTCCTTGATGTACTAGTGAATGGTTCAGAGTTTATCTTTTATTTCCATATAAACATTATATTACAATATCTTATTTTCTTAGCTTCATTATAGAAAATTTGAGTTATGTACAAATTTCAATATAGGTCTTCATAAGGATCCATCTGAATTACTGAGTGAGAACTACTAATGTTTGAAAACTCAACCAAAGGAAGGTTTAGATCCCAACCTACATTGGAATCCATATAATAAGACCTCTAAATATCCTTACGGGTATTAATTGTTAAGAATTAATAATACTCAACTATGTATCAAGAATCTTCTAAATACTTCACCAGAACATCAAGGTAAACCTAGGATCCCAATACTATATAATAGAATATGAAACTTCATCCAACCTTATCAGCTCTTTAATGTATATTCTAGAAAGATGATCATGATAAAAATATAATATGATTGTAATGAAGTGTGATGATTTTGTAAGGTGATCAGCTAAAACATAAATTTCATTATAGAACTTCAACATTTTGGCGAGTCCAATGAAAAAAATCAGGGTGATTTTTTTCATTTATATTCTTGTAAGAGTGATGGTTGTATCATCTCCTTAGACTTTCTTCAGTAATCCTAAACTTGCTGATATACTAAGAACAAAGATACACACCTCATAATATCTATCTACATGTTATCCCGTAGTAAATACTCTTTCAGATATCAATATATATTAATACTTCTAGTATTAATATGGAAGGATTGTGAAGGCCCACCAAATAGGTATTTAAAAAAATCCCAAAGGAATAAATACTTGAATAGGGGTATTACCATCCGCACAAAAGAAAAGTACCCAAGAATTGTGGATCAGATGATCCTCCAAGGAATCACGTGACCATTTCATGGTCATGAAAAGACTCCATGGAAGTAACGTAATCTACAGTGAACCCCACGGATCCCCCTTCAATGAACCTTCCTTCTCTTGCATAGGCTCTCCAAACAACTGATTGATCACCCCCCATGTCACACGGTTTTTCATTGGAAAGTTCTAAAAAAGCAATGTAAAACGTTTCCAAGAATATTTAGGAATAATATACAAATGGAGAAAACCACAGTGGTCATAAGTCTCATGTTATATATCATCATTGGGAAGAATAAAATTCCTGGATGATGTCCATGAACACTCGCAAGACCCCCAAACCATTGTAGTTTAAAATAAAGGATATAAATGGGAGGAGGGGAGAGGTACTCTTAGTCTCTAAAAGGCATGTGATGCACTCCTAGAATATACCAACCCCATCTTTGAAGACTACGTACATAAAATTGGAAACATGGGACAAAAAAAATCTTTATTTGATCATTATAATGAGTTTATAACTTTTTTTGAGCCCTTAAATCTAAAAATGGTTCCCTAGGGATCACATGAATGAAGGGATGAGAAAACATCCATGTAAGGGAAAAAACATAGAAATAAAAAATTACCACATCGATTAGAAGACATGGAATATTGAAAATAAAAGTCTTGTAACACATGGAATCATAACACATAATCATGGTATCATATAAAACTGAATTCATAGTAATGTGGAAACACTGTAAATCATGAATTTATCATTAATCAAGGCTCATTTTACATAGTGAATCATATGTAAAGTTTTACCACCTGGACCGTTGCACATTGTGGCACGAGTCAAGGCTAACCTCCAAGACCATTGAACATAATGCTTCATGAGACTAAATTTTACCCAATAAATTGGATATCTATCTAGGGACACCCATATTAACATGTTCATGAATATTATTTCCACATATAGAATCATACATAAACAATCATAAACATAATGGCACCCTTGGAAAGAAGTGAGTATCATCATAATTTCATAAAACATAATAAATGGGTGTATCATAAAAGTGTCCAAGAAAGAAAAAAATTAGAACATACAAGGACATTAATAAGGTAACATAGGCATATATCATGGTAATCGATGTAGAATAATATGTGAAAACATGTAAAATGGTATTTAATTATTTTTTCATTAAAACATTTTAGTACGGTGTTAAGGAAAAAACTAACAATCATTTAAAATAGAAAATGGAATAATATTTTGTAAAAAAAAGTGATGCAAGAAGGTTTTCATTATAAAACCAAAGGTTTTATAAAAATAATGGTGTCTTAAAACATATGGTAGAGTGTACTTGAAATTGGGTACGAATTTGAGAAGTTACCTTTAAACGGGTTTTCTTATCGAAAAGTATTGAGGAGGGAATCATTTAAAAACATCTATATCATCGAAAGATAATTATGAATGGATATTGATAAATAATTTTTGAGAGTATAAAAAGAATTTATAATATGTACAAAAATAGAATATATAAATTCATTTTGGTAGAAATAAATATAAATAAACCTACAGGAATAAAAGATTTTTAGGTAGAATCCCTTACAAAATATTGACATGGTATCAGGTGTACATAAGAGGACATGATGAGAGAGAAAAGGGGATTATAATATTTTATAAATCATGAGAGTAATATGGGGAAGGTGTAAAATCATACCCCCAACATCAGTAACTATTCCTAAAAGGACATAACATAGAGGGGATTCTTGACTAAATGTGAGAAAGAGATGATCCCTTACCTTAAGCCTAATGGTGTTCTTTTCTTGATATTAATGATCTGAATAATCAAATTAGGTTAATTAATTAATAATTAAAAACCCTTAAATATATTTTATTCATTTAGTATAACCTTATTACGTTCATTCATTTCCTATTTTATGAATTTAGAGGTTCAATTTCATTGTTTGGGAGCATTTTCTTCTTTGGTTTTAATGATCGGTTCACTAATATTCATGTTCGAATAAACATGAAGGATGAAAATGGTGTCCAGAATAGAAGTTATATGAAATTAGTGAACTTAAATAAGATAAAAAGGTTATAAAATTCCCTTTTTATTTGGATTGAAGGTAAACCATTATATAAACCATTACTGATAAACTCTTGGATTAATTTGGCGATTGGGATCAAAATTTACTTATTTTGTATACTTATTTTATATCATGTATGTAAAAGGATTCCAGAACATAACATAAGATAAAATAAATTTTTAATAGTCTTTTTAAACCATAAAAATGTTTTCATGATCAAAATTTTAGATTGTAATAAAAATTTATAACTCGTCGTTCTTAAATGTGATAAATTAACACATCTCTAATGGTGTTTTCATTTCTTTCGTATAAAATGAGGGGAAGGGAGATAGGATAATGAATTATCCCATTATAACAATAAAATTACATTATATTTATGGAAATTGAGTTTTTTTACCATTTGGATGAGGAAAGGTTAGGAATGAAAAGAGAACAAAGGAATATGAAAAAAATGAATAAAAAAGAAAAGTGGAAATTAGCCCTTCATTTAATATTCCTTGAGAGCCTCTTAAAGGGAGAGGATTTGGTATTTTGAGTATAAAAAGAGACTATGGATGTGGGGGACAATCTTTGGGACATATATGGGTAGAATTTAGGGATAAAAAATGTCTTTATAGGAGTGAAGAGTAGAGGGGAGTGTGGGTGGTTTTTATAATTGAGGGGAGGGGTATTCTTAATATTTCAATCATTAGTTTATTATTTTTTCCATAAGAAAAGAAATAGTGATTATTACCTGACCAAATATATTAATATGTGATTTTTAATTCTATCTATGGTTTCTTACATAATATATGATGCTAGGAATTGTCCAGTTAGCTTATAATGTATAAATACAGTAAATTACCGAATTTAACTATTCATAAAAAATTCAAGTATTTTTGAAAAATCTCCAAAATTACCTATAACCATTACTCAACATGTCAAATCCCAAAATGAAATCCATTTTTCAAAAAAAACTTCTAAATTTGATTAATTTAATTTTTAATTAAAATCATAATTTACATGAAAAATACAAATTATAAAAATATAACTGATTTTATAATGTTTTCAAAAATTACATAAGGTATTGTAAATTGATCTTAAAAATAAGAGACATAAAAAAATAATTTATGAATAAATTTTATGAAAATAGAATTTCATTTTTAATCATTAAAATATTCATGAATTTTTAATTAAATATTTATGACTTATAAAAAATACCAAAACTATAATATTATCACTTATAAGATGGGTAAATATTATTTATAATTTCATGTCTATGTTTTCTATTTACTATCAAATATAATATTCATAAGGTTCATATTACTATTCATAAGGGTAACATTACTATTCATATTGGTCAGTTACTATTCACCAAAAATTAAGTTTGTCTTATTGGGCTCCAAACTTTTTACTAATCGCAACTGTGTTTATTATATATTCAAAATTCAAATCACAAAAGTGATAGTATTTTGTTGAATGGTAATGTAGTACTTAGTATTTCATTATGTTGTGATTCCATATGATTATATGAAATAATTATATGAAGGGAATTTCCATTATTAAATATTGGGTCATTGCATTATTCCACCATATAAAATTTTTCCCTCAAAATTTCTTTTTACATTCAATGACATAAATAGGTACAGGTATTTTCCCTTCATCACCTCCTCTAGTTACCATGTTCCCTCTTCGTACTTATGGTTCTTCCATAGTACATTGACCAGGTGAGTAGTCTTGTTTCTTAGAAGTTTATCTCTCCGACCCAAGATCATAACCGGATGATCCTTGTATGAATGATCATTCTCCAATTGTACCACCTATTAAGAGAGTACATGTGAAGGGTCTGGTATGTACCAACTTAAGAGGGATACATGAATGACATCATGTACTTTAGACATGGTGGGTGGGAGTTCTAGTTTTTAGGCCACAACCCCGACACAATCAAAAATCTCAAAGAGGCCTTTGTACCTAGGAGTTAACTTTCCTTTCTCCCAAAACCTCAGGACCTTCTTCCATGTCAATATGTGTAGAAATACTATATATCTATCTATGAGCTCAAGGTCTCATCGATGATTGTCTAAACAACTCTTTTGTCAGATTTCGGATTCCCTGATGTACTGTTGAATGGTTTTCACCCTATCCACCACTTATTCGACCATTTCAGGTCATAGAACCTTGCACTCACTGACTTAATCCCAACACATCGATGTTCTACACCTTTTCCCATAAATTCCTTTGTATGGTTCCATTCAGATGTTCGAGTGAAAACTAATGTTGTGGGATAATTCAACTAGTGGATGATTTTGTTCTCATCATCCTTTGATCTCCATAGAAAATGCCTTCAACATATCATCCAATGATTGAATAGTACGCTTAGATTGGCCATCAGTATGAGGTAGATAAGTTGTACTAAGGTTTAGTTCAGTGCTTAGAGCATGTCAGAGACTTTTCCAGAACAATGAGGAGAATCTTGAATCTCTATCAGATACAATAGATAGTGTTACTCCATGAATCCTTACCACCTATTTGATATATATATGTGAAAAATTATCTTATGAGAATTCCTATCGAATTTCATGATAGTGAGATGTCATTGTGAGATGATCCACAATGTCCCATATATCATTGTTTCCACTCGATGTCCTTGGAATTCCTATGACAAAGACTACGGTGATGTTTTACGATGTTGTCATGACACGTCAAATTAATTATGTTTTTAAGGTTTATTTATAGTTTAGGGAAGACCCTAGGTCGTTTCTCAATGATCATTGGTGGATTAGAGTGCGTATTTTTAATAATGATTACTAAAAGTGGGGGTGATTTTGAAAACATTTTTAAGAAAATATCTTAACTTAAATAGTTTAATAGTTGATAGAATAAGGTGGAGTATTATTAATTATGAGATAAATAGATCACTCCAATTTCACTACACATATTTTATAGTTCATTGTTCTGAAAATTTCACATGGTTTTGTTTAATTCTTTGGTTGAGGGTTGTCAAGATCTATATTCCCCTATTTCCTCTCTAAACGTTGCACAAAGTAACAACCCTTGACACAACAATCTTGTTGTCAAGGTTTTAACATCAAGAACATATTAAAGGCCAAAAATTAATAATAATATCTTTTTTATGCATCATAGAAAGAGGATCATTGTGTTTCCCAATCAGAACAAGTCAAGTTTCCCACATGAAATTTCAACACAATTGGTGTGGAAATTAAATGTGGTTCACTTAATTTAACCCAGCAAATGAACTCATAGGAGAATCATGTTTAGATAAGACATAAGTTAAATTATCCAAACACAAATTACACAAAACCAGTAAAGTATCAAGTTCAAGAACTCCCTCGCCAGTATGTGTAGCTCCCTCAAAATGATCGTCCACCGTTTAGCTCTCCATCGAGTGGAGGAGGAGGCTCGGGTGGAACTCACTCTTCTTCATTGATATCCCTATGAGGATAGGGGTGTCTAGAACTTTAATTTGGTGGAGGTAACTCCTTTGGGTCTCCAAAATACCATAGCTTTTCCTTCTGTCTGAACATGAAAATGAGGAGCCCAAGGATCGATTTTATAGGGAAATGGGAAGGTGGTTTTGAGCACACGGAATTATTAAAACCACTTGTCATAGGTGTTAAGACCTTTAGATAGCCTTATCATTATTTTGAGAAAAGAAAAAAGTTTTATCCCCACCACTTGGATATATCTACCAAATGTTTGGCACAATTTGGACACCTATAGCCTGAGATATGGACTGATCATAGCACACCACTTTGGAATCCGTGCAGATTTGGTGTAATAGACAGATTAGGTAGGGAAGGCCATCAGATGGCCGAATGAGTCTTGTGTTTCTTCATAGGAAATATATCCTAATTAATTTTGGAACAAACCAAAAACTTTCAGCCCAATTGGATGCATGGTCTAGTAGCAGCGTGCGGATTAATCCACTAGTGTGATTGGATCATGCGTAGTTTGGCCCATTTTTCTTGGACATCATCATGGACCCTCCAAATCACCTTCACCTTCAATGAAATTATCAGGAAAATTAACATTGGAATCTTTAATAAAGATAAACACAAAATAAATTATTCAAACATGTAATTCAATTTGTTATTATTTATGTAATTTACAATACAAATTAGGTTTAATAAAACGGTGTATGGGTGAAAATGACACAGTGAATCGGGGTACGATCACACCCCCACACCTAAACATTTTCACTCCTGGGAAAAGTAACATATCCAATAAAATGATGCATATATATATATATTCCCATCATCATGAAGATTTAACATTTGAGGAAATTTTAATTCACTACAGTAATGTGATCAATGCAGGAATAACACCAAGGAGTTCTTCCTAGTGAAAATAGAAAAAGATGTCTTGTAAACCATATCATAATAAAATTAAATGAGATTCATGACACCAACATGAGAAAGGAATTAAAAAGTCAACCATTACACTAACTCTCTTTGTCTGTGTCTAAAAACCATTAAATTCTATTCTTTCCACTTTCTATCAAACAAATCTAGGTTATATAAACATTATTCAGCTTTAAATGATATTACACCAAACCTGTCCTACATCCTTTGCAATCATATTTCAAGACCCACACACTTAAGAATTACTAGAAGTCAAACCATAATCTCCTGGCCTAGATATCCCCATATGTTGCACATTTCATCACTCCCCTCATTTATTATATATATTTTCTGATGTTGCATTCGGAACAAATCTCACACTCATCTCTCGACCATTTTTTGATCTCTTCACGACAATAATCGCAATAGTTATAACAAGATCAAAGGTTGAGGATGAGTTGTTTTTGACCTTCCAAGATAGAATTTTTTTGTGAGGGCGTAAAATAGTCGGACATTAGGTACACATGCCTAGGTCAATATGTTAGAGTAATGAAACAGATCAGATAAGGAATGATGGTATGAAAATATCATTTAAAGCTGAAAAATATTAATCTGACATAAATTCACCTTATATTAAGTAAAAAATATTCATACTTATTGGTTTGGTGAAAAAATGTATGGAGATATTAGTGACACAGTTTTCCCAAAACTACTCACTCAAGGGGTGTCAATCATCTCAAATGTTTCATAGTGATACAACCATTTATATCATTGACAGAAAACTGATTCACTAAAAATCACTCCCTAATGTTAAATTCATACAAATATTATTTTTTACAATTATTTATTGTCTTTTTTACTATCCCCCCAATGGGGGAAAATTTAAAATACCATAAATAAGGAAAAAAGAGACAAAAGAAGAAAGAGAAAGAGAATAAAAATGAAAATTCATATCTAACCCAAGAATGTACCCATCCCCCACACCTAGAATATGCAGTTCCCTCACTGTAATAATTGAGTGGGTGAGAGGGAAAGATAAAACCTGGTGTGTTTCTATTGTATGTTGCTTCTTGAACATGGAGTTCCTCCATTAGGATCTCCGAAAGGGATTCGTGGAATTGCTTCAACCACGTCCCATTAACAGGGAAGTTTTTCTTGGTTTCTTCATTTTTAACCTGAAAAACACCAAAGGAAGATACATTATTAACAGCCTATGGGAAAAACCAGCAGGAACGAAGATTACCTGGATGCAACTTCAGCCTTGAATTATAAAGAAGGACCTTCTTCCCAATTTGGAATTGAAGATGAAGTATAAGACGGTCGTGGGTAGCCTTGGATTTCTCCTTATAAATTCTGGAGTTTTCATATGCATCTCTTCTCATTTCATCCAACTCCTAAATTTGAATCTTCCTTTGAGATCATGCACCGTAATTATTAAAATTGCATTGTTTGATGGCCCAGTAGGCTCGATTCTCAATCTCAATAGGGGTTGAAAACTCATTCCAAACACAAGACGATTGGGTGACATTCTAATGGGATTTTTTAAAGTAGTACGGTAGGCCCATAATGAATCATCAAGTCGAAGACTCTAATATTTTCTATTGGGTTGAACTGTTTTTTCAAGAATCTGTTTTACCTCTCTATTTGACACCTCGGCTTAACCGTTGGTTTATGGATGATATGGAGTAGACACTCTATGACTGACCCCATACCTATGCAAAAGTGATTTCATTGTTCGGTTACAGAAATAAGAACCTTGTTCACTGATGATGAACCTTGGTAACCCAAACCTACAGAATATTTGGGTTCTCTAAAATTCTACAACTACCTTAGATTTATCAGTCCTTTTAGCTCATGCCTCTACCCATTTGGACACATAAGAAACTTTCAGAAGAATGTACAAGTTGCCAAAGGAATTGGGAAATAGAACCATAAATTCAATTCCCCAAACATCAAAAATGTCAGGAATGAGCAATGGTTTTTGTGGAATTTCATTTCTTTTAGATACATACCCCCATTCATTGACAATGAGTACAAGAATTGAAAAAATCATGGGCATCCTAAAAAAGTGTTGGCCAAAAATGGCTAGAATCAAGGACCTTGTGGGTAGTCTATTAGGGACCAAAGTGGCCCCCGCAAGAAAGAGTGTGACAGAATTTAAGGTCAGACTGAAACTCGATATCGGGAACACAGCGCCTAATGACATGATCACTACATGTGCACCAGAGGTAGGGGTCATCCCAAATGTACCAACGAGACACAGGTTTTATCTTACCGGTATGGTTTTTTTTTTGAAATCAGTAGGAATGCAAGATACTACCATATAATTTACAATTTATGCACACCAAGGAATAACATCTTGCACTCGGTACAATTGATCATCAGAAAACATATCATTTATAGGAATACAGGGGGATGATTCAATGTCTGAGGATGGTGGGATCCTACTGATATGATCAGCCACCACATTCTCTGCTCATTTTTTATCTCTAATTTCTAGATTAAATTATTGATGGAGGAGCATCCAATGAAATAGTTGTGGCTTGGCTTCTGGTTTCTTAAGGATATACCGGAGGACTGCATGGTCTAAGAACACAATGAATTTGGACCCCAAAAGGTATGACCTGAATTTTTTCAAGGTGAATACAATGGAAAGGAATTCCTTTTCAGTTGTGGTGTAGTTTTCTTGCGAAGGGTCCAAAGTACGTGAGGCATAGGCTATGAAATTTTGAGCTCGGTCAAACCTTTGTGACAAAACTGCCCCAACTGCATAGTTTGAGGTGTCACACATGAGCTCAAATGGTAAATCCCACTGAGGTGGTTGGATTATTGGGGGTGACATGAGACTCCATTTTAACATATTAAAATATTCCTCAAATTCTTTTTCAAAAACAAATTCTTTGTCTTTTGGTAGTAATCGGGAGAGGGGGAGTGTAATTTTACTAAAGTCGTGAATGAAACGATGGTAAAATCCCGCATGACCTAGGAAATATCACACATCACGTATATTTTTGGGGAATTTAATGGAATAAATGATATAAACTTTTGATTTATCTACTTGGATACCATCCCCATAAATGACATCCCCCAAAACTATACCTTGTCACACCATGAAATGGAAGTTCTTATAATTTAATACAACTTTTCAATACAGCAACATAGGAATGAACCAAGACTACTCAAACATTCATAAAAATAAGATCCATAAATAGTGAAAAAATCCATGAATACTTCCATGAAATTCTCTAGGTAATCCGAAAAAAAACTAACCATGCATCATTGGAATGTACCTGGAGCATTGCACAGACAAAATGGCATCCTTCTATAGGCAAATGTTCCAAAGGGGAATTAAAGGTTTTCTTTTCCTAATCCTCAGTGGAAATATGGATCTGAAAGTATCCAGAATACCCATCAAGGAAACATTAGTGGGACTTACCTGCTAGCCTATCTAGAATTTGGTCAATGAATGGAAAAGGGAAATGGTCCTTCCTTGTGTGTTGGTTTAGTTGATGATAGTCTATACAGACACACCAACAATTCTGCACATGCTTTGGAAACAATTAATTATTTTCATTTTTAGTTACTATAAGGCCAGTCCTTTTCAGAACTACTTGAATGGGACTGACCCATTGGCTGTCAGAGATGGGGTAAATGATTCCAGCTGACAATAACTTTGTTACATCATTTTTTACAACATCTAGGAGGTTTGGGTTCAGTCGACGTTATGGATGCCTCACTGGTTTATCCTCATCATTTAACAAAATATAATGTTTAAAAATTGCTGGGTTAATACAAATATTTTCAGCAAGTGTCCAACCCAAAGCTTTTTTATACTCTTTCAGAAGTTCAAGCAGTCGCAATTCAAGCACATGAGGGAGTGAACTAGAAATGATGACGTGTAACTTGTTTCCATTCTCAAGATATGAATATTTTAAATCTTGAGGCAGTTGTTTTAGTTCCAATTCAGGTATATTTTGGATTGATAGGAGTGTGTGTGGATGTGATAGGTCACTGATCTCATCTTACTGCTCAATGGTACAAACCTCGAATAATTAATGAGCTTTTACAAGCTTTGCAGTATCATTAATGGTTAGTGGATCATTAGTGTTCAAGAAATCATCAATCAATGAACATGCATGAAACTTTTCTAGATCAATACAACAATCAATGAATGAATAATTTACTAGCATTTCTATTAATGAAGAAAAATCAGAAAGGGGGTCGGGGGAAAGAAAAGTAGATTTTTTCAAGGGTAGGGAGTACATCAAATGAATTAACAGATAGAGAGGAATTTCTTCTAATGGGTGCTTCAGGGCGTCAAGGATGTTGAAATAGACTATGTCACCACCAAATTCCATAGATAATGTACCATTATGGACATTATTTTTGGTTTTGGAAGTATTGAAGAAAGGTCTCCCCAATATCATAGGGGCATGTCCATTCATCCTATCATCCTCCATTTTAACCACCTAAAAGTCAGTAGGAAAAATTAAATTTTGGACCCTCACACGAACATCCTCTAACACACCAGAGAGGTGTGCAGTACTTCAGATAGCTAGTTGAACAATAATTCCAGTGGGATTCAGTTCCCCGACCATCAATGTAGAGTAAATAGAGTGAGGCATCACATTTATACAGGCACCTAAATCAAGCATATCATTATAAAAATAATACTCCCATATGGTGCATGGAATTGAGAATGTTCTAGGATCATTTCACTTGGTGGGGAGTGATGGCTTCATCAATGTTGAAATATTTCTTCCCACGATCACTTTCTCATCAACTCAAAGTCGCCTTCGGTGTGTACACATACCCTTTAGAAACTTAGCGTACCGTGGAATTTTCCTAACAGCATCAATCAATGGGATGTTAACCTGCACTTTCTTGAAAATTACCAATATTTCTTTATCATGTTCAGTTTCCTTCTGTATTCTGGGTTGGTTTTACCTTTGAGGAAATGGAAGTGGAATAGTTGGGCTAGGTGACTCCTCAATATTCTCACTCTTTCCTTTGGAAGGGATTATCTCATGACATGGTTCTTCAACATTTGGAACAATCTTAGTGGTTGGGATGGAGGTTTCCTTAGGAGGGGATGACTCTAATGGAGGATTCATTTTAATTTCTAGTTGTTTTCCACTCCTAAGGGTGATGTCACTATCATTTCTTTTATCCCAAGGTACAACTACTGGTTGAGAGGGATGTTTTCCTCACCCATGACATTGAATTTCACCAACTGAGTTATCTAGTTTCCCTAATTGGGTTTTGAGGTCTTGTATGGATACCTGAGTGGTTTGTTGGAATTGGATATTGTTGGTAGCCATTTATTTCATCAGATCATCTAGGCTACGCTCGGGTTTTTGAGGGGTTTGATGGAATGTTCTTTGGGGTGGTTGAGGGTTTCTAGGTGGTGGTGGTTGATGAATAATCTGCCCTGTTTGGTTCCATTATTGTTGAGGTTGCTTTGAATACCCCCTTTATTATAGGTTTGGTTCTCCTTCCACCAAGAGTTGGATGGATAGTATGGTTCTTGCCTAAAGGGTTGGTTATAGTGGCGTCCTGGGAAGATTGCCTCAAAACTCTCAGAATTTAATCTCAATTGGTGGCATTGGTCTGAGTAGTGGGTGTTAGAAGAATATATACCACAATGGATGGGAGGAGGAGATTGAGATTTCCCTTGGGATAGAGCAAGTTGTTGAAGACGGTTACTTACCTTTTCAAACATTGTGTCTATCTTCTTCTTGAATTCAGTAATTTTCACCTCAAGGACACCTCGAATGGGTATGCTAGACCTTGTACCGAATTTTTGAGGGTTTGTGCCATGTTCTCAATTAAGTTCTTTACAGCAATTTGGGTCTTATCTACCAACACATCACCTGCAATAGTATCAATCATATTTCGATCAATTGGGATTAAACCTTCATAAAAATATTGAATTAAATGTTGTTCACTTATTTGGTGGTGTGGGAAACTTGAACATAATCATTTAAATATTTCCCAATATTCATGAAGTCTTTCCCCTTGAGATTTCCTTATCCCACAAATTTCTTTCCTTATTCTTTCAGTTCAACTGGCTGGGAAATATTTTTCAAGGAAAAGGTGTTTCATGTCCGCCCAACCTCTTATTGGTGAATTAACATAATACAACCAATATTTCGCAGCGACTTCTAAAGAAAATGGGAATGCTCTAAGCTTTACTTGTTACTCATCCACATTAGCAGGTTTTAATATTAAACAAACAGTATGAAATTCATTTAAGTGCTTGTGTGGATCTTCTCCAGGAAGTCCATGGAATCTTGGTAATATATTATTTAAACCAGATTTTTGTTCAAAATTGGGTGCCTCTCCTTGTAATAAAATGTATGTGTCTTTAATATCAACATCAAGTGAGGTTAGTTATTTTAGTGTTCAATTTTTTTCAGCCATGTTATTCATGTTAATTTCAGTTTTAATGTGGGTTCTCAAAGATGAAGAAGAAGGATCAAGATGAGTGTTGATGTTTTGTGCGTCCTCCTTCAAAGGTTCATCTTGTGTATCGTGGGGTTTCTAATATAGGATCATATCTAGTTCTTGTTCGAAAGGTTGTAAGTCTCCTGGAGTAGAACACATCATGCACTAAACCTACACACAAATGGATCAGAAATACAAATATATAGGTAGATGTATTAGATAAAACAAAAAAATATTTGCAAAATTTACAAAAAAAATTATATAAAAACATGCACTAAAACCAAAACGCTCCTCGAAAATGGCACCATAATTTCACCACGTTGTCTTGAAACATCAAATTGATTATGTTTTTAAGGTTTATTTATAGTTTAGGGTAGACCCAAGGTCGTTTCATGGGGAGCGTTTGTGGCTTATAGTTTTTGTATTTTTAATAAAGATTACTAAAAGAGGTGGGTGATTTTGAAAACAATTTTAAGAAAATAAATTAACTTACACTATTTAATAATTGATAGAATAAGGTGGAGGATTAAGAATAATGAGATAATTATATCACTTCATGTTCAGTACACATCTTGGATAGGTCATTGTTCTGAAAATTTCACATGGTTTTGTTTAATTCTTTGGTTGAGGGTTGTCAAGATCTTGATTCCCCTCTTGCCTCTCTAAACGTTGCACAATGTACCAACCCTTGACACAACAATCGTGTTGTCAATGTTTATACTTCATGAACAGATTAAAGGCTACCAACGAATACTAATATCTTTTGTATGTGTGAGAGAAAGGGGATCCTTGTGCTGCCCAATCAAAACAAATCAAGTTTCCCACTTGAAATTTCAACCCAATCAGTGTTGAAATGAAAAGCGGTTCACTTAATTAAACCCAAGAAATGAACTCAGAGGAGAAAAATGTTTAGATAAGACATAATTGAAATAATCATCACACAAATTAAACAAAACCAGTAGAGTATCAAGTCCCAGAACTCCCTCCCAAGTATGTGTAGCTTCCTCAAAATTGTAACACCCTGAGATTTTATGAAAAATATTCTTTTTAATTTTATTGATGTCTTTTGTTGTACGCTACACCAAAAGGAGCTTGCACAAAACGCGTCCTTGACTTTCCATTCATTACACACAATCGTGACCTTCCTCGATAGCGTGTGTAGTACGCAATACCAAGTTTCACTAAACAACGATATGCTATTAAAATATTATTAAAACTAGCTGATATGAATAGTAATAACCACTTTTTGAAATTTTGTAAATTTTATTTTTCAAAATGGACTTCATTTTTGGATTCAGAATATCGAAATTAGCTTAGGGTGAAATTTTGGTACTTTTCGGATAACATTCATATTCTGATGAATAGTGAAAATTATTAAATTTTAATTAAAAAAAAACTTTTTCAATCGAAATAATTAATAGTGATAAATTATTATTTTGAGTGGTTTAAAGTATATTTAGAATATATTTTTACAATTTAATACAATTTTGGTCATTGGATGTAATTTCACATTTAAACAAGACATAAACAAGTGTCAATCTTTTGATAGTTATTATCTCTTAAGAACACGCTATTTGTTTTGACAACGGGAATTAATTTTTAAATTAATTAATTCAAATGATATGTTTTGAATTTGGTAAAATAGAAATCATTTTTGAGTTCATAATATCAAATATAGCTTATGACTAATTTCTGGTATTTTTCTGGAAACTTTCATTTTTTTATGAATAGTGAAACCACTAAGTGGTAGTTAAAAAATTAATTTTTCATAAAACTTAATTTTACCGCTTCTGTGAGTGGAATTTGAAAAATTAGAGAGACATAGTTGATGTCAGTAAGTAAAATGTGATTCAATGAGATGAAAATAATTTTTGGTGAATAGTAACTTTTTACTTTTATTTACCACGGTTAAAAGTAAATAGGGTAATTAAGGGTAAAAATGATATTATTATTACCCTAACACATGTCCTAATTCTATTGGAAAAGTGTAATTCGACCAAAAACAACCTTAGGAATAACATATGACCATTTAGGCCCACTTGGATTAGATTAGGACATTTATAATTAATTTATTTAAAGAAGGGTTAAAATAGTTACAATCAAAGTTTAATAAGTATATCATTTTTAATATAGGGTTATAAATAAGATAAATTCAATTATAAAAATTCATTAGAAATCTAAAACGATTTTATGTATAATGATATTTTATTTGTAATTTTTAGACTTTAAATAATTTAATTTATTTATGACACAATGATGATGTAGTAATTATCTTATTAATGAAATATTGACATACGTGATGTTACAAATACCCAAATAAATATAATTTGACACTTTTTATGAATTAAACTAATTTTATAGGTTAATATGACATGTCATTATTGATTTAATTATCTTTTTTCGAACTAATCATTCTATTATGAGTTTCACAAAAATCAATTACTAAATAGTGTCAAAATAGACATAAAATTGTTTTTAAAACAAATATTATATTAGTAATTATTATTTTATTCTTAAAAATCTAAGGTTCGGCCAACTTACTTAGATACGGTTATATATATTAATAATAAACAACTTGGGATTCGTTTGGCTGCTTATAGTAAGCTAATTAACCTTATGGTATAAGAACACAAGAAGACACGGTAAAAGTAAAATTATTTTACTTAATGTTAAATATAAATGATAAGGTTAAAATAGGAACCTAACCTTGTCTAAATTCTATTGGATGAGAGGATTTAGACCCATTCCCACCTTACCTTTGAAATAAATCAAATTGGATCTATTTAAAACCGAATTTGACTTTATAATAAAATAATAGTTTTAGTTATTCCAAAGGTGCCCCTCTCCTCCCTTATAAAAGGGCACCTCCTCCCCCTCTTCCTCACACCACTTTGAGCCTTAATTATCGGCCAACCCATGCCAATTTCCCCTCTCCACTTCCCTAGAGACATCCTAGAGGTCCAGGTCTTCCTCAAGGACCAATTTTAGTTCCCTAAAAGGAGATCTCAATGAGGAGCTTCAAAGAAGAGGTAATGTCTGATTACCAATTCTTTCAACTTTATTTCTTCTTCCACTTCTTCTTATTTAGTTTTTTCATTATGAAGTAATAACATCAGTATCACTAATATAATGATATGTTATTATAAGTATGAAACAACCTTATTTCACCATCTATCCATCCTACGGAAAACGAAATCACCGCGTGTGCGTATGTACGGAATACCGTCTCCACGCCGTGGTGAAATATATTTTCCACCACCACCTTACTTGGATGGGTATAATGGTGTAAATAATAACTATATATGATTATTTTAAAGTGATATTGATTCTTAAATAGTATACATACACTCAAATATATTCCAACAATCATGAGAATGATATCATCGCTCGTGCGTACGTACGGACTACCGTCTCCACGACGCGATGAGATTCATTCTCCACTTTAACCATTCATGAATGATTATAAAGTATATATAATAAGTAATCAATAAATATATGACATTATAATGACACTGGATTTATTTGTATATATATTTATGTCATCTACTTAATTCTATTCAACTCAATAAAGAAACAAAAACAGCGTTCATGCATACGTACGGCCTACTGTCTCCAAGAACATTGTACTTCTTTCCATTTAATGATTTATTATATATATGCATATTGTGAGTATATATTATATATAAAGCATGTTTTATATTCTGGAATTAAGTAATCATTATCTAAGTAATCATATGAATAATTACAAGTCAAAACACGGACGACAAATGAAACAATTTTACCCAAAACGCTCTTTAACATGGAATTTACAAAAGAACGGGTAATATAAAGTCATAAGTGAACCATATATGATATCATAACAATAAGTATGATTCTGGAATAAGTCAATGACATTATTTAAATCATTATACAGGATGTTCGGACACTTACGAAGAAAATTGGACCTAAGGTAAGGGATAATTTTGCAAATCTCATTTTTATCCGAGATTTCTTATTCGTATGTATTTACTGGGGTTATTTATATCATTAATGTCCATGTTTTATAAAAGTGTTTTCATGTATGATTAAAGTCCTTTTTACCCATTTTTTACTTTTACTACATGGTATGTGAGGAATATTTCTTTTGTTTACGTTACGAGGTACGTTTTTGACTTTTCCGACAAAAGTACGAGGAGAATGTTATTTTTAACTTATACGGCGTGAATGGATTTTTACGGTTTCATAATGCCTCATTTTCATTAATCTTACTCTACATGATTTTATGACTATTTTCAACAAAATACTTTTATTTTAAAAGTTCATGGCATTTTTTAAAAAGAAAATGATTTTGACGAAGAAAGGATATTTTCCTCAAGAATTCATTTCAAATGTTTTATCAAAACCATTTTCCATCTAAGATGACATTATTTGATATGTGTATGTTTCAAGTTTAATGTCTCTATGATTTACATGGTTCACTTTTTATGATGAAATGTCCATTTGTTTTATATGGATTTTAAAATGATGGGATGATGTTTATGAAACCCATTTTATTCTTTGGGTTATGATGAATGTTTTATGTTTATTTTGTGGCACAAGTAAGAATGATTTTACTATGAGATGGGTGGGACCTATATCTCCCTCCAATGCATTGGGTAAAGATTTTATATCTCATGAGATAGACATGGCTGGAACAGCAGGTTAAACTGGTTCAGTAAAACAGGACTGAAACGAGGAGTGAACTCGGTTCAGAAATGGACTTTGTCCACTAAGATAGTCTTGGCAACGAGTCTTGACTAATAAGAAATGATTCTATATGATTATGTGAGTATTCCACAAAGTTTCATGTTTTATGTTTTGATTATTGGGATTACATTTCACTACTATGATTTATCCCATGTTATGATATTATGATCTCTTTTACAGGTTAAGATTTCCAAAATGTTATGTTCTTATGAATATGATGTGATTGATTTTTTCTTTTGTTTACCCTTACTGAGAATTTGAGCTCACCCTTTTATGTTTTCTTTTCCCCAGGATATAAAGAAAGGTTTTAGGTAAGAAAAAAAGGGGAAGATCTTTATAGGAGATGTTGAAGATCTTTCACCATGATTAGAAGATTTTATTCTGAGTTTCCAAAGATACTAAACTATTACGGTCCTTGTGTGTGTTTTATTGTTATGTACTAACTATTCCGCAAAAGTAATGTAATGTTCATGTACGTTAAGCTTCGGGTCTCTACAGTTGGTATCAGAGAAAAGGTTTAGTCAACCTTTGGAAACTAGGATGCAAGAACTTTAGTGAGATCCCTAGAGATATTTCTAAGGTATGTCTAGGGATGTCCTTAAGGTTAAGTATACGTATAGGTTATAGTACTATAATTATGCTAACAATCATAAAATAAAACCTAAGATATAGATATTTAAGGTACTCCCCCTTTATTATGTTGTTTTCCATAGCACAATTCTTGCCTCTCACACTATTATTTTTGGGTTTTAGACGATGGCTGGAACCCGAAGGAACCGTGTTGATCAATGCAATGGAAAATGGAATGATTGTCCTCCTGAACGAACAAATGTTATGGGAGATGGAGTGCAAAATATTATCTCTATACTTACACAAGCTATGAATCATCCTGGACTTCCAAATGAGCAGAGAAGGGAACAATATTCTATTGAGTCCTTCATGAGGCAACATCCACCTTCTTTCAGTGGGCCTTCCGATCCACTTGTTGCTGAACAATGGATCAGTACCACTAAAATGATATTTTCAGTTCTTCAATGTTCTGAACATGATAAAGTCATCTTAGCAGTATATCGTTTGGAAGGTGAAGCTGATCAATGGTGGAATCTTATCAAGAATACAAGGCCAAGAGATGAAATTTAGCACATGGAATGGGACGAGTTCAAGAACTTATTTTTCAATAAGTACTTCCCTCGTATTATTCGAACAAATATGGAGAAGGAGTTTCTTTAACTAAAGCAAAAGGATTATGAATCTATTGGTATATACGAAGAGAATTTTACAAGGCTTGCCAGGTATGCATCTGGATTTATCATCCAACCTGAAAGTAAAGTTGATCGATTTTTCAGTGGCTTAAAACCAAATCTTCGAAGGGCATTAGCTATAAGAGACTTCAGTAGCTATGAAGAAATTGTGTGTTGTGCTATCAAGGTAGAAATGTAAGTTGGTGTTACTTATCCATCTCATAGTTTTGACAAGAAATGAAAGATGGAGTTCAAGGAGAAATCTCATAATAATGGTGAAAAGAAGATGAATGTTTCCCTATGCTCAAAGTGTGGAAAGAAGCATGGTGTAGATTGTCTTAAAGGGACAAGTAAATGTTTCAAATGTGGAAAGGAAGGTCATCGAGCATTTGAATGCCGCGATGATGGGAAGAAGATGTCTACTGATGCAAACAAAGGAAGGGATACACAGAATGAACCTACTACACTTCAATGCTTCAAGTGCAAGGAAATGGGGCATTATGCTAATAAATGCCCTAATCCAAGGGTTAGTGATGATCGACATGAGAAACCACTTAAGACAAAGGACAAAGGGAAGTCACATGCGATCACTATTGGTGATGTTGAATATGACAATAATGTGGTGGAATGATTAAGTGTTTATGTAATGGGATTCCAAAATAATGTTGTATATAGTATCGTGGAATATTGGAATATTTATGTATTGGTATATTGTGGTTTTCAATGGTACCGGTAACCATGGAATGTGATTGAGATATTTTTGGAAAAAAGATGATATGCACATAATGGAAGGAAAACTTGAAAATGAAATGTTTGACCATATTCATGAGCTCATGACTGATATAAGGAGAAGGTTATATCATGGTTTGGGTATATAGAATTTTTGGATTTTGGTATGTGTAAAGTGTTAACTTTTGACTGCATTCATGTTTTCACTAAGGTTCAATGGGTATTCATTCTTCAAGAGAATACATGATTAAGGTATTCACATGTTTGTAATTTGACCAACAAGACATATCTTATGATATATGGGGATCAACGATGGTATTAAATATCTGGTAATCATCTTCACTATATTATGAGAGTGGACTGCAGTATTATGGATAAGCCTTAATATTGGAATGGATTATGTTGGACATAAGTTAGTATTGTTTAAGGATAGAATTTTTTTCGATATTATTGATGGGATGTTATAGTAATATAGTTTTAGAAAAAGGACAACCTGCAGGACGGGCGACAGCCCATCGCGTCGGACAAGGTCGTGGGAATTGAACCCACAACTGAAGTGCGACTGGCCTTTATCGCCTACCACTGGCCTACAGGAAGTCCCTGGTTAGTAGAAAATAGTTTTATTTTATTAAGCGGTATTATATATGAAGTATAAGTTCATTTTTGGAACCATATACGATTAGTCTAACCATAAGATGGACTTATAACTTTTGCTAACCTTTTGTTTGAAAGAGATGGAATGACCCATCATTCTATCACATGATCTGCTAACACATCATGAATAACAAATTCAACTTCATTTCTTTAAGGGATGAAGTGGAAATTGTTCAATTCACGAACAAAACTGAGATTGTACCAAAATCAAGCAAGTATTTCTTCTAATTCAAAATTTTCAATTTTAGGGAAATGATATTGAAAACCAAAAATGTTGTCCTAGTGCTCTTATATCCGATGAATCAAATGGTACCTAAGATCATCACATATTTATGGCTTTGTGATTGATGGCTTTTTCATAGCCATGTTCTCTACCACACTCCATCAGAACATGATGGTTAGATTTTTCTTCCATATCCATATTTTCACCTATGTTCTCCTACGTGGAAACCCAGTGATGAGTTAATTTGGGTAACCGTTACATTTTATACTTTAGTTTTTAAAGCCATGTTTTGGTATTCCTTTTTATGATGTGGGTTTCTATTAAAGAAAAATTCGTGTAGTAAACCATTTATAACTCCGCCGAATTTCGAGGGAGAAATTCATTTAAAGGGGGGTAGAATGTAACACCTCGAGATTTTATGAAAAATATTCTTTTTAATTTTATTGATGTCTTGTGTTGTACGCTACACCAAAAGGATCTTACATAACACGCAACCTTGACTTGCCTTTCATTACACGCAATCACGACCTTCCTCAATAGCGTGTGTAGTACGCAATACCAAGTTTCACTAAACAACGATATGCTATTAAAATATTATTAAAACTAGCCGTTATGAATAGTAATAACCAAGTTTTTAAATTTGGTAAATTTTATTTTTCAAAATGGACTTCATTTTTGGATTCGGAATATCGAAATTAGCTTAGGGTGAAATTTTGGTACTTTTCGGATAACTTTCATATTCTGATGAATAGTGAAAATTACTAACTTTTAATTAAAAACAACTTTTTCAATCGAAATAATTAATTGTGATAAATTATTATTTTGAGTGGTTTTAAAGTATAATTAGAATATATTTTTACAATTTAATACAATGTTGGTCATTGGATGTAATTTCACATTTAAACAAGACATAAACAAGTGTCAATCTTTTGATAGTTATTATCTCTTAAGAACACGCTATTTGTTTTGACTATGGGAATTAATTTTTCAATTAATTAATGCAACTGATATGTTTTGAATTTGGTAAAATAGACATCATTTTTGAGTTCATAATATCAAATATATCTTAGGCCTAATTTCTGGTATTTTTCTGGAAACTTTCATTTTTTTGATGAATAGTGAAACCACTAAGTGGTACTTAAAAAAATGAATTTTTCATAAAACATAATTTTACCGCTTCTGTGAGTGGAATTTAAAAAATCCAAGAGACATCGTTGATGTCAGTAAGTAAAATGTGGTTCAATGAGATGAAAATAATTTTTGGTGAATAGAAACTTTTTACTTTTATTTACCACGGTTAAAAGTAAATAGCGTAATTAAGGGTAAAAATGATATTATTATTACGCTAAAACATGTTCTAATTCTATTATACAAGTTTAATTCGACCAAAAACAACCTTAGGAATAACATATGACCATTTAGGCCCACTTGGATTAGATTAGGACATTTATTATTAATTTTTTTAAAGAAGGGTTAAAATAGTTAAAATCAAAGTTTAATAAGTATATCATTTTTAATATAGGTTTATACATAAGATAAATTCGACTATAAATATTCATTAGAAATATAAAACTATTTTATACATAATGATATTTTATTTGTAATTTTTAGACTTTAAATAAATTAATTTATTTATGACACAATGATGATGCTGTAATTATCTTATTAATGAAATATTGACATAATTGATGTTAAAAATACCCAAATAAATATAATTTGAGAATTTTTATTAATTCCACTAATTTTCTAGGTTAATATCACATGTTATTATTAATTTAATTAACTTTTTTCGTACTAATCATTCTATTATGATTTTCACAAATATCAATTACTAAATAGTGTCAAAATAGACATGAAATAGTTTTTAAAACAAATATTATATTAGTAATTGTTATTTTATTCCTAAAAATATAAGGTTCGGCCAAATGACTTAGATAAAGTTATATATATTAATAATAAACAACTTGGGGTTCGTTTGACTGCTTATAGTAAGTTTATTAACCTTATAGTATAATAACACAATAAGACACGGTAAAAGTAAAATTATTTTACTTAATGTTAAATCTAAATGATAAGGTTAAAATAGGAACCTAAACTTGTCTAAATTCTATTGGATGATATTATTTCGTCCCATACCCACCTTAGATTCTAAATAAATCAATTTGGAGCTATTTAAAATCGAATTGGACTTTATAATGAAATAATAGTTTTAGTTATTCCAAAGGTGCCCCTCTCCTCCCTTATAAAAGGGCACCTCCTCCCCCTCTTCCTCACACCACTTTGAGCCTTAATTCTCGGCCAACCCCTACCAATTTCTGCTCTCCTATTCCCTAGATACATCCTAGAGGTCCTGTTCTTCCTCAAAGACCAATTTTAGTGCCCTAAAAGGAGATCTCAAAGAGGTGCTTCAAAGAAGAGGTAATGTCCAATTACCAATTCTTTCAACTTTATTTCTTCTTCAACATCTTCTACTTTAGTTGTTTCATTATGAAGTAATAACATCAGTATCACTAATATACGGATATGTTATTATAAGTATGAAACAACCCTATTTCACCATCTATCCATCCTACGGAAAACAAAATCACCGCGCATGTGTACGTACGGAATACCGTCTCCACGCCGTGGTGAAATCTATTTTACACCACCACCATACTTGGATGGGTATACTGGTGTAAATAATAAATATATATGATTATTTTAAAGTGATATTGATTCTGAAATAGTATACATACACTCCAATATAGTCCCACGATCATGAGAACGATATCATCGCTCGTGCGTACGTACGGACTACCGTCTCCACGACGCGATGAGATTCATTCTCCACTTTAACCATTTATGAATGATTATAAAGTATATATAATAAGTAATAATGAAATATATGACATAATAATGATACTGGATTTATGTGTATATATATGTATGTCATCTACTTAATTCCATTCAACTCAATATGGAAACGAAAACAACGTTTATGCGTACGTACGGCCTACCGTCTCCATGAACTGTGTATTTCTTTCCATTTACTGATTTATTATATATATGCATATTGTGAATATATATTATATATAAATCATGTTCTATTTTATGGAATTAAGTAATCATGATCTAAGTAATAATTTGAATAATTACAAGTCAAAACACGGACGACAAATGAAACAATTTTACCCAAAACGCTCTTTAACATGGAATTTACAAAAGAACGGGTAATATAAAGTCATAAGTGAACCATATATGATATCATAACAATGCTTATGATTCTGGAATAAGTCAATGACATTATTTAAATCATTATACAGGAGGTTCGGACACTTACGAAGAAAATCGGACCTAAGGTAAGGGATAATTTTGCAAATCTCATTTTTATCCGAGATTGCTTATTCGTAAGTATTTACTGGGGTTATTTATATCATCCATGTCCATGTTTTATAAAAGTGTATTCATGTATGATTAAAGTCCTTTTTACCCATTTTTTACTTTTACTACATGGTATGTGAGGAATCTTTCTTTTGTTTACGTTACGAGGTACGTTTTTGACTTTTCCGACAAAAGTACGAGGAGAATGTTATTTTTAACTTATACGGCGTGAACGGATTTTTACGGTTTCATAATTCCTCATTTTCATGAATCATACTCTAAATGATTTTATGACTATATTCAACAAAATACTTTTATTTTAAATGTTCATGGCATTTTTTGAAAATAAAATGATTTTGATGATGAAAGGATATTTTCCTCAAGAAATCATTTCAACTGTTTTATCAAAACCATCTTCCATCTAAGATGACATTATTTGATATGTGTATGATTCAAGTTTAATTTCTATGATTTACATGGTTCACTTTTTATGATGAAATGTCCATTTGTTTTATATGGATTGTGAAATGACGGGATGATGATTATGAGACCCATTTTATTCTTTGGGTTATGATGACTATTTTATGTTTATTTTGTGGCACAAGTAAGAATGATTTCACTATGAGATGGGTGGGACCTATATCTCCCTCCAATACATTGGGTAAATATTTTATATCTCATGAGATAGACATGGCTGGAACGGCAGGTTAAACCGGTTCAGTAAAACATGACTGAAACGAGGAGTGAACTCGGTTCAGAAATGGACTTTGTACACTAAGATAGTCTTTGAAATGAGTCTTGACTAATAAGAAATGATTCTCTATGATTATATGTGTATGCCACAAAGTTTCATGTTTTATGTTATGATTATTGGGATTACATTTCAATACTATGATTTATCCCATGTTATGATATTATGATCTCTTTTGCAGGTTAAGATTTCCAAAATGTTATGTTCTTATGAATATGATGTGATTGATTTTTTCTTTTGTTTACCATTACTGAGCATTTGAGCTCACCATTTTATGTTTTCTTTTCCCCAGGATATAAAGAAAGGTTTTAGTTAAGAAAATAAGGGGAAGATCTTTATGGGAGATGTTGAAGATCTTTCACCACGATTAGAAGATTTTATTCCGAGTTTCCAAAGACACTAAACTATTACGGTCCTTGTGTGTGTGTTATTGTTATGTACTAAGTATTCCGCAAAAGTATTGTAATGTTCATGTACGTTAAGATTCGGGTCTCTACAGAAATGATCATCCACCTTTTAGCTCACCATCGAGAGGAGGAGGAGGCTCGGGTGGAACTCCCTCTTCATCCTTGATTCCCATATGAGGATAGGGGAATCAAGAAATTAAAGTATGAGGAGAGAACTTATATGGGTCTCAAAAATACTAGATCTTTGCCTCCTGGCCAAACATGCAAATGAGGAGCCCAAGGATCCATTTAATAGGAAAATTGGAAGGTGGTTTTGAGCACACAGAATTATTAAAACTTCTTTTCATAGGTGTTTCGATCTTCAGACCGCCTTATATTGATTTTTAGAAAATAAAAAATTTGTATCCCAACCTCTTGGTTGTCTCCACAGAATGTTTGGCACAATTTGGACACCTATATCCCAAGATATTGACAGATCACAACACAACACTTTTGACTCCGTGCAGATTTTGTGTGATGGACAGATCAGGTCGGCAAGGACATCTGATGGACAAATGAGTCTTGGTTTTCTTTATAAGAAATGTATCGCAATTAAATTTAGACTATCCCGCAAATGTTCAGCACAATTGGATGCACTGTCTAGTAGCAGTGTGTGGATTAATTCACTGGTGTTCTTGGATCCTGCGCAGTTTGGACCATTTTTCTTGGTCATCATCATGGGCCCTCCAAATCACCTTCACCTTCAATGAATGTTTCAAGAAAAGTAACATTAGGATTTTTAATAGCGATAAACACAAAATAAATGATTCAAACATGGAATTAAATTTGTTTTTATTTTGGGAATTTACAATACAAATTCAATTTAATACAATGATATAAGGGTGAAAATGACATAGTGAATCATGGTAAGATCAATGTTCTCCCACTACTATGTTGGTATGGTTAGTTTTTTCATCATCCCCATACACTTATATCTTTCAGAATACACTTTTTCCCATTCCATGCACTTTGATGTATTTATAGAAATATTTTTCTTCTTATTGTCCAACCAAAAGTTCTCTTGGAGATCTCAATACATCTTTGTTTTACTTTTATGAATAGAGAAGGTTGAGCTATGTGTTTCATTCAAAATATCCTTATTTATATTTAGATAATATGGTACACATAATCGTGATCCCAATCTTACAACTCCTTCCTCATCAATCATCAATTCATGCAATTTCCCTTTTTTAATGTCTTCCGAACTTTTCTAAATTTCAACATCTTTTCTTTGAGCATCATTTATTTTCACCATGAGGGATGGTTGAGAAATAATTTGAAAAAGGATTGATGATGTTCCTCCCTTAATGATTCCCATGTATATCATATTCAAATATTAGAATATCATATCCTTTTCAATTACCATCATTGATAATGATGCAGGATCCATTCTACTCATAACATCTACTACATTATTTTCCTTACCGGGATGGTAGTGGACTGAGTAGTCATAATCCTTAATGAGATATATCCATTTACATTTGCGCATATTATTATCTTTTGTGTGAATATATATTTGATACTTTTTTTGATTAGTACATATCTCATACATCTCCCAATAGAGGTAATGTCGCCATATTTTTAATGCAAAGATCACAGTCGCCAACTCTAGATCATGTGTAGGATAGTTTTGCTCATTTATTTTTACCTGCATTGAGGCATAATCTATCACATTATCATTTTCCATCAGCACACTACCTAATCAAATCTTTTAAGCATCACTATACACCACATAGAGTTCATTACTTATTGGGAGTGTGAGTACTGTCACAGTGATTAGCCTCCTTTTCAACTCCTTAAAACAGTATTCACTTTCCTGTGTCCATAAAAATGATACTCCCTTCCATATCATCTTGGCCACTAGGTTTTTATAAAATAAAAATTTCTTTATAAATAGTTGATAATACCTTCATAGACCTAGAAAGCTATAGATCTCCATTACAGTTGTTTTCGTGGGTCACTCATCAATCACCTTTGTCTTGGAAGGGTCCATAGATATCCCTTTTCTGGTGATAACAAGCCCCAATAATGATACTTCCTCCATCCAGAACTCACATTTACTATACATTATATACATCATCCCCTTCGCAAAGTCTTTAACAATGTATTCAAATGTTTCTCACATTCCTCCTTGCTCTTGGAGTATATCAAAATATTGTCGATAAAGACTACCATAAAATTTTCATGGTATTATCTAAAAAATTTATTCACTAATTCTGTGAAAAATACTATAGAATTAGTGAGACTGAAAAGAGTCACAATGAAATCTTAGTGTCCATATCTTTTTTAAAGAATTCTTGGGAATATCATCCTTCCCCACCTTTAATCGGTGATATCCTGGCCAAAGTTCCACCTTAGAAAATAACTGGCCCCACTAAGATGATCGAACAAGTCATCTGTCGGTGGCAGGGGATAATTGTTCTTTATCGTGATTTTGTTGAGCTCATGATAATCAATGCAGAAGTGCATATATCCATCCTTCTGTTTGATGATAAGGTCTATCACAACCCATGGTGAAGCACTCAGGCATATTAAACGTTTCTATATATTTTCCTATAACTTCATCTTTGTCTCCTTCAGCTCCATAGTGGCCATTCTATAAGTGGTATTTGATACAGGCAGAGATCCAGGAATAAGTTCATCTGAGAACTCAACCTCTCAATCACGATGAAGACTAGGAAACACTTTAGATAATACATCATTGTAATCCCTCATGATGGGCATGTCATCAATCATGATTCTCTCCATTGTATCGCTCATTTGATCTAGACATGATTGATAATATGTAATTAATATCCATACTTGAGACACTAATTCTAAATGAGATTCAACGTCCCCCTTACACTTGTAATGAATTAGAGGATGCTTCGGGATGTAAAGAGTGATCTCCCTCTCATGACAGTTAATGTTGGATTTTTATAAAGATTGAAAATCCATGCCCAATATAGCATCAAATTCCACTAAAGGAAGTATGAAAAAGTTTTATATGAGGTTCAGTCCACAAATTTTAATCATAGAGGAGTTATAAACCATGGAAACAATAATTTCCCCATTCTCTATTCTCACTTATAACGTATCCTCAAATTTTGATATAGTGTTTGAATACTTCTAATAAACATTAATGATATGAAAAAATGTGTAGAACCAGAATCAAATAGTAATTTTTCTATTTGTGAGTGAATAATTAGCATACCTATCACCTCATCATTTTTGGATCCACCTCAGTAGTAGTGATAGCACAATCCCTTCCTTGTTTCCTTGGAGGTTGTTGTTGATTTTTTCTGAAAACCCTCATCTTAGGGTAATTGATCGCATAATTCCCATGATCCATCCAATTTTAACACGGCTCTATAGGCTGATTGGTGATCTGAACCTTCTTTTCTTCTTCCACATTAGTTGGATTTTTCATATCTCTTTGGATGTTTTTAGCGAGATGTCCCAACTATTCAAATTTTATACAATTCCTAGTCCCTTTAGGAAGTTCACAGGATTCTTTTCCCCATATTTTTTACATGTGGGAGAATTGGGATTATTTCCATCATGGAATTTATTTTCTAAACCACCCACATTAAAATCCATTTTCTTCTTTTTGTTTTTGGGCCCATGATACAACTGAGAGTCTATAATCTCTATTTCAACCTTAAGGGGAAAACATACAATATCCTTTTAGCTATCGAAGTCTCGAATCGCCATCTGCTTTCATTGACTCGTCTTCAGTCCGCTAAAGAATTGATCCACCTTGCATTTGGTGTTCATAAAAAATTATGAGGTGTGCCTTGAATACCTTTTCAAGTTTGCTTCATACACCATAATTGAATCATCTTCCTTCCACATGATTTTGAGGAACTCTCTTTCCCTCTTGAGATAGATGGTTCATGGAAAATATTTATTAAAACACATTCTCTTTAATTTACCCCAAACCATGGAATCAATTTCTTTGTAGGGCATCAAATTCTTGATCAGCGACCACCAGTGATCACCTTCCCCATAAAAACGATAGACCACCGGTATGAATTTCTCTTCGTCTGAGCACTGGAGGATAGAGAATATATTTTCAATGGAGTTATTTCACTGATCTGTGTAGAGGGGATTGAAAGATGCACTGAACATGGGAGGCCGTTTTCGCACTAAGGACTCAATGAAAACATTCTATATCCTTGGAGGAGGAGGGTTATCCACATGATTCATGTTATTATTCATAACTTGAGTTGGCTGATCCAATATTTTCATGAATTTTTTAGCACCTTTTCCCATAATATTAGGCATATCGTTAGTGTATTATTCACATTCCCTATCACATTTATTGTTGTTACATGTTCTTCTATTTCCCACAATCATATAAAAAAAGAATGTACAATTATAGGGATTCCCTACTTAGTTATTGAGAAGAAAAAGGAAACATTGAACATAAGAGGATAAACATATATTGGAGAAGTATACCCGAAATTGTGATTCTCTATGTTTCAATCTATGTTATCCTTGATCTCTTTCCTAACTTATATTCTAGTGGGAATTGTTTAATTCACTTAATAATGGTTTGTACCAATCTCCTGAAAAGAAAATCCCCTGGGAGTGTGAAACCAAGAGTGAAGCAAGGCCAATTTTCATACACCATATCCCATTTGAGTCATGCTCAAAGTAGTTTTTTTGGATTTTACCAATAGATACATCTGTACCAAATCCACCTCTACCTGTTTGTATCCTGACAAGTATGTATTTTAGAGACAAACCATTTACTCTATACTTACCAAAATTTAAGTGTTTTTTCTTAAACTTAGTCACATCCTTAAGGTTATTACAAAAGTTATCTATTCCTAATATCAAAAAATAACTAGACTGTCCTCTAATACCAACTATAGAGGACCTATCCTTTTACATCTAACATTTCATGATTTTAAGCATAATTATACATTAGAAAAAACCGGGTATCGGGAAGTCTATTGTCTTTGAAGACTAGGTACGTAAAATTAAAAACATGAGACTAAAAACACTTCTTTATTTAATCTTCATAAAGAGCTCCTAACTTTCTTTTATCAGTTGCAACTGAAAGGGGTAGCTAGGGGATCACATGAATGAAGAGATGAGCTAAAATCCCCCTAAGGGAAAAAGTATAGCAATAAAACGTTAACACATGGGTTAGAAGGTATAGCATAATAAAAATACCAGGCATGGAAAACATGGAATAATTACACATAAACATGGGATCATATAAACATGAATTCATATTAATGTGGTAGTAATACAAATCATGTCTTTATCAGGAGTCAAGGCTTTTTGGACATTGAGGATCACAAGTGAAGGCTAACCACTAAGACCATCACACATTTTAGCATTAGTCCAGGCTAACCGCTAAGACCGTTGAACATAACTCCTCATGAGACTAAATTTTAAGCAATAATTTGGTGTGATATATGAGTGAACCCATATTAACATGTTAATTAATATTCTTTACACATATACAATAATAAATATAAGGGCACCCATGGAAAAAAATGGGTATCCTAATCATGTTATAAAGCATAATAATTGGGAATATAAAAAAGTGTCCATGAATGAATGGAATTAGAACATAAATGGAAATTACTAAGGTAAAATAGGCATATATCATGGTTAGTGATGTCAAATATAAGTGACAACATGTGAATAGAGTATTTAATATTTTTTATCAATAAAATATTTTAGTTCAGTTTTACGGAAAATACTAACAAGAATTTAAAATAGAAATGAAAATTATCTTTTATAATAAACCAAAAGTGATCCCTAAAGGTTTTTATAATAAAAAAAATGGGTTTTTAAAATAATGGTGTCTTATAACATATTTTATAGTTCGGTTGAAATTGGGTACGGATTCGGGAAGTTCCTGTAAAAAGGGTTTTCTTATCGGGGAGTATTCATAAGGGAATCATTTAAAAACATGTATATACATGAAAGAGAATGATTAATGGATCTTGATAAATGATTTTGGAGAGTATAAATAGAATTTATTATATGTAAATAAATATAATAGATAACTTCAATTGGGTAGAAAGAAGGATAGAGTAACCTGTAGGAATAAAGTAGGTTCAGTTAGAATCCCTTATTTAATATCTGCATGGTATCAGGTGTACATAGGAGGGATTAATGAGAGGTAATGGGGTTTTCTCATATTTTATAAATCATGGGGAATTATGGGTAATTTGAGAAATCATACCCAAACATTAATTATTCTTCCAAAATGGGCATCACATAGAAAGGGTTTTGAATATATGTGAGAAAGAAAGGATCCCTTACATTAAGCCCGATGGTGTTTTTGGATTGATCTTAATGACATGAATAATCAAATTAGGTTTATAAATTAATAATTAAAAAACCTAAAATACATTTTATTGATTTATTATAACCTTATTAATTTCGTTAATGTCTTGTTTGATGAATTAATAGGTTCAATTTCATTGTTTTGGATCGTTTTCTTTCTTGGTTTTAATGATTACTTCCCTTATATTAATGTTTGGATAAACACGTAGGATGAAAATGGTTTTCCAGAATTGAAGTTATATGAAATTATTGAACACAAATAATATTACATGGTCATAATTTATTGGGTTATTTGTATTGAAGATGAATCATTATATAAAAAATTAATGATAAACTCTTTGATTAACTTGGTGATTTTTCTCACAATTAGCTTGTTTTCTATTATTATTCCTTATCACGTGTGAAAAAGGATTGTAAAAAGTCACCTAAGATATAATAAATATTTTCTAGAATGGTTCAACCATAAAAACAGTTTCATGTCTAGAATTTAATATGGAAATGTAAATTGATAACAAGTCGTCCTTAAATGTCATAAATTAACACATCTTGGACGGTGCTTTCATTTATTTCGTATAAAAGGAGGGGAAAGGAGATATGATAATGAATTATATCATTTGAATAAAAAATAAAATAAATTTATGGTATTATACTTTACACACCATTTTTATGAGGATATGTTAGGAATGTAAAGAGAACAAAGGAACCTGGAAATAAAATTAAAGAAAAGACAAGAGGAATTTACCTCTTGAATTAATCTTTCCAGAGAGCCTCTTATAGGGAGAGGATTTGGTATTTTTATGAGACGAGGGGCTATTAGACGTGCGGTAGGAGCATTGGAGATTGATTTGGGAAGAATTTAGTGAAGGAACTTCCTTTATAGGAGTGAAGAGAATAGGGGAGTTCATGTGGTTTCTATAGTGGATGAGAGGAGTATATTCTTAATATTTTAATAATTAGTTTATTATTTTTCCATAATACAATCAATAGTGATGATTCTATTACCAAAATTAGTAATAAGTTCAAGTGAATTATATCTTAGGTTTCTTACATAATCCATGATTCTAGGGATAGTTCATTTATCTTATAATGCATATATAGAGTAAATTATCATATTTCACTATTCATAAAAATTCAAATATTTTAGAAAAATCCCAATAAAATAAATCTAACCATGTTTCAATGTGTATAATCCAAAAATGTAATCCATTTTTCAAAAATATTTTTCTTAAATATTTTTAATTTATTTTTTAATTAAATTCATAATTTACTTGAAAATTGCAAATTTTAAAACCATAACTGAATTTATAATGTTTTCAAAAAATACACAAGGGCTTGTAAAATTATCATTAAACCAAAAGAAATAAAAAAAAATTATGAATACATTTTATGAAAATAAATTCTCTATTTTGATTATTAAATTATTCATTATTTATTAATTAAATATTTATGACTAATAAAAAAATACCAACGCTATCATATTGTCACTTATAAGATAGGAAAATTTTATTTATAATTTCATTGGAATGGTTAATATTTACTTGGCCAATTTTATATTCATAAGGCTTACATTACAATTCATAAGGGTAACATTACTATTTATAAGGGTCAGTTTCTATTCACCAAAAATGAGGTTTCTCTTATTGGACTCCAAACATCTTACTAATCACAACCTTGTATGTCAGATTTTAAAAATTCAAATCATAAAAGGGATAATATTTTGTTTAATGGTCATGTGGTACTTATTAGTTCATTTTTTATGATTTTATGTGATTATATGGAATAATTATATAAGTGAATTTCCATTGATAAAACATTGGGTCGTTATATGGAAACCCACGATAAACTGCGAGACCTCATCGACATGTCTGCCTCATCTTACGAAATCCCTTCAGCTTGTCATCCTAGCCACATGAAATTCCTCAGGTATGTCTAGGAAACTCCATGCATACCTTTCTTTTCTCTAATAAAAAATGTTTATATTTTCCCACAACATGCTCACATGTTCTAATTTGACCTTTATTTGTTACATGAGGAATCACCAATAAAATAGAGTAAATATCATATAAATTAGTAATAAAAATTCACATAATCCTTGACCTCTATAAAATAAAACAAAGGGGATAAAAAAGGGAGGAAGAAAGAGATATCTCTATCACTAAAAGATGTGAGATTTTCCAGGATGTCCATAGCATGGCCCTTTGAGTCCTCCTAACAAGTCAACTAGATCCCATGAAGATGCTTGGAAAAGACACCACTACCCCCATGATGTATTCTAGGAAAGTTATAAAGATCTTGAAAAGGACCTATGGATTGTCCATAAGACAAGATTAAAATTCATTTTACATACCTACGTGATCAAGAAAGTCATCATCAATAAGTAATAATCCGATAAAAGAGATGTTGACAGAAGATACTCATGATCACTGAAAATCAGGTTGATAACTTGGAACCACCCATTGAAAAGACTCACGAAGTCACATGGTGAAATCCCCCTTCATCGACTCCTTCCGGGATTTGTGCCAGAAATGCTGCATGAATTGGTGAACAATCATGGTGGAGAGGCCTATAAATTCCCCACCCCAACCTCAAAGAGGGGGTATTTTCTTTCTTGGAGCTCACTACGAATACGCACAGAAGAACTCTTGGGGTATCAAGTCGATGCTAGGGAATATTTCTTAGAGATATCAATTACTCGACCAGCCAACCTTCTATTAGGTAATATACCATTAGGTAGTCAGAGTTTTCATACACCAGGAATGAGACAGTTCACATGATCATTCATAGATCACATGAAGGGCCATTTGTGGTCTATGAGAAGAATATACCACATGCCCACAATATCACATGAGAATCAAGATAAACTGAAACTAAATAAAACCATGACATCCACAAGGATGAGGACATAATAAAGACTAAAGGTGGATGATGTAAATCAAAACGTGTTTGTTGACTCACGTGTGATTCCCATGAGCCTCCCAGAGACATTCGACAACACTGGTACATGTCTCCAAGATCTCACGATGCCCCTTCGATGTGATACCTGGGTCATACGGAGCCCTTAGATAGGTCAAGAAAAAGTCACACAAATCCCTTGTATGTATCACCATGGACTCAAAAAATATCCCTATAATTATTTCCCAAGCCTTGAGACATATTTTAGATGCATCACCTAACACATATAATGGCACCTATTCAGGTCATCCAAGTCTCTCAAAAGCACCTATGCATAAAAATGGGCACTCATGATGACCTCTAATCATATTATACAAGACTGGAAATCCCATATAAGGATGTCATCCATGACATGCCACTTATTCTAGATATGTCAACCAAGTCTCATGAAAAATCATGGTCATAACAACGTTCTCTCATGACATACTTCGGGCATATCGGCCAAGATACGTGACACCTTCAAGACATGTTAGCATGGATATGTGTTAGCTTCTTCAAGAAACTATGTAGATCTTGTAATTTCCCCTATTCATATCAAATGGTTCATTCAACACCATCTAGAAAATCAGGGCTAGGAAACTAGGGAATCCTGTTATTTGATAACCTCATCCACCCTAGTGTGTAATCACCGAATACAAGGGAAATATTAGTTTGTTGTCCTTGATCAAAGACACTATGATGACTTAGATTCCTTCCATATTTAGTATACACAGGCAACCTATTCGAGGATCAAGTTCCATATTTATCATCCAGGGTGATCCCAAAATCTAATCCCCTTACCCAAATCAATGGAATTGATCATTTGCAAACTGTTGTTTCTCACAATGAACATGGATCACGTGGGATTATAGAGTTGAACTGATCAAGTAATATTCAATATACACCCCATGGCTATAAGGGAATTCTTGGAATGTAAGGTCTGACTAAAATTGAAACCTTAGTGTGTAAGCACCAACTTCTGACATTATATAATATGTCCTTGATAAAAAGGGAATCCATCTCGATGTAAGTCCCTAGAATTCCTAAAACTCAAGGATGATCATAAAGTACATGAATGTGATCATCCACCATAGCCTATCATTGGTTTAAGGGATAACTAAACTACAATTAATCAGATACCTATTATACTTAGGATATGTAGAACTCCTTCTCAAGGAAGAAGATCTATTCTAAAAACCCCAGGGAATTCCCTAGTACATAATTCCCATATCTACATGCCATGATACTAATCATATATTACCCCTTGTTTCCCACACCGAGCACACCTCATATGGGCTTAGGGAGATGTAATGAACATCTCATTTGGCATCTCGAATTTCAACCAACTATAGAAATTCTAAAATGTAATCCCAGACAAGTGGTTTGTCATTAGCACCCATCATATAAGGGTTTCAACTTAGGGCCAGTCTCACATGCATGAATGAAATATGTAGGTTTTGATTCATATAATAACCATGAAACATATGACCCGTTATAATGGCTCAATCCCTTCTTGAATATATTATATGTTTCCTCGTGTGGTAGCACATTCTAAACCATTTGGTTATATGGATTCATCCCAACGCCTAGTTATTCACCATTGGAAAAATCAATGAATATCCTTAGATATATATAGATGGATTCACTTATGAGACATTAATTCTCTCAGATAATCAATGGGACTCTCTTTCTATGTTTTAGGAGATAATTAACTAATGAGTCATTTTTTCAGGGTAACAGGTCTTGTATCGAGGTTACAAAGAAATCCACAAACATATATTAAATCTATAAGAGAGACTTGGAGTTGGAATAATTCACCCTAAAATGGTGTGGGGAGCCTGACCTCCCATCCTCTCGACCAATGCGAGTCCCTAAGATTCGTTGGGCCTAAAAACCCAAATGACTGCCAACCTTTTGGAAAGAAGGAATATACCCTGCTACAGATGGGGAAACCATTGGGAGTTTCTTGGAAATGAGACAATTATAGACCAAATTGTGAGACTCATTCCATGTATTAAAACCTAAAAAACCAAAATCGTGAACCTTCCAGGAATATATCCAATGAAAAACTTATTTGTTATTATTCATCAGTCCATTTCATTTTTTCTTATATAAATACAAGATGGTAAAACTGATGCTAATATCTATAAAAATAGAACCATTGGGTTATAATAATACATGACATGTTTTTTGAAAACCCTATACAAACAAAAAATTATGACTATATTGATCTTATAGATGATCCTCTATAACTACGGTTCTCATGAGATAAGTCCATCCTGTTTTTGATATGTCAAATTGTGTAGAATTTCCGATTCAAGGAATATCAGTAAAATTATGTTGAACATGCATTTTTGATTGAGCACATTATGCCTCTGATATTGAACTAATTGGTTACCATGTTCCTTATGGTCAATAAGATTCTAGATATTGAAAAAACCTTTATTTGAGACAATTTCATCATCATCCATCATTCACTCCAAAAACTCATCCACGAATGCAACCTCTCTAGGCCGCATGATAAATTCACCAGCTCAAAAACTCCAATGACAGGTAGGAAATGTGATGGTATAAGAGTACAAACGACATGGTTCAATCCTGGCCATGGATTATACTTTTGAAATTCTCCAAGGACAACGGCTGATCAGTCTACACCTCCCATTAAAGGATGCTACTAATCTCGAATCTCTTGTTGCTACAACCAATAACTTCAGGGGCTTATTGTAACAACCCAAAATTTTGAATAAATCTTGTTTCCTAATTTTGTGTGATTTTTTTTATACTCAACAAAACTATTTCATTTGATAACATGAGTATAATTAAAATGATACCATTGGGTTTTGACTGTTATATGACCATTGGTCAATATGACCGCTGGAAACTAAATGTTTCGATTATTGTCTCTAAATACAAGTAATCATGGTTAATTAATATATAAAGAATATTTGATGTCCTTGCCCAGTTGTCTTGGACTGATGGAAGCCCATCTAACAGAACTTGGGAAGGAGGTAGCACCACTGGGCTTTGCTCTGGACCGAACCCATACTGAACATCATCATGTGAAGCTAGAACGGAATCACCTTCACGAGAAGTTCAAATTGATAGGAATCACTACTCGTGCGATGTTGGTCGAGCCTCCCTTGGATTCTCTCACCTTAGCACACCTTACACTTAGGTCCTATGCTGGTGTGATAGGGGGCTATGTAAGGAGACTATAACTACCTTTTGTAATCCTTTGTTTTAAATAAAAAATTTGATCTCTTCTTATGATGAAGTTTATGAATTTTCAAATGTCCGGATAAATATAGTATGCATATTTTTGCTGAATTTTAGAGAAAGGATATTTTAAAAATGTTTATGTAAACCTTAAATAATTATAAATGTGTAATTATTTTCAAAAAAATGGTCTTCTACGATTATGTTCAGTACGAAATTTATAGTCTAATAAGATCAAATTAATTTTTGTTGAATAGTTAATTATAAATAGTGATTTTATGCTTAGGATTAGTATTGTGACCAATTATATTAGTAATATCACTTAAAGAAAGAATTAATATAATATAGGAACCTTGAATAAGTAATGTGGTTCAATAAAATGGTTAAATAACGGTTTCATAACTTATTATTCAAGTTTTAGTTTTTTCGGGTGAATATTGTTTTTTAATTAAAAATTAAATTAAAAATATTTAGAAAATTATTTTTATAAAATGGATTTCATTTTTTGAACTCAGAGAATTGATATTACGTTATGGTAATTTTTGAGGATTTTTCTGAAAAAAATGAATTTTCGATGAAAAGTGAAAATACAGTTTTAGGGTTTCGGTAGGTTTAATGACATCATAACTATGTCATGATGATGTCATGAGATATTTTAAGGGTTGGCCGACCAAAGGTGATGAATAATTGTATGGGGGGACCCATGTGGCCAATACCATGGGAAAATACCATGGGCAAGCCCATGGTTTTTTCAAAACCACCAATGAGGTGTCCCTTGGCCATTAATGCCTTGTCCCCTCACTTTCCCTATAAATACCAAGAAATCCTCTCATCCATTCGACTCCCCACTCTCCCCCAACGATGTTCCGATCTCATTTCCACCAAAGGAGTCCTCCAAAGGTGCCCCCAAGCCCTCAAGGTCCCAACCTTTGAGTTTTAAGAGTTACGTTTTAAGGTAAGGGATCCGACCTCTCTCTTTCTTTTCAAGTAATCTCTTTTATGTCATTTCGTTTATGCTCCATGTTCTTATGTAAAAGTATGTTCTTTTATATTCCAATTTCTTCCCTTTTCATGTTCACATAATGAGAGATCCCCTCTTACTCTCATTATTTAGTTTTATGAATGTTTAAGTGGCGCCGTTAGGCTGCCGAAATTTTTGTAACAGACTCTTTCTCCCTTCTCATTTTTGAAGATCTACTTTCATGTCAAGTCTTTCATGTTCCTTTTTATTATGTTGGGGTATGATATTTAAATCTATCATACTGATATTTTATTATCATATTATGAGAGACATCATTTGATCTCTTCAATTCATTATTTTTATGTTTTAAGTGGCGCCGTTAGGCTGCCGAATTTTTAAGTGGTTCGTTCACCCTTCTCGTTTTCAAGTTCTACTTTCATGTCAAGAATTTCAAGATACTTTTTATTATGTTGGTGTATGATCTATATATCTATCATACTGATATTTTATGAATATATGATTATAGACCCATTTTATCTCTTCAATTCATTATTTTGAAGTTTTAAGTGGTGCCGTTAGGATGCCGAATTTTTAAGTGGTTCTTTCACCCTTCTTGTTGTAAAGTTCTACTTTCATGTGAAGACTTTCAAGTTCCTTTTTATTATGTTTCGGTATTATCTCTATATCTATCACACTGATATTTTATGATCATATGATTAGAGACCCCATTTGATCTCTTCAATTTAGTATTTTGATGTTTTAAGTGGCGCCATTAGGCTGCCGAATTTTTAAGTGGTTCTTTCACCTTTCTGCATTTTCAGAGTTATAATTCCATGTAAAGTCTTGAAAGTTCATTTTTATTATGTTGGGGTATGATCTATATATCTATCATACTAATATTTTATGTTCATATGATGAGATACCCTATTTGATCTCATCATTTCATTTTTGGTCGAAGTTTATGTGACACTGTTAGGCTGCCGAATTTTCATAGGAGAAATCTTATTTTTGTCTTCATTTCATGTTCTTGATTTCATATGGAATATTTTCAAATTTCATTACCATGTTCTTAAATCCCTAATATTATATACCTCTACTATTTTATGGGTCATTTATGAATGTTTGACGCATGTCCCCTCTCTTTTCAATGTTTTTTAAAACCCTGTAACATAGCCGTTATGCTGCAGAATTTTCGTCTCAAAATGTCTCTCTCTTTTTCTAAAGTTATTTGATTTTATTAAGTGATTACCCAATGCTATTTAGTCTTTGTGGGTATTCACATATATACCAAAATGTTTAATTTTAAATTCTGGGTTTTACATACATGAACCCCACTTTCCCTTTCCATTGGTTTAAAGTGACATAAAGATAATGTCTTTAATGCAGTTTTTAAAACGTTATGGTTATGAAATGAAACCCATTTATTTTATGAAATATGGGTTGTTTATGAAATTATTGATGATGATATATGTGGCTCACATGATAATAAATACATTTCAAGGGTGTGCCCATATAGCGCTCCAATTCATTGGGTAAAAACTTAATCTCTAGAGATGACCATTTAGACTGATACACTGGTGAATAACCTTGGTAATTTTTAATGACACCTTGGGGATGGACCTTGGTGAAACGAAATTATTTTCAATATTAAATGTTGTATCCACATATTCAAGTTATGAAAAATTTTATTTTTATTATGATATGCCTCATGATTTCATTCTCATGCCTCAATGTTCTTTTCATGACTTTATTGAGGTATCTCATGTTCACATGTTAAATGTCTCCCTTGTTTCCCTTACTGGGCCTTATGCTCACCCTTTCTTTTGATGTATGTCCCAATGTTATGAGATGCAGTAATGAACCTAGGATGAACATGAGGAGAATCCTTTAAAGTGTTTAGGAAGAATTTTTTATGTTTTAATGTTTTATGTTCCTCGTTTCTAAGACAATAAACCGTAAAGATCCTTGGTTTTGTAAATTGTAATGAAAGTTTATGTGATAAAAAGGTGGGATGCTATAGTTGGTATCAAAGGATGGTTTAGTTATTTGTGGAAATTATGATATGAAAACTCTAGGAAGAACCCTATATAATAGTTTAAATATATTAAATATTCCTGGTATTTTTGTGAGTATTGAGTAAGAGGTTGCCAAGAAAATACATCCCTGTCTGGATACGAGCAGGTAGAGGTGGCTCTAAAACAGATGTACATAGGGGTAAAATCCGAAAACACCACATTGAGCTAGACTCAAACGGGAACTGGTACACGACAATGGGACTTGATTCACTCTTGGTTATGACACTCCCGGGGGATATGCTTTGGTAAATTCATAAGCTTAGTATGAACCATTATTAAAGGAACAGAGATAAAATAAAATAAAGATTCACATAAGAATATATGATCATGGATAACCTAGTTTGAAACCTAGGGATCACAAGTTAGGGTATACTTTTCTTCTACATGTTATCCTTATATGCATTAAGTTCCTTTTCATGATTATTGGATAAGTATTTAAGAACCTAATTATACATTCTCTTCTTTGTTAAATGTGTGAAATGGAAGAACATGTCCCAACAACCAATGTGATAGGAACTGTGATGATTGTCGTATTAATATGACAGAGATGATTAGGGGATTAAAAGATGATTATTATTTTGGAAGACGTTCAATATTTTAGGAACCCTATATGATCGAGGTAAATAGATTACTACAGTATTTTCATTGAGTAAGGTTGAATTATATTTTGAAGAATCGAAAAATTTAAGGTGGACTTATAGTAATTTAGGTTACTTATGGAAATGATTAACCTATCTTGGGTAAAAAATGATTAGGTAAGCTACTTTTTTATAAGATGTTAGGAGTGGTTGATGTTGTTTGGAGATAAACAATGAAGTTTATTTTGGAAGACTATGTTATCAAATACTTATTTTATTTGGGTTTCAATCTTAGATTGGTTTATTTTGAGGAATATTAAGAACCGTTATTTTTGGAATGTTCAATGATGAACTTTGGGTGGTACCATGGAACTTTGAAGATTTAAAAGTAGTTTACATTCCTATGGGATAATTTCTTTTGAAGAGTTGTTTTACCTTACCCTTTCTGTTTTTGGGATAATATTTAAAGATAGAAGAAATAGATAGTTAATATTTTGTGGATTATGTGATTCTTTGGAAGATGATTCTTGTGCTTTTGATGAGACCAAGTGTTTTTGAGTTCTCATCATTTGGAGAAAAGATTAGTTTTTCTAGAGACTTATTAAATAAGGAAACTCTACTGGAAGGTCGGTATATTTCCTTATGTTTTTATTCTATGTAGTAAATGAATTCCTCAAAATTATTAAAAGGAACGTAAAACAAAAACGTTTTTGGTTTAAGCTTCCTACTGGGTAATCAAATACCGTTTACACACATCATAAGTTTGTGATTTTCTTGTGGTTAACTTTCTCCAAATCATGTTTTCTATCACTCTCCCTCGGAACTAGAAGATTTGTTTTTCTTCCATATCCATGTTTTCCTACATGGAGTCCTAGTATGGGTTATCTCAGGTGGCCTTTTTACTTCATTTTCTTTCATTTAATGTAATAGTGTTACTGACTCTTTTTCCGATGTGGGACTTTCAATGAAATTTCAAAAACCAATTTTAAAAAATGCGAGGACACAATTTCTTAAGGGGGGAAGATTGTAACGAACCGAAATTTTGAATAAATCTTGTTTCCTAATTTTGTGTGATTTTATTTATACTCAAAAAAACTATTTCATTTGATAACATGAGTATAATTAAAATGAGACTGTTGGGTTTTGACTATTATATGAACATTGGTCAATATGACCGTAGGAAACTAAACGTTTCGATTATTGTCTCTAAATACAAGTAATCTTGGTTAATTAATATATAAACAAGATTTGATGTCCTCACCCAGTAGTCTTGGACCGATCGAAGCCCATCTAATAGAACTTGGGAAGGAGGTAGCACCACGAGGCTTTAATCTGGACCAAACCCAATCTGAACTTCATCATGTGAAGCTAGAACGGAATCACCGTCGCGAGAAGTTCAAACTGATAGAAATTACTACTTGTGCGATGTTGGCCGAGCCTCTCTCATATTCCCTCACATTAGCAAACCTTACACATAGGTCCTATGCTGGTGTGATAAGGGGCTATGTAAGGAGACCGTAACTACCTTGTGTAATCCTTTGTTTAAAAAAAATTGATCTCTTCTTATGATGAAGTTTACGAATTTTCTAATGTCCGGATAAATATAGTATGCATATTTGTAATGAATTTTAGAGAAAGTATATTTTAAATTTTTTTTTGTAAACCTTAAATAATTAAAAATGTGTAACGATTTTCAAAAAATGGACTTCTACAATTATGTTCAGTATGAAATTTAGAGTCTAATAAGATCAACTTAATTTTTGATGAATAGTAATTTATGAATAGTGGTTTTATGCTTAGGATTTTTAATGTGACCAAATGGATTACTAATCTAACTTAAAGAAAGTATTAATATATTATAGGCACCATGATTAAGTAATGTGATTCAATAAAATGGTTAAATAATGGTTTCATAACTTATTATTCAAGTATTAGTTTTTTCGGGTGAATAGTGTTTTTAATTAAAAATTAAATTAAAAATATTTAGAAAATTATTTTTATAAAATGGATTTCATTTTTTGAACTTAGAGCATCGATATTATGTTATGGTAATTTATGTTGATTTTTCGGAAAAAAATGAATTTTCGATGAAAAGTGAAAATACAGTTTTAGGGTTTCAGCATGTTTAATGACATCATAACTATGTCATGATGATGTCAAGAGATATTTTAAGGTTTTTCCAACCAAAGGTGATGAATTATTGTATGGTGGGACCCATGTGGCCAATACCATGGGCAAATACCATGGGCAAATACCATGGGCAAGCCCATGGTTTTTTCAAAACCACCAATGAGGTGTCCCTTGGCCATTAATGCCTTGTCCCCTCACTTTCCGAATAAATACCAAGAAATCATATCATCCATTAGACTCCCCACTCTTCCCCATCAAAGTTCTGGCCTCATTAACTCACAAGGAGTCCTCCCAAGGTGCCCCCAAGCCCTCAAGGTCCCAACCATTGAGTTTTAAGTGTTACGTTTTAAGGTAAGGGATCCGACCTCTATCTTTCTTTTCAAGTAATATCTTTTACGTCATTTCTTTTATTCTCCATGTTATTATGTTAAAGGATGGTCTCTTATATTCCTATCTCTTCCATTTTCATTTTCACATAATGAGATACCCCCTCTTACTCTCATTATTTCGTTTTATGAATGTTTAAGTGGCGCCGTTAGGCTGCCGATAGTTTTGTAACAGATTCTTTCTCCCTTATCTTTTTTCAAGATCTACTTTCATGTCATGTCTTTCAAGTTCCTTTTTATTATTTTGGGGCATGATATCTATATCTATCATACTGATATTTTTTGATCATATGATGATCGACCCCATTTTACCTCTTCAATTCAGTATTTTTATGTTTTAAGTGGCGTCGTTAGGCTGCCGAATTTTTAAGTGGTTCTTTCACCCTTCTCATTTTCAAGTTCTACTTTCATGTCAAGACTTTCAAGTTCCTTTTTATTATGTTGGGTTATGATCTCTATATCTATCATACTGATCTTTTATGATCATATGATTAGAGACCCATTTTATCTCTTCAATTCAGTATTTTGATGTTTTAGGTGGCGCTGTTAGGCTGCCGAATTTTTAAGTGGTTTATTCACCATTCTCATTTTCAAGTTCTACTTTCATGTCAAGACTTTCAAGTTCCTTTTTATTATGTTTTGTTATGATCTCTATATGTATCAAAATGATCTTTTATGATCATATGATGAAATACCCCATTTTATCTCTTCAATTCAGTAGTTTGAAGTTTTAAGTGGCACCGTTAGGCTGCCGAATTTTTAAGTGGTTCTTTCACCTTTCTCCTTTTTCAGAGTTCTAATTCCATGACAAGTCTTGAAAGTTCCATTTTATTATGTTGGGGTATGATATCTATATCTATCATACTGATCTTTTGTGTTCATATTATGAGAGACCCTATTTGATCTCATCAATTCATTTTTGGTTGATGTTTATGTGACGCCATTAGGCTGCCGAATTTTCATAAGAGAAATCTTATTTTTTGTCTTCCATTCATGTTCGTCATTTCATATGGTATATTTTCAAATTTCATTACCATGTTCTTAAATCCGTTATATTATTCCCCTCTACTGTTTTATGGGTCATTTATTAATGTTTTACCCATGTCCCCTCTCTTTTCAATGTTTTCTAAAACCCTGTAACATAGTCGTTATGCTGTAGAATTTTCGTCTCAAAATGTCTCTCTCTTTTTCTAAAGTTCTTTGATTTTATTAAGTGAATACTCAAATATCTCTCTCATATATGGGTATTCACATATATAGAGAAATTTTCTATTTTAAATTCTGGGTTTTCATACATGAACCCCACTTTCCCTTTCTAGGGGTTTAAAGTGACATAAAGATCATGTCTTTAAAGCAGTTTTTAAAACGTTATGATTATGATATGAAACCCATTTCTTTTTTGCTATATGGGTTGTTTATGAAATGATTTATGATGATATATGTGGCTCACATGATAATAAAGACATTTCAAGGGTGCACCCAGATATCACTCCAATGCATTGGGTAAAGACTTAATCTCTAGAGATGACCATTTAGATTGATACCTTGGTGAATAACCTTGGTAATTTTTAATGACACCTTGGGGATGGACCTTGGTGAAACAAAATGATTGTCAATATTAAATGTTGTATCCACATATTCATGTAATGAAAAATGTTATTTTTATTATTATATGCCTCATTATTTCATTCGCATGCCTTAATGTTCTGTTCATGACTTTATTGATTTATCTCAAGTTCACATGTTAAATGTTTCCCATGTTTCCCTTACTGGGCCTTCTTCTCACCTTTTCTTTTGATTTATGTCCCCATATTATGAGATGAAGTAATGAACCTAGTATGAACATGAGGAGAATCCTTTCAAGTGTTTAAGAAGAATGTTTTATGTTTTCATGTTTTAAGTTCTTGGTTTCCAAGACAATAAACCTTAAAGATCCTTGGTTTTGTAAAATGTAATAAAAGATTATGTGATAAAAAGGCGGGATGTGATACTTATCCCTAAAGCATGACAACAACAACCTTTCATATCTTATTAAGGTGGTATGAGTGGATAAATAAATCTCCCTTCTAGTTTAGGTTCCACCATAGAGGGTAACTATTAATCGATATCACCTACACAATCCCACATGTACCCATCAGTCACATGATTAGGGTCCTGTCTTACACACAGCCGCCTCATATTTCTATGCCCATCAGACAAGTAAGATGAATTTAAGTATAAGGTCCTTGGTTATCTTGGATAGGTATCATATTACTTCTTATACTGGTGATTCCTTCCATCATATTTACATAGGAACCATCAAGAAGGCTCATATCCTTGTTCGTCTGAAACAAGTATATTGGCATATTCCCATAGCAAACCTAGGAGAGGATCATACTCCAACCACTATGCTTGAATCATGTTAGTATATTCTGATAGGTCATGGAGGAAATAAGTGGGAACATATCCCTACTTCAGTTGAATACATCTTCATGTTTATCATGGATATAGATAATTTTCAGTCTCATATCCCTACACACACGTTGCAAAAATGCCAATATATTTTAGAAAAAACTGAAGAACTCTTTTTGAATATTCTAGAACTATTGCAAATGAATGGATAGGTGCATACTCTTATCCCTAAAATAAATAAAAATCAACAACATGATCATCGTAAACATATAGTTGTACTAGAGAAGAAGAACACTCTTTCTCCCATCCAGGAGGATTATCGGTATATTCCAATTAAGGGTGAGGAATTGGACCAGGATCACATTCCTATTCCAACTAGGGCACACGAGGTGAGAGGGGAATATGCCTAAAGATTGGGGAAAATTCTTGTCCAAGAAGTATGATGTCATATTCTAAAGGCCTAGGATAGATCTCAGATCCCCATTATGTCTTGGGATAAGAAATTGATAATGGCGCAAGCCTTGAGATAGGTTTATATTCCTATTATTGAATATACCTGGAACAATCCAGTAGATTATTAAATAAAGATGCATATTCCTACTTCTACTAACAAATTACTGTTGCAGCATCATTCCAAGGAAAAACAAGGTGAGGCTCATATTCCTTCTCCCATTCTAAAGGGCTTTTGGCATATCCTAATGGATAATGTATATTCAGACAGGGCCGATATTCATGATCCAACAGGTGCCCACAAAGTGATATAGGCACACACCCTAGGGTAGGTCAATATTCCATCCAAGAAATACATATTAAATTTTCCAAAGGCTCAGGATCAGGCACATATTCTTGTCTTGAATGAGACTCAGCAAGTGAGAATGGAACATGCCTCGGGACTGTCTTGCATTACTATCAATAATGAGACAGATAATCGACATATTCTGAAAGCATCTTAATAGTTTTCAAATACTGTTGTTGCAGCAAATGGTTTTATACACATTCCAGAAACCTTCATATATCGGATCATACCCCTATGCAACCGAAAAATGTAGGTCATCATATTCTAACCATGATGAATAACATGGTCTGTGTTCTTCATTTTCTCAATTTTAGTGTCCTCGAGGTTGTTTGAGATACACTCTCAACACCACAAGGGTCATTTGACTGGTACATCTTTGTGTAAGTAGAATACATTCATCACCATGATAGTACTCCTCAAGTTATTTTGGAGATGTATCACATGAGTTTTCTCCTAATATCCACCGTGTTCAACCTCCCCATGATGATATCTCTGCGAGAAAAGGAAATCCTCCACTTTCCTAAACACGTCTGTAGGGAGAGGTTTTCAAAACTCTGAAACGTTCATATAGAGAGGTCCTTGATTCATTATGGTAAATTTTATATGGTTTCTCATCAACTTCTAGCAGCACCCCACTCTCATAAGTAGAAATCCATTAGATCCAAATTATATTGTCTGACTGGATGAAGGCATATAAGTATGATGAGGAGGTGGATGACATTTTAATACGGAGAGACTTATCCTAAAACAACCTCTCCAACTTGTTCTATCCCCTCAATATTGTTGACATTGAGATCCCAGATGAGCCAGAAAAGGAGTGCACAGCTTATCTACGCCAGAATATGTGGGCTAATCATCAATGACTCAAGGATTAGTATCCTTTTTATATAGGGTATGAGTTTCACCTTTATAAAATCTATATACTCTATTTTTTGTTAGACCTAGTTGTTATCTCCATTTCTTAGGATCCAAAATCAGAAAATCACAACACAAAACTGTAACACACTTGCTGTAATTTCATCACAACTCATCAGTATTTGATCTCTGAATCCAAAATATTAATTTATATTTGAGGATGCGGGACAGTATAAATCCTTACAATTTTATTCTCCCTTGGAATAGAAAATTCTCTCGAATGCATTTCCCTTCAAGGTTATTGCCTATAGTGAGATCAAGGGACTAGGTAATACTTAAATAAGTTTCTCACTACAATGTAATTCCTTCATTCCAATAGTTCCCAAGCATTACAAATAGAGAGATAGGATAGAAAACATGACTCAAAATTGGGACCCTTAAATAAATATTAATTCTTTTCAAACACAGATACTTAAGATTCAACCACCTATCCATCTTCCTGTAAGAAATGGTTCTCATGAGGGATCATCATTGCACCCAACTCATATGCAAGAACAATTATGTCATATCATATGGGTCTTGATTAAAAGAACTATATCAGACATCCAAGAGTAGACTTTCCCCCCTGGTCTAGAAAAATATCTTCCACCACCTCCCCCCATCGGATCATCAATTAATGAGAGGATTTTGGACATACACTCGGTAGCTACAGGTGAACCCTAGCATACTGGGATGGGGGAATTTATATCTCATTCATCATAACTAGGTTCATTATCTGCTTATAGGACCCTGGAGAAATCAGTAGTGATTCTAGATAACACCCATCCCACTATAATGGGGGAATTTATATCTTCATGTCAATTCTGGGAATCATTAAGTCCCTGATTAGAGTCTTTGGATCCTCATCAAATGGGATAATCCATGCCAATTGCGGCCACAAATTACTACCACCCCATAGGCAAGGAGGATTTTCATCATCCCCACCTCTATAAAGGGAATAATCATTCTCTAGCTTTGGAGGAATCAATCAATATTCAGTATTCCATAAAATCCTTCCATCATAAGATAAACCCATGCTGGTTGGTGCATATTCAGAAACTATGACTGAAAACTCCATCACTGTCACTATTCATATACCAAAATGGGAGGAACATGTGAAAAATACAGTCACACCCCATAGGTTCTGCAAGCCAAAATGGCCCAATATGGCTAGGTTATTGAATAATGACCCTAAAAAAGATAGTGCAGAATAAGCCAGTCACGTCGAAAGTAATGGATCAACGACAATTTACTAATATGCCTTTGGGAATTTTGTTATTTTCAACATGGTAGATATATAGCATGATTCGAATTTAGAGGGCCGCAACATGGAAAACATACCTCATGAGGAGGGTGAGTTGGATGCAACAAATGAGGTTGCACACACCAAGAACCAAATACAATTCCAAAACATGGAACCTCTAAATATTTAGTTTCCACCTCCATGATGGAATATTACTAAGGGGAAGGGTAAAACCACATCCTGATCAAAACCCAGAATAAATGGGGCGCCTTCCTAGGAAGAATTATTGTCATAATATTAGGGGGAAATAAAAACTCAATGACAACATTACAAGGATCTACTAAGAGGTAATATTTTTTTGGTATCATCTTCAGACAAAGATGAATGTTCTCCCTCCCATGTACAATCATCCAAAAATTGTGGTATATGATAATCAAATTGGTTTGGGTTCTAGATAGACAATCCGCATAAATGTGGAATTCAAAAATGATCATGACATACTTCCGTTACAGCAGTAGCCTCTCCCTTGTCCTGTGAACTATTCATTCATGGGACGAATCAAAAATTGATAGGAGATAAAAGCGGGGCCACCTTAACAACCCCCAGAGGCTCCGTATGAATGGAATATGACTCAGGAAACAGTTTCGCTTGATCTCCTCAATGTCATCGAGTCCCTAGATACTCTAATGGAAGCTATGACAGGAAGCACTCACCTATGCATTTTTAGAGGATTCCATATTCCGATTGGGTGGATGATACCTTTCCTCGAACAAATTTCATAAATCCTACATTCTCTATATATGATGGTGTGGGAGACCCTAAACAACATTTCACACACTTCGTGTCCCAATGTGGGTTGATGATGGGCCCTTGAGAACAATAGGTTGGAACAAAGATGAGGTGTTTTGTATAGAATTTGGTAGTTCCAACCACTATTTTGTATTATAGTCTTCCAGCAGGATCAGTTTCTGTATTGGAAGACATACACCATCAATTCCTTTTTCCATTAAATTATACAATGGGGAATAAAATGATCTTTGACCTGAAGAACTACAAACAATGTGAGAATGAGAGGGTGTATAACATCATATCTAGGTAGAAGTGTTTAACATACCCATTAATTATCCCTCTCTCACAAGAATAGATGCTGGATATCTATACTAAAAATATTAGGGATGAGTTATAGCTGCCTCTAATCCCAATGAAATATCCATGTTGATTTTGTGAGTTTTCTGAAATGGAACAACCTCTAGAATAATCCCTCTTGTTAACCAAATATGAAACTAGACTCATTCCTTAAAATAGGGGAAAATGCCATCCAGAGAATATGCTATAGTTTTGACTCTCCAGAAAATATAAATAGCTTCCCAAATTCCTAGGAAGTCCCCAAACCTCCAAGAACCTCTTTTCAAGAGGAAAAAATCATAGAATTGTGCTCGTAATGAAGCACATAAATATCAATGTCATCTGTGATTTGAAGAATGTTTGAATAAGGAATACTCTTTTCAGAATTAACAAGTCCCTAGTTATTACATGGAATCCATGGATAATAAATTTATCACAGTTTTGTAACCCAGTAATCCTGATGAGGTTAACCTCACCAACCATCTTGATCACTTCCCCTTCTATAGTAGGCTAGGAAATAATATCCAAAGATTCTTCATCTTTAAAAACATCATCCAGACATAATTGATTCTAGATAAGTGGGGTTAGCTAACTACCTAGAGTAGGATTATTTTATAACCATGAACCAACCATAATAAGTGGGTTATTGGAAATAAAATTCCACACATACATGCATGAAACATTGAAAACTACATGACCCGAAAGACAGATGATTGAGACCATACCACTTTGAGATAATAGTTTTGAAATCCCATAGTAGCTTCACCACCCAAGAAGAAGACACAAAATTTTCATCTTAAAGGTGGGTGTGACCACCACAAGTAGGAAGAAATATAATAGAAAGAGTAATATTCTCCTCCAATGTGAGCATTAACTCTTGCCAAGTTCCTCCATGCAGCACCCGATGTATGGGAACCGCCCTACAAAACAAAACCCTCATTGGAAAAAGAACTCATATATTGTTTTTTCAAAATTGTACACTTTTCATATGACTTCATCGATGATTATTTTCTCCATAAAATGATTTTAAAGCACAATACTTGGGAATAGGAGGACGCATGTGCATCAACTAAGGGTACAGAGGAAAAAATGAGCGTAGTCAGACCCCATATTTAGTTCATGTCCCCATTGAAAATACATATGAAGTTGGGAAACATGGGAAAGTGCTCCAGAAATCCTACTAGGGGAAGGGATGCATCTCATAACCCTCCTTTAGCCCTCCACACCTGATTCTCTTCCATCACTGCCTAGTAGGGGATCAATCCAGATAAAATGGGTGGATAGGACAAGACATTCCATTGGTAGAAGATGCTCCCACAACCCCTACACAAGAACCGAGTTTTTTCAACCCCAAATGCACCATATACTAATATATATGTCAAGGAGAAACCACCTATAGATAATAGAAAGCCTCTTGTTGAAATGTTATACATTATAAAATAGATGGTGGTGGTCTTAGCTAAGGTCTCAATCCTCAATACGCTACATCTTTCAAAAGAACTCAGAGAGGAAGTTTTTAAATCCCTCCAGAGACCACAAGAGTTTGATACAAAATTCACTACAATCGAGGTCTATCGAGTGGAGTCCATGGAATCAGAATGACATATTTCCATCTCATTCATTGATCAAGATCTGGAAGTGCCCCTTCAAGGACACATTATACCCCTATATGACTTTGGGACACTCAACGATGTCAATTTCCAAAGGTATCTAATTGATAATAGATCTGGGATCAATATTATCCCAATACGGACCCTACAAAATTTGGGATATTACAAAAGGGATTTGACTCTCATTAAACTAACCATCCAAGGGTATGATCAGCATGAGAAAATAAATCTCAGGAAGATCATGCTCAAATCCCAATTCGGGTATCTTACATCAGACATTGATTTTATGGTAATCCAATAAGACACCACATATAATTTCATACTATGAAGGCCCTAGATCGATATCCACCTAGATATTCATTAAACATTCCATCGGTGTCTGAGGTATCTCATTACGGGAATAGTCAGCATACTTTATGGTGATAGTGCTCCATTAGAGACTTGTGGGGAAACATATGTGGAATAATATTTCTATAAAAAGGGAGAGAAATGACCAAAATAGGAAGATGATGTACAATTTTCCAGTCCCAATGGATTGAGGACCACCCCTATGAATCCCTGTAGTTTGTTCGATGGAGACTATTTAATCCCGATAAACCTGGTTATGGATACAAATATAATCCCATAGGTCCAAACCCTTCCTGTCCCTAGTGAATACAATGAAGGCTAATATTGCTAGAATATCTCTACAATGACTCGGTCAAAAAGGAATATAAATGTTACTTCTCATAGAATCTCTCACTCTATTAATGATAGAAGATCCCCTAGATTTCTATCTTCATTTGAAAATTTCTCCACAGATTCTAAGATGGAAAAAGATGAGGTTGGCCTCAGGAATGCCACTTTGGCACTCGAGGAAGGTGTCTCCACCACCATCGATGAACTCAGGAAGATAAATATGTGAACAAAAGAAGACCCTAGGCAGACACTGATAAGTGACATCATGAACCTCAAAGAGAAAAAGATTAGAATCTCATTTATGAAAAAACATTGATATGTGCTCGCAGGGAACTACATAGAAGTTTTTGGACTAAACCCAAATGTGGATATACACCACCTCATGTTAACAAATGATCATTGAGGCTTCAAGAAGGGAGCCAAGAGGATTCACCCCTATCATTCCACCAATATAGAGGAATATGTTTACCAATTGATCGAATCCAACATCATCTAAGAAGTGCAATAACCGAGATGTATTGTCAGCATCATCCTTTCCAAGAAGAAGAATGGGTAGATCAGGGTCAACATTGATTTCAGGGAAATTAATCGGTATTTCAAAAAGAATGAATTCCCATTTATGATCCCTGAACTCATGATTGATGAAACTACTAGTTTCTAAACCCTTTATTTCTTGTATGTATTCTTGGGTTAAAATCGGATAAATGTGGCCGCCGAATATGAAGAATCAGCTGCCTTCAATGCCCCTTAGGAGATCTTTTTCTATCAGGTCATGCCCAATGGTTTGAGGAAAGCCAGTACCACATATCAATGCACCATGCACCATAGCTTTAATAAATTCCTAGGAAAGATAGAGAAATGTTATTTCAATGACCTCGTGTTTAATTCTCTACAATGGTGTGATCAATTCATGGACCTTCAATGAATTTTTGACAATCTGGAACAACACAGTCTGAAGATGAATCTACTGAAATGCAATTTAGAGGTAATGTTAGGGAAATTCCATAGTTTTTTTATTCCACTGTAGGATTGAGGATAATATGGAGAAGACTAGTTCTATATTAGAAATTTTTATCCTATAAATATCAAATAATTAAGGGAACTCCAAGGGAACCTTTATTACATTCTATAGTTCATTTCCAACCGAACCGATAATGCTCTCCACTTCACTAGGATAATAAAGAAGGGAATCACCTACCAACGGGATGATAATTTACAAAAATCTTTTGAACGTCTCAAAAAGTACCTACTACACCCAGCGGTAATGATGCCTCTAGTCAAAGGGATGCCACTCATCTTTTATGTGGCCACCATGGAATGCTCATTAGGTTCCCTCCATGAACAAAATAAGGATGTGGGATGTGATAATAGTCTCTATTTACTCATTTATACCTTTCTAGGTACTGATACCTGATACTCTGCTATCGAGAAGACCTACCACGCACTCATTTTCACAATTCCTGGGTGATTTTCTTACAGCGTATCTTACCCCATAAATTATGACAGAAAACATCGAGCTTCTAGATGAAGAGGTATTTTATTCCCATGAAACTCCCCAGACATGGGATATGTATTTTGATGGTTCCCCAAGAAGTCTTATTGGAACAAGGATGGAAAACCCCAAGATTAACCAGGTAGGTCTATGGATCGTATTTGTCTCTCAAGACAAATTATTTCAACCCTACTCATCCTCACTCTCTGAAGGCTGTACAAATAATAAGGTAGAATACCAAGCCCTCATCATTGGATTGAAGGTATCCCTACATATATAAATAACCTGCCTAGACATCAAAGGAGATTCAAAGTTAGTGATAAAGTAGGCCCATGGAGAATACACCATCCAAAACGATTAATTGGCCCCTCGTATAGGCTACATCAGGGGATTAATGTAAGAATTCCATTTCATCCCACATTGAATCATGTTCACCAATCACAAAATGCTTGTGCCAACACATTTTCCAATGTGGAAACCATCTTGGATAACCTTGATCAGGAAGAAACAATAATTCATATTACACATTGGATAATTGTCCCAACAATCTTTATATGTGATATGGAAGAGATCAATTAGGTCAAAACCTCCCCAATGTATGATGCACCCATAATCACCCCCAATGGATGTAACCCATAATCATCTATCTATAAAATGTGAATCCTCCAACTGATTTTTCCGGAAGGAAATAGATTACGGGCCGTGAAGTGAACGTTACCCTATGAGATGTCTTGAATGATAAGAAAACCCTCTATAATCATAACCTTGACATGATGTTCCTTAGATGCATATAAGAAGGATAGAATTATATCATTATAGAAGAAGTCCATGCAGGCTCTTACAGCACCCCTTAATCTGGGACTAGGCTCTCCCACCATATTAGGAGGATAAGATATTATTGGAAAAACATGACACAGGTTTGTGTGGAATTCACCAAAAAGGACTATTGATTATAAATCCATGAAAACATAATCCATATAACTGCATAATTGATACATACAGCTAAATATTCCAAGATATTTTTCATTTGGGTGATGGATGTCAGGGGTCCATATCCCTCAGCCACATCATTAGTTCAAGTACAACCATACTGATACTAAATACCTTTCCAAATGGTATGAGGTGATATAACTCAAGGAAGTTAGGAAAAAGAATGTAATCAACATCATAAAGTCTCATATAATAACCAGGTTTAGGGTCCCTCACACAATATTGACGGAAAACAGCACCAAATTTGGTTCTGTGGAATTAATGAAGTTGTGTATGGAGTACAATATTGAGTCCCCTCACTTATCTCAATATCATGAAGCATTAAATGGACACATATAGTCCATAAATAAGTTTCCATCAAATATACTCCATAATATGGTAAAAATGATAATAATTTTTGACCAAAAAAACTCCTCCATGCATTATGGGCCTACTGTGCTACCACGCAAACTGCTACACAAGAAACGCCATACACATTGGTGTACGGGACGGAAGTAGTGTTACATATAGAGGTCCATGTGAACTTTCTCTGAGTATCCATCAATAAGAAACTCTTAGTTGATTAAAAATTATAAAAGTGAAAATATGAATTGGAATTTCTTGACAAGAACAAGTTGCTCACACTACACAACCTTGAGGTCCGCCAAAATTGGATTGCATGAGTCTTCAATAAAAGGGTTTTCTTCTACTCATTCCATTATGATGAAATGGTATTGGTCCTCAAACCCCCAAGGATACAAAGAATTAATCCCCCAAATATGGATCCCAAATGGGAGGTACATTACATAATATATAAGGACTACGAAAATGGGGCTTACTCATTGGCCATAATAGATGGGGAGCATGTCACACCTCTCACCAATTCGCAATTTCGAAAGAACTAATTTTCATAGATATCTGTATAAAGGTCATACACGTCATTTTAAGTCCCCTCATTTATCCTTACCACATGATGTTAAACAATGTTAAATTCATCATGCAAATATGATGTTAAACTATATGGAATTCATCTTAACCACATGAGGTTAAACGATACAAATATTTCCTGACCACATGACATTAAACTATAAAAAATTAGTCATGAAAACATGATGTTAAATGGTATAGAATTCATCCTAACTAGAAGATATAAAACTACATAGCTAATGTTCATACTACAAGACTTTAAACTGAATAGATCTATGATATCCATCTCTATTCATGTAGAGTCACCTATGTCCTAGCCACATGATGTTAAACTGCATGGTTCTTCTAGAACATCATATGTATTGATTCTCATTTACAATGAAAAACATAGGGATGCCTCAATATGTTATCTTGGTCCAGTCACCACATTATACAAATTCCCCTTGTTGTACCCTCAACAATCTTGGTATTATAGGGAAACCCTTTCCATTCATTGTTTATCACATGAATCATAGATCACATGAGATTAGAAATTGCAGTAGGGACTTACCCTCACAAGCAAGGCATAAAAGTACACAATAGGTACATTAAGGTCCTGAATAAAAGACCATAAAAAGATTTCCATGAATCCTCTCCACATGACATTAAACTGCATGGTCAATTTCATTGTAGAATGACATTAAACTGCACTGTTATTCATAAATATGTGTGGATTAATTATCATTCTCATGAGATACATAGTGACGCCCAGACATCCACCCTTGGTCCTAACCACAATATTACCATTAATTAATATTATTTTGCCTCTATACTCACTATATGACATTAAACATCATGGTATTTTAAAAAACTACATATGGTTGGATTCTCATCCTCATGAGATACATAGTGATTCTTGAACATCTTTCTTTATTCATAACTGCAAAATTTCGATTTATTTACTTAAGTTCACTCTCATCCTCATCACATGATGTTAAATTGAATGGAACATCATGAACTACATGTGGATTGATTCCTGTGATCACAGGATACATAGTGACATCTAGATCTCTAATATAGAGCACAACTATACCGCTTAATGAAAATAATGTACACCTATATGTATGTTTCAGACCATTGTAGAGTTTTTCCAATTAATTAACTAAGTGTGACTTGATTCATGGTCTCACATGATATGCATTGATGCACAAATTTCAAACACTGATCCCAGTCACATCACGAAAATATAAAAATCCCCCCTCCTTGAATATGGGTAAGAACTGCATAGGTGAATTCATTAATTCTACATTTCGCTTGATTATTATCTTCATGAGATATGTAGTGATTTCCAAGTCTCTATATTTGAGACTATGTTTGACATTTACACACTTTAACATCATCTCCAACATCCTTACCGCATGATTTTAAGTTGCATGGATCAACATCCTTACTGCATGATGTTAAAATTCATGAAATAACATCTTTACTTCATGATGTTAAAATGTATGGAAGTAAATATTTGCCACATAACATTAAACTAAATGGAAGTACATCTTTACTACATGATGTTAAAATATATGGTAGTATGTCCATAACACATGACATTAAACTTCATGGAAGTAAGTCATTACTGCATGATGTTAAACTTCATAGAAGTATGTCCTTACCGGATGATGTTAAACTCCAAGGAATTACATCCTTACTGCATGATGTTAAACTACATGGAAGGATGTCCTTACCATATGATGTTATAAATACATGGAGGGAAGTTTTTCCCCACTAAATGATGTAAAATTTGGAAAAACAATCACCCATTTTTCATTCCTTATCAAAGGACCACAAGAGACTTACCCCGATCAACTAGAGCTCAGGGTGCTTCAACCATTTTTTAAATCACTCAATCCATAATCTACACTTCATCCCTCAGATTTCTTGATCACTATAATTTTCAATGTCCCTTGGAAATCATGACTATGTATACATGAACATGGTACCTTCATATGTGCCTATGGCCATTACCAAATGCATCGGTCTATATAAAAAACATTTCGATCATTATGAGCCCTGAAATAACTGCAGCTGAACTCAGTAACTCACTGTATTTCAAATAATCCAACTATTAATGTCACATATTATCACTCATGACCTGAGAAACATGATCTGTGATTTACAGCACTTTTACCTATCACTCATAATGATGTTGGAGTGCTCCTAACCCTAGGAATCCCAATTAGTATATTGGGTAACATTTCCCATATTAGTTCCATGTGTGTCATTATCATAAAATGCATGTCTTTGGAAAAATATGTACAACCTTGAATATATTTCCTATAATGGTCCAAATCAAAATACCTTAAACTACTAATGAAAGAGACACAAAAAATGTCAGGTTGAAATCCTAAAAATAGTGACCTGAGAAAATATCGAGTCTTCACCTGCTAAACTCCTCATTCTTGGTGTTTAGGAAAACATAAGTCTTAAATAGATAATTTATATAGATCATAGGGTCTACCTAGTAGCCCAATAAAAATTCAAGCTATTCTCACTAGAACCACAGGTCTAGAAAAATTTTAGATTAATTATTTATTACATATTCTCAACAGAATAATATGTTCAATAGGAGGTGGAACAACTTTTAGGGTACTCAAACCCTAATTGAATTTTACGCTTTCCATATATCACACTTCCTGAGTTTGGGTGTCTTAGATCACCCTAAACTTCCATGTACCATGGAGTGGGCCCTTTCCTTGACAATGCATGCATGCATATGGCTCATGTATATGTACCTATTGTGGCCAACCAAATTTTTCACTATATAAAAGGCCATTACAATCCTTTTGAGACCTATCATAATCATGATAGAACTCAACACCTTAGTTTGTCTAAACTACTCCCTATATGACTATCACATATCATTCTCCTGACTCAAGTTGTTTGTGTCTAGATTTAGAATCCCTACACCAAACTGTCGAAGTGAATTTGATATCCTTGATGTTACATCACTATGTTTCATACCTTTTATCAAGGATATACTATGAAACTTCATTCCCTAGACTTTGATCGACCACACCTTGGGATTAAAAACCACAGGGCATTGGGATTGAGATTTTTGATTTAAGAGATAATTACCATATGGTTCCATAACCCTTCGTGAATATCCATATCTCCATAACCAACTTTATCGTCTGGGTGTTTGATTCTTCATAACCCATCCATGGCCCTTGAATAGGAATGGTGATAATAATTCTCTTGGCATGATACTGACTCATAAGGGGCTTAACCGGCCAACTAAAGGAATATTATCCTTTCTAGAAAGAAGCTTCAATCCTTGTGATCCATAACAACACCGCGGCAAAACCTGGGATTTCAAAATTTCATGGGACATACCGAGTATGTCTACACCATCTCATATTTGTGGACTCAAACTTCTGGGTTATGATTTATATCACCCACACTCCTACTATACAAGTGGAACTAGCTTAACCAATATTTCAACCACAACCAAAATCACCTCCTTGAATCTTCCATAACATTGGAAAAGATACCTTGATTCAAGTAAACTTTTCACGAATATGCATGCATGTTTATGGATATGATATATGAACCTATGGCCATCCACAAAATGTTTGACTATCCAATATAGTGAATTATGACCCTCACAATCCTTAGAAACAACATGGTAGAACCCAACACCTCAGAGTGTTTTAGGTCATTCCTATAATGTCTAAACCATATCCCATGATCTTATAGAAGGTCCAAGCTAAAATACCTTAAACTAAAGCAATATCATGTCAAAGTTAAAGGACCTTAAACTAAAAGAAACCTCAAGTCCAAGATAAATGAACATAAAAATTAAAAGAAACATTAGTTCCATGATAACATAACTTAAAATAAAAGAAACATTAGTTATGAGATAAAAGACCCTAAAATAAAATAAATACTAGATCTGAGCTCAAGGACCCTAAACTAAAGCATGATAAGAATCTAGTCTGCCAGAGTTTATAAGGATTACTACATGGCCTTATTAAAATCATGTTGTGGTCATGATGACTATCATAATTTTCAAATAATGGAGCACTCTCCCTTCTAAACATATATTTTACAAGATATCTTTAATAGATTCATCAGCGAGGAACACTATGTTAGTGGGAATTAATGAGATTTTCCTAAAATAGATCTCCAAATCTAGAAATTCATATTTAATTGATTTTAGGAAATTTATGGGTCACATAATTAATTCATATATCATTATAATTATTGGATGATAGGCATATCATTGACAAAGATGATTTGGATGGAAATATGAAAATTTCAGAAGGTTTGTATGTATTATGTAAAAGGGGGTGGAGGAATCTATAAATTTCAGAGCCTATTTAAAGATCCAACGAAAACATGATTAATTAAAAGGGTAAAACTATGATAAAATTCAATCAGCCACATAGGTAAGGTCAGTAAGACATGATGAGAAGCTTCGCTAAATTGCTGGAGTGATGCTCTACCCACTTCTTCCGCTTCCGATCTAGGATAGAGAGTCTCAACCAAAGTAGTAAACTCTTTAACCCTCTTCTGAGAATCTCAAATGGGGATGAAGATATCAAGTGATCATACATAAAATGAGTAATGATTTCATCATACCACCAAAATTTTATGGTCCACACATCCATCTGATCATGCAATTTAGATATCATATGATGACCCTACTTCAATGCCTATGATGTCACCCTCAATTTATTGGAAAGTAGAACCTTATACACATGTCATGTAGTTTCCATTAACTCACGGACAGATCTCACTTAATCAAAACAGCTTGATTCATAATTTCTTAAGGAGGCTGGCGATCAAATCCATCTTCCCTCAAGTCATTAAATAATTGGTGAATGTGTTCCACTTGGTCATAAAATACCTCCAAGGGGGTTTTAGTGATCAAGGAACAAATCCATTTCTAAATAATCCTAAATATCACCTAATATCCTAAAACTAAGGGAGTATGATGGATAGATGGATGGAGGGATAATTTTTCTAACCAATGAAAAAGATGGAGAGGAATCCCCCTAAACTCTTCTCTCAGCATGTGTATTTTATGTAGCTTGTACTAAATGACAAATCTTCTCAACCGAATCTGATCTATTATTTAAATAACCATCCACTACTACAAATATATCCATTATCAGTGCTAGAAAATGGCATTAATAGTGCTAAAAAAGGGTTGTTAATCGAGGTGAAGTTATGGATCACTTTTTTCAGCGCTCAAAAAAGAAATGATAAAAAATTCCTTTTATTCGTTCTCTTTAGCGTCGATAAAAGACACCTTTTATCGGCACTTTTTTTAAGCACTGAAAATTTCAAAAAAAATATTAAAATAAATAGTTGAAAAGAATAATGCAGGGGGAAGTATTTAACAGTTCTTTCCTCTATCATTGCTAGGGAGACCCCCTCCCACTCTCTCATGCGCTGCCCTTACCCGTGCATCCCACACATGCCCGTGTGCGCCCCTCTGTGTTTCCACCCGAATTCAAACCCGAGACATCCCCCCTTGCCCACCTACACCTTTACCACTAAGCTATTTAGTTTTTTTATCTCATATATTATATATCTATTTGTTTATATATATAGTTATATTTATTTGTATATTAATATAGATTCATGTTAATATAAATATATTTGGTTATATTAATACATATATATTTATTCATATATTAATATATATATATATCTCTATTTGTATATTAATATATATTTATATATATAGTTATTTTTATTCGTATATTAATATAGATTAATATTAATATAAATATATTTAGTTATATTAATACATATATATTTATTTTTATATTAATATATATATATATTCGTATATTAATAATTATATATATATATGGTTATATTTATTCGTTTATTATTATAGATTCATATTAAAATAAATATATTTAGTTATATTAATACATATATATTTTTTCATATATTAGTATAAATATATATATTCATATAATAATATATAATTATATTTATTTGTATATACATATTATTTTTATATTAATATAGATTTATATTAATATAAATATATTTAGTTATATTAATACATATATATTTATTGATATATTCGTGTATATATATATATTTATTCGTATATTAATTTATATTTATATTTATTTAAATATATATTTTTAGTTATAATTTTTTATCTGTATATTTATTTGTATATTAATATATAATTATAAGATTAGTTTTAAATACATTTATAAAATATGTTTTCTTATGATTGTTTATAAATACATACATACATACAAACATACATACATACATACATATATACAACACACACACACAAATATATATATATATATATATATTTGAATAAATACATATATATTTGAATTTGAAAATCCATAGAATATTAAAACGACCATAAATTCTAATCCAGAAGTCTGTTTCAACTCCAAAACCAGTCAAATCGACGAAATTGAAACACTAATTGATATGATATGTGGTAAAGGCCTAGAAGACATTCATATCAGAAGTTATACCGGTTTGAATGTTAAAAAATCGAGGTATCCCAACTAAAAACTCGGTTTTTGAGGCCTTCTGGGCCTTTTGGGGCCTCGAAAAATGTGACATGAGCTTCTCTTGGTACACTAGCACGTAGAGCTCTTCGAAAGATTCTATTTGATATGTTGTAGATGTAATGCCCCAACCCTAGTTACCCAGAGTCAGTGTATTATTTGAATACATTGGCATGATACAAGGAATCATCTCCTGAAGGACTGATCAGTTTAATAGTCTTGGAAAATAGATTACATACATGAACGTTACATCACGTTATAAAATGAAAAATAACAACACATATTTATCCATTGACCACATTCATATCTATTAGACAATCCCTACAGGTCATTCATAATATATTTCTTCACATCTGATGAAAAATAAAACCTAGAAAGGGGTGAGCTCATATGCTCAGAAAGGATAACAATATAGCAGAAACTTTAATAAATAAGCATAAACATTTAAGGTAATTTATAAAACTAAAAAAATCCTTTTAAACATAAAATTCATCATAATATTGAAAATATATATCAAATAATTCCATTTACTTATTCACATGGATATTATATTGGTTTAATAATCACATGTGATATCAATAGAAAATTTAATAATGACAGAATACATAATGTTGAACATCATAACCACTTAGTCAAGGCCTAATGCCAAGACTACAAATAAGATTTTGTCAAGCCCTTGTGCCGAGAAACTAGATTGTCACATGAGACCTACATATGCATCAAGGAGCTAAACCGGGCTCCACCCATCACATAATCAGTCCAATATATTGCTCAAATTAAAAGGTAGAAACATAACATAAATATTCATATTAAAACTAGCATACGAAATGTTAATAGATTTTCCATAAACCCTGAATGGTATAAAAATAAGACATCCATAGTCAAACATATCACAAAAACTTCAATACAATATAGAAGATTTGTATCATAATAAATCGACATTAATCGAGAATAATATCCAAAAATGATGATGACATAGTAGAAAATGATCAGTAAAACTTATTGAGAAAAATATATTTTTTTGTAAAATCAATTAAAAGTCACACATTTATAAAGGATTCCATTTAAAAGATATTTTTATCAAATTTTCCCATACCTCTTTGAAACTGTTAAATGAAATTAACATTTTAAAACAATAATTTCCATATAAATAAATCCTTAAAACCATTTTGAAAAATGGTCATTAATGAAGAAGATTTATAAGAATTAATATTTAAATCATTTAAAATGGTGTTTCAGTTAAAGAGTACCTTAAAAGAATAATTTTGAAAAGTCCTTTATGAAACATGGACATGGATGATAAATAAGTCCCAAAAAATACATACACATAAATAATCTCGGGTAATAATGAGATTGATGAATTTACCCTTACCTTGTACTTTTCATTTGTCGATGGTACGTTAACCTCCTTTAAATCGGGTAACTCCCTTTAATTTGAACCAAATGGCTTCCTCAAAGTGGCTTAAGCATAAGGTATTGTTTCTAAGAGGAAGAGAGATATGTAGGGAGCTTAATTTGGCAGTTGTTGGATGGGCCAAGGGGCTTGAGAGGTGTGAGAAATGGGTTAGAGGTGATGGATTTTTATAAGGGGGAGGAGGGGCTCTTTAGGAATGCATGAAAATATTATTTTATTATATAATGATTTTCGATTAATAAAATTCCAAAAGTCATTAAATTCAAAGATAATATGACTATTATTCTAAATAAAATCATTTAATAAGAATTGGATAGATTTGGATATTGTTTTAATTTTTATAATCTCATTTATTTAAAACATTCTTTATTGAGGGAAACACTACATTATTATTGTGTCATAAATAATTTTATTTATTTTAAGTATGAAATTTAAAAAAAATACCATGATGTATGAAATCGTTTTAGATTTAAAATGAATATTTATAGTCAAAAAGATAACTTATATAACCCCTTGTAAAAATTATTTTACTAAAAGATATATGTTTAGGTCATTTTTGTCCTTACATTAAATTAATTAATATAAACTGTCATTGTCACTCTATAGTGGCTCCACGACATCCCAAAAAATTCCAAAGGATTCCCATGGTCGGACATGTATCAATCAATAAGAATAGGACACATTTTAGGGTAATTTAATATTATAATAATAATATTTTTTACCCTTATTTACCAGATTTACCATTTAACCATGGTAAATAAATTATTTACAACAGTAAATATTCATAATGTTTAAAAATAAAAGTTACCAATTTAAACAATTTGAACCTATTGATTCCAAATATGGAATCCATTTTTCCAAATTCAAAACATAGAAGTGGCAGAAATTAATTTAAAATAATTTTCGTTCGCAAAAAAAAATGTGTTTTTAAGAAATAATAACAATCCAATGATTGACACCTGTTTATGTCCAGTTTAAATGTAAAATTACATCCAATGCCATAAATTATATTAAATTATAAAAATATAATCTAACGATACATTAAAACAACTAAAATATATAATTTAACACTATATATTATTAGGATTAAAAAAGTTGTTTTTAAATAAAACATAGTATTTTTCACTATTCATCCAAATATTAAAGCGATCAGAAAAGTACCAAAAATGTATCCAAACTAAATTTTTATGTCCCAATTCTAATGAATAATTTAATTTCTTTATATTGAATATATAAAAGTGTCAAATATTGGTTTTAAAAAAGGTTCATCATTTAAAGGCGGTAAAATTGCATTTTCATAAAAATACTACTTTTATCTGAAAAATGAATTTGTTCTTATATTAAGTCTATCAATCACATAATATGGAATATAAAATTAAATGTAGTATATAAAATTCAAAATTCAGTTAATATTATTCATATCCATTTTTTTAACGACTAGTTTGGTATGTCATGGTGCGCTCGAACTCAGTGTTGCGTGTAACACAAGTTATTGAATTTCATTGAAGAGATAACGTACTACCAAATCTTGTGGTGCTAAATTCTCCCCTGCTTCATTAAATTGCATCCTCACGATTTAAAATTTTCATTTGAAAATAAAATTTTAAACTAGAAAAATACCTTTGTGGAAAACCCACATCAAAAATTGGGTTAATGAAATTTAGTCTTAAAAAGAGGGAAAGGGAAATGAAAAATTAACCACCAAATTATGATCTCAATTAGGAGTATGTTTGTGGAAATTTGAGACACATAATTGGATGAAATGCTTAAATTTTTATAGGGAGTGATTTTGGTCATCAATCACAAACATGTGTAAAATTAAGGGTCTCAAGGCCATCAATCTATGATGATATAAAATATCATTGGTTCAAAAAAATAAGGTACTAGGATAACATGTTTTTGGTTTTAATATCCCTTCTCTAAAGTTTAATAATTTACTTATTCATAGAATAAGTGGAAAAAAAATATGCTAGACAAATATATTTTCATACTTTAGCTAATTCCTACCACAAACTCATCTTTCACTCCAAAAGATAATAGAATTAAAAAATATTATATTTATCCTAATCGTATTGGGTTACATAAATAATGAATTTATAATTCATTTTTCAGACTATTGAAAAAACTACATTATATAATCTAGGACATCACATGATCCTATGGTAGTTGATTACCTTTGTCACCCATCGTTGCGGGTTCATGTCTCGCGGCCTTGTCGGACGTGAAGGGTTGTCGCCCGACCTCTGGGTTTTACTTTTTTTGAAAATCCAAAAATAATCTCAAGAAATGATTTAACCTTAACAAAAGTATCAAATATCAATCTAAATCTATTCCAACCATTAGAAATATCCACAATACTTCTGTCCAAACTCATGGTCCAAAATTTATAAGCAAGGTCACATAATATACATGTGAATTTCCAGAAAACCATGTATGAATAAGTATATACTATCTTATTCCTTATGTAAATCATAAAATACTAGTTATACTCCTAAAATCCAAAAATGTTGTAATCACCGACAATAATGGAATAAAAAAACCATTAATTTGTTCAAATTTACTCAATAATATCCAATATAATTTATCCAAATCAATCATCTCTTATTCCAAAATCAAGTCCATAGTATCAGGACCATATTAAAGTTTATATTTCCTTCAACCATGAATTTTCCAAAAAGTTTAACTTTCTATTGAGTCTATTTTCTTGGTACCCCAAAATCTCAAATCCTTAATTAAATAGTACTGCATTATAATCTTTATATACTCCATAATTATTATAACCAACACATCATTGATACAAAACTCAAATGACATAATTCTTTAATATCAACATAAGAAAACTAGTCATTACTCTTCATCTGTGGTAATATCATAACATGATTATTATCCAACAACATCATTTGGGGTATACACTGATGATTGGGAAATTGATTCAAGTAGTGTCCCAACTCCTTGAATATGAAGAATTGTACATTTGAAAACTTTTTCATACCCTTAAAATCCCGTACTTGGTGTCCTTTTTCTCCACACTTATAAAAAACTCCTATTCCGTTCAACCATTTACCAAGGTGATTCTTTCCACAGTTATCACATATGGGAAAGTCTTTCTTTACCTAATTCCCTTTATGCCTCTTTCCCTCCATGATCCTTTTCTTCACTGGCTTCACTTCAAAGCCCTAGGACTCATCGAATTCATTAATTTTCTTATTAACACATGATATTACTTCTTCAAATGATGATAATACGTGGGAGACTATTTCCTTTCTAAATGTTTTCTTAATACCATGAAAGATATGATCCTTCTTACTCTTTAGATCATTCGTATTGCTGGAGTTCTCATTCCATCTTCTGGGAGCCATTTCTAAAAAATGGAATACACTTGGTTAGTTTATGAATCGCAATGCATACATCCACACTTGTAAAATACCTAACGAAAATTGAAAAGATTATGAAAATAATCTATAATCATAAAAAAATGTTTTCTTTGAGGAAGTATTTACTCTTAAATCCTTCATAATGGCTTGTAAGGAAAATGTGAATTATCTTAAATATATCCCCCAGGAGTGTCGTAACCAAGAGTGCATCAAGGCCCGTTGTCGTCTACCAAGATATACCGGGTCAAGCCCAAAACTCCATGTCAGAGATTTCACTTTTAGGTACATTTAATCCAGAGCCACCCCTACCATCTCATATCCAAATAGGGATGTATTTCTTGTAAAATTTAAAAAATCTCTACATTACCAAAATTCTAGGATATTATTCAATACTAATCCTCAAATTCTATCTTAGGATAATGTTATCTAATCAGAGTTTTTCTAAATATAGCTTCCAAGGTTATTGCTAAACATCCTCTGATACCAACTATAGTGCCCCGACCCGAGTCACCCAGACTAGGTGAATTATTTTAATATATTGGAATGATTCAAGGAATCATGTCTCGAAGGACTGATCAATTTAGTAGTCTTGTAAAATAGATTACATACATGAACATTACATCACATTATAAAATGAAAAACAACAACAGCATTATGTCCATTGACCACATTCGTATCCCTTATACTATCCCTACAGCTCAGTTGTAATATAATCTTCACATCCTGGGAAAAATAAAACATAGAAAGTGCTAATCTCAGATGCTCAGAAAGGATAACAATATAGCGAAAACTTTCATAAATAATCAAAAACATTTAAGGCAATATATAAAACTTAAACAAAATCCTTTTAAACATAAAATCTAGCATAATATGGCAATGATAAATCAAATAATTCCATTTAATTATTCACATGGATATTATACTAGTATAATAATCACATTTAATATCAATAGCTAATTTCATAATGATGGAATGCATAATGTCGGACATCCTAACCACCTATTCAATGCCTCGTGCCAATACTACAAATAAGATTGTGTCGAGGCCTTGTGCCAAGACACTAGTTTGTCTCATGAGAACTACCGATGCATTAAGGATCTATAGTGGGCTCCACCCATCACTTACTATATCCAATGAATTCCTCTTATGAAAAGGTTGAAACATAACATAAAAAGTCATATTAAAACTAGCATACAAAATATTAATACATTAACCATAAACCATGAATGTTATAAAAATAAAACATCTATAGTAAAACATATCACAAAACCATAAATAAAATATGGTAGATTTGAAACATAATAAATCAAATTCAATCAAGAATAATATCCAAAAAGGATTATGACATATCTGAAAATGAAAGGTAAATTTTTTTGAGAGAAATATCCCTTTTGTTAAATAATTTAAAAGTCGCACATTTATAAAGGATGACATTTGAAAGATATTTTTGAATCAAATTGTTCCATATCAATTTGAATCTGTTGGACTCCTCATGTGTTAATCATGTTTTAATGATCAAAAATCCTATTACTTTTACTTAATCTCAATCTTAATTGCACAAGATCACAAATCCTATTACTGTTAATCAATTTCAATAATAACTACAAATCATGTTTTAATGGTAACAAATCTTATGGATTTTAATTACTCTCTTTATTATTTACAAGTCTTATGCATGATCACAAATCTCACTTATATTATCACACCTTTATATTTATGATTAAATTTCTCTTAAACTCTAATAATTAAACTTAATCCATATTCTGCATATTACTGTCTAAGTCTAAATACAGATATTTGTCTATGTATGGAGACACCGTGAAGGACTCACTGTGACCCTAACACCATGACCTGGACACCGTGAACCAAACACCGTGAAGGACTCTCCGTGACCCAGACACCGTGAACCAGACACCGTGAAGGACTCACTCTGACCCAGACACCGTGAACCAGAAATCGTGAAGGACAAACCGTGACCTCGACACCATGAGCTAGACACCGTGACATGGACATACCATGAAGTTCATACCGTGAAGCTCATACCGTGAACCATATACCGTGAAGAATACATTGTTTACATAATCACTGTGACACTGTTTCTTAACTTTTTGTCAATATTATTTAAATAATGCTAACGGTCATATTTGATGTCTTTAAGGAAATTAATGTTATTTAATGATAGTTGTTGGCATGTCAGGAACCCGTATCTCGTACCTATGAAAAGGGAATCATTCCTACTGCCAGAAATCGTGGAATATAATGAATATTGAGATGCAGTACACGAAAAAAGAAGATAAGAGAGAAAAGTGTGACGATACAACAAGAAGAAATTACATACACCAGAGAGCATAGTGTTGTACTAGAAGAATAGTCCTGAACAAGAAGGAGATTGCAATACTTTCAAAGAACTCTAATGAATGAAATAAAACACCACTGAAGAACACACGACGAATCAAGTGATCATTCTCACTCCTGTATAACACAAGCTTAACTACAACACTATATGTTTCAACAGAAAAACCAGAGAAGGACTCAGATGCATTCCTACTGAATCCAACAAGTCTAAAGCTGCATTGATAATCACTGGATCTTTCTAAACTCTTATCTATTCTCACTAAGTGATTTATTTAGTAACTTTCGAGTGGTGTGGTGTACTCTGTATATCTTATACACACACTGTATCCTGCACTGAACTGGAGGATATCAAAATCCTCACTCCAAATCTCTTAACTCTTGTTTACCCATGTCAACTATGGAAGAGGTCCTCGTGTGGCCTGGTCTTTGTTTTATTTCCCACGAAGAACAGTTGTAGAGTTCCCTACATGGCCTAGACAGTTTTATAAACTGTTGTTAACCCCGATCCAGGGTGTGGATCAAATTTATATAAATTTTAGAGTACTAAGTCTCGGCTTGAGACTGAACCTGTTGTTATATCTTCTGTGCATCTTTAGTTTAAGTTAAATTTATACTATATATATCTTATTTATTCCGTTACTATTACATTGAAATACAGAACTATTTTAAAGATACTTTGATAGTTAAATTAGCAAGTGTTTACACTTATTGTAAATCAGTAGGTTAGTTTCAAAAGTTAGTTTGATGTTGTGGTTAAATTAACTGAGACCTAATCAATCTTTGAGATGCTAAGTGAACATTTACTATCTGTATAAATTCACTACAGTTTAACTTATTTTATAAATCGAGGGATTTTAAATAGACAATATTTGAACAGAAATTTCAATTAGAACTCAATTCACCCCCATCTTGAGTATCCACTCTGACCAATATTTGGTATCAGAGGCTTGTTTTGTTTAAAGATTTTTGAAATACTCTGTTTTTCAACTGTAATTTTAGTTTCATCTTTAATGATCTTAAATTTCTGTTAGTTCTAAATTTTATCTCTATAAATTATCTTTCTAAAATCTATATATGGATAATAGACTATAGGGTGCTGCTACTAACAGGCCACCTTTCTTCAATGGTACAAACTATGCTTAGTGGAAACATAAAATGAAAATTCATTTTGAAACACTACTGGAAACAGAGGATTTCCCAAAGGTTCTAAACCATTGGGAAAGGCTGAAAAACCGTTGGTATATGTTATACCAACAGTTCTGCAAACCGTAGGGAATTAAGACATTGGGAAAAGTTTTCCCAACGGTTTACAGTGAACCGTTGGGATAGGGTGCTGAAAAATTACCCTATTCCAACGGTTCTGGAAAACTATTGGGAAATCTTTTTCCCAACGGTTAACAATAGTTGGTATACAAGCACAAAATTATCATGTTTTTTCCAACGGTTTGACAAACCGTTGGGAAAAACCCAACATATCGTCTTTCCCAGCGGTTCTAAACTGCTGGGAAAAGAGTTTTACCAACGGTTCTATGAACCTTTGGTAAAACAAGGCCTACACATTCTATGCCAACGGTTTTGAACCGTTGGCATAGCCTCTGCTGGGCAAATTGCACAGCAGCTCTGCAATTTACCCAAAATCTCTCCAATTTGACCACCTGCTATCCACTTTTCCCACCATGTCTGATTTTGTGGGTTCCCTCTCATTTTCAATCCAATTATTGTACCTGCAATAACCAACTAACACTTACATATAGAAAACAAATTCATACACATTTAACATATAATGGTGGAACTATACACATCCATAATTAAATTAGAATTTATAACGTAATTATAAACATACATAATTCATTTAGAATTCAATTTAAAATTTAGATGACAATTATATGTGGAATCCGGAAGTCAATTCATATTTTGATCGGTTTTTTGTATACCATATAATTTTACTTGAAATAATGTCCATTTCAAACATAATACATACACTTGGAGAGCTAACGGCCACACCGTTCCTCGGATTGAGGCGGGGTTGACTCTTACACATCACATATGACCCATGGATCGTTGTGATAATTTATCGACACAATCTGAATGCGTTTGGTCGGTTTTCCGTATGCCAGTTGATGTTTTTTTAATTAAAATGACGTACTTTTGAAACAAAAGGCAGACACTTTGAGTGGTGCCAGCCACACCACGCCTCGGGTTGAGGCGGCGTTGACTCGTACACGTCACATATGACCCATGGATCATTCTCCTAAAGTTTCTTTGGAAACCGAATTCGTTTGGTTGGTTTTCCGTATGTACTTAAATTGTTGTCCATTTTAAGAAAAAGACAGACACTTTGAGTCGTGGCGGCCACACCGCGCCTCGGATTGAGGCGGGGTTGACTCGTACGCGTCACATATGACCCATGGATCGTTGTTCTAAAGTATTGACACAATCCGAATGCTTCTGGTCAGTTTTCCGTATGCCAGTTGATGTATTTCACTTCAAATTATGTCCTTTTGAAACAGAAGACAGACACATTGAGTGATGACGGCCACACCACGCCTCGGATTAAGGCGGAGTTGACTCGTACACGTCACATATGACCCATGGATCGTTCTCCTAATGTTTGAATGGAAACCGAATGCATTTGATCGGTTTTCCGTATGTACTTAAATTGTTGTCCATTTTAAGAAAAAGACAGACACTTTGAGTGGTGGCGGCCACACCGCACCTCGTATTGAGGTGGGGTTGACTCGTACACGTCACATATGACCCATGGATCGTTGTGCTAAAGTATCGACACAATACGAATGAATTTGGTCAGTTTTCTGTATGCCAGTTGATGTATTTCACTAAAAATTATGTCCTTTTGAAACAGAAGACAGAAACATTGAGTGGTGGCGGCCACACCGCACCTCATATTGAGGCAGTGTTGACTCGTACACGTCACAAATGACCCATGGATCGTTGTGCTAATGTATCGACACAACCTGAATGCGTTTGGTCGGTTTTCCGTATTTCAGTTGATGTTTTTCAATTAAAATGACGTACTTTTGAAACAAAAGGAAGACACTTTGAGTGGTGGCAGCCACACCGTGCCTCAGATTGAGGCGGCATTGACTCGTACACGTCACATATGACCTAATGATCGTTCTCCTAATGTTTCAATGGAAACCTAATGTGTTTGGTCAGTTTTACATATGTACTTAAATTGTTGTCTATTTTAAGAAAAAGATAGACACTTTGAGTAGTGGTGGCCACAACGGGCCTCAGATTGAGGCGGGGTTGACTCGTACATGTCACATATGACCCATGTATCGTTCTGCTAAAGTATAGACACAATACGAATGCGTTTGGTTGGTTTTCCGTATGCCAGTTGATGTTTTTCACTTCAAATTATGTCCTTTTGGAATAGAAGACAGACACTTTGAGTGGTGGCGGACACACCGCACCTCAGATTGAGGTGGGGTTGACTCGTACATGTCACATATGACTAATGGAACATTTTTCTAATGTATCGACACAATCCAAAAGCGTTTGGTCAGTTTTCCGTATGCCAGTTGATGTTTTTCAATTAAAATGACATACTTTTGAAACAAAAGGCAGACACTTTGAGTGGTTCCGGCCACACCGCGACTCGGATTGAGGTGGCGTTGACTCGTACATGTCACATATGAATCATGGATCGTTATCCTAAAGTTTCAATGGAAACCGAATGCGTTTGGTTGGTTTTCCGTATGTACTTAAATTGTGGTCCATTTTAAGCAAAAGACAGACACTTTGAGTTGTGGTGGCAACACTGCACCTCGGATTGAGGCGAGGTTGAATTTTACACGTCACATATGACCCATGGATCGTTTTACTAAAGTATCGACACATTACGAATGCGTTTGATCGGTTTTCCATATGCCAGTTGATGTATTTCACTTCAAATTATGTCTTTTTGAAACAGAAGGCAGACACTTTGAGTGGTACCGGCCACACCACACCTCGGATTGTGGCGGCGTTGACTCTTACACGTCACATATGACCCATGGATCATTCTCCTAAAGTTTCAATAGAAACCGAATGCATTTGGTCGGTTTTCCGTATGTACTTAAATTGTTGTCCATTTTAAGCAAAAGACATACACTTTGAGTGGTGGCGGCCACACCGCGCCTCGGATTGAGGTGGGGTTGACTCGTACACATCACATATGACCCATGGATCGTTGTGCTAAATTATCGACATAATCCGAATGCATTTGGTCGGCTTTCCGTATGCCAGTTGATGTATTTCACTTCAAATTATGTCCTTTTGAAACAGAATACAGACACTTTGAGTGGTGGCGGCCACACCGCACCTTGGATTGAGGTGGGATTGACTCGTACACGTCACATATGACCCATGGATCGTTGTGCTAATGTATCGACACAATCCGAATGCGTTTTGGTTGTTTTTCTGTATGCTAGTTGATATTTTTCAATTAAAATGACGTACTTTTGAAACAAAAGGCAGACACATTGAGTGGTTCCGGCCACACCGCACTTCGGAATGAGGAAGCATTGACTCGTACACGTCACATATGACCCATGGATCGTTCTCCTAATGTTTTAATGAAAACCGAATGCGTTTGGTTGGTTTTCGTATGTAATTAAATTGTTGTCCATTTTAAGAAAAAGACGGACACTTTGAGTGGTGGCGGCCACACCGCGCCTCGGATTGAGGCGGGGTTGACTCATACATGTCAAATATGACCCATGGATCGTTGTGCTAATGTATCGACACAATCCGAATGCATTTGGTTGGTTTTCCGTATGCCAGTTAATGTATTTCACTTCAAATTATGTCCTTTTGAAACATAAGACAGACACTTTGAGTGGTGGCGGCCACACCGCGCCTCGGATTGAGGTGGGGTTGACTAGTACACGTCACATATGACCCATGGATCATTGTGATAATGTATCGACACAATCTGAATACGTTTGGTCGGTTTTCCGTATGTTAGTTGATGTTTTTCAATTAAAATGACGTACCTTTGAAACAAAAGGCAGACACTTTGAGTGGTGCCAGCCACACCGCGCCTTGGATTGAGGCGACGTTGACACATACACGTCACATATAACCCATGGATTGTTCTCCTAATGTTTCAATGGAAACTGAATGCATTTGGTCGGTTTTCCGTATGTACTTAAATTGTTGTCCATTTTAAGCAAAAGACAGACACTTTGAGTGGTGGCAGCCACACCACGCCTCAGATTGGGGCGGGGATGACTCGTACACGTCACATATGACCCATGGATCGTTATTCTAATGTATCGACACAATACGAATGTGTTTGGTCGGTTTTCCATAAGTACATAAAATGTTGTCCATTTTATGAGAATCCTCTGTGTGGGGGTTGTTCGGGGTCCAAGGAAGAGGGGGGGGGGGCTGTCCGGGGGGCTGTCTGGGGGGCTGTCTGGGGGGTGTTCGGGGGGATGTCCGGGGTCCAAGGAGGAGGGTGGGGGCAGTCTGGGGGGTTGTCCGGGGGCTGTCCGGGGGGGGGGGGGGGGCTGTTCGGGGGCTGTCCGGGGCTGTTCGGGGGGTTGTCTGGGGTCCAAGGAAGAGGGTGGGGGGGCTGTCTGGGGGGCTGTTAGGGGGCTGTCCGGGGTCCAGGGAGGAGGGTGGGGGGCTGTCTGGGGGGCTGTCTGGGGGGCTGTCTGGGGGGCTGTCCGGGGTCCAGGGAGGAGGGTGGGGGGTTGTCCAGGGTCCAGGAAGGAGGGGGGTTCTCAAACACACAACCACTAAAAGAAAAAAACATCCATAAAAACAGATAATATATAAAAATAACTCAACTCCAATACTATACTACGAGTCTAGATAAAACCAACAACTAGAATAGATTAAATATCAAATCTCAGTAATATCAGTCAAAAATGTAAGGGATCAACTTGTCCCACATCACCATCACCATCATCACCATCATCATCATCACCCTCTTCCTCGTCCCCATCATCATCCCCGCCCTCGCCCTCCTCCTCACCCTCTCCCTCCTTCTCACCCTCCTCCTCTCCCTCCTCTTTTACATCAGACTCCTCACTATCATCATCATCAATTTGTACATCGTCCTGACCACCATTAGAACTGCCACCTGGTGCACCGTATATAGATCGTATCAATGACATATACTCATCAAAAGCTGGGATGGCCTCTGCTGGAAGTGTAGGACGTAGAACTTTAATAAATTTCATAAACGCACTATTTTCCCTAGCAGACTGTTCTGCCGTCTCTGTGGCCCTTTTCTCAGCATGTTCTACATGTGCCCTAACTTACTGCCGCTCAGTGGTACTACATCTCGTACCTGAGGAGGGATAATACCTCGTTGGGGCTATCCTAGGTCGGAAGCGTACTCTTCCAGAATGCTCCTCTCACAACACCTGATGTAAGTGATATGTTGGACCAAAATTATCTGGTTCTTGGGCATCGAGGGCCTCTAAAGCAGCCTGTTACAAATATAAATATATCATTAAGTTACAAAATAGATATTAAAAAATAAATTCAACAGATTAAAACTTACAATCTTCTGCTGAGTCGCTTCGTTGAAGGCACTTCCATCCTTTTTCCATCTACTCGAGCAAAACAGTTTTTCTCGAGGCACGCGTCCTTCAATATTTTTTATTTGCCTCTACAATGACATTGAAAACTAAAGTTATATGAAAAATGTTACAAACTATTAAATAATTGAAGAAACAAAAGAAAGTGTAAGTTGTAAAGAAAACTTATAAAAAATTGTTATACCTGCTTCCTCTCATGATCAGGCATCGTAGTGCGTCCCAGTGTGTGGAGATATTTTTTTGCATCAATGTGCTTTTTATTTTTTCCAGATGATTCCTAAATAAAATTCGAAAATGCAACAGATATTATTAATGAAAAACATGACAGTTATTATTTAAATACCTCAAATGTTATTAATACCTTAAACTGGGTACTCGTCCAATGCATAATCATCTGACGATACTACTCAATAGGACAATCATCCACCACTGGTACCGCCTCTAACTCAGTTCCAACTCTAGAAACCCATCCAATATACAACTCATGCTTGTAGGCTCTCCAAATCTCATCTAAATCCTTTAGACGTTCTGATTGTGCACCCTCACCATCGGGAAAATTAAATCGAAGCTGAAATCAAAATATTAATTAATATAAATACAAAAATAATTCATGGAATTAAATAGAACAGATTTTTTTTACCCATATCTCTTCCCAAGCTCTATCCTTGACCACATGTGGCAAATGTCTCCATGATAGCGGGCAGACGGGGATGATGTCAGAGTATTTGGCAAGCGTTGCAAAAAAACTCCGACATTGCTGCCCTATTTTCTCAACCATTTGGTTGTCTTAATTATAATCCACCATAACCTGTGTGTGGCGGTTCCACACCGAACGCATGCATGTACACCCCCGCCCATGCCTCCTGTCAGTAGATGTATCTGTCATGAAAGAAAAACAAATATTTTATCAAAACATGTTATAATGAAAATAAATATTTCTATAAAGATTTGTTAGGGTTCTATAAATATACATGTGCTGGTCTGATCGCTGAGTGCTGCTAGATCCTTAGAAACTGATGGAACACCCTGTGGTGGAATAGGAGTCGAAGACGATGGGATATAGAAGCTCGGAGAGACAGAAGTAAAAGGAAAAGAAAATGGGACGGCTGTCTGACTGGATGCTGACTGAGGAGTGGGAATCATCATGGGATGTGAAAATGATGGGCCAGAAGATGCAGAAGGTAGCGAAAACATGGCAGGCCTAAATATCTCGTGTGTCTCTAATGACACAACGGGATCAGAATTTGGGAAGGATGACATGTCAATGGGAGGGGCAGGGTCTAGTCGGGTACGCGCAGCTTCTCGTCCACCTCTGGTACGAACCCTCCTCGTACCATCGCCCTGACGACTAGGACTAGTACTAGGATCCTCATTGAATAACTGTCGACGAATAGGTGGATCCTAAAAAAATGTTTACATAAAAATTAATCACATGACATTATATATTCCTTAAATATATCAATTTGAAATAAAGTACTCACTGTAGGCACTAATGGTGGAACGCCCATCTCCGTCATTCGACAATTGTTGTCCATCATTTTTTTCCTTCGTCTCTCTTCAATTGGCTTCATTTCCGGCTTTTGAAAACAAATATGTAATTAATTAGAAAAAGAAAACTAATGTGTAACCCAAAAAACTAAATATATGAGGGAATAGGGGATTAATAGGTAATTTAGCTATCAATTGTTTTAGAAGAGCTTGAATGGGTTTAATAAATCATACAAGTTGTAATGTTCACCAAGTTAGAAATATTGTTTGACTATGTTTGAATACAGTTCAATTCAAAATTAGAAAATGTAATTCAAATAAAACTGCAACCAATAAACATTTAAAATTCACATAACGATCAAGTCAGCTATCAATTGTTTTAGAAGATCTTGAATGGATTTAATAAATCATACAAGTTGTAATGTTCCCCAAGTTAGAAATATTGTTTGACTATGTTTGAATAAAGTTCAATTCCAAATTAGAAAATGAAATTCAAATAAAACTGCAACCAATAAACATTGAAAATTTACATAACGGTCAAGTCAGCTAAAACATATTTGTGATCAATACTAAATCAATTTGAATATTACCAACCTTAACAACCCAACTCGAGGTAAACCAAAAGAATTGAGAATATGGATGAATGATTCTATATATTTTCAACCACAACTTCAAGTTCACAATCAACTCTGACAATTGAGCTATTTGAGTCATCAAAAGAAATAAATGGATTGGTTCCAATGGCACTAGGGACAATGTCAATTCCATCATCACCATCATCAAAAATATGTCTTGGAATTACTTCAACTATGACACCAAATTCAGGACAAAGTTGTTCTTTGACATAAAAAACTTGTTTAGCCATTGATGCCAACACATATGGTTCTTCGGTAGCAAGAGTGCGAGTCATATTAATTACATGAAATCCACAATCATCAATAAATGTGCCATGTCTCATCATCGAATCAAACCAATGGAATTTCATCATTGTGACTCGTCCATGAGAGTAATAATCCAATATTATTATTTTCTCAACAACTCCATAATAACCCACATTTTCAAATCACGGTCTACCATCTGATGCACTGGCATAAAAATCTGTTGTGGCAGTAACCATAACACCATCATATTGTGTTCTCATGTTCTTTTCTCGTTCAGAGACAATAAATTTGTACCCATTGATAAAAATTGATTTACAGTCACGAACCACGGTATTAGGACCAAAAGCCAAAGCTCTTATTTCCTCAGAGAGAGAGTCAGTAGACAAACTCAATACCGGCAATATAAATGACTATTAAAGTTAATTAAATATTGATATAATTATTTTAAACATTAATTTTTTTATACCTTCAATTTTAACCAAGCAGAAAACTCTTTCCTATGTAAAGTCTCTCTCCTTCTTAAAGATAAAGAACGATGATTCCTATTTATCATTGTTTTATGTTCCTTGTAGATAAAAATTATTAATAGTTTAACATATATATATAAGATATACATAATAAATTTAGTTACCTGATATAGTCATTGAACAAATCACAGTTGAACAAAACTGTGCGATGTGCCATCTCCCGCTCTTCATGGCTTAATGTCATCAATGTATATGATCCAGTAATTCCTCCTGTTTGAGGAAGTGATGGAAAACTGGGTTCAATTTGCTCATACTATTCTTTTTCATTTTTCATTGGTCTGTTCAATCTTGTAGTAAGATCAGACAAATACATCGAGCAGAAATCCATACATTCTTGAGCCAAGTAACCGTTCACGATAGAACCTTCGGGATGATTTATGTTTCGGACATAAGACTTTAATGTGATCATATTTCTTTCGGTTGGATACATCCAAAGAAAATAAACAGGTCCTTCGAGAATTATTTCAATGGGAATATGGACAGTCAGATGCAGCATGCATGTGAAAAATGATGGAGGAAATATTTTCTCAAACTCACACAAAATCAATGGGGCATCTGTCAACATTTATTGCAAGAAATACTTGGACAAATTCTTAGCACAAAGATCTCTAAAAAAATGGCACAACCAAATAACAACCACCCTTACATTATTGGAAAAAAGATGATGGATTTCTATTGGAAGCAACTCATGCTGTAGAACGTGATAATCATGAGTCTTCAACGATTTTAGCTTCAACTCTCTTCTGTTGACCCGTTTAGATATGTTGCTTGAATAGCCATCAGGAACTCTAATAGTCTCTAATACTTCCAGAAATTGTTTTTTTTTCGCAGGTTTCATCACATAATAAGAACATGGAAGTTTCCATTTATTTTCACTGATACGCACAGGATGTAATTCTGGTCTGATGCCCCAATCCACCAAGTCATGCCGAGATCGTAAATCATCTTTTGTCTTCCCCGTGACATTTAGAAGAACCAAAACAAACATTTCGCATATATTCTTTTCAATATGCATTACGTCTAAGCAATGACGTAACAAATTGGTTGACCAATAAGGAAAATCAAAAAAGATACTCTTCTTCCTCCAATTGTAATAGGTTTCAGTGGAAACATTATTTCTCTTTCCAGATTTCATTTGACCCTTCCCGAACGAAAAACTGAAATCTTTCAATTCATTAAGCATGTCAGTTCCAGACATACGCTGAGGTAGATCATCGGTCTCTATGGTATTATCAAATCTTCGACGATTCATTATATAGGGATGATCCTTTGGAAAGAATCATCGATGTCCCATAAAACTGAAACTACAGTGATGTTTCAGTCTTTTGGATTGTGTATTCTTCATACAAACTGGACATGACTGTTTTCACTTCGTGCTCCATCCAGACATCATTGCATAATCCAGAAAATCATTGATCGTCCAAATAAGCGCAGCACGCATCTGAAATATGTCTTTCGAACATGCATCGTATGTGCGCACACCCACATCCCAAAGAAGTTTCAACTCTTTTATTAAAGGTTGCATGTATACATCAATATCAATGCCGGGATCAGAAGGACTAGATATGAGTATACTCATGAATGTGAAAGGTTTTTTCATACACAACCATGGGGGAAGATTATAAATGTGTATAAAAACTGGCCACGTGCTGTGCAAAGTAAGCATCTGCCCAAACAGATTAAAACCGTCACATGAAAGACCCAGCCTCACATTACGCACGTCAGCTGAAAAATCAGGATGTCAAGCATCAAATCTCTGCCATGAAAATCCATTTGCAGGATGAACCAACTCATCATTATTCTTCTTTCTCTCGGTATCATGCCATCTCATTTTTATTGATATGTCATTAGACATAAAAATATTCTATAGTCTGGGGATCAATGGAAAGTGCCACATTACTTTTTGTGGAACGCGGGATGGTGTTCCATCAGATTTTGACTTCCAGTGGGATGTGCCACATTTTATACAATCATTTCGTTCAGCGGTTTCCTCCCAGAATAAACTGCAATATTTCTGGAAATCATGAATTTTGTTTCTTGAAAATCCAAGTTCCTAAACTAACTTCCATGCCATATAGTGGTTTGAGGGAATATCTGCATCATCTGGAAGTAAATCCTTCAAGAGGGTAAGAATGTAATCGATTTCGGTATTAGAAATTCCATACATAGTTTTCCCATGAAACAATCGGATTAAAAATTCCAGCTTTTTCATTTTATCGCATTGTCGATATACTGGAGTCGTGGCAGCATTATTCAATTTTTTCACCCTATCAATATCATCATTTTCACTAGATGCATCAGTTGTCCTCATATCGAAGTCTTCTTGATTCTAAATCCTTTCTTTTTCATGATGACGAATAAATGGAAACCGGTCATCTAACAAATTCTCCATTCTAGTCCTTTCATTTCGATCACCACCAATTTGAGATTTCATTTTATCCCCATTGTGATACCACACAAAGTAGTTTGCTTGAAAACCATTTTTGGTTATGTGGTAGTTGACTTCTTCATGGATCAACAAAGGTCTACCAACACAATTGGAACATGGGCAGCGTATGCGACCACTATCTGAAGCATTGTGAAATGAAAAATCTATAAAGCTCTCCATATTGTTTTGAAAATCTCTTGAGATCCGATCGGTTTCATACATCCATATTTTGTACATTATATAAAAATAATTTATATAAGTCATTTTGTCATAAACAATTCAATAGGATTGAAATTTAATAGAACATACATTTAAGTAAACGATAAAGGAAGAAAATAATCAAGCTATCAACTACACATGTGAAAAAAATATACAAATGTGTTATTGAAAAAATGTAAAACCAACTAGATCTTAATGTGTTATATCACATCACAGCATGACTCATCCCATAACCATATTAGTAGGGTATCATGAACATGAATAACATCAACCATGTGCCATCCTCCTACCCTACATGACCCCAACCACATGCCACATCTTATTATAGCCTTATCACATCACACCTCACCGGAAAACACTAGGGAAATCATAGTACATCTCACCTGAAGACACATGGACAATCACATCGCATCTTTCCTAAAAACACATGGTCAATCACTTTTGAAGGAAGAGTAGGGAACACATGGTAGCTATCCAACCATATAACCACCATCCTAGATATTAGAAAAAATACCCATAACTCAAAACCTTTGATCGTTGGTAAGTTTATCCAACTCTGGTTGGGAATGTGTAGAAATAACATAAAAATACATGATATATAGATAACACAAAATACTCAACCTATGGGTTCACAGTAACTACATAATCACACAATTCACTACTACCATAAAACACATAAACCACACCTCCACCACAAAAGATGCATAACATTTCTCACTTTCATTTATAAGCCACTTCATTCACACTTACATTGTCCATTCATTTAATGTTAAATTAATTAAATCCATTTACCACACATCCATTTCTATTCCATCTTATTTATTTAATATCTTGTTTTTTTGTTTTAACAACATAATTTACTCCATAGATAACCAGGAGACTAATAAAACCACCACACAATAACTCACCATCTCACAATAACCATCGATGCCATGTTACATCGACCAACCTTCTCACCAAAACAACCACATATCACAACAAAAATATTGCACATCACAAACCATCGCACAACCAAAACCACCTCACCACATCATACACCACAACTTCATCACACAACACCTCCACACGACACAACACCACCACACATCATCACTATCATACAACTTCACATGTCACATCCATGCCCACTAACCATCACATTACAACCCCACATATCACAAAGGCCAACTGGTCACCTCAATCCCCATAATACACCCTACAACATACAATGAAACACAACAAAAAACCTCTCATAGAGGCAACATACCACAACTTCCACAATTTATTTATTCAAGTTCTTTTATTACATTACCCCTTTATTTAGCACGGACATTATAACACAACTGATATTCTTGGGGAAACTAATTAATTAGCAAAATATTCATTCATTTCACTATTTTTCAAGGTGATATCATATCAAAATCCAAACTTAAAACTAAAATATTAGATCAATAACAATAAAAAAAAGGTACCATATGTGTATAAAGAATAAAATACCTGATTTGAGATGATTCAGATGGGTTTTCACCAATTCGGATGGGGGAGTTCGAGAGTAGTAGAGAGCTGGAGCTGGATTGATAACTTAAAACTAAAATATTAGATCAATAACAATAAAAATAAGGTAATATATGTGTATAAATGAAAAAATACCTGATTTCAGATGGGTTTTCACATCTTTAGATGGGGGAGTTCGTGAGAGGAGGAGAGCGCTGGAGCAGGATGAATTTAGGGTTCTGTCACGAATGGGGGAGAGCAGCACCTCAGCTGTATTTGGGGGAAATCTTTCCCAACGGTTTTAAAAAACCGTTGGGAAAGATATTTTCAGGGTAACCTTTCCCAACGGTTCTATAGAACCGTTGAAAAAAGGGAACCTAAAACACCCCTTTACCAACGGTTTCTTCAAACCGTTGGAAAAGGGTGACATTTCCCAAAGGTTTTAGTGAACTGTTGGGAAAGGCTTCCCTAATCCTTCAACACCAACGGTTTAAGAAAACCATTGGTAAACACCCATTGGTAAAAACCAGAATTCCAGTAGTGAAAGCATGGGTTTTGATATCTGGACTGCTATAGAGTCGCAATATAAAATTCCAGAAACTGAAGGAATAACTTGGGATGAACTTACAAAGACTGCCTACAATAATAATTGTAAAGTTATGAAATTCCCTGTACTATGCCTTAGAAGATGAAGAGTTTAATAGAATTTCTTCTTGTAAAACTGCTTTTGAAATTTGGGATACTTTGGGTGTTTCTCATGAGGGAACAACCAATGTTAAAGAAATGAGATTCAATTCTTATATTATTAAATATGTTATTTTAAAATGAAAAATGATGAACCTATTTCTGATATGTATCTCAGGTTTAATGAGATAGTCAATACAATGAATTCACTTGGAAATGTTGTTCCAGCAAAGGAACAAATTATGAGAATCTTGAGATGTTTACCAGACCGAGGGAGAGGCACATCTGTTTCAATCAGAGAGTCATGTGAAATTGATGCTCTACCTATCAAAGAACTCATTGTTAAGATTATGATGTATGAGGAAGAACTCAAGGTGAATAAAGAGGAAGATGATGAACCTAAGAGAAAATCTGTGGCTTTCAAGAGTACTGCTTCAAAGAGTAAGGACAAAGAAAAATATCAAATACAAACTGACAGTTCAACCAGTGAAAATTTAGACTCTGATAGTGATGCTGAAATGTCTTAGATAGCCAGAAGGTTTAAGAAATTTTATAGGAAGAAGAAATTTTTCAGAAAATCAAATGACAAAGGAATGTATGACAATAAGGGACATTGGAAGAAGGATTGGAAAAAAGCCAGATAAAAGTGATGAAGTTTTTTTTCTATGAGTGAAAAAGGAAAGGAAACATTAAAGCAGACTTCCAAATGTTAAAATTCAAGAAGAAATATGATTACAAGGACAGTAAGTACAAGAAAGCTATGAAGGATACCTGGAGTGCTTTTGAAGACAACACAAGTGAATCTGAAATGTCTGATTCTGAAAGAAATCATGACAACATGTGTTTCATGACAAACACATCTGAGGTAACCTTAGATACTCCTGTTTTAAATTCTTATTATTCTAAAGATGAAGCAGAATCTGATTCTGATTCTGAAAACATGACTTGTGAGGAATTATTTGAATATTGTAATATGCTGGAAGAGACATGCAATGAACTTAAGGATAAATACAAACCATTAAAGAAACAACATCCTCTCACTTCAACTCTTAAAACTGAACTTACTATTGAAAAAGAGAAAAATCCTCAACTGTTAAAGGAGAACACTGAACTGAAAATGTCTAATGAGAAACTTAGGAAGGACTTAGAGAAGTTCACAAATGGAAAAGATACACTAACTCAAATTCTAGGAAAGTAGGTTGCACCAAAATACACTACTAGAATAGGCTACAAACCTGGACAGAGACAGCTTACTAAGAATAGATTTATTCCTAAATCTGGACAAAATACTACTAGTTCTAGTTCTGGACATTTATATGGTTAAACTAGTTATTCACATAGTTATAAATCAAATAGAGTTTATGTGTCAAAATCTTTTGATTCTGTAAATTATATGATACCCATAAGACAAATTTGGGTACCAAAAGCTTTGATTGCTAACCTTTCTGGACCCATGAAGATCTGGGTACCAAAATCATTTCCTATCTAAATCTGTTTTGTAGGAAACCTGCTTGAAGAGTTCCCACAAGAAGACATGGTATTTGGATAGTGGATGTTCAAGACATATTTCTGGGGATTACTCATGCTTCAAGAGTTTAATAAAGGTTGATGGAGGTCATGTCACCTTTGGTGATAATTCTAAAGGAAAGAACATCGGCCTAGGCGAAATTGGAAACACTGATTCCGTTTTAATTTCTAAAGTTTTATTTATTGATGGACTTAAATATAATCTGTTAAGTATTTCTGAATTATGTGATGATGGATTTAATGTAATATTTGAAAATGATTCTTGTATTGTTTTTAATTCTAAAAATGTTTTATTATTTTCTACTCTAAGAAATGAAAATGTTTATGCAGTTGGTTTAAATTCCTTAGCTAAGAAAAATGTTACCTGTTTAAATGCTTTTCATAAAGTGTCCTGGTTATGGAATAGAAGATTAAGACACTGCAATATACATTCACTTAGAAAACTAACTAGAAAGAACATAGTTAGAGACCGACCTAAACTTGAGTTTCCAAATGATAATGTTTGTAATCCATGTCAAAAGGGAAAGCAACATAGAGTATCTTTTAAATCAAAGAAAGAAGTTTCAACTTCTCAACCTCTCGAGTTGGTTCACATGGATTTGGTTATACCATCTAGAGTTTCTAGCTTAAATGGGAAGCACTATGTCTATTTCCTAGTAGAATACTTTTCTAGATATACTTGGTTATACTTCTTATCTCAAAAAAGTGAATCTTGTTCTTACATTGTTAAATACTCCAAATCTATAGAAAATATTAGTGGACATAAGGTTAAAACACTAAGAAGTGATCATGGTCGTGAGTTTGAAAATCATGAATTTGAATCCTATAGCTCCCACAATGGCTATAGTCATAAAGTTTCTGCTCCGAGGACACCTCAGCAGAATGGTGTAGTAGAAAGAAGAAATAGATCCCTGAAAGAAATTGCTAGAACTATGCTTAATGAATATGACCTGCCTATTTACTTTTGGGCTGAAGCTGTGAATAAAACATGTTATATTATTAATAGAGTCTTAATTAGACCTATTCATAAGAGGACCCCATATGAGTTGTGTAACAATGGAAGACCTAAAGTAAGTTACTTTAGAGTCTTTGGCTGCAAAGTCTTTATTCTCAATACAAAAGATAATCTTGATAAGTTTGCTTCTAAGAGTGATGAAGGAATCATTTCAGGATATTATATAACCAGAAAAGCTTAAAGCGTTTTAAATAAAAGAACCAAGTGTGTGGAAGAATCTATTCACATAAAATTTGACGAAACTGGTCCACATGAGCCTAAAACCTCTCTTGAAAATCATGAAGAAGATTTAGCTGTTTTGGACATTAATGACAAATCTCAAGAACCTGCTATAAAGACAACCAGTTCCGGACTTATTCCAAAATCTGCTCCTAATGAACCCAAACCTAGAGAAGAACATGAAATTTCTAGTCCTACCTTTACTAGATCAACTAGAATTCTAAAGAATCATCCTTTAGATTTTGTTGTAGGAAATCTTGATAGAGGGACACAGACTAGAGCTTCTCTAAGAAATCAGGTTGAACATCATGCCTTCTTGTCCCAGCTTGAAACTAAAAACATTGATGATGCTATTAATGATGAATTTTGGATAATTTCTATTCAAGAAGAACTCAATCAATTTGGAAGAAATATACTTTGGAATCTTGATAAAAGTCCTAAGGACACTTTCACAATAGGCACTAAATGGGTGTTTAGAAATAAAGTAGATGAATCTAGAAACATAGTTAGAAATAAAGCTAGGCTAGTTGCACAAGGCTATAGTCAAGAAGAAGGTGTTGACTATGAGGAGACTTTTGATCCAGTATCCAGATTAGAAGCTATTAGTATTTTACGTACTTATGCAGCACATCTAAATTTCAAACTATATCAAATGGATGTCAAGAGTCCATTATTGAATAGATATATTGGTGAGAATGTTTTTGTTGAACAACCACCTGGATTTTCAAACCCTCATTTTCCAAATCATATTTTCCAATTATCAAAATCTTTATATGATTTAAACCAAGCTCCAAGAGCTTGGTATGATAGATTAAGTACTTTTCTAATTTCCAAAGGTTTTACAAAAGGTATAGCTGACCCTACACTTTTTATAGAACGAATTTCTAAAGATGTTTTAGTAGTAAAAATTTTTGTAGATGATATTATTTTTGGATCTTCAAGAAATTACCTATGTACTGATTTTTCCAAAATGATGCAAAATGAATTTGAAATGAGTTTAACGGGTGAACTTAAATTCTTTCTTGGATTTCAAATCATTCAAAATGATGATGGAATTATTTTAACTCAATGTAAATATACTAGAGATCTTTTAACACTTTTTGGATTGGATAGCACAAAAAGTAGTGACACTCCCATGAGTACCAACTGTAAGTTTGATCTTGATGAAGATGGTAAATCTATTGGTCAAACCACTTATAGAGGAATGATTGGAAATCTACTCTACCTGACTTCTAGTCATCCTGATATTATGTTTAGTGTGTGTATGTGTGCTCGTTTTCAAGAAAATCCTAAAGAATCACATTTAAATGCTGTGAAGATAATTTTCAAATACCTCAAGCATACTCCCAATTTAGGATTGTTCTATCCCAGAGGACAATCATTTGAACTACTTAGTTATTATGATGCTGATTTTTATGGATGTAAGTTAGATAGAAAAAGCACCTCTTGAACGTGTCATCTTTTAGAAAAGTCACTAGTATCATGGTGTAGTAAGAAACACAATTCTGTTGCATTATCTACTGTAGAGGTTGAATACATAGCTTATGGCAGTTGTTGTGCACAAATTTTGTGGATGAAACACACATTACTAGACTATGGATATCAATTCAGAAATGTCCCAATAAATTGTGACAACACAAGTGCTATTAATATTTCTAAGAATCATGTTTCTCATTCTATGACAAAATCATATTGATGTAAGACATCACTTTTTGAGGGATCATTATCAAAAAGGTGATATCACTTTAGAATTCATTGGTACTAAATATCAACTTGCTGATATATTCACTAAAACATTAAATTCTGAAAGATTAGACTACATCATACATAATCTTGGCATGATTAATCATAAGTAAATATCTTACTGATCTTAATGTTTAATACTTTACTGTATTTTACTTTACGGTTTCATACTCACTGTGTTACAATTACTGTTTCATACTCACGGTCTCACCGTTAAGATTTATGCTCACGGTCTGTCAACTCACTGTCTCACCGTGAAGACTACCAAGTGTCTCACTGTGATGACTAGTTTTCATCACACCGTAATGCCTACTCACGGTCTCACCATGAAGATTATTTATATTCTTATTTTTTAACCCGTATCGTGGTAATTGTTATTTCACCGCTATTTGATTTCCCGCATTTTTGTTTTTATGACGTTTGACATTCCCAAATGATAAAACTTAAGGGTTTCATTCGATTCCTTACCCGAACTCTCTCCTGAACCTTCTCTTCCCTCTCACCCAAACCTTTAGTGGATTCCAAGGATGAAGCGTCCATCTTCACTCTCGTCTGAGAAGCGCCACACTAAGAAAAAGAATAGGATACCGAGGATAGTTCCCGAAGGACCTTTAAACCCAAACCTGGTAAGTCGTACAGTTGTACCTGAAAAAGAGGTTTTCCCAGAGAGGTTGATGTCTAGCAAGTCTTTAGTTTTGAATGTTTTAAAATACAAATGATGGCTTGAATGGTTCTCTGGATAGAATAGACTGATTTACCAGGGGCTGGTATCTCAATTCTATCAGTATGTGAAGTTTTCTTTTGAGTTTGGAGAAAGCTTTATGGTGAAAAGCTAGATAAATGGTCATAAGTGATCTTTCTCTTCGAGGTTGTGGGCTGCATGCCTAAGAATGCCACATGAATGAGTTTGTGAAGACTACCAGAGAGACCCTCCTCAATCTTCCGATATCTTTAATCTGGAAAATGCCTTGGAAAATTTAACTAGTAATGGAACCAAGCGAAGGGCCATTGCTGTAGAGCTAGATGGAAAATCTAGACATGTGTTCAAATTAGTTCAAAATTTGATTAGTCCAAGAAAGGGATATTTTAATAGAATGAAGTATCAGGATGTGTTAATGGTTCACCTGTTGAAGAATGGCCATAAGACCAACCTTTGTAAGTATGTTATTAACCATATATGTGAGCTGATCAAAGTCACTTCCAAATCCACCTCCTTGTTTTACCCAAGGATGATTTTAGCTATGTTATTTGACAAAGAGATGGGTGGACCAAATGAAGAAAAGTTAGAAGAATTTGATTTCTACCTATCCATGTCTATCATCATAAGGATGAAGATTAGCTGGAACCCCTGGAAGAAGCAGTTGGTTGATGATAATGATCAACTCTATAAAAAGTTTAATCCTGTTGACTATCCAAGAAGGCCTAATAGTCTATCTGATCCGGGTTTGGAACCAGATGAAGTGTCTGAGTTTTCAGAAGAAGAAAAATAGGAAGTAACATTGAAGTATCTCCTAGAGAAGAAGCTCGAAGACCTCCAATGGAAACAACTCCTGTTGAAAAAGAAAGGACTGTTTTCCCTGCTGTTATCCCTGCAGAAATACCTCAAGGAGATGAATTTTCTGTTGGTTTGAGAGAAGAGTAAGCTCCTACTTCTAATGAGGATGTCAATCCATGAAATCATCCTATGGCTACAACAAAGTTGATTTTTCCTGATTCAGAACAACAAGCAACCTTAGAGACAGATCATGTTGAATAGGATATTTCTGTTGAGAAAGAAGCAAGTCTTGAAGTTCAACCAGTGGAAAAATTGGTTAATGAGATTATTTCCTCTGCTGAAGAGAGGATGGAAATTTCCTTTCAGTTGGAAAGTCAAGAGTTTGTTGAAGATATTTGAGATGATCCTGTCGATCATGACCATGTTCCTGAGCCTATAGTCTCTGAAATGGAAGCACAATTTGAGGGGGAGGAACCTCAAAAACATGAGATTATAGAAGATGGATCTGCTGGAGCTTCTCAACCGACTGTCAAATATTTTTTGTACACTCGGTATGAATTCCTAAGCTTTTATGATGTGAATGAGTCACAGAAAGGGACTACAACTGGAATGGATCTTTCTTCTTTGTTTCAACTGAAGTCTGTAGATGATCCAGAACCAGAAACAGAATCTGAGTCTTAACCAGAACCAGGGCCCCAACCTCAATCAGAATCAGAATCTGAGTCTGAAGATGACTCTGAACCTCAACCAAGACCTGCTCCTCTATCTTTACCTGTACCCTTACCCAAGCTACACCCCTTTGTGACCAAATATGATATGAAAATTTTGGGAGAAACTTTGTTAGTTGGAGTTGAGAAAATTGTCTCCACTCAACCTCATCCAGTGACTCAGTTATGTCAAGAAGATGCATCAATTATCTTGGAAAATATTATATTGCATATTCAACCAAGAATGATCTGAGAAATTCATGATGTCAGAGTTGAGAATAAGATGATGAGTACTGATGATGAAAATCTGAAAAATATGATAGAAATCATGCAGAATAAGTTATCTTTGAGATCAGATCCTGATCCTGTTTCTGCCCATGCACCTGTTACTTCTTCTCCTGAGCCATCTGATTCCCTCCTTGCTAGGGAAATTGTGTCTCAAGTTCATACATATCTAATTTCTTTTGATGAAAATATTGGAAAAATACACACCAATATGATGGAATGCATGAGGGAGCTTGTAGAAAATCTGAAAAAGCTTACAGATGAATACACTGGATTCCTACAAAAAGTTTTGAAATAGCTCAATGTTCTAACCGAAGCTATCAAGGCTTCACCTGCTTCTGGTCAGACCTCCACATATTCTTTGGATGATTCTATGCTGAGATCCATAATCAAGGAATACCATCAGAGTGCCTTCAGTGGCTTGGATTTGACTTCTTTGATAGAAGTGGTTAAGAAAAGTGATCGAGCATTGGACTTGGTTAGAACTCATTCTATGATCGCCAATGATGCTCAATAGGAGATCACCAAGAAAATAGATTTTTATCTCATTCGGATTTTCTCTAAAAGTGATATGATATATCACTTTAGATATCTTGTGTAAAATTTGAGAATCCCTCTGGTGACTCAAGATTTTAAAACTCATGTTCAGAAACTTACAGAGTTCATGAGATTGTTGGAAAAATTTATGGAGAATAAGGACGATTTTGAAAAGGATATGCAATATGGTGGTGAAATCATTACTGATTTCATCAGTCTTTTGAAGCTGTATCATCATGTGCAGAGTACTACTGTAGTTTCTCCAGCTGCTGCACTATTTAGACCTGGTCTACCTACCTTAGCCCCAACTGCCATGATAGTTAGCCAAGCTCTTTCTCAGATCCGACCAATCATTCTTGACCAACCACTACCTAGATCATCTTATATTCCTAATTTGGCTCCATCTGTTTTTGAAGGTCTACCCGTACCCTCTTTGTCTACCACATCTATGACTTCTTCTACCTCAACACCAGCTCCTACTACTGATAATGGCAGGAAAACGGTGGATCCCTGAAGCATCCAAGGACTATTTTCTTTTTGGTGGGATGTCATTTGTTGTTTCATGTTTTTATCTCTCCTGTATGTTCTCTTCTAAACCCTTTTTAATGAAAAATACAGTGTTTCATTTCATTTTCTCTACTTTTTGATAATCCCAAAAGGGGGAGAAAAACTAAAAGTATAAAAGGGGGAGAAAAACTACAAGTTTCAGTAATATAATGCTATATGTTATTAAAGAATCTATTATTTTTTAATTTTTTCTATTCTAATATTCTAGTTTCTTTAATGTTACATTCCATTTATATTCTGACTATATCTGATTTGTGATCATCAAAAAGGGGGAGATTGTTGGACTCCTCATGTGTTACTCATGTTTTAATGATCACAAATCCTATTACTATTAATTAATCTCAATCTTAATTGCACAAGATCACAAATCCTATTACTGCTAATCAATTTCAATAATAACTACACATCATGTTTTAATGATAACAAATCTTATGGATGTTAATTACTCTATTTATTATTTTCAAGTCTTATTCATGATCACAAATCTCACTTATATTATCATGCCTTAATATTTATGATTCAAGTTCACTTACTCTCTAATGATTAAACTTAATCCATATTCTGCATATTACTTTCTATGTCTAAATACATATATTTGTCTAAGTATGGAGACACCGTAAAGGACTCACAGTGACCCAAACACTGTGACCCAGACACCGTGAACCAGACACCGTGAAAGACTCACCGTGACCCAGACACCGTGACCCAGACACCGTGAACTAGACCCCATGAAGCACAAACCGTGACCTTGACACAATGAGCAATACACCGTGACATGGACATACCATGAAGTTCATACCGTGAAGCTCATACCGTGAACCATATACTGTGAAGAATAAACCTTTTACATAATCAATGTGACACCGTTTCTTAACTTTTTGTCAATATTATTTAAATAATGCTTATGGTCATATTTGATGTCTTTAATGCAATTAATTTTATTTAATGATAGTTGTTGGCATGTTAGGAAACTGTATCTCGTACCTATGAAAAGGGAATCATTCCTACTGCCAGAACTCGAGGAATATATGGAATATTGAGATGCAGTACACGAAAAAAGAAGAGAAGTGAGAAAAGTGTGACGATGCAACAAGAAGAACTTACATACACCTGATAGCACTATGCTGAACTAGAATAACAGTCCTGAACAATAATGAGATTGCAATACTTTCAAAGAACTCTCATGAATGCAATCCAACAGCACTGAAGAACACACAATTAATCAAGAGATCATTCTCACTCATGCAGAACACAAACATAACTACAACACCTGTTTTTCAACAGAAAAACCAGAGAAGGATTCAGAAGCATTCCTGCTGAATCCAACAAGTCCAGAGCTGCATTGATAATCACTAGAGCTTTCTAAAATCTTATTTTTTCTCTCTAAGGGATTTATTTATTAACTTTCGAGAAGTGTGGTGTACTCTTTATATCTTATACAAACACTGTCTCCTGCACTGAATTGGAGGATATCAAAATCCTCACTCCAAATCTCTTAACTCTTGTTTACCCACATCAACTGTGGAAGAGGTCCTTGTGTGGCCTAGTCTTTGTTTTATTTCCCACGAAGAACAGTGGTAGAGGTCCCTACGTGGCCTGGACAGTTTTGTAAACTATTTTTAACCCTGATACAAGGTGTGGATCATATTTATATAAATTTGAGAGGACTAAGTCTCGGCTTGATACTGAACCTCTTATTATATCTGTTTTGCATCTTTATTTTAAGTTCAAAGAATACTACATATATCTAATTTATTCTGATGCCATTACTTTGAAATAAAAAACTATTTTAAAGCTACTTTGATTGTTAAATTAGAAAGTGTTTACACTTATTGTAAATCAGTAGGTCAGTTTCAAAGGTTAGTTTGATCTTGTGGTTAAATTAACTGAGACCTAATGAGTCTTTGAGAAGCTAAGTGAACATTTACAATATATTATAATTCACTACAATTTAACTTATTTTATAAATTGGGTGATTTGAAATAGACAATATTTTAACAGAAATTTTAATTGGAACTCAATTCCCCGCCCTCTTGAGTATCCACTCCGACCAACAGAATCATTTTAAAGTAATTGAAATTTTAAAACATTCATGTCCATTGAAATAAATCCGATAAACCATTTTGAAAACACATACATTAATGAGAATGATTTATGAGAATAATTATTTAAAACATTAAAAATGATGTTTCAGGTAAAGAGTACCTTAAAAATAATTTTGGAATATATTTTATGAAACATGGAAATGGATTCTAAATATGTCCCAGAATATACGTACACATAAATAATCTCAGATAATAATGAGATTGAGGAATTAACCCTTACCTTGTACTTTTCCTTGGTCGGTGGTACGTTAACCTCCTTTAAATCGGGTAACTCCCATTGATTTGAACCAAAAGGCTTCCTTAAAATGCCTTCTGCCTAAGGTAAGGTTTCTAAGAGGAATGAGAGATGTAGAGAGATTAATTTGGCAGAGGTTGGATGGGACAAGGGGCTTGAGAGGTGTGAGAAATGGGTTACAGGTGAAGACTTTTTATAAGGGGGGGAGAGGCTCTTAAGGAATGTTTGAAAATATTATTTTTATATATAATAATATTCAGTTTATAAATGTCCAAAACTGATTAAAGTCAAAGATCAGATGACTCATGTTAGAAATAAAATCATCCAATAAGAATTTGAAGGGTTTTTAATATTGTTTCAATTTTATAATCTCAATTATTTAAATATTTCTATAATGAGGTAAACACTGCATCATTATTGTGTCATGAATAATTTTATTCATTTGATGTCTAAAAATTATAAAAAATACCATGATGTTAGAAATATTTATAGCTTTCAAATTAATATTTATATTTGAAAAATATAACTTATATAACTCCTTGTAAAAATTATTTTACCAAAAGATATATGTTTATGCCATTATTTTCTTTACATTAAATGAATTAATATAAAGTGTCACTATCACTATCTAGTGGCTCCATGAGGTCCCAAAATTGAACCAAGGATTCCAATGGTTAGACATATATCAACCAAATAGGAATAATACACATGTTAGGGTAATATAATTTTATTATAATAATATTTTTTTACCCCTATTTACCAGATTTACACTTTAATCATGGTAAATAAAATATTTACAGAAGTAAATATTTATAATGTATAAATAAAATTACCTATTTACAAAATTTGGACCTACTGATTCAAAATATGGAATCCATTTTTACAAATTCAAATCAGAGAAGTGGAATAAATTAATTTAAAATTAATTCCAATTTCCAAAACAAAAAAAGTGTTTTTAAGAAATAATAACTATCAAAAGATGGACATTTGTTTATGTCCAATCTAAATGTGAAATTACATCCAATGACCTAAATTATATATAATGATAAAAATATAATCTAATTATACTTTATTAAATTCAAAATTATAATTTAACACTACAAATTATTTCGATTAAAAACATTCTTTTTAATTAAAATTTAGTATTTTTCAATATTCATCAAAAAATGACTGTTATCAGAAAAGTAACCGAAAATTATCCAAACTAAATTTTATGTCCTGATTCTAAATAATAATTTAATTTCATTAAATGTAATATATAAAAGGGTCAAATATTTGTTTTAAAAATGGTTTACCGTTAAAAGGTGTTAAAATTGCATTTTTTTAAAAATACTTCATTTATCTGAAAAAAATGAATTTGGTCTTATATTATGTCTGAGAATCACATAATATGGATTCTAAAATTTTATGGAGTATATAAAATTAAAAAATAAGTTAATAATATTCAGAACCATTTTTTTGAATGGCTATTTTGGTAATTCGTGGTGTGCTCAAACTCGGTGTTGTGTGTAACACAAGTTATTTAATTTTTTCAAAGAGATAACGTACTATGAAATCTTGTGGTGTTACAGTAGAGCTCAAATAGACACCCAGATCAAAAGTTTTTTCCATCTGATGTTGGAGTTACATTTTCAACATATTTTAGTTCTTTTATTAGTTTTTTGATTTTTTGTGTCTTCAAATTGTTATTAAATGATAATTAATCGATGATAATTAGAAAATTATTAATTAATAATATTTTTAAAATATTTTAAATCCATTTTCACTAAATTTATTATATATATAAATGTAATAGTCTATTTATACTAATCTAAATCAAATTTTAAAAATATATATGATAATTATCTCTATATAAATATACTTATGTAACACTATTTTTTTCGTGATTTTTTTTGGAAATATAAACTTTAGAAGCTCTAGAAAAATGTGCTGATGACCCCCCTATAAGTTCTACTAAAAAAATCAATGATAAAGGGGTCCCCTTTAACATCGCTAAAAAGTGCTAATAAAGGGTCGTGCTGTAGTAACCTAGTTTTGTGGTAGTCATGCAGTAACTTCCTTGATTCCAATCCTAGATCTTAAATCAATTCAATTAACGCCACAATTAAATGAGTTAGTGATGTAAATTACATGCCCTCATAATGAACCAACTAGCCTATCACACTATTGGGAGATGCTCTTACCCATGCCTAGTCATAATACTAGGTGAGGAAAGATGAAGCATCAGTGGGTAGATGTATGATCTGGGCTCTAGTATCTTGATGTGATAATGTCTTCCAAAATTGAAAACTAACTCTGGAATTTCGTTCACCCTAGGCACTGGAAAAATGAGAGGGAGAAACTCTCTAAACAACTAAAAACTGTCGAGTGAATTGATATGGTCTTTACAGCTCATAGACAATTAGTTTCTCCACCCTGGATGTGAGTAACCCATCTTGAAGGTATATCTTATAAGATATTTCATCAAGGGAACAACTTCCAATATCATTAATTTAACCACCCAGTGCACTAAAAGTAGAAAATTAAAATTTATCATATTGAAGCAGCGCACCATCGGCCCCAGTAGGGTTTAAATAAATAGTCCCTACCCCAAAAATGTTCATTAATCTGGGATGGGATGGGGATTCCGAGATCCCAGAATCAATGCAGAACTCATAATAATGAAAGTGATCCCCTATCCATGCAAACAAGTAATTGAGAGGGACAATGATTCAACAAGTAGTGTTTCCTTGTTGGATATGGCCCAAAAAAATTTGTAGAGACACCAAAGGACTATTAATAAGAGTTTAAAGTTACTCCCTTTTACAACTCATGCCACTAACACCAATTTTCTAACTTAGATTCCTGAGCACGTGTCCCCAGATGATAAAAACCACCAATTCAAGAACATATCTATAAATCCTTCCAACCTAACGTCTAGAGAGGCATCTTGGTTCACCCAATATCCTCATGCGGTATAGTCCCCAACTTCTAGAATGGACCAATATGACATATCACTAACAAAATATTGTTTGGAATTTCACATATGGGGACGAAAATAGTTTTTCTAGCCTTGATACTACATAAAAAATATTGATCCATTCTGGGAAACAAATAATCAAGTACACTTTCAAATATCTCTTCAATTTCTTCTTCACGATAACAAGAGTCTACCTCGCCAAAATTGGGGTTTGTAAAGATCATCCTAGACATCCAAAGTAGTATGTAATTCTCATAAATATCTCCATGAAGAGTAATACATAACATTTTATGAATATCCCATAATCTTATAGCCACCTCACTGTGATGAAGATGGAATTTGTTAGTCCCCAGACACCAATAGCTGATCATTTCCAATTGAATGTCGGGCTTGTGGTAAATGATGAACTGAGAGATCCACCTAGATTATTAAATATTATCCCTATAAAAATCATCATAAAACTTCAAATAGCTTTGCCTCACCCAAAATGGCCATGCCCATTTATCAGAAAAGTTTCCACCGTGATGAAGATCCCATTTTGAATACCATCTAGTGTTGTAAGTGTGTAGAGAAAAGGTGGGTATACTCGAATAGCATTGATAAATAGGTTGTTGGGATAAATCATGACCATGTGTACTCCAAGGAGGGTTGTATTATTGATAACATAAACCCTGAGATTAATCTATAAACATCTTACCTTCCTTGGTAATTGACTTTTGAATGTAGTCAGCAAAACCAAATAGCCAACGAAATGAAAAATTAATGTTTGGGGGAGGTATGTCAGTATCATCTATAAATACAAACTCGTATAGAGGTAGTTGATGAGACAAGGGGTAGCCCTGAATTCTAGGTCTGAGGAAACCCTTTGGACTCTCAATTGTAGTATATACAAGATAAATGGGATCAGTATTACCATTTCTAGAAATCAGGACCATTTGTTTGGATGTCACCATTGTACTTTACTGATAACCAGAATCCATCTAAAAATAAGTAAGTGGCTCATATTAGAAGAATAAAACAAGTATTTTAAAATTTTTACATTGGCTAGTGGCATCAAGTGCATTTCATACCTCAGCAAGGGGTTCATTAACCACATAATAAGTTCATGGATTACCGGACCTCCAGAGGATTTAATGGTCCCATAACCCCCATAGAGTGGCTCACAAAACACATGACCCCCCCCCCCTGAGACATGAGATAATGTGACCTAAAATGGTCACATGAGTCACAAATGATCAAACAATTGGGGCAGTAGCTCTCACGAAGTCTTCAATAAAACCACAATCATTATTGTGAATGTTTGATTAGTTGTCAATGAATGATTCATGGTTGAATAATAAAAGGATCAGAGTAAGAAATAGTTTTATAGAAAATATCTTAGATGATAGATATGTGTCACACACTCGTGAATGAGTCTCTCAATAAGGGTTCATAGTATGATCTTGCGATGGATGTACTCGATGGAGGGACAAATGAGAGTGATCTAGAGAAGGTGTGACCAGCGGATTGAATTGTCCTCCAACCACCACCCAATATTTAGGAAATCTCATGGAATAACAAATATTTCCCAGTACACCAAACATATCCATAGATAATCAGTTTGTGACATCTACTAAGACTTATATGGGAATTATTTTTCCTCATAACTATGAATTTGTCCCTACGAACATTTCTCCATAGGGGTCACATTTGTTAATGTCAGTAAAACATGATTCATAAAAAATTTAAATGGAAGAAATACTTGAATAGAGTTATTGCCTTCCCCCTTAAAAAAGGACCTAAGACATGAAGATTGCATGAGCCTCCAATTGACTCACGATTTCATGACCATTTCTGTGTCATGTGATGACTCTACACAAAGCAAATAACCTGTGGTCAACCCCACAGATCCCCCCTTCAACAAACCCTCATCCTCTTACGATTTCTATCCAGACAATTTAATGAGTTCCCCCTGGACACATTTTTTGTTGGAATGTTTCAAACAAGACACCCAAAATTGTTCCAAGAATATAGAGGAATAATATCCCAAGGGAGATAACCCGCATTTATTAAAATCTCATGTGCCATATCATCATTTGGAGGAATACAATTCCTTGATGATATCCAAGAAAACTCACAAGAATCTTGATCCTTTGTTGAATAAAACCAAGGAGATAAATTTGAGGATGTTATAGGTACTCACGATTGCTGAAGGTCATATGACATGCACTTGGAGACCTATAGGAAACCACAAGACCTTAGAGATATGTCCAAATCATCTTGAAAAATCTTTCTCGCTTCTTGGCCTCCCCGAGTAGAAGATGTCGACTATGTCCAATAAACCCCGCACTTCCCCTTCAGTGTTATAAGGAAAAATAGACATATTTTTACACAACATGCTAACACATCCTCATATGAACTGTATTGGTCAAGTGAGACATCATTAAAAAAATCAATTAATCATCATTGGAATTACACATGAAAATTTTCATAATCCCTCACCTATGTAAAATAAATGAAAGTGGATAAAAAGGGAGTATACGATAGATCACACAGTCATTGAAAGACATGGGATGGACATGGATTTCCACAGTGAGCCCCCCTGAGTCCTCCTGAAAATTCAACCACATCTCACTAATACACATGGAAATACACACTTTCCCCACAAAGTATTCTAGTAACGTCATTGAGCTCCAATGAAGGATCTCGATCATATGCATAGGACAAGATGAAAAGTCCTTTGGCATACCCACATGATCAAGAAAGTATTCATAATTCGGTAATAATCCTATAAAATAGACATCGACAGAAGATACTCACTATCTGTAAAAATCATTAAACACACTCGGAATAACCCATGAAAAGAGTTGTGAAGATGCATGGTGCCATCCCCCTTCAATAACTCCATCCTGGATATACTCCAGATACACCACATTAATCGGTGAACAATCGGTGTAGATGGGCCTATAAATTCCCCAAAACAACCTCAAATGGGGAGGGGGATTTTTGATCTCAGATCTCACTGAGTCTACACATAGAATAGCTCTTGGGGTCTCACAATGGTGTTAGAGAAAATTTAATAGAGCAACTGATCACTCAATCATACAACCATTAGGCTTTTAATATTATTGTGTGCATCCGGAGTAGTCATGTTCCAAGCATGAGACACTTCACATAATCAATTATAGATCATGTGAAGGGAGACTAAAAAGATATGTGAAGAACATCCCACATGGAAACTATATCACGTGGGACTCTAGATAAAATGAAACTAAATAAAACCCATAAATCTTCATGGAAAAGGTTGGAATCAATACTAATAGTGGAATACATGAATAAAAAGATGTTCTATAACCCATGTGTGCCTTGCGTAACCCACCTGAAGTGATGCGACAGCAATAGGAAATGTCACCTAGATCTCGAAATTCTCCTTCATCATGCTAAATGGGTCTTACGAAGCCCTCTAGACATGTCAATGAATGTTGCATTAAATGCTTGTATGAATCACCATATACTTGAATACTTCTCCATGGACTTGTCTCACTAGCCTCCTGATGTCCTTTGGATTCATTGCCTAACTCATATAATGGTTCTTTATCATGCCATCCAAGTCACATGAAAGTTCATTAAGAATAACAATGGTCTCTAGTTATGTATTATGTACAGGTTAGTCAAGACTTATGATGCCCTCCATGGATTCTTTTCAAGACGTGCGACTTCTTAGGGACATGTCATCAAAGTATTATGAAAGTAGCTAGACATAAAAACTAGCTCTAGAAAAATTCATTGGGAATATCATCCAAAACATGCAACACCTTCTAGACAGGTCAATAAGGATATGTGATAGCTTCTAGAGGAAACCATCTAGATCATGTGATTTCCCATAGATAGGTCAAATAGGTCATACAACACCCTCCCAATAATAGAGGCCAAGCCACTAGGGAATTTCATGATTCGGTATCCTCTTCCAACCAAGGTGTGTAAGCCTTGAATACAAGGGAAACCTCAGAGTGTAAGCCCCAATTAAGTGAACTAAGACAACTCTAATTCCTTTTATATTCAAGATATGTAGGCCACATATTTGAAGTTGGAGTTCCATAATGATTATCCAAGGTGATCCTAGTATCTAACGCCATTACCCAAAGTAATGGCATTAAATAATTTTACAACCCTTTCTTCACACAATGTGCATAGATCATGTGGGATCCGGGAGTTTCACAAATCATTTAATCTTCAGTATACACCCTATGGTTACAAGGGAATACTTGGAATGTAATCCATGTCCAATCAGGCAGCCTCAGTTCCTAATCCCCAACTTCTGAAATTATATAATATGTCCCAAATCAATAGGGAATACATCTTGCTGTAAAACCTTAGAATTTCTCAAAACTCAATGAAAATCATAACTTCCCCGAGTTTCATCATCCACCATATCATATCATCAGGTTAAGGGATAAATTAACTATGATGACCATACGTCCTACCATACCCAAGATACATAGGATGCCTCCTTAAGGCACGAGCTCTATAAAAAACACCCCAAGGATTGTCCTAGTACATAAGTTTTACATCTACATGCAATGAGACTAATTATATATTCCTCCTAGTTTCTCACACCAAGAATATATAACATGGTATTAGGGATATGAAATGAAAATCACATTTAGAATCATGAATTTCCATCAGCTAGGGAAATCCTAGAATATAAGCCCAGATGAGTGGTATGGCATGAACACCAGTCATATAAGGGAATGCACCATAGGGTCAGTCCAAGGGTAGGAATGAACTATGTGGATTTTTATTCCTACAATAACTAGGGTTCATAGGATGCCTCATAATGGCTCAATCCACTCCTTAGAATATTAACCACCACCTCACATGGTAACACAGCTTGATTCTGTTTTTCATTTAGATTAAACACATAAAGTGGATATTCATGATTATAAAAATGGATGTAGAACCTTGTATACATACAGATGGATTCACTAAGGAGATTCCACTTCCTTTGGTTTATCATTGAGACTTCCTTTCTTTTATTGATAATATAATTAACCATGGAATATTTTTTTTCAGGTAACTAGTCCCATATCGGGGTTAGGAATAGATTGAAAAATATATATTAAATCTATAAGAGAGTCTCAGATTTGGAATCAATTCCCCGCTAAAAGGGTGAGATGAGCCCGACCTCCCATCCTCTCGAGCAATGCGTGTCCCAATGATTCATTGGGCCTGAAAACCAATAATAATTCCAGCATTTAGAAAGTAGTTTTATACCCATCAATAGATCGGGGAATTATTGAGCGTTTTTAGGAAAAGTGAAAATGGTAGCCCAACGATCGAAACCCATTCCAAGCCTTAAACTCGATGAAACAAGGATGAACTATGATGTTCATCCAATATCCCCTTCACCAAGTCTATTATTGATAGAACACATACATATATCCTAATCCTTACCATTCTATTATAAGTACTGTTAAAACTGGGAAAATTTCTAAACTTTTTATACAGTTCTGTATCTTCCTTCTATGCCTCTTTGATCATCACATGGATAGATGGTTCATCATGTATTTGATGAAGATAATATTTTCAGCCTTCCTTCAAGATCTAAATATGCACCCTTTCAAAATCTAGATATTTTGTATCTCTTGGGAATCTTATCATAGATAATATAGTATAATTCTTTTGATTCAAAGCATAATCCACCTTTTTCCCTTTCTTAGGGTGGTAATGAATTGAGTACGAATAATTTTCAATAAATTCCAACCATACACATATTCATCTCTTTTTAAGATAATATATACTTCAAAATATTAATATTAGATTATATATCACACCACACTCAAAAAATATAATCCCTCCATATCATTATTGTGAAAATTATCATAGTTAATTCTAAATCATGAGTTGTGTAATTCTATTTATGAACCTTCGTTTATAGTGAGGCATAAGACATCACCAAATCACAACAATAAATTCAACTATACATCACTATATATCAAAAAACCTTCTCTATTGGTGGGAAATGTATTTATATGAGCATTGACTATCCTTCTCATTATTTAATTGAAATTTTCATCACATTCACCTATCCTAAGTAACTTGTATCCCTTCCGAGTTAACTTTTTGCGTGGATTAGATAAATGTGATAAATTCTCCCCAAATCATCTATAATATCCTATAAAATAAAAAATCTATAAATCTCAATCAACATTTTAGTTATAGGCTAACATTTAGTAACTCATATCACTGATTGATCTACTAATATACACTTTCTTGAGATAATATAGCCAAAATTGATACTTTTTAAAGAAAAAATTCACTCTTGGAATGTTTTTCATAAAACAACCCATTTATTAGGGTATTAAATAAAATTATAAATTTATCATTATACTCTACCTTATATTGTTAATATATAAGAATATCATCTATAAATACTACCCCAAACTAATCACAATAATCTCTAAATACTTAATTCATTAAATACTGGAAGACAACATGAGATTTTGTAAGACCAAATGGAATTCCTATAAATTTATAATGTCCATACATTATATAGAATATTATATTGGGTATATCCACCTTGTTGACACTCAGTTCATGAAATATTGAATGAGGGTGAAGATTGGAAAAGTATTGATATTTTCTTAGTTAATCAAAAACTCATCAATATGTGGAAGAGGATAGTTGTTATTGATTGTGATCATATTAAGTATTATTTAGTCAAAATTGTGTCACATTGATCTATCATTATTCCCAAAGAATGAATCATAGAACTCAATGGTGACACACTTGGATGAATGAATCCCTTTTCAAGATTATCCTAGATTTTCTTGTTAAATTACACAACTAAATAGGGTCTATTCTCTATATAATCACTAAAATATGTATATCTCTAGGTATGAGTTATATTGAAAACTCAATTTCATGAATCAATGGAAGACTAGGAAACTCTTCTAGAAAGAAAAGGAAAAACTCTAACACAATATGAATATCTTAGAAGTTGACATTTCCTCCAAACAAATGAGATACACACCCATTTTGAATTAGAATCAAGACCCTTAGAATGGATTTGAATTAAATTAGAAGTTCATATTTATCCTCACACCAATATGATCATAGTTTGGTTTTGAATAACAAACATGGCTTACATTCCTAAAACAATATTTCTGGATTTATGTACTGAAAGACAATCTATGCTTAAGATAACAATAAATTGAATCAAAGAGAGAACAATATTTTTTTTGGAAGCTCATTCACACAATCATTAACTGAGAAGAATCATATACTTGAGATGGGATCATTATACCATAATAGGTTTTCACTGTTAATTAAACAAATAATCATTGAGGTAGTATTAGCATTTTCTTTGAAAATTCTTCAGATATTAAAGAGTTGGTAGATCCATAATCAAATAATACATTAATACTTATAAACTGGATGGTATGTATACCTTTCACAATGTATTTATCGTACACCTTATCAAAAATTGTTATCATATGATATTTTTCTTTGTCTCTGGGCTTAAGTGGTTTTTGATGTCGATCATTATTATTAACCTCTAGATTTAAGCATGGGTTAGAATAATGCTCATACTCCTCCAATTTGAACACTGGAGTGTGGGTGGTGTGTTATAGGGTTATTTCAATCTATACGTTTAATTAACTAACTTCTTCTCATAACATTAGTATTAAATTACCTGATAACCATACATTCAATGAAGAAAACATTTTATAGATCCCTTAATACAATTTCCTCCATGCTTCAGTCCCCACTTCGACCATAAGGGAATTCTCATTTTCTTTTCTCTATGTTTTTTATAATTTTCTTTGAAATCCATATTTATTTTCTTATCAAAATCATGAGATTTATGGGTAACTCAAATATCTATTTACATATTGGTAAAAATCAATCAATTTATTCATAGAAACTTTATTCCCTTATGGATAAATCTCTTTGGAGATGTGGTTTTAAGAAACTGACGAATTTATAAACATTACTTTTAGGTTGGATGCTAAAAATTGAAGCATACAAAGAAAGTCTTGTAAAATTTTCTTCATATGTAATACCAAGTTAATCATCCATATTCTTTATATAAATTAATTACTTCTCATTTTTCATATTAATAATACATGGAAAGTAATTACTTTAAAATAAGATCCAGAATTCAGACCACTATATGGATTAAATTTCATCCCACTGCCTCGGGTTCTTGATAAAAGCCCGCTATTGGTATGCTTCTACTTACAAACTATAGTTATCTGAAATAAATTTTTAATGTTCCAATGATTTGAGAGAATAAATATATTTTTAGTGGTACTAATCCTTTTCTCAATAACTAGTGTATTAGTGGACCCACTAAATAAAGGTGGATGTTCCCTTATGAATGATTAAATAAAATACGGTTCCCTCTTCTTGTTTCGAATTTTAGCATGATTTATATCTTGAGAAATATGCATAATCATAGACATAAGAATTTTTATTATAGATCCCATGAAATTTGGTACCTTGAGTGGAAGATCATTTCAATTTTCATCACATTTTGAAATAACATAATTTGTTCTCGTTCTAACCATTGACTAAAAACAAAAAACATAGTGTGAGCAACATTAATCATAGCAGGAAACCACATAATCATGAAAAATAATTTATAGTATGTCTAAACAATTACACCCTATTTTAAATATATATAACCTTATGTTTTAGAAGGGTCATTTATTATCATCATATATTAAAATACATTATGGTTTTTCATAAATAAAATTTAAATTACTCTTAGACTTTCTTCTATGACTGTCAAATTGTTTATGTAGTAAGGGAAAACTCATTTTTCACTAGAATTATGTCCAATATATATTGGACCAAATATTTTCCAGGTTGTTACCCTTGTATGCATCTGTGTCATAACCAAATCCCCTTGTAGTATCAATACATGGATTCATTTCTAGTAAAACTCACTCATTTATTTACTATAAGTAAGGGTGTTTTTATACATATGATTATCCTAATGGTTCTTACAATATTTTTCCATTATAGTTTCCAAATGTGAATAAACCTTACTCTGATACCAAATATGGTGACCAATACTTTTCATACCTAAATATGACATATTTTGAGATGAATATTCAATACATAACATTAAGATCAACACTGAAAACCTAATGTTTTAGTATGTTTGGAAACATGGATTCATAAAAATTATTGCATAGGTGGACTACATTATCTCCAAGGAAGTTATTCATAACTATCACCTTTATTATAAATATAATAAATAATACCTTTATTTATAACCCAAGGAAAGGAAATATAATTAAAGGTGATATCTAATTCCTAGTAGGGATAAGTAAAAGTGATATCAATGATTATTTAAAAATATCCTGAGCATAATGGAATGAGAAAAAGAGAATAACATTTGAAAACCACACCATGTATATCATAGATCATAATATTGAGTCCTAAAATAAACCATGGTAGTTTATAATACAAGATTCATAATGGAATCAAATAACATGAGCCATGAGATCATAACATTGGCATAATAAATAAGTTTCTGGAATACAAAAAAGCATCCAAAATCATTTACTTAGCAGACAAAGATGACTACCCAAACTATCATAGTATACTGGTTTTACTTCTTAAACCATTGTATTAGTTATTTTTCACTTCCAATATTATCAATGTCAAAAGGGTCCCTTATATAAATGAGTTCATTATCCATTCTATTCCATATTATCTCATGCGATATCGCCCTTAACATAATCATTAAAGGGATATATAATGTCGGCCAACCCAAAATATAATAAAAATTAAGTATGTCTATACCATAAGATCATAAAAAATCATCATATCATAATCTACGGAAAAGTAAAATTGTTATATAAATATTTCATCATTTGATCGTACCATAGCCCTGTAGAAAAGAAACAGGTTTAATGACATAATTAACTCATTGGAAAGAAACCAGTTTCATAGATTTATGCTTATATCATTACAATAATAATCCATAAAAGGAATTAAATTTGATAGTATCATTGGATCATATCCCCAGTAAAGGATAAGTAACATTAAGGATGGTAGCATGGATTAACATGCCTCTAAAAGATCACTAGAATATTTCTTGAGGAAAATAACTTTTTCACCTAGAAATAACTTCTTCAAAATATATATATATATATATGAAATATTAAGCAAACAAAATTTATTTTAAAAGATCCTTGTAAATATATAATGTAGGACTCAAAACATTTATTTATTATGTTGGGGAAAATTTCTATTCTTGACATGTATATTAAAACAAATATTCCATTCGAATTTTTAGTAAAAATGGAAAAGTGCCTCATTTGAAAAATGATAAGAAGTTTCCTTTTAAGAAATTTTTTAAAATGTAAAAAATGGGTAAAAAATTTATTAAGAAATCATGTAGTAATATTAAAATATTCATGAAACATTTTAATGAAAAAAAGGATGTGGAAGAAACATGATTTTCGACAAAAGAGAAAATTAATGTCAAATTTCCTTAAAAATATTCGTTTAGTCTCTTCAGTAATTAAAAATTGAAAAATGAATGGAAATATATATTATCAAGAAATAAATATAGTATAAGAAAATTTAAGATATTTATGAGAGGTAGGTCATGAAATTACATCATCAGAACAATGATAAAAAATTATTCTAATAAATAATGGTAGTGTAATATAAATCCATTACGGCAAGTTACATTTACATTTAAGGATCTCTAAACTCCAGAATAATAAATTTAAATATATTATTATTCTATAAAAAATAATTTTAATATTTATAATATCATATATTAACCCCTTATAACATTTCAACATACTCTTAATAATAATTAAATAATAAAATCATTATTTTAGGGTGTCAAAATTTTTATTTTTCATGAGAATTTCAGTTCAGTGGTTCAGGTCCTTGTAATTTTATCATGGTTACATAATATGTAACACCCCGAGATTTTATGAAAAATATTCTTTTAATTTAATTGATGTCTTGTGTTTTAAGCTACAACAAGATTACCTTGCGGTATACGCAACACCGTATGAGCTTGAAGTATACACAACAATATTCTTGGATCATGTTACACACAATTGTGATTGTAGTTATTATAAGAAACATTGAGTGTATATATATATATATATATATATTCAATGTATAAATGAAATGTGGTTGAATTCTGTTATATGAAACAACGTAGGAGTCTTGCACAACACGCAACCTTGACTTGGATTGCATTATACGCAATCATGACCTTCCTCGATAGCGTGTGTTGTACGCAATACCAGGTTTCACTAAACAACGATATATGGTTATAATATTATTATGGACTAGCCATTATGAATAGTATCAACTACATTTTGAATTTTATAACATTATTATTCATCTTACACATTTTCTAGAACATGGTATGAGAAAGAAATCAATTTTTTGAGTAAAATAAGTATTTTTCAAAAAATGTAGTTTTGCCTCCTTTTGATGGTGCACCCACTTTACGTCTTGTTTTTTACATGTCTATAAGTTCAATTTGACAACATGTCACTTTCTGAAATCTTATAAGTATAATAATTTTAATTTAGTGATAAACTTAATTAAACTACGAATATGAATAATCTCTAGAAATCTAATACAATTATCTACAACATCGGAATTTATTTATAATTTTTAGGGATTAAATAATTATCATTAATCATGACACAATAGTGATATTGAAATTATTTTATTAATTAAAATATCAAATAAATTGTTTTAAAAATATTAAAATAAATATTATATAAACTATTTAATGTGCTCCACTAATTTTATAGATAAATATGACATTTAATGAATCTATTAAACCTTTTATTTCGAAAATAGCTTCTGTATATATTTTATTTAAATTCAAATATATGAATAGTGTCAAAATTGACACTATTGTTATTTAATAAAAATAACATATTAAAAAATTGTTTAAAAATCACAAAATTTTTTAAAAATTATAAATTATAATTTTTATGGTCTAAAATGTCATAAAGTGTCAAATTATGGAAAATTCACAACACCTATGTAATTATTTATAATAATTTTAAATTTAGAATATTATTACCACAACTAAAATTAAATTGATAAATTAGGATAAATCAAGTTGATAATGTTTAAAATAAATTCCTAACATGTCTAAATTTTCTGGTTGATGCTATTACAACCCTATCTCATCTAATATTCTAATATTAGTCATTTTGGAAGTTTTCATGTGGGGTTGGGATTTAATATAAACTAATATTTCTTATATTTCCAAAGGTGCCCCTCTCCTCCCTTATAAAAGGGCACCTCCTCCCTCTCTTCCTCACACCACTTTCTGACTTAAAACATGGCCAACCCCTACCAAATTTTATACTACACTTCCATAGAAATATCATAGAGGTTCTGGTATTCTTAAAAGACCAATTTTAGTTCCCTAATAGGAGGTCTCAAAGAGGCGTTTCAAAGAAGAGGTAATGTCCGTTACCGATTCTTTCAACTTTATTTCTTCTTCCACTTATTCTTCTTTAGTTGTTTCATTATAAAGTAATAACATAAGTATAACTCATATACTGATATGTTATTATAATTATGAAACAACCCTATTTCACCATCTATCCATCCTACGGAAAATGAAATCACCACGCGTGTGTACGTACGGAATACCGTCACCACGCCGTGGTGAAATCTGTTTTTCCACCAACACCTTACATGGATGGGTATAATGGGGTAAAGAATAACTACATATGGTTATTATAACATCATACGGATTCTGATATATTATACCATGCACTCCAATTCTATTAAATAATTATGGGAACGATATCATCGCTCGTGCGTACGTACGGACTACCGTCTCCACGATGCGATGAGATTCATTCTCCATGTTAACCATACATGAATGATCCTAAAGTTTATATAATGAATAATAATGAATTATATGAAATAATAATTCTATTGGATTTATGTATATATATATATATATATGTATTTCATCTATTTAGTTTCATTCAATTCAATAAGTAAACGAAAACAGCGTTCATGCGTACGTACGGCCTACAGTCTCCATGAACTGTGTATTTAATTCCTTTCATCGATTTATAATATATATATATATATGTATATGATGATTATATATTATATATAAATAATTTTTTACATTCTGGAATTATGTAAATCAGGATATATGTAATAATATCAAGAACAAAAAGTTGAAAAACATACGATAAATGAGATGATTTTACCCAAAACGCTGCTTTAACATGGAATTTACAAAACAACGGGTAATATAAAGTCATAAGTGAAACATATATGAAATTATAAAAATTAATATTATTCTTTAATAAGTCAATGACATTATTTAAATCATTATACTGGAGGTTCGGATACGTTTGAAGCATATCGGACCTAAGGTAAGGGATAATTTTTCAAATCTCATTTTTTTATCCGAGATTTCTTATACATAAGTATTTTCTGGGGTTATTGCTAACATCCATATACATGTTTTATAGAAGTGTATTCATTTATGTTTAAAGTCATTTTTACCCATTTTTACTTTTACCTCATGGTATGGAATGAATCTTTCTTTTATTTACCCTACAAGGTACTTTTTGACTTTTCCGACAAAAGTACGAGAAGAATGTTTTTTTAACGTATACAGCACGAAAGGATTTTTATGGTTTTATAAATCCTTATATTCATGAAGCTTCCTCCAAATGATTACATGACTATTTTCCACAAAATACTTTTCTTTTAAAATTTCATGAAATTTTGTGAAAAGAAAATTATTTTAAAGAAGAAAGGATATTTTCCTCAAGAATTCATTTCAAGTGTTTTATCAAAACCATTTATCATCTAAGATGAAATTATTTCATAAGTGTATGTCTAAAGTTATAAGGTCTCTATGATTTACATGGTTTCAATTTCCTTATTATGAAATTATATCCATTTCTTTTATATGGATTATGTGATTATGGGATGATGTTAATGAAACCCATTTTATTTATTGGGTTTTTATGAATGATGTATGTTTATTTTGTGGCACAAGTAAGAATTATTTCATTATGAGATGGTTGGGACCTATATCTCCCTCCAATTCATTGGGTAAAGATTTATATCTCATGAGATAGACATGGATGGAATGGCAGGTTAAACCGGTTCAGTAAAACAGCACTGAAACGAGGAGTGAACTCGGTTCAGAAAAGGACTTTGTCCACTAAGATAGTCTTGGAAATGAGTCTTGACTACTAAGAAATGATTTTATATGATTATGTGTGTATGCCTAAAAGCTTCATGTTTTATGTTATGATTATTGGAATTACATTTCACTTCTATAATTTATCCCATGTTATTATCTCTTTTGTAGTATAAGATTTTCAAAATGTTATGTTCTTATGAATATGATATGTTTGATATTTCTTTTGTTTACCCTTACTGAGCATTTGAGCTCACCCTTTTTATGTTTTCTTTTCCCCAGGATATAAAGAAAGGTTTAGGTAAGAAAAAAAGGGGAATATCTTTATGGGATATATGATGAAATAAATGGGAGACAACGTAGATGATTTATGAACCAGTTGTTTATGTTTTCCCAGTTTCTAAAGACACTATACCAATGGTGAGACTGTACCAAAATCACGAAAGTATTTCTTCTAATTCCAATTTCATCAACCTTAGGGAAATGATCATGAAAACAAAAAATGATTTCCTAGTTACCTTATATCTGATGAATCAGATGGTACCTTAGATCATCACAAATCTATGGCTTTGTGATTGATGGATTTTTCCTAGCCATGTTCTCTACCACTCTCCATCAGAACTTGAGGGATAGATTTTTCTTCCATATCCACATTTTCACCTATGTTCTCCTATATGGAAACCCAATTATGAGTTTCTTTGGGTAATATTTACATTTCATACATTAGTTTTAAACATTAAGTTTTAGTATTCCTTTTTACGATGTGGGTTTCTATAAATAGTAAACGATTTATAACCCTGACGAATTTCAAGGGTGAAATTCATTTTAAGGGGGGTAGAATGTAACACCCCGAGATTTTATGAAAAATAGTCTTTTAATTTCATTGATGTCTTGTGTTGTAAGCTATAACAAGATTACCTTGCGCTATACGCAACACCGTTTGAGCTTGCAGTATACACAAAAATATTCTTGGATCATGTTACACACAATTGTGATAGTAGTTATTCTACGAAACACTGAGTGTATATATATATATATATATATATATATATTCAATGTATAAATGAAATATGGTTGAATTCTGTTATATGAAACAATTTATGAGTCTTGCACAACAAGCAACCCTGACTTGGCTTGCATTATACGCAATCACGACCTTCCTCGATAGCGTGTGTTGTACGCAATACCAGGTTTCACTAAACAATGATATATGGTTATAATATTAATATGGACTAGCCGTTATGAATAGTATCAACTATATTTTGAATTTTATAACATTATTATTCATCTTACAAATTTTCTAGAACATGGTTTGAGAAAAAAATCAATTTTTCAAGTAAAATAAGTATTTTTCAAAAAATGTAGTTTTCCGCCTTTTGATGGCGCACCCACTTTAAATATTATTTTTGACTTTCCTATAAGTTCAATTTGACAACATTTCACTTTCTTAAATCTTATAAGTATAATAAGTTTAATTTAGTGATAAAATTAATGAAACTTCAAACATGAATTGTCTCCAGAAATCTAATACAATTATCTACATCATAGGAATTTATTTAGAATTTTTAAGGACTAAATAATTATCATTAATCATGACACAATAGTGATATTGAAATTATTTTATTAATTTAAATATCAAATAAATGGTTTTACAAATATTAACATAAATATTATATGAACTATTTAATGTGATCCACTAATTTAATAGATACATATGACATTTTATGAATCTATTAAAGCTTTTATTTTGAACATATCTTCTGTATATATTTTATTTAAATTCAAATAAATGAATAGTGTCAAAATTCACACTATTGTTATTTTATAGAAATAACATATTATAAAATTGTTTAAAAATCAAAAAAATATTTAAAAATTATAAATTTAAATTTATATGGTCTACAATGTCATTAAATGTCAAATTATGGAAAATTCACAACACATATGTAATTATTTATAATAATTTTAAATTTAGAATATTATTACCACAAATAAAATTAAATTGATAAATAAGGATAAATCAAGTTGATAATGATTAAAATAAATTCCTAACATGTCTAAATTTTATTGGTTGATTAGATTACAACCCTATCTCATCTAATCTACAGATATGAGTCATTTTGGAAGTTTTTAGGTGGGTTTGGGATTTAATATAAAATAATATTTCTTATATTTCCAAAGGTGCCTCTCTCCTCCCTTATAAAAGGGAAACTTCTCCCTCTCTTCCTCACACCACTTTGTGCCTTAATGCTCAGCCAAACCCTGCCAAATTCTCTTCTAAACTTCCATAGAAACATCCTAGAGGTTCTTGTCTTCTTCAAAGACCATTTTTAGTGCCCTAAGAAGAGGTCTCAAAGAGGCGCTTCAAAGAAGAGTTAATGTCTGTTACCGATTCTTTCAACTTTATCTCTTCTTCCACTTCTTCTTCATTAGTTGTTTCATTATGAAGTAATAACAACAGTATAAATAATATACTGATATGTTATTATAAGTATGAAACAACCCTATTTCACCATCTATCCATCCTATGGAAAACAAAATCACCATGCGTGCGTACATACGGAATACCGTCTCCACGCCGTGGTGAAATCTGTTTTTCCACCAACACCTTACATGGATGGGTATAACGGTGTAAAGAATAACTATATATGGTTATTATAAAATCATACTGATTCTGATATATTATACCATGCACTCCAACTCTATTTAATAATTATGGGAACGATATCATCGCTCATTCATACGTACAGACTACCGTCTCCACGACGCGATGAGATTCATTCTCAATGTTAACCATACATGAATGATCATAAAGTTTATATAATGAATAATAATGAAATATATAAAATAATAATGCTACAAGATTTATGTATATATATATGTATGTCATCTATTTAGTTTCATTTAATTCAATAAGGAATCGAAAACAGAGTTCATGCGTACGTACGGCCTATAGTCTCTATGAACGGTGTATTTCATTCCTTTTATCGATCTATAATATATATATGTATATGATGAATAAATCTTATATATAAATCATGTTTTAAATTATGGATTTATGTAAATCAGGATATAAGTAATAATATCATTAACGACAAGTTGAAACACATACGATTAATGAAATGATTTTACCCAAAACGCGGCTTTAACATGGAATTTACAAAAGAATGGGTAATATAAAGTCATAAGTGAAACATATATGATATAATAACAATGAATATGATTCTTTAATAAGTCAATGACATTATTTAAATCATTTTACAGGAGGTTCGGATACGTACGAAGCATATCGGACCTACGGTAAGGGATAATTTTTCAAATCTCATTTTTTTATCCGAGATTTCTTATACGTAAGTATTTAATGGGGTTATTTCTATCATCCATATCCATGTTTTATAAAAGTGTATTCATGTATGTTTAAAGTCATTTTTACCCATTTTGAATTTTACCCCGTGGTATGGAAGAAATCTTTCTTTTATTTACCCTACAAGGTACTTTTTGACTTTTCTGACAAAAGTACGAGAAGAATGTTTTTTTAACGTATACGGAATGAAAGGATTTTTATGGTTTTATAAAGCCTTATTTTCATGAAGCTTCATCCAAATTATTTCATAAATATTTTCCACAAAATCTTTTTCTTTTAAAATTGCATGACATTTTGTGAAAATAAAATGATTTTGAAGAAGAAAGGATATTTTTCTCAAGAATTCATTTCAAGTGTTTTATCAAAGCATTTTTCATCTAAGATGAAATTATTTCATATGTTTATGTTTCAAGTTATAATGTCTCTATGATTTACATGGTTTCACTTTCTTTATTATGAAATTATATCCATTTCTTTTATATGGATTATGTGATGATGGGAAGATGTTTATGAAACCCATTTTATTTATTGAGTTTTTATGAATGATGTATGTTTATTTTGTGTCACAAGTAATAATAATTTCATTATGAGATGGGTGGGACCTATATCTCCCTCCAATGCATTGGGTATAGATTTATATCTCATGAGATAGACATGGCTGGAACGGCAGGTTAAACCGGTTCAGTAAAACAGGACTGAAATGAGGAGTGAACTCAGTTCAGAAAAGGAATTTGTCCGCTAAGATAGTATTGGAAATGAGTATTGACTACTATGAAATGATTTTCTACAATTATATGTGTATGCCACAAAGCTTCGTGTTTTATTTTATGATTATTGGAATTAAATTTCACTTCTATTATTTATCCAATGTTATGATCTCTTTTGTAGGATAATATTTTCAAAATGTTATGTTCTTATGAATATGATATGTTTTATATTTCTTTTGTTTAACCTTACTGAGCATTTGAGCTCACCCTTTTTTATGTTTTTTCCCCAGTTCAGGAAGAAGGATATTAATTAGGATATTCCAAAAAGGGACTCTATATATGATGAAATAAATGGGAGACAATGTAGAAGATTTATGAACCAGTTGTTTATGTTTCCCAGTTTCTAAAGACACTATACCTCTACGGTCCTTTCATGGTTTTGTTATATGTTGTATTAAGTGTACTCCAATTTTGATGTTTTAAAAATGTATGTAAAGTATGGGTCATTATATAATATATATAATATTAATAATTATATATTTAATATATATTTTTATTATATAAATATTTATATTCATCTATAAAAGGTATATATAGAAAAATTAATTACACCACTCATGGAGATGTTAATCCATATGTATGCTTGAACATAGTTTTCACTTCTCGAAAAATTAAAAAAATAAAGTTAAATAATAATTCACATTTACAAAATAATTATTATATAATATATATAATATATAATCATTAAATCTATCCTTATTACAATCCGTGTAAATTATAAATTAAAAAAGTAATAACATTGCTTCCTAGAGGTGGTGGTCCACACGTACGCACTAGCAACATTACCATTTTCTAATTGATTATAATGTGAAAATATAGAAATGATATTATAATTAAATACGAATAATTACATCATAAATATCATTTATAAACAATAAATCAATCAAAATATCCATCCACGAAATATGGTAATTGAAAACGAATAGTATCACTACGTGGAGGCAGTAGTCCACATTTACACACAAGTGATACTATCACTTCTCATTTGACAAAATTGAGGTGAATATGGGTGGTTAAATAATAAAAATAAAATTTAAATATATTTAGGATAATAAAATTATTTTTTATGATGAATAAGAAATATTAATAAGAGGTATAATAAGGATCAAATTGAAAGAGGTTGGGTGCGATGATTACCTCTCCTTCAGTTGGCCTCCCTTAGATCCCTTCATAAGTACCCTTGGAATAGTCTTTTAAGAATACCATCAAAAAATATTCATGGATAGGTAAGTTTATAGGATATTTTTTCTAGTTTTATTTATCTATAATGATCCACACTGTGTAAATAATTGAGATTAGGGGTTCCCTTTTATATGTGGGGGATATGACACACTTGGAATTTCATAAATGAATACAATATAATAAAGTCATTATCCTGAAAAATTATTCCAAATGGAAGTAAATTTAAAGGTTGGATAGTTTTAGGTATAAATATTTATATAAAATATTATTTATACAAATATATTTTGGAAAATTACCCTTATCATTTGGTTTTAATCCAGTTAACACTTTTTAAACTTAACCATGGTGAAATTGTTTTGTTGTTTTTACTATTAAGTATGGAAAAAATGGAAGTGGAATCATTAAAAACATTGGAACTAATTATTAAAAATATGGAATCCATTTTAATAAATTCATTATCTAATAGAGATAGAAATTACTTGTAAAATAAACTCTCAAAATGCGAATAAAAATTGTTTTTAAGGAAAAAATGTTTTTTTATGTGTATAAAGTTTTTATACAAAAAAACAAATAAAAAACTAAAATTAAGATAATTTGATTATTGATAATATAAATTAACAATTTTTAATTTTGAAATATTTTTAAAACAAAATATTACTTTTTATATTCTTAAAATGAAATAACCAATTTGTAAATAAGAATCAATTTTTAATTATTCATCGAAAAAATAATCTTTTTGAGAAAATTGTAAAAAAATAATTCTAAGTTAATTTTGACATGTTAGTTTCAAACATGAATTTCTTTTATAAAATAAATTTTCTAGAAGTATAAATAAATATTTTGTTTCTTACTTGGAAAAAAACATTTTTTAAGGGACATGTATTTTTAAAACAAATAAATAAATTATTAAAAATTGGGTACTTATTTATTTTATTTATCTCAAAACATTATAAATATTTTTTAAAAAAATATTCCTATTGATACTACCATTTTTAATTAAATGATATAACAGTATACTATATTATAGTTTATTTAGACTCAGGGTTATGTGTATCACAAGCTATAGATTAAATTAAATTTTATTTGAAAATATATCGTAAAATATCATCCTGTTACAATAACCCCAAGGAATGTGTTTTGGGCATAGGGATAATACATTACACAACATGTATTCTTAGTTCACACCGTGTAAGCCATTCCAATCAATACAGACTACAAAAAAAAGCCCAATTATATATCGTATAATTAATTGATTGCGGGAAGAAAATTAATTGTACAATTAAACCTAATCAAAATGTGTTCTTCTTACTTTTTTATAGTACATTCCATGTGATACGTTTTTAATAATATTAAATGCTAAAATAATTTAAACTTTTAATTCTAATCTATATTCCTTGTATTCTCCTTACCTTTTTTGTACACTATAATAATTAAAAGTGTTACATGACACATAATTTAAATTAATTCATGTTTCATTTATTTTTTATACATGTTGTGTAATTACTTGATACACTATGTATTATACAAGATTTGGGAGTGAACAGTACATGATAAGGACCATGTTGGGTAGTTGCGATAGGTACACACTATATTTCATCCAACTACACATCTTATATTAAACAATTTTAAATGAAATGACAGTATTTAATTTTATTATATTAAATTAAATGGGTATATTCTAGACTATTTAGATTGATATTATGATAAATGAATTAATAGATTGATATATATAATTAATTAATTTTAGTGGGTTTCATATTAATTAAGAACTATTGAAAATAATGATATTTTCTTAAATGTTTATTCATTGCATGCATGGATGATCATGAACATTACTAACATGTTTATGGTTTGGATTTCAAATCATGTAATTATTTAATGGGTTTTTATTTCATTGTTAAATTAAAAAATGGCAAGTGAGTCATCCCCTATTGTTATTATATAAGGAACTTCATGTCTTATGTTTCTTTTATGCAAACAAATTCGCCATTACATTGGTTCCCCTCACCTATGTTTGAGTAAATCCAATGTAACGATGAATATCCCAAGAAGTTAGAATAAATTCAATATTGAACCCAGGTGAACTAAAATGAGGTGATATACAAAACACAAGTAGATGATCGAACTTGAGCCAATACTATCTCATAGAGTTTTACCCCTAAGGTTATTTATTTTTTTATTGTATTTTCAATAAAAATTCGTAGATAAATCACATGATCATACCATATATTTTATTCTAAAATTACACATGATTAATAAATTTATGGATGCTTTATTGAGATCACATTCTTATTGGGGAGGTCAATCCATGGATCAAGGAGATACAAGACAACAGTTGGAAAGGATTACATCCTAATTAACTTCAAAAAACATTCTATGCAAAGTCATAGTTATGAGAATATAAATACGTTTACTTTCAACTTGAATAACCTTATTATAGGAAGTATGAAGTCAAATAGTGAGGGCCATGGTAATTGATAAAATAGTGTGAAACTAATAATAAACTTATTTTATTTTATCTCATATATTTTAAGTATGTAATTATGATTCTATATTATTGTATAAAAATGGACATATAAACCATGAGAACATTTGGTCATTCCTTTTAGAGAATAACCTCACTAATAAAAATTTCATTCAGTGGTACAATCATTTATACATGACACTAATATAATAAAACATATTCTATGTGTTGGAGTCCTCAATTCCTAATCTGCCATCCCACCAAGTTAGATAATGTGAAATGGAATTCTACTATAGATTCATTAAATATGTTTCTTATGTTCGTTTCATCATTATATCATTTGTGTATATATAGATAAATATGAATCATAAGGACAAGGAATAATACACCTTCAAAACTCTTCTCTCTAATCTTGAAAAATAATGGGATAGTCTTATGATAATTGTGAATTACAGTGCACTATCTATTTAAACTAAAATTTATTTACATAGCTACTGATAATTCATTAAAAATACTAAAGTATACTGGATATTTAGAAATTATAGGCCTTCATATGGATAGTAAATTTTATATTAATTTAATAATAGAATCCTTACCATCAATGAATTCTAAATTCATCAAGATTTATATGAAAAAAAACTCATTTCAGTCGCTTGGGATTTTTTAATCTATGCTCCATTATGTGGATTAAAAAATTTTGGATCATATTTTCTTAATTCTTATGTTGATTAGAGTAAAGGATCATGTTAAAATATATAGGTATATCTCCAATTCAATGGTGCATGTTTCATAAGTTTTAGGTTCAATCCCCTTTATAAAAATGTAAACAAGAGATCCTCTTCGGACAAATAGGGTAAGAGGGAACCCATTACAATCACCGTGGAAAAATTCAAATAAAACCAAACCTGAAGAAAAAAATGACTAGAACATAAAATGAAAGATATATATCAAGATAATAACAGGTAACTATTTCATCACCCCCACCCCAATAGAATGGATCCTTTAAAACATATTTAAATGTGTAAAAATATTCAATAGTGAGTAATGATGAAATGTCAACTTGATATCATGTGAAAATAAAGAACACTAGAAGAGAAACTACAATGAATATAAGAAAAAGTAACCAGTAACATCTACTTTAGGTATATTCAACATTATAAATAATACTTATAACTCAATTATTATGTATTATAAACACTATTTTTTTATATTTTTTTTAAATATGGGAATTAATTAAGAAAAAATATATTATTATAATTTTGGTACATTCATAAAGAAGTTGAAAAATGGTTATTCTAATATTATAATAGATATGTGAACAACATATATATTTCTTAAATGATTCATGTTAAAATAATATTTTGTATTTTTATATAAAAATATTTATATCTTTGTATAATTAGACCCAATATATATTAATTCATTTTGGAATAGATGTTGTTATAATATTTCATAGTAAACTGAGAGTTCTACAATTCATGAATCACATATATTCTTAAATACGAAATCAATGACGAATTTACATATAATACTTTGAATAAATCATTGTGAAAAGATTTTTATTATTCAAGTAAAATTGATCCTTATTTATATGGTTGTTATAGTCTATTTTGAGGTAAAAAACTAGGTATACTGATAAACTCGCAGTTATGTTTTTGAAAATATAATATTTAGAGATAAAGGTACACCAAAAATCAATTAGATCTAGTTTTATTATATCATGTGAAATATTCTAAAGGAATAAATACAAGGAATTATTTTACTTTATGAGATTAATTTAACTGATTTTAGGAATACCCAGTGATTAAAAAAACACACATGGTATAGGATATAGAATCTTCTTGGATACCCTGATAGGAAATATCATTACCAAGAATTCATTAATCATAAATATGTGGAGTAAAGGAAATATTAAACTCACATTACCTTATACATCTATTTTTTATCTTAATATATTGGGAACAATGAAATTTCATATATGTGTTGAAAATATTAAACTAATTTCTTCTAATACATTTTTCATAAATATAAATCAAATCATTAACAATGCACTAACTAAATTTAATAAAATGGTATCTTATTAATTAAAATATAATAAGGAATCTATCAGTTGTAGTTACCAGGGTTTAATGTGTATTTTTTTATAATCAGGATTAATCTACAAATGAATATTTATGATATAATAAGTGTATCTCTATTAATTTTCCTATAGCCACTATGGGTGTTTACATCCCTTTTTAGTCTAACAAACTATATTTATAAGAGAAAATCACATCTCATTTAGGGATAATGGAAGTAGAATAAACTTTTTTTAACATATATTATTTGGATGCATATTAGTTGGAATAGGAACATGAACTTCACTATGCATTGTGGTCGGATTTGTTCTAAATGGCACATGTTGGGTAGAAATTTAAAACCAAAATTTGTTTTTATATTCACCATAATTGATGAATTATTATTTAATATGAAAAATTAATTATAAAAATTATGTATTAAATGGAAACATTCTAATATTAAGCAATATATATGAATACATTAATTGAATTTTTGTACTAAAAGTTAGGGGTGCTTTATTTTGGATATTTCTAGACTTGATACTACTGGTGAGTATTTGATATAAACTTTATATATATGGTATAAATAAATACAAAAAACTCATGATATATTATTAAATAGAGGTGTAAGAAAAAATATATGACAAAACCTATACTTAAACTATTATGCAAAAAATCCATTTTAATTCTACTTGTTATAGAGATATTCAATGGTCATTTTATCAGGTGGTTGGATATTAATTCGATTTTCCATAATAGAGAGACAATAGAACATGTCTATATGGTCTCACAAAAAATAGTTGGTTGAACCAATAAAATCAAATATGATATAAAAATTTTACATATCTAATCATGGATAGATAAAAGTTTAGTTATCATAATATAGTTATTTGGAATGAATTAATGTCTTGTGGCTACAAGAGGTTAGTGGTATTGATATTATTTTGAAGATAGATATGATAATAATATAGAGAAATAATCATATTTACCAATTTTATATTATGAAAGAATGAATCCCTCCAATTAAAAATTAAAATAGCAGCCCAATTTGAGGAAATGGATTCTAAAAAGGTATACATATAAAATTAATTAATCTAATCAATGTATATAGCATGAAAAAATGAAACGATTCAAGACTGAACAATTGTCCAGCTCATATGGAATAAAATTTCACCATGATTACATACATGGGAATAAGTGGTTATTATATATAAAATTTCACAAGCCTATGTGTTATAAATTTATCTAAAATTATATTATATGCATTGATGTTTTATAAGAATGTTCCAGGGAATAAAAATGGAAAATAGAAATTGTTGAACTATACAGAACTATATTTAAAACTATCTGATAATACATTATAGAGTAAAACTAGATGAGTTCCTCGCAAAAGGAGAAATTGGAATAGTAGTGCATAAGGGGATATAAATCTTGATTTTTATTAGATAAATTATGATCATTGATTAGGTAATATGAAAGAAAAACTTATTACAATATATGGTTTCCATATTTACAATAACCAAGCAGTTTTTGGATTCTAATGTAGCATAAGAAGTACTGTATTTACTGTTTGATCAATTTTATGTTATAAAAAATAATACAATTAATTCAAGTAGGATAAAAAAATTTACAATTTTATTATCTAAGATGTCAAATTTTTTACAAGGTAACACAAAGTGGATAATTTTGGATATTATGACTTGAGGAATTTTATCAAATAGTGACTTCTTTGTAATTTTATTCACCACATAGACATGTTGATATTCCAACCATATCCAAGTAAGGTTTTTAGGCTCAACATATATATCCAAACATAGTTGAATAATGTTTAACGTGTGATAACTAATCAAAAAAGTAGAAGTTGGATCCAATGCAGGTGGGATTTAGTTAGAGTTTGTGCTATAGAACAAACTAATCTATACTTTAGATTTATTTTTTATTCAAAGAATTTAATATTAGTAAAGTCCTTATCATATATTAATTTTTATTATTAATAACATTAATGTGGTAATGTCCTAGAATATCTATCACATTAAAAATTTGATAGCAATTCATCACTTTGATGAGAACCTTGATATGCTATTATGATATTATTAAACTATTTGTCCTATGATTTTATGATGTCATCTAATAGGACATATATTATGTAGACTATTATGTGTTTTAAACTCATAAAAGTAAAATAATGTAGCTTATTATGATCATTCTTTCATAATCTCAAAGATGTGAGATTATTTGTACAACCCCACCTACAAGAATTTCACATGTACATGTTATTGGATATTATTGTTTAAAAACATATGTCGTGATCATTAGATGTTAAAATTATTATTAATCCATATCACAATTCAGGTAATTTAATGTTTCATTGTATATTGTGAAGGAATATGTCCAAAAAAAATTTGGTACATTGAGTGCATCGTGAGTGTTATGTTATTAATAAATAAATCAATGAAGTATGTATCCATTCTATCTTCATTGAAGTTGATATCTCATCCCATTAATTGAAATCAAAATATTAAATAAAATTACAAGGTTATAGCATAATGAAGGTTCATTTCAAGAATTTAAAGAATGATTTATCAGGCACATAGGTTTATGAAATGAGAATTCAACATGCTTGATGAGATATCAAGACAAAGTGATTTTGTTACACAATGATTGTTTGTATGTGGTTTCTGATGTTATAGAATTAATGGATTTTTCATAAGTTCCTTTAAATGTTTCTAGAGGATAATATTGTAATTTAGGAAAATAATCCTAATTACACTATGTAAGAAGCCTTTAGTGTCTTGTAATTGGTGTTTCTATTGATATCAATTAAATTCAATATGAATTTAATTATTGGAATAAATATTATTTTCTTGACAAAAGAATATATTTTTTCAGGATGTATTAATCTAATATATTCAGCCACTATTTAATGTGAGATGGATATTAAAATAAATATATATTCTTAAAAGTGTGGATAATAAAAATAAATGAATACTTATTTATTTAATGAGTATTATTTATTATTCATGGATTTTTAAATACTGAGGATGAAATACTGTTCATGTAAATATGTTTTGTGAGATTGTTTAATTAAATATAATTCAGATAAAAAAATTTATTTATTTATGGAATGATGTTTATTTATCTATGATACATGTGTGCATTAAGATAATAATACTAATATTGTCATAATTATTATTGTTATCTCTAGGGAATTATTAGGATTATGAGAATAACTAAGGGCCTTTATGAATTTCTTTTCTCAAACATAGCTTTATAAATAATAGGTTATGACATTTTCTATCATTAGGAATTATTATGCACAATATATCCCCTTGAAAAATTCATTCAACCCTAGAGAAAAATGTTCTCTAGAACCCCAAAATAACTAATAACATCCACATTCCTCATCTTCTAGATAATTATAGAACTATAATTAATCCTTCAACATCGAAGGGTTTTGTGGAGATCAAAGGAAGTTATGAAATATGTTCAATACTATCGTACTAGCACCCAGATTATCATCGATAGTGTCTCAAGATCATAAGAGAACTTGTGGATGACAACTATATGGATTCTTCTTGGATACTCTTGGCACAATGACAGTATAATCAATTGGCAGTTTCCATGATCAAATTCTTAATAATATAAATGATATCAGTATTTAACTAATAATTTTTTTTAAAAATAACTATACATTTAACATGAAAATAGATACTCCTAGTTCCAAAAATATTTCTCAATTTTTCTTTGGAGAAATCATTTTTCATGGAATTTTTAATCATGTACATTACAATCATTTTAATGAATCAGTACATAGTCATGTTTTTCACATACCAAATAGAAACGTTCAATATACTAGGAATTATTATCTATTTCTCTAGGATTACTCATATAGAGATTATAAATCACATAATTTTAAACCTTTACATGAATAGTTAATGTACCATATGCATCAGATGAAATTGTATATATATAAATATGTCTGGATTATATATTTGGGTGGGTAACACAAAATGTGGATAGTTTATAGATTTAAACATTTATATGGTGTGAACATATTAATGGGATGGATATAATTGGGATCGAAAAACTAAATCATTTGAATAATTAATATATAGAGTAATAAGATACAAGAAAATAAAAATTTCATACGATGTAACATGTTATGACTAAAAAATTCATGTAATGAATATTACATTGGTGAGACTTCTAAAAACACCTCAAATACCATGTTTTGGATTCCTTATAAATAAAACACATGTAATGATCTGGATCATCCAACTGGGTAGCTTTATGACATCTATGGATGTTCACGGATTATCCAGTGTGAAACATGGTATAAATTGTTATTCCTAGTAGTTTGGAACCCAATTCCCACTATGAGAAATGGGGGAAACATATCTAGAAAGAAATAAGATCTTGGATACTGGAGAAATATAGTAGATTTTATATCCATATGATGGATTTCAGTAAATAGTTTTCCACTCAACTATTTAAGAATAGTAACTATTATGATTGGAATGTTATCCTATATAAATAAAAAAATGTTGATAGAAACACTACCATAGACTCAAAACATAGTGTAATGTTGACCTTGGAACACCAAATGTATATGATTTATAGGGTCATCATTTTTTGTGGGATTACATTCATTAAAATTAAATGATTAAAATATATTAAACATGATCCTCACTTATATATATGTCTTTTTTAGATTATGGAATAAATAATGAAAATCATTTTGATATCTCTTATTGGTATTACATATAAAATAGTTCTAAATTGATATATAGGGTTGTGAATCATTGTCAATGAGAATTATTCTATCAATATAAATATGAATTTAATTAAGACCAATTACACTAACTTTGGATCATAAGTGTTGGATACTGATTTTTCATCATATATTATACAAATAAACATAAAATTTGTGATATAAGGGAATTGATTAAGTGAGAATTAAATCATTGTATCAATAATAGTGAATGATCTACATCATTAGAAATATACAATTATGATCTAATACTGCCTCATGTACTATTAAAGAAATTAGAGAATATTTTGTATGTTCCTTCTATAAAAAAATTATTTCTGTATATTTCTTGGACAAGATGGAATTTCTTTTCATAATTAATAACACGAGTAGTTTTATATATAATAATTAAATGTTTTATGGCATTGGTAATCTAAAAATGGTTTTTTAATTATATATATGGATAATAATATCAATAAATTGTAGAATAAAATTTTAATATTTGACAATAACTATTTTACATGGTTTAAATCATTTAAGAATCATAATATGATTCATTATTTTCTTTCCATATTCATTGAATAATTCAATAAATATTATAATAATTAGAGATAATTCTTAGTTTCCATATGATGGAAGCCTTTTCATTATATATTAATTTAATGAAGAGAATTTATATTCCATATTAAAGGGATGAGATCTCATATTTGGTTGTGTGAAAACTAGTAAGAGAAATCCAAGACTTTATCCATCCATGATCATCATTTATCTCCATGGATTAGGCACTATCAACCATTCAATGATCTAAAATCTTATATTTGTAATGATAATCCTTAGGCTAGATTAAATCCTTTAGAGGTAGGAGGTATACACCTTATGCTTAGAAGATAACAAGCAATCATATATAAAAGAGTAAAATATGGATTACTTTATAGTATACTAACACTAGATTTATATTCTTCATGTTCATTTTGGTTTGGTAAAAGATATATTTTGAATTTAATGGGATTCTTATAATTCCAAATTTCATATAATTAATTCCAAAAACCCATCTATTATAAGTAGATAACGTAATCCATTAACATTGTAACATATTATTAAATGAAGTTAAGGAGTTTGAAAGCTTATTGAATGAGTTTAAAATTAAGAATTTTATTCCTCTGTATCTCCATTATTCAATACTTCTTTATTCATATATTTTACTCACTAATAAGTTTAGTAATAGTGTTTTATCTGGTGGTCATTTAGAGATATGATTGGAATTACACTAATATGTATTGATTTTAATAAAACCATAAAAATGAAGAAACAATAAGGCCCCTATGGGGGTTCTATTTTATATGATATGATTAAGCAAGTTATTATGCATGGGTTTATTAGTGTCACTGTAGGTGTTTAAGAATAATAATGTATCATATTTTATAAAAGGTTATTTACAAATTATATTTCATTCAAATTTATAGTGTATGGATCAGTTGGTGTACACTTGGAGGATGCAAATTTATAGTAATTTCTTTTAAAAATTCTTTCATTTTAAGAATTAAACCATTGTTAACTATTCAAATTTGTGATCCAATATTAATTTAATTTTTTCACTTATTTGAAATGTGAAAACATCAAAAAAATCATGTGAAATTTCTGTATGGTTCAGAACCAATATGAGAGCATAATCCTTGCTAGGTTTGGGTTGAGTTATGAGACCTAGATTATCACTAATATAACAGTGATTATCATACAGGGAAAATGTATATCCCTGACTCTTTTTAGATGGTGTCCTGTACAAATTAATAATAGAATAAATCCATGAACTTTCATGAAATCATTAAATACAAATGGAATTGTTTACCCTAGTACCTTAAACCTTCAAATGAACACATATATTTTGATTGAATGAGATTTTAGTATTCTCCAAAATACTTTTACATAAAATATATGATTTTCGTATGAAGGAATCTCAAATTACTTAACAGAATAAAATTAAGAGAATTCACATTTTTTACTCTTCTCAATCTTCATCAGGATAATATACCAATGCATGAGATCATGCTTGTAAAAAATATAACCTTCCTCCTCAGCAGTAATCTCAAAAATTAATGGTGGTAGAATAATCCTACTTAAATCACTTCAGATCACTCCCAATTTGATAGTATAACATATTAATATATTCATTGAATCCCCTAACCCCATTTCCTTATTTATTTTCTACCCATATATATTCACTATAGAATTGCACAAATATAAATTTTCATAATAGAATTTTGGAAACACTAAGATATTCGGTAACCGAAATATCGTCTATTAAATTTTTCAATGGATTACTAATGTATCTATCCATTAAAACTAATTTTATTATTGATTATTATCCTCATTGAAATCCCATAAGACTCAGGTTTAGATTCAATGAAATATTTAAATATTTTGGTCTTATTCTTCCTATGGAATCTATAGCTTTAAATCATTCAAAATTTTCATCTACATGTGTAGCCAAAAAGGATTTAAGACCCATTTTATTTCATAAAATTATATGTCACAACCCGACCCTTCCCGGGATCGAGCCGTAACTACCCCAAGCCCGCCTCCATAGGCCAGGGGCTGGCGACAAGCGCCGAATGCTAAACAACTTGGGGAGGCCTTTTCCTTAGTACATGTACACACACACACGCAGCCCACTCAATGCAGAAGTGTAGAGTAAAAATAAAGGGAAATTAGAGTAATGTGCCAACTGCTATAAATAGACCACAAAAGGTGAATCGACCTCTAAAAAGTAAAAATTGACTGTTGAAGGTAAACTAAAAAGAAAAGGGCAAAATACACACCCAATCAGAAAAGATCCACAACCCGGTAATAGGTAAACAATAGTAAAACAGCTGGGAGAGTCCCACACCTGGAACCCGACTACGACCACCATACGCGGATGAATCTCCCGAACTCCTAAACTCCGATGAAGTCACAACCGCCCTATCCGTCGTCTGCAACAAAACACCATGTGCGGTAAAATACCAAGCAGGGGTGAGTATAAAAATACTCTGTAGGATGCCCCTGAAAGCTCGAGGGAGCAACAAAAGATGTACTGAAGAGGTGAGCAGTAAATCAAACAGGGAAAAGTAAAGGACTACAATCGTAGTAAAAATTAAACCTCAACCCAACAAGAGGAAGGAAGTAGACATGTCCAAACACAAGGAGCTAGAAGCGGTGAGAAGGTGAACTTCTCATCGAGTCTTCTCTACCTATAGCAGGAGAGTAGACTCGTCCAACCATGAGAATCTAGACCTGGAAAGCACGTGGCATACCATGTGCGTCTTCGCCTCTCATAGAAGAAGAGTAACCAAAACCCAAGGATTGGGTATTGGAAAAAGGTATATACATATCCATATGATCAATCAAGAAGACCGAACAAGATCGTAAGGGGATCTGCATCCCGTAGCTCAGCCCAAGAAAGTGAGTAGCCAATAGCCCCAGAAGTAAACACCATCGATGCCCAGTATCCGTACCTCTGCCCTAAACTACAAGTCAAGGGGCTCAAATCACCACACCTCGACACTATCCGCTTTGGGAGGCACTGACTCGCCCACACAGTTTTAGGTCACATCTCAAGGATGCGTCTTGGTGGGGAAAGTGCCCCTCTTACTCAAGAGTTCTGGGGAAATTCAAACCACACCTCATCACTATCACATAGTCGAGAGGTCTGCTCAAAGTCAATGTTGTCACATCACTGACCCGTACAGCCAAGGGGCCCGCTCCGGTAGTCAGGGAGAAAAGCCTCAAACTATCCTAGTAGAAAGAACTGATTCAGAAAGAAGTCATCGGGTAACCCACTGCCTAGCCCCGCTGGAGGGTAACCCCTACGAGGTTTTTGGGTAACCCACTGTCAAGTCTCTGCTGGAGGGTAAACCCTAAGCGGTCATCAGGTAACCCACTGCCCAGTCTCTGCTGGAGGGTAAACCCTAAGAGGTCGTCCGGTAACCCACTGCCCAATCTCTACTGGAGGGTAAAACCTAAGTGATCATCGAGTAACCCACTACCCAATCTCTGCTGGAGGGTAAACCCTAAGAGGTCGTCGGGTAACCCTCTACTCAGTCGCTGCTGGAGGGTAAACCCTATGCGTTCATCGGGTAACCCACTGCCCAGTCTCTGTTGGAGGGTAAACCCTAAGCGGTCATCGGGTAACCCACTCCCATTCTATACTAGCGGATAAACCCTAAGAGGTCAATGAGTAACCCACTGCCCAGCCTCGCTGGAGGGTAAACCTAAAGAAATCAATGAGCAACCCACTACCCAGCCCTGCTGGAGGGTAAACCCGAATCTGCTCTGGCCATCCCTACTGGAAAGAAACTCCTCGGTAGAGGATCGGTGCCTGTGTAATTTATTGGTCACACCGAATCCACAAAAACTCTACCAGGGAACAGAAAGAGACGTGATACTAAAATCCCACACAGGTAAAGGAAAAAGGGGAACCTGAAAAACTCTGCCGATCAAACCGTCGAGAATAGAACCAGGGGGAAACCCACTCAACCCTGATGGTCAAAACTATCAAGAACAAGAGGACCCTCTACGTCATTAGATGTCAAAGGTACGTAAAAAAGAACACGACACACACATAGGGCCCACACGACGTGTGCCCCCAACTCATCTCAAAACCAAGCGCACAAACATTATCAGGTAAAAACTACAACATGTACCTCCAATCATTCCCGTATACTCCTAGAGTATACCACATCTCTAGCCCAAAGGCTATCATGCACACGACACCCAACATCAATGCGAAGGGTGAAAATGTAATCTTGAGAACATGCTTCCTCCATGGCCCTAGCATAGCAAACCACATCTATATAGACATCAACTTCAGTCACACGGGAGTGAAAACGATCACACACCAAGGGTTCTCTTCTGAACACAACAAGAAGAACCGCCACCAGAGCACCTTTAATGCTTCCACATTTAATGAGATCTCGAATGAGACTCCGCACATCCAAATGGATCATACCATTTTATCCCTTGCATAAAAATATGCGAGATCATCTATTTAATCACCTCCAACAGACATCTAATGTAAAATTCGATCAACACTACTTTACGCCCGAACGGCGTCCCGTGGTCCCGAGCCTCGGTCCCTAAAACAGTAGAGTGCATCGTACCATTGTGATCTCCTCGGAAAGACACATCAAATTGACTACATACTTTCGTGGAATGGATATCCGAATAAAAAGATGCATATTGTCATACCGCGCATGAGCAGTGCTACGTGGGACCCGTATCCCGGTCCTGAAGTGCTATGAATGGATTTCACTATTGTGACCCTCTCAAAAAATTACACAAGATTGACTAATCACTTGTCTGAAACGGACACCCGGTGAAAAATGTACACTTCACCGTCAACGCCCAAAATGTCCCCCATGGGGCCCACACCAGCGATCTGAATTAAAGTGAGCGGAACACGCCAATGCAATGCCCTCAGAAAAACACCCTGAATCAACTGTTCACATGCCTCGAACGGACGTCCGATGAAAAAGTTGTGAAACGCGGCTCGCAGCTTAAAAGACGAGTCATGGGTCCCACGTCTCAACTCCAACTTTGATGCCCAAAAACCCTATGAAAAACTATGCCTCGAATCCAGGGTCACAATGCCACTAACGTCACTCAAAATAGACTCCACATGTGTCTGCACCGTGCAAAACAAGAATATCAAGTAAGTGTTATAACCACTTAACGACGTGTCACGCCACCGATCCCCGAGACCATCTCAAAATGTTCATCTCGAGCCAAGGAACACGTTGCCATAGACAGGTCCTAAATTTGATACACATTTTTCATTTTAGAAGCGTTTAATATTAATGGTCCGAAACGGGGTGGGTCGGGCCGGTTCGGCCGGCCCACCCACTGGCTGAACCAGCGGCCCGCGGCTCACTGCACGGACCGCGCGTCAATGCCCGGACTGACTCAGGTGGTCAGAATTCTCCAACACGGACCCACACTTTTCAGGTTCGCTCCATACCCAGGGGTCACGCGGCGACCCCGGTTCCCGCGTCCTGCCGGTCGGCTCGGCTCCGCCGGCCTCTCGTCTGTGACGCCGCCTGAGGTGGTCTCCCTCCCAGCCGCGCCTGAGGAGACGCCCGCACTGCCCCAGAATGAGCCGTCCCACCTACCTGAGTTCGTCGCCGTCCGCCACTCCGAGCCACTACCTGAGACGCTAGATCCGCCGTCGGAAAACACCCAACACCCCGCGAATCTTCGTCGAACAGCTGTGGACACCTCAGGACTTGGAATTTCAATATGAAAAATGCATCGGAAAGATCAGAACAAAAACTACGCGACTAAGACATTATCTCGACGAAATAACAGAAATTAGATGCCATAAATAAAGATGAAATGTGGTTGGGAAACTTAATAAGAAACAAAACGACGCCTGCCTATTGGGCGTAGCCCGTCACTTCACGAGCGACCCGCCAAAGCCGATTCAGCAAACATCTTGGAGAGGAGAGGGGATTGAGGTTGAAGGGAGGGCTCCATTGTTGAGAGAGATTCTGCTAGAGGATTATCAGAGGAGAATAGGTGATGTGGTGGGTTTGGTTTAAGTAAAGAAATTATTTAACTTTTAATTAATCCTTTAATCAACCGCGTAAAGGCCCACATTTGAAACTTTCAACGGGGTCAAGATTAAGCCTCCCCTAGGGTAAAATCCACATCTCTAGCCCAATAGTAGTCTCAAAATTTTAATCTGAGGCCCCGTTCAAATGTTATAAAACTCAACGCCTGACGCCGCTAAATTACGAAAACGCCCCTGTGGGCATTTTCCACAGAAGGGCAGCGCCCGCAAAAATTACACCCCTCCTAGGGTAAACAACATGCTCTGAATTGAACGGTGCCCTCGGTTTTCCAATCCAAGATACCTTTTAAGAGATACTTCAGTTAAGCCATTAAAAGAATAAATTAATTTATTTATTTATCTGTTTTATGTTCTGTTAACGGGCGAGGGGTCCATACGTCCCACGATGAGATATTTTATGTTGTTTATAGGGTAAAACCCCCATTTTGGATCCATACACACACTCAGATTTCTGATTTGAAACATCGTTTAGGAGTTATCCTATTTTTTTGGCGTGCCTAATGTGAACGCACTTAAAATTTAATTTTAGACACACCGGGGCTCAGAATCGCACGCCGTCTGAAGGCGCTGCTTTGGAATAACATCAAGAATATTCCAGTGTATTTTATGGAAAAAATAGGTTCTTAAATCATTCCCTCCTTAATTATTTTAATCCTAGAAAAGTAAAACCATGGAACAAATCAGGTTACTAAGCCCAAACCTGGCTCTCTCGTACCCGGAAGAACTCTTGCACAGTCCTGTGTCACCACCCACAGACCAAAGGATTTGATCTGTTCGCGTGAGGTCTGCCCTTGCCGATGACGTGCATTGGAGAACAAACACATCTCCTCACCTATGCCACGTAGGAGAGGTCGTGCCCCCACTCCTGACCTTGGGGTTAGGGAAAGGAGGTAGGGAACCTCGCCATCCCATCGCACTGTCTCAAATGGTCCGAAGGCCCTCGGGGGTAGCTCACCTCCCCGGCCGAACTCCTACATCGCACGCTGTGACTGGAATAACCGTTTGGACCCGAGACAAAGCCCGGTGATTCCATCCTTCATAATATCCATATGGTGAAACACATGTGGATATCTGGTAACACAAGGGTTCATAGTCGATGCCCCATGACCCAGATTCTATTACACGATTAAAGAGCGAAGGATTCGACACCATCGACTAGAGAAAAAGGTCCCATTCCTTCTACCTTACCAACACAGGGTTACACCGATGCCCCGCGCCACCCTGGTAACAACTCAAGCAAGAAGAAGTTAGAAAAAGAATTTCACACACCGAGTCTAACGACTCTACTGCAAAAAGTAGAAGAACCATAAAGCTTACAACTTGTCACTTCATGCTCTGCAGGATCGTAAACATCCAATGCTCGTGGTTGCATATGGTCCCAACTTTCAGCTCCTAGAGCCTGACGTGGACCACCTAGTGGTGATTGGAAGACCTCGTAATGTCTCCCCCCACAACTAGAACCCCCCGCTCCTCCACTCGAACCACATCTTTGGGGACTACTCTGATCACGGTGCTTCCTCTATCGTGGTGGTGTGCATGCTTCATGCCTGAAGTTCTCAGCATACTTGGTCAGGCAGTCCCGTTCTAAGTGACCTCGCACATCGCAAGCATAGCACCAACGATCTATGGGCTGCACTAGTGCCCTCCGGCGCCACGGTGGTGTACGACCATGCCCCTGATTCTGGTTATCAGAAAGCCACATGCGTCGAGGTTCTGTCTGCCGATGCCTGGTAGGTGCGACATATGTCTCGGCTCAATCATGCTTAATGCCACCACTAACTATAGAGCGTGACAAGAATCCCTCTATCATCAGTGCCTGCTCTAGAACCCCGGCATAAGTGGGAATGCCCAAGGGTACTATGACAACACGAATATCTTCTGCGAAGACCCTGATCGAACATTCGTGCTCCGAAGTTTCCATCATGGACCAAGTCCCGGTAAAAACGTGAATATTCTGCGAACCTAGTCGCGTACTCAGTCACCACTATCCCTCCCTACTGAAACTGCAGGATCTCATGGATCTGGATGGTGTGTAAGCTAGAGGGGTAATACTCCTCACGAAACAGTAGCTGAATGTCTCCCCACGAAAGTGATGACTCTTCATGTAACTGAGTCACCAGACTCCACCAACGCCCAGCTTCTCTGTGGAAGAGGCTGGCTACCAAATCCACCCTTTGATCTGCCGGTGTATGCGCAAGCCTGAAGAGGAAACCCACTATCTCAAGCCAATCCTCTGCTACCTGAGGGTTTTCTCACCACTGAACCTCAACAGTCTCTATCAGTGGAACTCAGGGAGCGCGCTCAACCTGAGATCAAGCTCCATCATCTCTACTGGAGCAGTCTGTTGCTCACCAGGAGGGGGTGCTACTACCATCCCACTGAGAGAAAAGAACTCGCATGATGGGTCCTAGACTGAGGCCTCAACGCTCAAAGGGTCATCATCATGAACCAAATCTGGTATCTTGGCTGGCAATCTTCGCGGAGACATCATGAATGTTATAAGGAGTGTTGCGGTCAGATGATCGTATATATATAGATATATAACAGTAACAACAAAGGGGATCTAACTCAAGAAGGACAGTCAAAATATCAATCCTATATGATGCCCCAACCAATTTCCCTATAACTAGTCTCTCAACATGCCAAGTCGACAAGCAGGTTATCAGGGTTCTGGTGAATGGATATGTTGGCTCCTTCACCATCACTAGACTCCCTCTCCAGAGAGCCTCTCTTGAGACACATCAACATTGTTTCCCTAAATGTCAACCAATTTATTTTTTGGAACGTCCAAAAAACGTCCCATGGAATGAACCGGCTCGGATACAAGCTTGTCAAAACCCGACCCTTCCCTGGCTCGAGCCGCAACTACCCCAAGCCCACCTCCATAGGCCAGGGGCTGGTGACCAGCGCCAAAGGCTAAAAAACATGGGGAGGCTTTTGCCTTAGTACCTATACACACACACACGCGCAACCCACTCAATGAAGAAGTGTAGAGTAAAAAAGAAAAGGAATGTAATGTAAGGTGCCAATTGTTATAAATAGACCACAAAAGGTGCATCAACCTCTAAATTGTACAAAGTGAGTGCTGAAGTTAAACTGAAAAGAAAAGGGCAAAACACGAGCCCAACCAGAAAAGATCCATAACCCAAAAATAGGTAAACCAAAGTAAAACTGCTGGGAGAGTCCCACACCTAGAACCCAACAATGACCACCATATGCGGTCCATGCTCCTGAATGCCTAAGCTTCGCTGAAGTCACGACCAACATGTCTGTCGTCTACAAGGGCACACCAAGTGCGTGAAAAGCCCAACCCGGGGTGAGTATAAAAATACTCAATAGGATGCCCCAAAGGCTCGAGGGAGCAACAAAAGAGGTACTGAAGAGGTGAGAAGTAGATCAAATATGGAAAATTAAAGGAGTACAACTGAGAGTGCAGTAAAGAGTACATCTCAACCCCATAAGAGTAAGGAAGTAGACTCATCGAAACACAAGGAGATAGAAGTGGTGATAAGGTGAACTTCTCGTCGATTCTTCCCTACCTATATAAGGACAGTAGACTCGTCCAACTATGAGAAGATACACATAGAAAGCACATGCCATACCCCGTGCGTCTTTTCCTCTCCTGGAAGGAGAGTAACCAAAACCCAAGGAGTGGGTACTAGAACAAGGTATATAAATATCCATACGCTCAATCAAGAAGCCCAAAAAAGACCGTAAGGGGATCTCCATCCCATAGATCAGCCCAAGAATGTGAGTAGTGAATAGTCCTAGAAGTAAACACCATCGATTCCCTGTATCCGTACGTCTGCCCCGAACTGAAAGTCCAGGGGCCCAAATCACCGCACCTCGACACTATCCTCTTTGGGCGGCACTAACTCGCCTGCATGGTTTTAGGTGACGTCTCATGGACGCATCATGGTGGGTGAAATCTCCCCTCGTACTCGAGAGATCTAGGGAAAGTCAAACCACACCTAGTCACTGTCACACAGTCGAGAAGTCTGCTCAAAGTCAAAGTTGTCAAATCACTTACCTGTATAATCAAGGGTCCTACTCCTGTAGTCACGAAGAAAAGCCACAGACTTTACTAGTAGAAAGGATTGAGTCTGAAAGAATTCATCGAGTAACCCACTGCCCAGCCCCGCTGGAGGGTAAACCCTAAGAGGTCGTTGGGTTACAAACTGCCCAGTCTCTGCAGGATGGTAACCCTAAGCAGTAATCGGGTAACCCACTTCCCAGTCTCTGCTGGAGGGTAAACCCTAAGAGGTCTTCGTGTAACCCACTGCCCAGTCTCTATTGGAGGGTAAACCATAAGCGGTCATTGGGTAATCAACTGCCCATTCTCTGATGGAGGGTAAACCCTAAGAGGTCATCGGGTAACCCACTACACAGTCTCTGCTGGAGGGTAAACCCTAAGTGGTCATCGGGTAACCCGCTGCCCAGTCTCTGCTGGAGGGTAAAACCTAAGCGGTCATCAGGTAACCCATTGCCCAGTCTCTACTGAAGGGTAATCCCTAAGAGGTCAATGAGCAACCCACTGCCCATCCCCACTGGAGGGTAAACCTAAAGAAGTCGATGAGAAACCCACTGCCCAGCCCTGTTGGAGGGTGAACCTGGATATTCTCTGGCCATCCCTACTATAAACAACCTCCTGGGTAGAGAATCGGTGCCCGCGTAATGTATTGGTCACACCAAATCCACAAAAACAATTTCAGGGAACACGAAGCGACGTGATACTAAAATCCCACACTACTAAAGTAAAATGGGAGCCCAAACAACTCCTCCAATCAAACCGTCGAGAATAGAACTAGGGGAAACCCACTAAAACCTTCTGGTTGAAACTATCAAGAACCGGAGGACCCTCTATGTCGCGAGAGGTCAAAGGTACATAAAGTACAACACAACAGACACATGGGGCCCACACGACGTGTGGCCCCAACTCATCTCCAAACCAAGCGAACAAACGTTCTCAAGTACAAACTACAACATGTACCTCCAAGCATTCCCATATACTCCCAGAGTATACCACATCTCTAGCCCAAAGTTTATTGCGCACACGACACCCAACATCAGCGCGAAGGGAAAAAACATAATTTCTCTAACCTACTTCCTCCACGGCCCTATCACGACCAACCGCATATCTTTAGACATAAAATTCACTGACATGGGAGTGAACACGATCACACGCCAAGGGTTCTCTTCCGAACACAGAAAGAAGAACCGCTACCGGAGCACCTTTCATGCTTCCACATTTAATGAGATCTCGAATGAGACTCTGCACATACAAATGTATCATACCATTGTAACCCTCATGGAAAAACACGCAAGATCAAATATTTAATTGCTTCCAATAGACATCCGACAAAAAATTCGATCAACACTGCTTTACGCCCGAATGGCGTCCCGTGGTCCCATGCCTCGGTCCAGAAAACAGTCGGGCACATCGCACCATTGCGATCTCCTTGGAAAGACACGTCAAATTGACTGTAAACTTTCATGGAACGGATATCCAGAGAAAAAGATTCATATTGACATATCACACATGAGCAGTGTTATGTGGGACCTGCATCCCGGTCCAGAATCCCTATGAATGCATCACACCATTGTGATCCTCTCGAAAAAAATACAAAATATTGACTAATCACTTGTCTGAAATGGACACCCGGTGAAAAAGATACAATTCACCCTCCACACCCAAAACGGCCCTCATGGGGCCCGCACCAGCGTTTTGAATTAAATGGGGTAGATCACGCCAATTCAATTCCCTTAGAAAACACCCTGAAATGACTGCTTGCACGCCCCGAAAGGACGTCCGATGAAAAAGTTTCGAAATGCTGCTCGCAACTTAAAAGACGGGCCGTGGGACCCATGTATCAACTCCGGATTCGGTGCCTGAAAACCCTCTAGAGAACTCTTCCATGACTCTAGGGTCGCATAGCCACTTATGGCGCTCAAAACGGACTCCGGATGTGTCTGCGACGCTCAAAACAATATTCTCGGGTAAGTTTTAAAACCACTTAATGGCGTGTCGCGCCACCGTGCCCCTCATCTTGGGAATTAAAAAATTCCTCGAGACCATATCAAAATGTTCGTATCAAGTGAAGGATTGTGTTTCTGCAGACTTCTCATAAATCCGATACACGGTATGAATTTTAGAAACGTTTTAATATTAATGGACCGAAACGGGGTGGGTCGGGCTGGTTCAGCCGGCCCACCCACTGCCTGAACTGGCTGTCCGCGGCCCACCGTGCGGACCGCCTGTCAACACCCAGACCCACTCGGCCGGTACGGATTCTCCAACACAGGCCTGCACTTTGCGGTTCTGCTCCGCACCCTGGGGTCGAGCGGCGACCCCGTTTCCCGCGTCTTGCCGGCCGGCCTCTCTCCCGTGACGCCGCCTGAAGAGGTCTCCCCGCCATCCGCGCCTGATGAGATGCCCGTGCCGCCCCAGAATGATCCTCCCTACCTACCTTAGTTCGCTGTCATCCGCCACTCCAAGCCTCCGCCTGAGACGCCGGATCCACCGCAGGAACAGGCTGAAGTCGCCGGAAAACACAAAACACCCCCCGAATCTTCGTCGAACAGCAACGAACACCTAAGGACTCGAAATTTCAATTCGAAAAATGCATCGGAATGCTCCGAACATAAACTACACGACTAAAAAATTGTCTCGGAGAAATAACAGAAATTCAAAACCATTAATCAAGATCAAATATGGTGTGGAAACTTAATATGAAACAAATCGACGCCTACCTGTTGGGCGTAGCCCACCGCTTCACGAGCAACCCGCCAGAGCCGAATCCGCAAACGACTTGGAGAGGAGAGGGGATTGAGGTTGACGGGAGGGCTCAATGGTTGAGAGAGCTTCCGCTAGAGTATTCTCAAAGGGGAATAGTTGATGTGGTGGGTTTGGTTTAAGTAAAGAAATTACTTAACTTTTAATGAATCCTTTAATCAACCACGTAAAGACCCAGGTCCGAAACTCCCGACGGGGTCGAGATAAAGCCTCCCCTAGGGTAAACTCCATGTCCCGAGCACAAAGGCGGCCTTAGAATATTAATCTGAGGTCCCATTAAAAATTTATAAAACTCAATGCATGATGCCGCTAAATTACAAAAATTCCCCTAGGGCCATTTTCCACAGAAGGGTTGCGCCCGCAAAAATTACACCCCTCCTAGGGTAAAAGGAATGCTCAAAACTCAATAGTACCCTTGGATTTCCAATCCGAGCTATCTTTTAAGAGATATTTGAGTTAATCAATTAAATGAATAAATTAATTAATTAATTTATCCATTTCATGTTCCCTTAACGGGTGAGGGGTCCAAACGTCCTGCGACGACATATTTTATGTTGTTCATAGGGTAAAAACCCCATTTTGGATCCATCCACACAATCAGATTTCTGATCCGAAACACCTTTTTTGAATTATCCCATTTATTTGGCATGCCCAGTGTGAACCCACTTAAAATTTAATTCTGGCCACATCGGGGCTCGGAATCGCACGTTGTCTGAAGGCGCTGCTCTGGAATAACATCAAGAATAATCCAAAGTCGTTTATGGAAAAAACCAGGTTATTAAATTATATTTCTATAATTATAAATTTTGAATTTCTATTCTTTCAATAGAATTAAAATTGATTATGAAATTGGTCATATAAAATATGAATCAAACTAAAAAATCATTATTCATTCCTAGAGAATCATTAAAATAATAGTACATGAATCTAATAATTTTTTATGATGGATTACTACATACCATGCATGGTAAAACCTCCTAAAAGTAAATAAATTAAAATGGTACAAAAAGTAAAAAAATTATACCTTTACAAAGATGAAATCCTCAAGATCTTCTTAAATCTTTTGAATCACCATTAGTATAACAAAAACAGTAATGACAAAACCCCATCTTTAAATGAGAAGTAATTATGAAATATACAAATTAAAATTTATAGAATGAGATGTTTGTTTTCTTAAGATATAATGAAATCAATTTATAGGAGGTAATGAAGGTAATTTATCTATTATAAAAGGGGGATATAGTCATTGGGTATAATATCCTTAAACATGTTTGAAATTAGAAATTACAAGTATATAATTGAAATTCATGACGTTTATTAAAATGATAAAATGTATACATTTTAATTATATATATCTTCTTTAAGAAAATAATTTATTTTTTCTATATAATTAAATAATACTAATTCATTTGTGAAAAATACCATTAATTATAAAGAAATACTTTTATTTAATTGTGTATTTTAGTTAAATTATTTCTTTTATAGATATAAATAAATATTATTTATTTATAAACTAAATGGTATTGTTAGTAAAAATAACTAATCAAGTATGAGAAACAATTAAAGATAACAATGAATAATAATGTAATAATTTAAGGCTAAACAAAATAAACATTGTGTAAAAACATTTTTTATTACATGTTTTTTTAAATTCACAAATTTCAAGTATGATTTTTTTAAAAAAAATATTATTTATAAAAATAATAAAATTAAAAAATATTCATGAATTTATTACTAATTAAATGTAAAATCAGATAATATTAAAAATATACTCTTTTCAAAGAATTTTTTTTGTGTAATCAGTTAATACTATAAATTAAATTGATAAATATTAAATAAGTATTTTAAATAAATTTAATGATATTATATATAATAAATTAACATCTATTCAATGATAAATAATAGTTAGGTAGTAATAATAAATTATTTTTATTCTTTAAAACTCATTTTGATTAAAAAAATTCTCACATTATGTGTTTTATATTAAAATTAATTTTTATCAAATTTATAAATTGGATATAATAAAATGGATTTCATATATGTAATCAACATGTTCAAAAAAAGAAATATGTATAATTTTAATTTTTTTTAAAAAATAATTTACCAAGGTAAAATTTAGTTATCATGGTAAAGCATAAAGAGTCTTTTTTGAATAATTTATTTTATTACTGTTGTTAGCTTTTAATCTAAATAAATTAAATTTAACACTTTAAGATGATGATTCTAATGTAATGTTTTTAAATATAAACAAATATATTATAACTATATAATTATGCACTATACCGAGGTCCAAATCCTTGATTCCCCTTTTGAGGGTGGATTTATCCATACTTTTATTGAAAATATAGGGGTTCGCACTTTGGGCATGCATAGATAAAGGCAGAAGGCCTCGTAGAAAAGACCAAGTGGACGGTGTGGTATAATAGGTAGGCAATGCATCATGGAAATATGAAATTATCACAAGGTATATTGTTCGAATGATATATCAGTGTGTTGGTACATATCAATCGGCCCCCTACCCACGTGAACACCTATTGTTAGATGAATGGGAAACATGTTATAATTGGTATCCTAGGACCAATTTTTTGTACTTTGATTTCATTCATATTTGATCATATTAATATTAATAAAAAATATTATTACATATTATAAATTTTTCTTCATGACTTTAATGTAATAACTTCCGATGATATCCTTCACATTGATAAATAGAACCTTAATGTTTTATTATGATATTGTTAAATACTGTCTTATATTTGGATAAAATTATATTATAGGACACATTGAATGGAAATATTAGATGTGAGTACTCATAAGTTGATGAGGGTTATTCTCAAGAAGTTCACGCATGGTAATCTCTAAGATGGATGATTATGATAATAGACCTTCCAGTATGAATTATGCATGTTTTGGTGTCATCAGATATTCTAATTTGTGAGGATGTGTGAAATTCCATAGACATTATAAATATTATTAATATGTCTTAAAACTCATTCACATAGACTTATTTAATAACCCATGATGATAAAAGTTCATGGAGATGTTGGATATGATGTTTGTGTCATGAGTGATGTGTTATTAATAAATATGTCGAGGAAGGATTTATTACTTCCATGTAAATAGAAGTTGATATCTTGGCCATTTGATTGTAATAGAACCATCAAATAAAATTCCATCGCCATGGTGTAATGACATGTTTATTTTACATATTCAATGAATGGCGTATAGAGCATGTCGGTTGGTTACATGAATATGTAACTTTCTTGATGATATATTGTGACCAAGGGATTATATTATACAATGATTTTTTGTATGTGGTTGTCGATGTTGAGATATTAAGTTAATTATGATGGGTAAATTATCTCATTTATAGAACGTAATACTGGACATTAGGTATGCACACATATTTCAAATGAGAAATAATCCTATATGGTCACACACTATGTGTTTATATTGATCTTGATTAAATTATATTTTAATTTAATTAATAGTATAAATATTATTCTAATGACTGAGGAATAATTTTATTCTCATTTATTGATCACAATAAAATTTACTGAAGAATAAAATATTAAATTAGATATTTATTTTGGTATTCATTAGATGTGGATGAGATTTAATGGACCAATACCACGTCTAGTAAAAAAATATTTATTTAAAATGTTCTAAAAGAATATTTTTTTATAAGTTATTTCATGATCTATAAAATGATAATGTATTTTTATTATTTTGGCATGTGTTTAGTGATGTTTTTTATATTTTTTAAGAGTTTGGATGCGATTAAATAATATTTTTAACCAAATACTAAGCTTTATAAATAGATGGTTATGTCTATTGAGTAATGTTTGTCGATAAATATAGTGTGTTTATGCTTGATGGATTTATATATTTAATTAAATATTTCCACACCCTCTCATGAGAAATAAACACAAGAGAGATTCATTCAATATCAAAGGATGCACGATCAACCTCAATAATACATGGAAATTGATTATCCACGCGAGCACACTGAAATCATTTAGCATTTCTTTGATGTCAAAAGAGCAAGTGTTAATCACTGTTTGAGGGATTCTACAATTGGATCATTCAAAAACAATGAAGGTAATCCATAAAAGGGGTTTTCAATTATCAATAACTACATTAATGAAAGAACGTAATCCAAGGTAGCCAGTTCATCCATGTCTAAAAAAATTAATTATAAATTTAGCCTGAAATATCCTATCTATATGATTTAGGTTCCAATAAATAAATATTTGATGGTAATATTTCATTGTTCATGCTGTTAAAATCATATGAAATATAGTGAATAATCCATAGAATGGAAAAAATATTCTGATTTATCACCCAACCTGGTTCTTTTGCAACACCCAGAACCAATCAATGTTATTAGTAGGATCACATTTCAAATTTTTAATTTTTTTATTGTTTATTGTAGTGTATTTAAGAGTTGAAATGTATTTCAAGGATTAATTAATTCTTGATCTATCATCTAAATATATTATTCCTCTTATTAAATTCCCACAAATATTACCATGATAATTTAATGAATAAAAAAATTTACATATAAGGACTCTAGTTGGAGGTTCTGAGGATCATGTCTAGACAACACAAGACTAAATGGTGTATTATTGCATGTTACAGGTTGTGAATCCTTGGTTATTTCATAGGGATTCTGACATGGATTTTGGAACATTGTGTAATAAATACACATAATGTGAAATAAATGAATTTTATGTAGGCTAGACAGAGAGGTGCACAACATTAATGGAGTACACATTGTGTAGTTTAACTCCAAATCACGTAGTCCGCACATTTTCAAGTTGAAAAACATAGATTCAAATCATGTCATGTAATTAATACACCATGTGTATTTAGTACACAATTCATATAGATAGAAACTGCATAACTAGAAGAACATGTCATGTATCCTCTATATATTATATATACTTAAAAAATGTTAATTAGGAGTATATTCCAAATCTATAATTGTGTACTATGGATATTCGGTGATGATAAGTATATGTCATGTAGTGAGATTTTACATGTTGTGTACATTACCTATTTTTTGGAAATATTAAAATTAATTAATTACACGTTAAAACATATTGAATCGACTTCCATGGATCATTAAGTTTCCAATAAACACCAATCATTAGGTATTATATTATATTAAATGTTTAGTTAATTCCTCAAAATATTTGAGACTATGAATCATGTATGGAAATTATATATTAATGAGTCGACGCATTAAATTATATAGGCTACATAATTTTCATGTGTTTCATGGGTCATTAAGTTGATAGTACACTCCATGAAATTAAGACACATTTCATGTACACACTATACTATTTGATAGAATTAAATATCATTAAACCATATTGAATAGTTCAGAATTACAATTACTAGGTTTCTTATAAGTATGAAACATTGTATTGTTTTATTATATTTTAATTAAAATAAAATAATTTATTTATTTAAAATCATGATTGATGGTAATGTGAATAGGATGGGATAACATAAGATAAAGTTAATTAATTTATTATTAAGATAATTAATCAGATTTAATTCATGCGTTATTTATCTTATTAAAATAAATAATGGAAAAGAATGATTTCTAATTATTTTGAATGCATAATCATTGCATGTGGATGACTTATCATGAGCTTGACCTGACCTGGGTATGATTTGACATTATATAATTAAATTTATTAAATGGGATTTCAACTATTTATTATTCACATAAAATTATGGCTTATGTTTCATCCCTGCCTCCATTATTACATAGGACCTTCATTTATATGGTTATTTATGTAATTCTCTTTTAAATAGTCATTTGGTTTAACTCACCTTCTTGTTAGTTATAAATAATTTTAATTAATGGATTTTCCCAAGGTGTGTGGATATGGTTCAATAAAAAACCATTATGATTTCAACTCATGTGATACATAGGTGGATAGGTGTAATGTTGTAACTCTTACCAAGAGAAGAAATAGAAGTTATTACCCTAGGTCATAATTTAATTTATTGTTTTCTCAATAAATCAACCATTAGATATTCTCATGATCAAGTAATTTTTATTTATTTATTTATTTACTTATAACTATGAATTATTTATTTTATGGATGCAAGACATGATCACAAAAATAAATTAATTGACATACAAAGATAGAACTTAAATAATTAGACGATGCATACATGTTTTCCAAACATTGTTAATTAATTAATTAAATGCAACTTAATATTAAAAATACATGTAAAGGATAAATAATGATCCGATTTATTCATAATAAAAAATTCCATTAAGTTAATATTAATTCATTATGATTTATGTCATCTGAATTAATATGAACCCATAGTTTAAGAGTCGTTTTGGCCTCTGTAATGGGAACATTAAATAATAATGATGTCTTATCTAATATTGTGGGTAAACATAACTGAATCTGTATTGGGTATAAGCCCTCTGTTCACCCAATATAAATTTTGTGGCATGTGTTGAGGAAATCTAAGTCATGGTTTCTAGATTGGGGAGTCTAGTTAATGGATCAAGGAGTTGTAGTCCCATAATAGGCATTACTGCCAACCTAATTACCTTCTAGTAATTTTCATGGACACTATTCAGATTTTAAGAAATGAAATATAAATCCTTTCTGGTAGAACTTCAAAGAAAATAGAAATTATGTGTTTTTTGGTGAGGGATAATAGGACATGATAAAATAGTTGGATATTTAATAAACTTAATTTTATTATTTCTCACATAATTAGTAATCAAGAAAAGTACTAATAAATGTATCTTTTATATTATTAGAAAGAATGGAATGTTCATCATCCATACTATCCTGAAAATATTAATTAGAAAAATACCATCTCCTCGCTAGATTTATCTTTCAAGAAAGGTTCATATGCCTTTGGGTTGTGTTGTGGCATGAACAGAAATATTAAATTCCTAATCATCAATGGCAGATAAGACCACCAAAGATGTGAGTGATCCGAAGTTCATTTTCTATGAAAAACATATGAATGACATGGTTGGTGTTCATTGTTTTAGTCTTTCATATATTTCTACTAAACTCATGATGTCTAATGAAAAAATGGATGCTTATAGTATCTATGATCATCTATATATCCTATATCAATATAGAGAGAGATAAAAATGTTTTTTGATCTACAATAATTTTTTTCAAATAATTATTAGAGATGGTTCTTTAGCTGGCCCTATTATAGTCCAGATAATTTACTACATTTAATTCTTGGAGTTTCTATGGTTTGATGTAACGCCCCGACCCCAGTTACCCAGAGTCGGTGCATTATTACATAACATTGACATGATCACAGGAAAGATCAAGTCTCGAAAGACGGATTAGTTTAGTTGCCTTGGAAACACTAGATACATTCATGATGTTTACATTATATCATAAAGTGAAAAACTACTACAACATCATATTGTCTCCATAGTCCACACTATTAACCCCTCATAATATCTCTGCAGGTCATTCATAATTTACATCTTCACATCCTGGGAAAAATAAAACACAGAAAAGGGGTGAGCTCAAATGCCCAGTAAGGATAACAATATAGCGGAAACTTTTATAAATAAGAATAAAAATTTCAGGCAATGTATAACTAAAAAAAGCCTTTTAAACTTGAAATTCAACATAGTATGGAAAAAATAAAATTAAATAATTCTATTTACTTATTCACATGGATATTCTACTAATTGAATAATCACATGCAATATCAATAACCACTTTTATAATGATGGAATGCATAATGCCAGACTATCATAACCACATAGCCAAGGCCTCGTGCCAAGACTACTAATAAGATTTTGTCAAGGCATTGTGCCAAAACACTAGTTTGTCTCATGATACCTACTAATGCATCGAGAAGATATAGTGGGCTCCACCCGTCATATATTAAGTCCAATGCATTCCCATATGAAAAGGTTTAAACATAACATAAACATTCATATTAAAACTAGCATACGAAATGTAAATACTTCATCCATAAACAATGAATGGTATAAAAATAACACATCCACGGTCAAACATATCACAAAACCTTCAATACAATATAGAATTTTTGTATCATAATGAATCAACTTCAAATAAGCATAAAATCCATCAAATGATGTTGACATAGATGAAATCAAAACTCTTTTTAGGGAAATATCTCTTTCTATTTTGAAATCATTTAAGAGTCATATATTTATAAAATAAAACATTTTCTTTGAAAATATTCATATAAGCTTGTAAAGGAAGCTTTGAAGATTTTATAATGGCAGAAAATAGCCGGACCCGCCGTATAAGTTAAAAAAACATTCTTACCTTAATTTTGTCGAAAAGGTTAAAAAGCACCTTGTTAGGAAAACGACAGAAAGATTCCTTTATAAACATATTATAAAAAGTCAAACAAGGGTATAAATGACTTTAACCCATATTATGTAAAATATTATGAATTTTTTGAAATACATTTTTAATAAATATGGATGTGGATGGTAAATAGATCCCAGAAGATTATTACGTATAAACAACCTCGAATAATGAAGAGATTGTGAAATAAACCCTTACCATGTACTTTCCCTTGGATTGGGGTAGGTTAACCTCCTGTATAATGGTGAAATAATTTTTATTAAATTATAAAAAAATCATATACATTATTATTTTATCATATATGATCTTTTAGCATTGCTTTGTCAATAATATCTTAGTATTATCGTCGTTTCGGGTTTTAACTTACTCGTTTTCTTTTATATGTTTTGTTACATAAGCCATGTTTTTCATGGATATGTTGTATATTATTCATATCCATAATGATATCAAGCCCTTAAACATTATTTTTAAATCATAAAATCATAATTATACATGAATGGATACGATGGAGAATGAATCTCATCGCTTTCGTGGAGACGGTAGTCCGTACGTATGCACGAGCGACAATATCATTTTTTTGATATTAAAATAATATTTAATTGGATGGTATATCTTATATACAGAATCATTATCATGTTATATTTATTATTTTAATTAATTAGACATCATTATTATACCCATCCAAATAATAATATATTGAATAACAATTACACCCCGACGTGAAGACGGTAAGTTGTACGTACACACGTATGGTTACATGTCATTAAAAGGATAGATAGAATACTGAATATTGGTGTACCATATTTATAATAATATTAAATTATATAGGAGATTCTGTATTCATTATTTTAGAATGGGAATAACAAATAAAGAAGATGTTTAAGAAGAAATGAATTTGAAAAAGGGTGGTGAAAACATTACTTCTTCTTCGGGTTATTCCTTTTGATTTGATCAAAAGGGCTCTTTAGGTTGGCTTTATGATCAACATAAGACCTTTAGGTTGTAGTGAGGGAAGTTGGGAGAGTATTTGGGCAGGTTTTGGCCGAATGAAAAGGCTTTTAAGGTGTGAATTAATGAGAAGGGGGAGTGCCCTTTTATAAGAGGGGTGAGGGGAACCTTTGGAAAAGCTAGTACTTTTATTTTATAATAAATTCATATTCGGTTTATAATGGCTCCAAAGTGGATTATTTAAAATTTAAGGTGGGTATGGGTCGAACACCACTAAACCAATATAATTTAGACAGTTTTGGGCCATTATATTAACCGTATCTTTAAGTATTAACTCTTAGTTAATTAGTTTCACTTTTACAGTGTCTCTTTGTATTTTTATATTATATGGTTAATAAACTTACTATATACATCAAGAGACCCCCAAGTGGTCCACTAATGATACACCTATCATGATATAAGTCTCTTGGCATAACCTTAGATTTTTAGAAATTTAATATCAATTAATAATATGATTTTTGTTTTAAAAACTCTTTTATGTCTATTCTGACACTATTCAGTAATTGATTTTTGAAAAAATCATAACAAAATGATTACATCGAAAAAAGTTAATTAAATCACTCATAAAATGTCATATTAACCTTTAAAATTATTTTTATTTATAAAAAGTCTCAAATTACATTTATTTGGGTATTTATAATATCAATTATTCTAATGTTTCATTAATTATGTAATTACTGCATCACCATTGTGTCAAAAATAAATTTAATTATTTAATGTCTAAAAATTATAAATAAAATACCATTATGTAGGAAATCTCGTTAGATTTCTAATTAATTTTTACAATAGAATTTATATTATGTATAACCCTATATTAAAAATGTTGTAGTAAATAAACATTGATTTTAACTCTTTTAACTATTCTTTGAATTAAATAATAATAAATGTCCTAATCTAATACAAGTGGACCTAAATGATAATATTTTACTCCTAAGATTGTTTTGGGTCGAGATACACTTGTCCAATAGAATTAGGACATGTGTTAGTGTAATATTAATATCATTTTTACCCTTAATTACCCTATTTACTTTTAACCATGGTAAATAAAAGTAAAATGTTATTATTCACCAAAAAATATTTTCATCTTATTGAACCAAATTTTACTCATTGATATTAACTGTGTCTCTCTGATTTTTGAAATTCCACTCACAGAAGCGGTAAAATTATGTTTTATGAAAAATTCATTTTTGTAACTACCACTTAGTGGTTTCACTATTCATCAAAAAATGAAAGTTTCCAGAAAAATACCAAAAATTAGGCCTAAGATATATTTGATATTATGAATTAAAAAATGATGTCTATTTTAAAAAATTCAGAACATATCAGTTGCATTAATTAATTTAAAAATTAATTCCCGTCGTCAAAACAAATAGCGTGTTTTTAAGAGATAATAACTATCAAAAGATTGACACTTGTTTATGTTTGGTTTAAATGTGAAATTACATCCAATGACCAAAATTATATTAAATGGTAAAAAAATATTCTAAATATACATTAAAACCACTCAAATTAATAATTTATCACTAGTAATTATTTCGATTAAAAAAGTTGTTTTTAATTAAAATTTAGTAATTTCCACTATTCATCAAAATATGAAAGTTATCCGAAAAGTACCAAAATTTCACCCTAAGATAATTTAGATATTATAAATCCAAAAATGAAGTCCATTTTGAAATATAAATTTTATAAAATTTCAAAAAGTAGGTATTACTATTCATAACGGCTAGTTTGATTGGTTGTGGTGTGTTAGAATCTCGAAGTTGCGTACAATGCACGCCATTGCATTATTCAAAGGGAAACGTAGCGTGGAAGCCTGGAATGTTTCATAATAAATTTTTGATGTCCCCATTCCAAAAAGTAAATTTATTTAGTCAAATTGAATATATAAAAGTTTAAAATATTTGATTTAAAAAGGGTTCACAATTAAAAGTTTGTAAAAGTGCAATACTGAAAATGAATTTGTTCTTACATTATATCTAAGAAACTCATAATATGGATTCTGAAATTATAAGGATTATCTAAACTTTAAAATTTAGTTAATACTATTCATAACCTATTTTGAACGACTTGTTTAGTTAGTCATGGTGCGCTTGAACTCGGTGTTGCGGGTAGTGCAAGTTATTGAATTATTTTGATGAAATAACACACTATGAAATCTTGGGTTGTTACATTCTCCCCTCCTTCAATAAATTGCGTCCTTGCAATTTGAAATAGTACTTCAAAAATAAAAGGTTGAATATAGACAATATCTTTGTGGGAAAACCCACATCGGAAATTGGGTTGATAAAATCTAGTCTTTATAAGAGGAAAAGAGAAATGAAAGGGTCACCACCAAATTATGATCTGTATTCGGAGAACATTGGTGGAAATTAGAGACATATAATTGGAGGGAAAACGTAAATATTTACAGGTATTGATTGAGGTCATCAATCATAAACAAGTGTAAAATTCAGGGCCATAAATTCATCTATCTATGAAGATTTAAAATACCATCGGTTCAGCAAAACATATGGTTTTAGGATTACACAGTTTTTTAAAGATTCCTTCACTAAAGTATAAGAATTAATTTCTTCATTGAATAAGAGAAGAAGAAAAATATATAATTGAAATGTAGAGTCTCATCCTTTAACTAAGTTCTACAACAAACTCATATTTCACTCTAAAAGATAATTGAACTTAAAAATAATATTCTATTTATCCTATTCGTATAGGGTTAAAAATGAATTTATAATTCATCTAGCAGAACCATTAAAAAAATGACATTATTCAATCCAGGACATCACATGGGTCAGTGGAAGGTGATACACCCTTGTCGCCCTTCGGTTGTGGGTTCAAGTCTTGCCGCCTTGCCGGACGCGACGGGTTGCCGCCCAACCTCCGGGTTGTCCTTTTATGGCAATCCGAAATAATCCAAACTAGAACTATCCAAAATACTTCAGTCCAAAATTTATAAGGAAGGTAAAACAAAATGAAGATCCTTTTTTCCGTGTAATAACATGTGAACACCTTTATCATGTATTCTTTTAAAACACTGCAAGATCCTGAATTACCATAAAACCTTATTGATTACATTCATGATCCCTTATTCCTTAAAGAATAGTAGATATGCTCCTTCAATCCAAAAATGATGTAAACCTATAAAATGATAGAATATACAAATCATTAATCGGTTTCAAGGTAGTCAAGAATATCCAATATAATTTATCCAAATCAATCATGTATAATTATAAAATCACTACCTCGGTATCAGAACCATATTATGGTTTATCTTTCTCTCAACCATATATTTTCCAAAAATTTAACCTGCTATTGAGTCACTTTTCATTTTTCCACACAATCTCAAGTCCTTAACGAGATAGTACTACAGTACAATCCTTATATACTCCATAATTATTATAACAAGTACATTGTTGATACAACACTTAAATGACATAATCAACATAAGAACTCTAATAATTCCTCTTCATCTGTGGTAGTATCATAATTTTATTATTATCCAATAGCATCATTTACGGCATAGTCTGATGAATGGGACATAGGTTCGCGTAGTGTCAAAACTCCTTGCAAATGAAGCATTGTACATTTGAAACCATTTTCTTACCCTTGCAGTCATGTACTTTGTGCCCTTTTCCTCCACACTTATAACAAACTCCCATTCCTTTCAGGAAAGTTCCAGGGTGTTCTTTACCATAGTTATCACATATGGGAAAATTATTCTTTTCCCTCTTCCCTTTATCCATCTTTCTCTCTTCCATCCATTTCTTCTCTTACTTCCCTTCAAAGCCATAGGACTCAGTAAAAACATTACTTATCTTATCAACACATGATATTATTTCTTCATATGATGATTATACATGGGAGACTATTTATCTTATAAATTCTGGCTTAAGACCATGAAAGATATGATCCTTCTTTATCTTTGGATCATGTGCATTGCTGGAGTTCTCATTCCTTCTACTAGGTGCCATTTCTAAACAATGGCATACACTAGAGTTGTTTATGAATAACAATACCTAATCCCAAACTTGTAAAACACATAACATAAATTAAATAGTTTATGGATATAATCCATAATCTTAAAAATGTATCCTTTGAGGAAGTATATACTCATAAACCCTTCATAATGGTTTTTAAAGAAAATGAGAATTATCCTAAGAATATCCCCCGGGAGTGTCGTAACCAAGAGTGCAGCAAGTCCCGTTGTCGTGCACTAGTTCCCATTCGAGTCTAGCTCAAATCGGTGTTTTCGTTTTTTACCCCTATATACATATGTTCCAGAGCCACCTCAACCTGCTCGTATCCAGACAGGGATGTATTACTCAAAAAAACTCACAAAATTTCTACAATACCAAAATTCTAGGAAGTTCTTCTATACTAATCCTCAAAGATCATCTTAGGTCTATGTGCTCTAGTCAGAGTTTATCTAAATCTAGCGTTCATGGATTGTACTATACTTCCTATGATACCAACTGTAACACCCCGACCTCAGTTACCCAGAGTCGATGCATTATTACATAACATTGGCATGATCACAAGAAAGATCAAGTCTCGAAAGACCGATTAGTTTAGTAGCCTTGGAAACACTTGATACATTAATGAAGTTTACATTACATCATAAAGTGAAAAACTACTACAACAACATATTGCCTCCATAGTCCACACTATTAACCTCTCATAATATCCCTGCAGGTCATTCATATTTTCTTCTTCACATCCTGGGAAAAATAAAACATAGAAAAGGGGTGAGCTGAAATGCCCAGTAAGGATAACAATATAGCGGAAACTTTCATAAATAAGAATAAACATTTAAGATAATGTATAACTAAAACAAAATCCTTTTAAACATGAACTTCAACATAGTATGGAAAAAATAAAATGAAATAATTCTATTTACTTATTCACATGGATGTTTTACTAATCGAATAATCACATGCAATATCAGTAACCACTTTCATAATGATGGAATGCATAATGCCAGACCATCATAACCACATAGCCAAGGCCTTGTGCCAAGACTAAAAATACGATTTTTTCAAGGCCTTGTGACAAGACACTAGTTTGTCTCATGAGACCTACCTATGCAGCGAGGAGCTATAGTGGGCTCCACCCGTCACATATTAAGTCCAATGCATTCCCATATGAAAAGTTTTAAACATAACATAAACACTCATATTAAAACTAGCGTACGAAATGTAAATACTTCATCCATAAACCATCAATGGTATAAAAATAACACATCCACAGTCCAAAATATCACAAAACCTTCAATACAATATAGAAGTTTTGTATCATAATAAATCAACTTCAAATAAACGTAAAATCCATCAAAGGATGTTGACATAGATGAAATCAAAACTCTTTTTAGAAAAATATATCTTTCTATTTTGAAATCATTTAAGAGTCATATATTTATAGAATAAAACATTTTCTTTGAAAATATTCTTATAAGCTTGTAAAGGAAGCTTTGATGATTTTATAATGGCGGAAAATATCCGAACCCATCGTATAAGTTAAAAAAACATTCTTACCTTCATTTTGTCAAAAAGGTTAAAAAGCACCTTGTTTGGAAAACGACAGATAGATTCCTTTATAAACTTATTATAAAAAGTCAAAAAGGGTATAAATTACTTTAACCCATATTCTGTAAAATATTAAGAATGTTTTGAAATACATATTTAAGAAATATGGATGTGGATGATAAATAGATCCCAGTAGATTATTACGTATAAACAGCCTCGAATAATGAAGAGATTGCGAAATAAACCCTTACCTTGTACTTTCCCTTGGTTGTGGGTAGGTAAACCCCCTATATAATGGTGAAATAATTTTTATTAAATTATACAAGAATCATAAACATTATTATGTTATCATATATTATCTTTTAGCATTGATTTGATAATAATATCTTACTATTATCGTCGTTTTGGGTGTTAACTTACTCATTTTCTTTTATATGTTTTGTAACATAAGTCATGTTTGTCATGGATAGGTTGTATCTTATTCATATCCAGAATGATATAAAGTCATTAAACATTATTTTTAAATCATCAAATGATAATTATACTTGAATGGATACGATGGAGAATGAATCTCATCACGTTCGTGGAAACGGTAGTCCGTACGTACACACGAGGGAAAATATCATTCTTTTGATATTAAAATAATATTTAATTGGATGGTATATCTTATATACAGAGTCATTATCATGTTATATTTATTATTTACATGAATTACACATCATTATTATACCCATCCAAATAATAATATATTGGATAACAATTACACCACGATGTGGAGACGGTAAGCCGTACGTACACACGTATGGTGACATGTCATTCAAAGGATGGATAGAATACTGAATATGGTTGGACCATATTTATAATAATATTAAATTATATATGATATACTGTATTAATTATTTTATAATGGGAATAACAAAGAAATAAGATGTTGAAGTATAAATAAATTTGAAAAAGGGTGGTGAAAACATTACCTCTTCTTCGGGTTCTTCCTTTGAATTTGATCAAAAGGGCTACTTAGGTTGGCTTTTGGATCAAAATAAGGCATCTAGGATGTATTTAGGGATGTTGTGAGAGTATTTGGGCCGGTTTTGGCCGATCCAAAAGGATTTCAAGGTGTGATTTAATGGGAAGGGGGAGTGCCCTTTTATAAGAGGGGTGAGGGGCACCTTTGGAAAAGCTATAAATATTATTTTATAATAAATTCAAATTCGGTTTATAATGGCTCCAAAGTGGATTATTTAAAGGTTAATGTGGGGATGGGTCTAAAACCACTCAACCAATATAATTTATAGAGGTTTGGGTCATTATATTAAACTTATCTTTAAGTATTAACTCTTAGTTATTTAGTTTGACTTTTACAATGTCTCTTTATATTTTTATATTATATGGTTAATAAACTTACTATATACATCCAAGAGTCCACCAAGGGGTCCATTAATGATACACCTATCATGATATAAGTCTCTTGGCCTAACCGTAGATTTTTAGGAATTTAATATCAATTAATAATATAATATTTGTTTTAAAAACTCTTTTTTGTCAATTCTGACACTATTCAATAATTGATTTTTTTAAAACTCATAACAGAATGCTTACTTCGAAAATAGTTAATTCAATAAATCCTAACATGTCATATTAACCTAGGGAATTATTGGTATTTATAAAAAGTGTCAAATTACAATTATTTGGGTATTTATAATATCAATTATTCTAATTTTTCATTAATTAGGTAATTACTGGATCACCATTGTGTCATAAATAAATTAAATTATTTAATTTCTATAAATTATAAATAAAATACCATTATGTAGGAAATAGTTTTATATTTTTAATGAATATTTAAATTCAAATTTATCTTACGTATAGCCCTATATTAAAAATGTTTATTAAATAAACATTGATTTTAACTCTTTTAACTCTTCTTTGAATTAAAAAATAATAAATGTCCTAATCTAATACAAGTTGACCTAAATGATAATATTTTACTCCTAAGATTGTTTTTGGTCGAGATACACTTGTCAAATAGAATTAGGATATGTGTTAGTGTAATATTAATATCATTTTTACCCTTAATTACCCTATTTACTTTTAACCGTGGTAATAAAAGTAAAAAGTTACTATTCACCAAAAATTATTTTCATCTCATTGAACCAAATTTAACTCCGTGATATTAACTGTGTCTCTCGAATTTTCAAAATTCCACTCATAGAAGCGGTAAAATTAAGTTTTATGAAAAATTCAGTTTTGTAACAACCACTTAGTGGTTTCACTATTCATAAAAAAAATGGAAGTTTCCAGAAAAATACCAAAAATTAGGCCTAAGATATATTTGATATTATGAATTCATAAATGATGTATATTTTACCAAATTCAGAACATATCAGCTGCATTAATTAATTTAAAAATTAATTCCCGTCGTCAAAACAAATAGCCTGTTTTTAAGAGATAATAACTATCAAAAGATTGACACTTGTTTATGTTTGGTTTAAATGTGAAATTACATCCAATGGCCAAAATTGTATTAAATGGTAAAACAATATTCTAAATATACTTCAAAACCACTCAAATTAATAATTTATCACTATTAATTATTTCGATTAAAAAATTTGTTTTTAATTAAAATTTAGTAATTTTCACTATTCATGAAAATATGAAAGTTATCAGAAAAGTACCAAAATTTCACCCTAAGCTAATTTTGATATTATGAATCCAAAAATGAATTTCATTTCGAAATATAAAATTTATAAAATTTCAAAAAGTAGGTATTACTATTCATAACGGCTAGTTTTGATTGGTTGTGGTGTGTTAGAATCTCGAAGTTGCGTACAATGCACGCCATTGCATTATTCAAAGGGAAACGTACCATGGAAGCTTGGTATGTTTCATTGTTAATTTTTGTTGTCCGCATTCTAAAAAGTAAATTTATTTAGTCAAAATGAATATATAAAAGTTTAAAATATTGGATTTAAAAAGGGTTCACTATTAAAAGTTTATAAAAGTGCAATACTGAAAATGAATTTGTTCTTACATTATGTAAAAGAAACTCATAATATGGATTCTAAAATTATAAGGATTATATAAAGTTTAAAATTTATTTAAAACTATTCATAACCTCTTTTGAATGACTTTTTTAGTAATTCATGGTGCGCTTGAACTCGGGGTTGCGTGTAATGCAAGCTATTGAATTATTTTGAAGAAATAACACACTATGAAATCTTGGGGTGTTACATTTGAACTCCCTATTGAACTGCACACCAATATCATTCTTGCATTAATCCCTTGGAGATTCTCTAGTTTTTTGTTACTTTTAATATAAAAAACATTATAAAGTTTCTCCCATACATACTTACTCTTATTAAAAAATTATAAGGAGTTGAAGTTTTAAAATCCTTCTGTCCTTATGGTGAACAAATAGAAAGGCTAAGAAAAAAGACCCAAGTCCAAGGATTATTTATAATTCCCCTAAAAAGAGACTAATATCAAGGGGAAAGTAAGGGAACATGATTTTTTAGGTGTCACATGAGGAAATAAGGTCTACTGGAAGAAAAACTACACCCAACCTATGAAGAAAGGTGAAGCTTCATGTGTGTTTTTTAACGAGGGAAATTTATCTATTTCTAAAAATTGGGTTTTATAAACATATTTTGGTTCTAATATAATTATTAAAATATAGGAAACATGTAAATATATAATGATTGACTGAGGGGAGGTATATCAATGAGTATCCAATGGAGATGAACTTTTTTCGTACCTATCGATGACTGCCACTTCACATTTCCAATTGCAATGATATTTGTGTTAAAATGTTTTTATTATATTCCATTTGTTACAAAAAATAACACTACCATATCTAGACTAGATACAAATGTAATTTCTTTAAGTTAGGGAATAAACTTTTATTGTCACGACCTGTCCTCGGGGCCCGTGCCGTGACTACCCCAAGCCCGCCTTCCATAGGCCAGGGGCTGGCGACTAGCACCAAAGGCGTAAATCCCGATAACTGGGAAGGAATTGCCTTTATAAAAGTAAACAAAACACCACAGAGTACAAGCGGAAGAAAAACAATAAGTACAAAAGAAAGTGCTGAAAAGTAAATGGGCCAGAATACAAACCCAAGTGAAAGTGCAGCTACAAATGAACGAATGTACAACAGAAAAAGACAAACAGCTGGAAGAAGGAACCAGCTCTTGGGTCGTCCTCCTCGGATCCTACCTGAAGGGTAGGTACAGATAGCGCATCTCCTGGATCGTCCAGCACGGATCCTACCTGAAGGGTAGGTACAGATAGCCTCCTCAATGCTCTCGCCCGTCATCCTCCTCTGTATGTCGTCTCGCCGTGAAGTCCTCCTCCAGATACAGACTCGTCGTGTAGTCCACCTCTGGGTACCGTCTAGTCCTCGAACACTCGGCCTCCGTCAGCATTGCCCGTCGTCTGCAACCAACATAACGAGGTGCGGGCATATCCCGTGCAGGGGTGAGTATAACGATACTCAGTAGGGGCCCTGAGACCCTCAAGGTCTCACTAAAACCAACAAGGATAACCACATAGAAGATCTCAATAGATAACCTCTACTTAGGTATATGCCCATACATATACCTAAGTTATCAAGTAACCCATCTCAATCATGAGGAAACACAGGGATCATGAAATCAATGGATAACCACTACCTAGGTATATTCCCATACATATACCTAAGTTAACAAGTGACCCATCTCAATCATGAGGTAAACACAAAGGTCAAAAGTCTCAGCTCAAAACAGGATTTTCATTATCGAAACCGTAACTGCTGAAGAGCTCCGTCTCTGGAGTGTACAGTGGTCCTGTCATGACTCCTAGGTACAGCTCACTAACCTAAGACTGCTGAGGTACTTTTCCTGTCGAGTACCCCGGGTCAGCCACCCAGACACAGTAGTGCTTCCCGCCGAGGTATGTCACCCAAACACAGTAGTGCACACCCCCTAGTAGCCTGATGAGGTACTCTCCGAACGAGTACCGCGGGTCTGCACTTTCACACAGGTAGTGCTCCGTCCGCCATGGGTCTGCACCCAAACAAAGTAGTGCTTCGTCCACTGGGCTAGTCGACTCACTCCAAGTCGAGTCGGTCAAGCAGTCGTCAGGTCTCAGTCGGCTACACGGTCTCCGTACTACGCACGCTCGTCTCTGGGAGGGTCCGCTCCACGAGCTAAAGGTCGATACTCCAAGTTTCTCAAATTCCAATGAAGAAGTATCTCAAAGGACCGCCTCGTCATAGGGGTCTCAACGCAACAGACGGCGCGTCAATCGGACGCCCGGTCTGTGAGTTATTAGCCTTTTCATCCCCGGGGCCCGGTTGGTTTCGTGAGCAAATCAAATCCGGCCGTATCTCAACTGTACCCCGAAATCTCATAGGGTATACTCATAGGGACCGTTTCTCAACGTGATCACCAACTCCGCTGACGGTTCGTCAAACAGACGTCCTGTCTGAAAGATATCAGCTTTTCCGTTCCAGGGGCCCTGTTGGATTTCGGGTACAATCAAACCCGGCCACTATCCAACAGCAATAAAAACTCGGGCGAAGTATTCCAAAAGTTCCGTCTCATCAAGAGGAATTCAACGAAACAGACGTCGCGTCAATCGGACGCTCGGTCTGTGAGTTATTGGCTTTTTCGTTCGAGGGGCCCGATCGGATTTCGTGAGTGAACCAACCCGACCGCACTCTGACGGCATCCAAACCTCGAGCGGAGTATGCCAAAAGATCTTTCTCACTTAGAGAAATCCATCAACATCGACGGCACGTCAATCGGACATACGGAACTCAAGTTACGAGCGTTTCCGCTCTGAGGGCCCGGTTGGTTTCGCGTACGAACCAACCCGGCTGAACCCAAAGTTCTCCGAAATCTTGAGTTTAATATACCGAAACGACCGTCTCGATCCAAGGATCGGGTTTCCACTGACAGCACATCAATCGGAGGTCTACAGCTCATGATATGGCCATTTGACCGAAAGTGGTCCGAAAACGGGGGTCTGGGCCCGGGCCGACCCGGCTCGACCCCCCTGGTTCAGCCGAACCGGGGGGACCCGACCCGGGTCCGACCGGGCTAGGCTCGGCCTGGCCCGGCTTTGTCCGGCTCGGTCCTGCCCGACCAGCCGGCCGCAGCTCGGCCAGCGTGGCCGAGCCGATTCGCGGAGCGGGGTGCGCAACTCCCCCGCCCGTCGCTGATTGAGGCCGGCGGCGGATCCGCCGGCCGCCAACCCTCCGGCGGCGCGCCGCCGCCGCCTTTCGCGGACCACCGGATGCACTCAGGTGGTCCGTTCCTCCTGTTGTCTTCGCCTGTGGTCCCCCCGGGACCCCACCTTCACTGCGAAGGAATTCAAACGCCAAAACGGCCTACTTCGTCGTCACCCATTAATCCGCATGTCAAAACGAAAAGTGTCGTATTTGTAGTTTTCCAGCGCGCCCCGTTGGCGCCGCGCCCCTTCACCGCAGCCCAACTCCGACCATGGTTCTTTGGTATTCTTCGACGCGGCGCGACGGCGTCGCGTTCTTAAGCTTCCTTCCACGACGCGGCGCGATGGCGTCGCGTAATACTTGCCGTGTGATTCCTGTGTGGTGCGAGGGCACCTCGTCATTCCGTTCCATCCACAATGAATCAAACATGAACATAGGAGGGGGGTTCGGCCGTGTTTGTGCGGTCCCCCCCCCCTCATTAAACAATATCATCTAGTCGAAAATCCACGATAATCGATAAACTAGATTCATGAACGGAAAAAAATTAAATAAAATAATCCCCTACCTCGGTTCAGGAACGGTGTTCGTCAACGAGCCGTAGAAGACGAGCGTCGCGGAGGTCGGGCATCGCGGGAAAAGAACGTCGACGTCGCGAAGCGAGGATTCGAAGTCGTTGATGGTGATTTCGTCGCGGAAAACCGTCGCGGAAGAGACGATGCAGAAGAAGAACGCCGCGTCGCGGATACAGCGTCGCGGAAGAACCGTGTTCTTCGGCGGAGAAGTTCTTCGTTGAAGAACGGTGTTCTTCGCGTTCTTCGTCGAGGTTGAAGAAGAAGAAGACCGCTTCCCCAAACCTCTCAAGGTTGCAAAACTCTAACAGTAATAAAATAAGACCAAGTCTTATTTTATTAACACAACTTAACCATTTGAATTTCAAGAGTTTGAAAATTCAAAACCCACATTTAACTCACTTAAGTTATTAACATAAGATGTTATAAAATTAATGAGGTGATAAGTTAACAAAACTTAAATGGGGGGTTTAGAGGGGTTAGGAAAGTGAGCAGTTAATAGGGTAAGGGAGTTTAAGGAATTTGAAAAGGTGGGGGGTTCGTGTGGGCCCCACCCTTTCAAATATCCACACATGGGAAGTTGGATGGATGTGAGCCCACCACCAACTTCCCATGGGAGAAGTTAACCACATAACATGAAATAAAATTGATTCAACAATTTTATTCACTTTATTTAATTAAACCCCAAAAATTAACATCTTCTCCCGCAAAAATTCAACTACGGTAAAGGTTCCCTTAAGCGATTACTGGAACTGCGATTTCATCGGTGCCATCGGATTTCAATTCCGTGCACCGGTTGAAAAGATGGGAAAACCCGCTCGTTTGTTCACTGAACGTACCCGAGCCAAACTTTGGAAATTGATTCTAGGCACTCCGGGCCTCGGAATCAAATGCCATCAGAAACCGCGTTCTTGTAAAATCCCAAAGAAAATTTAGAAAAAATTTCCCTTGAATTTTACGGGTATTTACATTACTCCTGCCTCAGGGCTTTACGTCCTCGTAAAGCATTAACACAAACTAAGGTTACAAAAACGGTACAGAGCACGCATATGAGCCTTCCGCTCCCATGTGCTCACGTGGAGGTATCCGTACTGCCAGAGAAAGTGCACCCGAGGAATCGATCATCCTCGTAGGATCCGCTCCTGTCAATCCTTGATCCCCACTAGAACCTCCGTGGAAAACACCTCATTGCCATCGTCCAGCTCCTCATGGTCAATGATATGCAAAGGGTCGAGCACGTATCTCTTCAGTTGAGATACATGGAAGTCGTCATGCACCTGGTGCAACTGAGGTGGATGGGTCAAGCGGTAAACCACCTCGCCTACCCACCTGCGGACCTAGAAAGGTCCGTTGAACCTCAGAGTTTACTTGCCGCCTTGGCCCCAACTCCGTAAACTTCGTCGAGGTGAGACCCGTATAAGGACGTGATCGTCATCCTCGAACTCTAGAGGTCTCCAATTCCTGTTATAAATGGAACTCGAAACAACTGCCGCCACGAGGGTAAGGTTGGCCGACTCAAGAGTGATCGGTCGCACCCTCCCGTGCATGAGTATAACTTGTGCTGCCCAGGGTTTCCTTTTCGCCGACTAAGGAAAACCCATCCCGACATTTGCCTAAAACCATCAATTTGAGTATGAACAGTTATTGCCCATTCCATACTCAAACTAACGTCGTAAGGCCTCGACGCTGCCACCAAGAGATTTCCAACCGGAACTCTCACCTCGAGGGTCTGACCACACCATCGGCGTAAGTTTGATTATCGAGTCTCCTCCCACGGTATCTCCAGACGTGAGGGTCAAGTACACAGCTTACCGGAAACTCTAGGTCTGGAACAAGAATTGAGAAAGCAAGGAATGATTCATATCGACGTCTGTTACTACAACAGCTAGTAGTGGACACAGACTGTCCCTTGAATCATTTCTAGAGCCATTGGGTCACAATCCTTGACCACACGTAGCCGCACTCTTCCTCCGCCCTCCAGCTCCCTGAGCCTGGCGGGAATAACTAAGGCGGGTTGTTGTACCATGTTAGGATGTACACCACCTCATGCTGCTCCCCTAGCTCTGCCTCCACGTCTACTGCTTCGTAGACTCGTCTCTCCTTTAAGCTTCCTCTTCTTTAACATTTAACACGCTCAAGTCTCTAAGACTGGAGTCGGTTTCCTGTTTCTTACTGCACTGTGCAGTCTTCATCCTCTTCTGGATGATCTGCAGCTGCTTTGCCTATGATCTGAAAGAGCTGCTAAAATTACTTTTTTCCGAAAAGAGAAACTTGGTATCATCCCCTGGATGAACCACGCCCATTGCCTAATACAGTAAATCCTGACATGAATGACGCATTCATGCCATGGATGACGTCGTAAGGCCTCGACGTAACTACTAAGAGATCCAACTGTCACTCTCACCTCCAAGGGTCGAGTTACACTGTCGGCATCAGTGTGAGGTCACTGGGTCTCCTCTAGTAGAAATCTCGAAAGTGAGGGTCAATTCAACAGTTTTAACTGGGACCACTCAGTATCAACCAAACAAAAGGACAGTAAAGAAAACCAACATAAGTGTTTTTTTAATATTGCATCTCATAGTACAAAGACACAAATACAACAGAAACATGGAACTAGAAGTACAAGGGACGTATCCACTAGTTTTGCTCCTTTCCACCTGCTCTCGGAGCTCTACTGCCTTGGTGGCTCCTCCAACGCCTTCGGATCAACTGTACGAGGAGTCGGACAGTCACGTGCCAGGTGACCCTTCCCGCCGCATGAGTAACACTGTCTGTTTCTGGCACGCCTGGCTCTAACCCCACCCCGGGTGCCCCGCACCACTGGTCCTAAAACCCGAGATCGTCCAACTGTTGGTCTGGTCCTCCTGGACCTCTACATCATCTGTCTACTGCCCAAAGATGACTCGGCTACTGATCGAAAAACACGCGGCAAAGGAAGAAGCTCTTGTAGACGCTCGGGGTGTAGAGCTAATGGCACAAACTCCACCTTGAAGAAGGTCTCGAAGTCTTCCCATGCAAAGGCCATCCCGTCACAAAACTGAAAAAAGTGGTTCCACCACCTGCCTACTGCTGCCTGAAGGAGGCTGGCAGCAAAGATCACCATGAAGTCTGCCGACGTCCCCACTAGCCTGAAGACTCTCACCACAGCCTCCAGCCAATCCTCAGCCGCCTGCGGGTCCGTCCCTCCCTGGAACCTGGGTGGCCTTTGACGCTGGAACTCATGTTGTGCGCTCAAGCAACGTGCACCCTCTACTGCTGGGGCTGGTGGCATCGGTGGCCCAACGGGTAGTAGTACCGCTAGTGCCTCCGCTAGTGCCTCAACTGTAAAAGGTTCTTGTACTGAGTCCACGTCGCTCGGCGGGCTGTCAGTACGAACCACTCTCGGGGCTCTAGCTGGTCGTCCGAGAAAAGGCATCCTGAAAGAAACAACGTAACATGATCAAATGATTATACCTGGTGAGCTGACCTGGTTTGAGCTGTTTTTAAGGGAAAACCTTTGAAAACACACACGCAATCAGTGTTTTCGTGCACAAAGTCGGAAATCAGTTGTCAGGGTCCTGGTGTATAGATACGTCGTCCGCCCGCACCAACACTGGGCACCCTGAACTGAAGACCACACTCGGTACCCTTAACACTATTGCTTCACAGAAAGAAAATATCAGAGTCATAAGTTCTGCGGTAGAACCGACCCCTCTGATACCAATTTGTCACGACCCGTCCTCATGGCCCGTGTCGTGACTACCCCAAGCCCGTCTTCCATAGGCCAGGGGCTGGAGACTAGCACCAAAGGCATAAATCCCGATAACTGGGAAGGCATTTCCTTTATAAAAGTAAACAAAACACCACAGAGTACAAGAGGAAGAAAAACACTAAGTACAAAAGAAAGTGCTGAAAAGTAAATGGGCCAGAATACAAACCCAACTGAAAGTGCTGAAAAGTAAATGGGCCTGAATACAAACCCAACTGAAAGTACAGCTACAACTAAACGAAAGTACAACAGAAAAAGGCAAACAGCTGGAAGAAGGAAGCAGCTCCTGGGTTTTCCTCCTCGGATCCTACCTGAAGGGTAGGTACAGATAGCGCAGCTCCTGGATCGTCCACCACGGATCCTACCTGAAGGGTAGGTACAGATAGCCTCCTCAACGCTCTCGCCCATCAACCTCCTCTGTATGTCGTCTTGTCGTGAAGTCCTTCTCCAGATAAAGACTCGTCGTGTAGTCCAACTCTGGGTACCGTCCAGTCCTCGAACACTCGGCCTCCGTCAGCACTGCCCGTCGTATGCAACCAACACAACGAGGTGCGGGAATAGCCCTTGTAGGGGTGAGTATAACGATACTCAGTAGGGACCCCGAGACCCTCAAGGTCTCACTAAAACCAACAAGGATAACCACATAGAAGATCTCAACAGATAACCTCTACTTAGGTATATTCCCATACATATACCTAAGTTATCAAGTAACCCATCTCAATCATGAGGAAACACAAGGATCATGAAATAAACGGATAACCACTACCCAGGTATATTCCCATACATATACCTAAGTTAAGAAGTGACCCATCTCAATCATGAGGTAAACATAAAGGTCAAAAGTCTCAGCTCAAACCAGGATTTTCATTATCGAAACCGTAACTGTTGAAGAGCTCCGTCTCTAGAGTGTACAGTGGTCCTGTCACGACTCTGAGGTACTGCTCACTAACCTAAGACTGCTGAGGTACTCCTCCTATCGAGTACCGCGGGTCAGCCACCCAGGCACAGTAGTGCTTCCCCCCGAGGTATGTCACCCAAACACAGTAGTGCACACCTACTAGTAGCCTGCTGAGGTACTCTCTGGACGAGTACCGCGGGTCTGCACTGTCACACAGATAGTGCTTCGTCCGCCATGGGTCTGCACCCAAACAAAGTAGTGCTCCGTCCACTGGGCTAGTCGACTCACTCCAAGTCGAGTCGGTCAAGTAGTCGTCAGGTCTCAGTCGGCTACACGGTCTCCGTACTCCGCACGCTCGTCTCCGGGAGGGTCCGCTCCACGAGCTAAAGGTCAATACTCCAAGTATCTCAAAGTCCCACGAAGAAGTATCTCAAAGTAACCCGAAGAAGTATCTCAAAGGACCTCCCCGTCATAGGGGTCTCAACGCAACAGACGACGCATCAATCGGACGCCCGGTCTGTGAGTTATTACCATTTTCATCCCCGGGCCCCGGTGGGTTTCATGAGCAAACCAAATCCGGCCGTATCTCAACTGTACCCCAAACTCTCATAGGGTATACTCATAGGGACCGTTTCTCAACGTGATCACCAACGCCGCTGACGGTTCGTCAAACGGAGGTCCTGTCTGAACGATATCAGCTTTTCCGTTCGAGGGGCCCGGTTGGATTTCGGGTACAATCAAACCCGGCCACTATCCAACAGCAACCAAAACTCGGGCGAAATATTCCAAAAGTTTTGTCTCATCAAGAGGAATTCAATGAAACAGACGGCGTCTCTATCTGACGCTCGGTCTGTGAGTTATTGGCTTTTTCATTCCAGGGGCCCGGTTGGATTTCGTGAGCGAACCAACCCGACCGCACTCCGACGGCATCCAAACCTCGACCGGAGTAATCCAAAAGATCTCTCTCACTTATAGAAATCCATCAATGTTGACGGCACGTTAATCGGACGTCCGGAACTCAAGTTACGAGCGTTTCCGCTCCGAGGGCCCGGTTGGTTTCGCGTACGAACCAACCCGGACGAACCCAAAGTTCTCCGAAACCTTGAGTGTAATATACCAAAACAACCGTCTCGATCCAAGGATCGCGTTGCCGCTGACGGCGCGTCAATCGGAGGTCTACATCTGAAGATATGGGAATTTGACCGAAAGTGGTCCAAAAACGGGGGTCGGGGCCCGGGCCGACCCGGCCCGACCCCCCCTGGTTCGGCCGAACCGGGTCGACCCGACCAGGGTCCGACCCGGCTGGGCCCGGTCCGGCCCGACTTGGTCCGACTCGGTCCGGCCCGACCGGCCGGCCGCGGCTCGGCCAGCGTGGCCGAGCCGATTCGCGGAGCGGGGTGCGCGACTCCCCCGCCCGCCGCTGATTGAGACCGGCGGCGGATCTGCCGGCCGCCAACCCTCCGGCGGCGCGCCGCCGCCGCCTTCCGTGGACCACCGGACGCGCTCCGGTGGTCCGTTCCTCCTGCCGTCTTCGCCTATGGTCCCCCTGGGACCCCACCTTCACTGCGAAGGAATTCAAACACCAAAACGGCCTACTTCGTCGTCGCCCGTTAATCCGCATGTCAAAACGAAAAGCGTCGTCTTTGTAGTTTTCCAGCGCGACCCGTTGGCGCCGCGCCCCTTCGCCGCGGCCCGACTCCGACCGTGGTTATTTGGTATTCTTCGACGCGGCGCGACAACGTCGTGTTCTAAAGCTTCCTTCCACGACGCGGAGCGATGGCGTCGCATAATACTTGTCGTGTGATTCCCACGTGGTGCGACGACACCTCGCTATTCCGTTCCATCCATAAAGAATCAAACATGAACATAGGAGGGGGGTTCGGCCGTGTTTGTGCGGTCCGCCCCCCCCCCCCCCCCTCTCGTTAAACGATATCATCTTGTCGAAAATCCACGATAATCGATAAACTAGATTCATGAACGGAAAACAATTAAATAAAATAATCCCCTAACTCGGTTCAGGAACGGTGTTCGTCAACGAGCCATGAAAGACGAGCATCACGAAGGTCGGGCGTTGCGGGAAAAGAACGTCAACGTCGCGAAGCGAGGATTCGAAGTCGTTGACGGCGATTTCATTGTAGAAAACCGTCGCGGAAGAGACGACGCGGAAGAAGAACGTCGCGTCGCGGATATGGCTTCGCGGAAGAACCGTGTTCTTCGGCAGAGAAGTTCTTCGTTGAAGAACGGTGTTCTTCGCGTTCTTCGTCGAGGTTGAAGAAGAAGAAGACCGCTTCCCCAATCCTCTCAAGGATTCAAAACTCTAACAATAATAAAATAAGACCAAGTCTTATTTTATTAACACAACCTAACCATTTGAATTTCAAGAGTTTGAAAATTCAAAACCCACATTTAACTCACTTATGTTATTAACATAAGATGTTATAAAATTAATGAGGTGATAAGTTAAGAAAACATAAATCAGGGGTTTAGAGGGGTTAGGAAAGTCAGGGGTTAAGAGGGTTAGGGAGTTTAAGGAATTTGAAAAGGTGGGGGGTTAGTGTGGGCCCCACCCTTTCAAATATCCACACATGGGAAGTTGGATGGATGTGAGCCCACCACCAACTTCACATGGGAGAAGTTAACCATATAACATGAAATAAAATTGATTCAATAATTTTATTCACTTTATTTAATTAAACCCCAAAAATTAACTTCTTGTCCCGCACAAACGTAACTATGGTAAAGGTTACCTTAAGTGATTACTGGCGTTGCGAGTTCATCGGTGCCATCAGATTTCAATTCCGAGCACCGGTTCAAATGATAGGAAAACCCGCTCATTCATTCACTGAATGTACCTGATCCAAACTTCGGAAATTGATTCTGGGCACTCCGGGCCTCGGAATCAAGTGCCGTCAGAAACCGCGTTCTTGTAAAATCCCAAAGAAAATTTAGAAAAAATTTCCCTTGATTTTTACGGGTCTTTACATTAATTCTATTATAAGTTTAACATTTTTTTATTGTAATGGGAATTTGATTAATAGCATTTATGTGATGGATTATGAAAACCACGTAATGAATATTGATAATTAAATTACATCACATGAATCATATCACACCTAAATTTGGAAACACTAATTAAGTCATGTAAATGAAAATAATTTGACTAAATTAATGAAATATAGAAATTTAGATTCCTTTTAACTAAAACCACTTGGTATATGTTACCCATGTTTAAAAGTAAAAACTTGCAAACCCCATTTATAGGAAACGATGAAAGGGATAAATATCTTCTTGAATTAGTTCATACTAATATTATTATAACACTTCCTATTGAAGAAATTGGTGGGTACTCATTCTTCATAACTTTTATAAATTATATTATTATATATGGTTATATCTAATTGATGAGGTATCAGTTATATTATTTTGATAAATTCAAAGAATATAAGATTGAATTTGAGAAGCAACATGGTAAGAAGATTAGGAAAATCAACTCATAATATATTGGAGAATATCTTAATCAATAGTTCATTGATTATTTATGATATTTCGGGATACAATACTAACTTAAACATAAATTATACACCTCAGTGGAATAGTGTAAAAGAAAGGTCATACAACACCTTATTGGACATGGTGATATCAATGATTATTCGTCCGAGTCTTCCACTATTCTTTTACGGATACATGTTATAAACATCATCATACATACTAAATGTAGTTCCATCTAATGAGGAATATGATTATGGAGTAGAAATAAACTTGTGTTTCCATATATACATGTGTGGGAATATGAAGAATTGTTTAAGGACTATTCAGGTAACAAACTTTAACATTGAGGATGAACAAGTATCTTTATAGGATATATCAAGGAAATAGGAAGATACAATATATGCAACCCTTTAGAAAACAAGGTTTTAGTTAAAATTTGTTCCATATTCCTTGAGAAGGGTCATATCTCTATAGGATATACTTGGGGAAATGTAAAAAATGATGAAGTATAACCTCAAGATACAAAAGAGTTTGAATAGAAGAAAATACCACAAAGCACTATGGAAGAAGATGTTCCAGAGACACAAATACTGCATAAGAGTACCATCGAGATTAAAGAACCAGAACAACATAGATTTATAGTCATGAGTGATGGTGACTTAATATTTATTGATAATAATGATTCTTTAACATAAAAATAACTAGTAAAAGGCATAGATGTTTCCACGTGGAAAGAAGCCTCGATTTCTAAAATTGATTCCATGTATAAAAAATATGTTTTGATTTTAGTTGATACTCTAGTGGATGTAAATCCTATTTGTTTAAGATGGTAATTCAAGAATAAATTGGACTTGAAATGACAATTTAGTACCTATAAATGGTCACTAGTTAAAATTTTATTTAAATAGTGTGAAGGCATTGACTATGACAAAACATTATCACCGGTTTCAATAACAGAATCCATCGGAATACTACTTTCCTTTACAACTTATCATAACAAATAAATTTATAAAACGGATGTTAAATCATCTTTTGTTAATTAGAACCTTCATGAAGATGTCTATATGGAACAACCAAAAGGTTTTTTTTACTCAAAAGGATTCCAAAAAATATATTCAAATATAAAAATTCCATTTATGGATTAAGGACAACATCTAGGAAATTGAAAATTCATTTTGATAAATTTATAACTGAATTTGGTTTCATGAAGAATGAATGCGATCCTGGTCCAATAAAAGGTATATTTAGAGTGCATTTGTTTTCCCAATATTATATGTCAGTTACATATTACTTATTGGAAATGAAATACCAGTGTTATAGTTTGTTTAGGCCTAGTTGAATAAATGATTCCTCATGAAGTACTTAGGTGAGTTAACATATATTATTGGGATCAATATTTATCATGATATATCCAAGAATCTAATTGGCCTAAGTAAAGTTACATATACTTAAAATATACTAAAAAAATTTAGTATAGAAAAATAAAATATTTTTTTGTTGAAAATTTCACATTGAATTTATCTTTCTAGAAAAATAGTTCCTCAGACACCTGAGAAGATAAATAGAATGGAATAAATTCCATAAACATTGGTGATTAGGTGAGTCATGTATGTTTTGCTATGTAAGAGGCTATATGTCACCTATGCATTGAGTATAGTAGATAGATTTCAACCTGATCTAGGTAACTACCGTAGGATGGAAGTAAAGATTATCCTTATGTATATAAGGCATACTAAGAATATATTACTCTTCTATTGAGGAGATGAGGAACTAGTACATAGAGGATATTAATATTGTAATTTACAAAAAATATCAACATGACAAGAAGTCTCAAATGAAATACATATTAATTTTGAATGGACATGTTGTGAGATGGAAGAGCTCAAAGTAGGATATGGTCATATGTTCTACAATAGAGTCTGAATATCTTATAGCCTTTAAGTCATATAAATAATTATTATGGATGTGAAAATTCATTAAATATCTTTATTTGGTGCCGTACATTAAATATCCAATCATAATCAGTTTTTATAATACTATAGCAATGGATCTTGAAAATGATCCAAGGTCACATCAGCCAACAAAGCATATACTCATATGTATAATCTCTTGAGGTAGTTTTCTCAAAGTGGTGGGGTTGAAGTGATTAGTATTTCCATGGATGGAAACATGGAATTCCGATTGAATAAAACCATAACTTAGAAAAAAACCATGATTATCATGTGAGGTTTAGCAGATTGAAAGACATAGGTTTTTGGATCTAGACCACATGAGAGTTTGTTATATTTTTTGTCATAGGACTAACTATTTGTACATCTATTTTATGAATATTTGTTCATTTTAATATTAACATAGAAAATTATTACATATTTTACATTATTCTACATGAATTTAATGTAACAATGTCTTAGGGTATCTTTCATATTGATATGGTAATTTCGGTTCACCACAATGTTGAGAACATTGATTTATTATAATTATATTCTTAAATATAGTTCTATAGTTGGATTGAATTATATGATGGAAAAAATATAATTTTATTGTTATGTTTGAGTAATATTAATTATTTGGGGATTAATCTCATTAATTTATCCCTTTTTAATATCCAATATTGGATATTATGAGAACAGACTCGCTAGTAGGAATTCTGCGTGTTTTGTTGTCATCTAATATTCCCATTTGTTAGCATGTTTGATGTTCCTTGGACATTAATATCTTAATTATTTATACATGTTAAAACATAATCACTTAGATATATTTCTTAAACCAAGACTATATAAGTTCATAGTGAATTTGGATAAATTGGGTGTGTCATGAGTTATGTGTTGTTAATGAATAAGTTGCGGAAGGATTTTTCCCTTCCATCTTTATGGAAGCTGATATGTCATCCCATTGAATAGAATAGAACTGTAAAATTTAATTATATGGAAATGGTGTATTGATGTGTTTATTTTTATAGTCAAAGTAATTTTTATTGATTATATAGGTTAGTGACACATTTGTGAAACCTTCTTGATGAGATGTTTTGACAAATGGATTATATTTCATAGTGAGCATTCATATTTTGTTTTTGACATAGGGACATTAAATTCATTATCATGGGTTCCTTGACCAGTTTCTAGATATAAATCATGGAAATTAGTTGATCCCACCTAAAACTAGTGAGAAATAATTCTAGAGATTCACGCACTAAGTGTTTCCATAGATCCTTATTAAATTATATATGAATTTAATTAATATAATGGATATTATTCATATGGCTGATGAATAATTTTATTCATGTTTTCCATTGCTAAATATTTTTTCTTGATGAATAGAATATTTTATTAAATATTTATTTGGATATTAAATAAATTTTATGAAGTTTGAATGGACCAAGGTCGAGTTCGGTGATAAATATTAATTTAAAATCTATAAAAATAAATTTTATTTTTTTAATGTTATTTAGTGTGCCATAAAATTATAATATTATTATTATTATTTTTGCAGGGGGTTTAATAATGATTATTATATTATTTAAGGGTTATCATACAATTAGATAATATCTTTAAAGGAATCCCTATCTCTATAAATGGATGGTTATCTATACAATTTAGGGTTAATTGATAAATACATAATAGTTTCATATAATGAATTTCTCTCTCAAATTCATTCTTTTATACCCCTCTTAATAATGAGAAATGCAAGAGATGTTCCTTTTATATAGGTGGTTGATCAATTAACATGAATGAAATAAGGAAATTGATTCACCATTCTAGCACATTGAAAGAAATTAGCATTGATCAAAGATTATAGGGGAATGTGTGGATCTCTACCGGTTGGATTCTACAGTTGGATTCATATAGTTCAACGAAGGTAATCTAGAAAAGGATTTTCTTATTATCAGCATCTAAATTGAAGAAAAAACCTAAGATAAGGTGAACTATTCTTCCATATTGGAATAAATTAATTAAACATTTAATGTGAAAAATCCTATCTCTTGGTTTTGGGCATTATTACATCAATATCAAATGTAAATATGTTGTTGTCTAGGTAATTCACATCATAGCTAATATTATGAATGATCCACCAGAACGATAATGAATTTTGATTTATCACACAGAATTATGCTTATGATGTGATTGGAACCATCATAACATACCGTGTGATAATCAACATAGTAGAAACAGTTATATGGTGCATTGTGAATTAGTAGGTGGTGTGTTGATGTGTCTTGTAGTCACCACTGGGTGGGAAACTCAAAAGAGCGATGTGTAACATCCCAACCCAGGTTCCACACACCAGTTCCTCAAGACGAACAACCACTTAACCTCAAGGGTGCCTCCCTACATTCCAGATGATATTGAATAGCGTCGAGGATCTAATATCAGTCATGGGGACAATAAACCCTCTCTATTTATTTACCATAGTAATACACTAGTTGAAAATAAAGATTCAATAACTGAAAAGCATATAACCAGAAACAGAATAGTACTAAGATCACAAGATGAAAAAAAACTAGAGATAAAATATCAAAACTAATCTTTAAATATGTCATGCTAATGTATATTGCAAGATTCAAATAAAACAAAAAATTAATGACACTGAAAACTCTCAATAGGGTCCCAAACCATGTCTGGTTCCCTCTTCTATGCTCCATCTGTAACACCTCGAGATTTTGAAAATTATTATTTTTTGAATTTATTTATCTTTTCAATAATTTTCAATTAACATGACACTCAAAATATATCTTTATATATATATATAACACTAATTAAAACATTACTTTCATATGAAATGCCAACTTGCCTTCTGCTACATTGAATACTTACCTGTCTTGCACTATAAGAAACACTAACTCGTTGTATGATGCACGCAAAAGTGAGTTTCTAGAAAACAACTTTTTAATTGAATAATTAAATAAATGAGATAATTATAACATATCAATTAAACATATTTATAGGATTAGTAATAACTACATTAAAAATATTTTTTTATATTTTTTTTATAATTTTTTAATTTAAATAAAACATTTTGATGATGAAAGGTAAGATTTTTGGTAATGTCTTTCTATGTTTAAAAACATCATTTTCTATAATGAACCCCATCAAATAATGAATGAAATTTTAGATAAATTTAGAAATTAAATTTTATAAAATAAATTAAATTTTTGAATTCAGAATCTCGAAATTTTCATAGGGTGATTTTTTGGGATTTTTCTTAGAAACATAGTTTTTGATGAATAGTGCAACAAACTACTTTTTAGTTAAGAATTCACCTTTTATCTAATTATTTATAAGTATAAATGATAATTTAAATGTTTTAAGGTCAAATTAGATAAATATTACATCTATTAATATAATTTAATTCATTATAATCAATTCCACATTGAAATTGAATATAAAAACATAACAAACTTTTGAAACAAATTCTATATAAAACCCCATTATTTCGCCCCGTCTGCATGATTAGAGTTAATCTAAATTTTCCCACTTATGTGATTAGAATTTTGAAAATACAACATAAAATGATATAATTAGTATGATATATATGGTATAATAAAGTTAAATTAAATTTTTGACCAAAATAATCAGAGATTGTGATTAATATTAATTACGGTGATTAAGGTATGATTATGCATAATAAGGGACTAAACCATAATATTGAGGACCAAAATGACTTGGAAACATGTCCAAAATCCATTGTTTTCTAAAAATTTTCAATTTCCCCACTTGGATAAAAATATATGGGTTATTGGGATATTATTAAATGGATGCTTCCTATGAAAAAGGGAAGGTAAGGAAAAAGAAAAAAAGAGAAACTTTATTACATTTAACATTTATAAAACATTGATATATGTAAAAAAACATCATATTTCTGGTTATATATATCCTTTTTATAGATATATGGGTAATTTTTATCATAATCAATTTTCAATAATTTATAGAGATGTTTTACGTACTTAAAATGCATAAGGAACGTCAATATAATGATTATTTAGTTAATAATTAAATAAAATAAATGATACCATAAATATTAAAAGTGAAGTTAATTGATTGAATTATTGTGTTTATTTGTTTTAGTAGATTAATATTTTATTTTATAAACCTATAAACCAAATATAATTTAATTCTAATATATGATTTATATTTTAAAATTAACATTAAATAAATATTGTCAAAATTAACATTATTCTTATTTTAATATAAATGAATCTTCTAAAATTATTTAAAATTGATAAAAATCATATATTCTACCTAGTTACTTGTATGTATTATTATATATTAAATATGTTATATTAATTTGATAATTAATATTCTAAAATTAATATATTGACCCATATTATGTAAATACGTTGTTAAGACGGTCCGGGTTCAAGCAGCATTTTTGCGCGTCACATGCTATTGTATTAAAATTAATTTAAAAAATGGGATTTTAATTTTATAAATTACATAAAATGTTAATAATTTATTTAATCTACATTTTTTAATATTTATAACTTTAATTTTGTTTTAATGATTAAATTAATTACATTAGAAAACAAAATTCTTTAATAAAAACCAAAATTATAAAATTGGGGATTCTTAGAATTTAAGCAAATAAATAATTAAAATGCACATATTTTTGTGTGTGTGTGGGTTTTCTAGAACATTATTCTCCTTTAATCCATTATTTTTCCATTTTGGAGGAAATTTAGGTAATTTAGACTGCCCATTATTGAATACCTATTGGTATTTACAAAAGTGTCACTCCCCCTCCACTATAAAAAGGTAAGCACTCTACCCCTTCATCACACCTCTCAAACCATTTAAGTTATTCCACGATCAGCACAAGTAGACTCCCAAAAATAATTCCTTATACCTTGAATATTTATTTTGGGAATAAATATTCTCAATTAAGCCGTTTGGTATAACCCGAAAAGTGTTACCCGATTTAGAGGTAACGTCTTCTCTCAAGATCCATCCATTTATTTAACTTCTTCACCTCATACACTCTATTTATCCCATTCTAGTGTTTAAACACCAATATCCCCAATATACTAGGATGTTTCTTAGAAACTATATTGACCTACACTTACTCAAAAATTCATCTAATGGATGTTGAACATATAGTTTATGTGTACGGAAAACTACTGCCACAAGAAACAAGAATTGTTCATTTTTCCCTTAACTCAAATCATGGTGGACATTATGATGGAAACTCTCTTTACATATGAAATATATTTTATTTATTATTTATTTAAGATTACTTATTACATTTACAAAAAAACTCTTTTTACCTTCCATTTGGTGTTAAGATGATAATCTTTTTTGAGGATGTGTGGACTACCGCCCCCTCAAAGCGATGTGATTCATTCACACCCCAGATAGAATGTATTAAAGATGGTTTTAATGAATGTATATGATATATATGATATATTAATTATACTGTAATAATTATATATATATATATATATATTTTCATAAATATATATATATATTCTTACATATATATGTGTGTCTGTGTGTCATGTACATACTTTCCTTCAATACGACAATAAAAATGGAAACAACGTTCATGTGTTTGTACAACTTACCGTCTCCATGAATGGTGTATTCCATTTGGTACTCAATTATTCTATAGATTATATTAATAATCATATAACATATATACCTGGTATTTATATAATGTTTTTTATTATGTAATTGTGATATAATTATAAGGACCAATGATGTAACAAATTATGACACATGTGAAGGACAAAGTGAAAATTACCTGAAGTGAAACCTTAACATAACATAATTAACAAGAGGGTAATATAAGGTTATAATAATACCATATGTGGCAATATATATAATAATATTATTATTTAAAATACTTATAATAAAATTATATTTATTATACAAGAATCTTGTAAGAGTATGATGAGAGTCAAGACACAAGGTAAGGAGATTTCATTTCACTTTTAATTTATGTGAAATACAAGTTATGATCACCACTCATTACTATTTTGTGGGGTATATATAGCCTATTTTTGTATAATATGTAAAATTTACTTATATTTCTGGGTATTCACATGCCCATTTGATGATCCTTATTTCATGGGGTTTAAGTTTCAAGAGTTACCAAATTGGTAAAAATGTTTTGTCTCAATTTTCCTTCTTTGAGACTCATGTTTTATTATTCACCTAAACTCATTTTTGTGTGAATATAAATCCATTATAAATGCAATATAATGAATCTAAATATTTTCATGATATTAAAAGCTTCATTTTAATTCTATCCCTTATATGGAGTGCATGATACCAAGATACCAAGTTATAAGAGTTTATTGAGACAATCTTATTGATTTTCAAGATTGTATTGTTTATACCTCCTTTGATAAAATTTTATGATCCACCTATCAAGATTATTTATGAGTTTCCTTATAATATATTATTTAATTATATAATCTTGTATTGTTACCACTTTAACCACTCTTTTTTATAAGATATTTAATAATGTTTCTATAAGAAATCCCGACTTTACAATTTTTTGGTTGGAAATCTATGTTTTCTAAAAAGGGTTTCCAAGAATAGTACACCATTATACTATATGCTTTAAAAGAAATTTGTACCCTATTGGTATTTTACCAATCTATTGAAGGTAATATTCTAGTCACATTTTGAACAGGTCACTATTCTATCCTCTTTACGATGAAAAAAGAATGTTCTTTTTACCTCATACGACATGTACGGATTTACCCTTCATCATTTCTTCAAGGCTCCCTTTTCATTGTAAAAAAGGTAAATATTTAAGAAATTTTTTTAAAAAAAGTTCAAAGAAAAAAAGGGATTTCAAAACGATTTCATATGTTTCAAGGTTATTTCATATAAAATGGTATTAAAATGGTTTTAGGTATTAGAAAAATATTTTTCAAACAAGAAAGGATATTTCCTCAAGAAACATTTTAGAAGATATTTCAAAATTATTTTCCATATAATATTAAATATATTTATGTTAAAAATGCCTTTCTAGGAGTTAATCTAATGGTTCTATTCATATCATTTGTTTGAATGAGTTAATCTTAATTTCAAGGACTTTTTTAAACCCTTATCTCATTCATTGGTTATACGTATATGAAATATTTTCCCCTTTTATAGGTTATGTTTATGAGGAAATGATTATGAAACCTATATCTTTCCATAGGATATGATTTGGTTACATGTTTATGATACCCAATTAACTTCATGGGTTATGATATGTTAATATTTTTGTGACACATGTATGTATGATATCATTATATGACGGGTAGGACCTATGTCTCCCTCCAATGTATTAGGTAATGTTTTATATCTCGTGAGATAATGATGGGAATCAGGTTGATAGGATTGATCCACTATGGGATGATTGGGAAACCTGATCCCTTACAAATAAAGGACTTCTACTGAGGATGGTGGTTTGTTCTGCTCGGTAGGTGTAGTCACTATAATGATGGTATATGGGGAAACCAGATCTATTATGGGAAGATTGGGAATCCTTATCCCTTACGAGGAAATAACTATGACTGCAGATGGTGTTGTTCCCTGCACAGTTAGTAGAGTTCCCATAATGTTCCCTAATAAGTTCTAGTAATGTTTCTTGACATATAGGGAATGATATCACATGTTTATGTGTGCCAAAACTCCATGTCTTATTCCTATGTTATTCTTTCATGGACTATTATCTTTATTTCATTATGATACATGACTTATGAACTACCAATATCTTTGCCATGATATTTGTTATGATCATTGATATACAGTGTATCATCTTCTATTTTCATGATCACATTCTCATACCCTTAGGATAATGTTTATGATTACATGTCTCTTTTTTCACCCTTACTAAGTATTTAAGATAACCCCTTTCTTATGTTTCCTTTCTCCCGGTTATGAAGAAAGGTTTTAGGTTGAATTAATAAATGTAGAGATCTTTATCGGAGATGTTGAAGATCTTTCACCATGGTAGAAGATTTTGTTTCTATGTTTACAAATACACTAAACTATTATGGTATTTGAGCATGTATTTTTGTAATGTACTGAATATTAATAAAAAAATGATGTAATATCCATGTATTTTAATCCTGGACCATTGTAGTTGGTATCCATGGAAGTATCTATGCATCCTTTGGAGACTATGATGAGATAACCATAGTGAGATCCCTTGGTTTATTTTTATGGATATTTCTAGGTATGTCTCTAAAGATAAGTATAAGGGTGGGTTAACATTTAAGAAAATGTCCAATAAATTGTAGGAAAGGATAGATTGAGGGGTTTCCAAGAAATATAGCCACATCAAGATAATACAAGTGGATTTAGATCTATAATAGATGTACCTAGGGGTAACAACTCTGACAAGATGTTCGGGGCTTCACTTGGGGTAATCTGGTACACGAAAACAGGACCTACTGCACACCTAGTTTAACACTCCCATGGGATATTCTTTTGAAATTCACAAACACTTCTTAAACCATCATGAATTATTTAGATATCATTTAGTTATGAGTAACCTATCATAAACCCAATAAGAAATATATTATGGAATGTGTTTGGATTTAGACACCCTATAAGTAATTATTTTCATTACTATGTGGTTTTCTTCTATCAAAAGTATTGATCTCACTATTATTATAGTTTTAGTCAATGAAATTAACTAGATGGAACTTGATTAATGTTTAATGAGATAGAATATTTTTTTATGATCAATAAAATGGGGTGATCAGTGGAGAAAAAGATATTGCGATTATGCTGAATCATCTATCATGTTATATGATTAACAATTTAAGCATCGAGGATATTTCTAATAGGTAAAATAAGAGAGATATGTACTTTCATGATATGGAACATAGTGTAAAGAAGATTTAGATTCCTCCATGTGATGTAGAAGGGATGAAGAACCATGAGGAATACCTCAAATGGATGGGAAAGTTTTATTTGTGCGGTAAAAAGGGTCATATAGTGACGAGTTGTCATAAGGTTCAATGTATTATCTATGGAGAACATGGGCATTACCCAACAAAATGCCCTAAAACTAAGGATTTACATATAAACCAACTATGTAACACTTCCATTCCAATCATTAATGTTAATATATTGATTTATTTATGTATTTGAATTCTAGAATTATGAATGGTGAATTATGTATGGATTTTTAGTATATGTTTTTTCTAAGGATTTACAAGAATATGATGAATGGTTAAGATGGACTAGAAATATGATAACATGAAAGATAAAATTTTTACTAAGTGAATTTAAACCTAAATTAATGTCAGGAATTGATATACTAATATTAGGATAATGATATACTGGATGTGAAAAGGTAAATTGGACGGTAGAGATTACCATTGAACTAATTATTGACAAAGTGTCCTATGTTAGCAAGGATGAATTTTATAAATTCTTTGATTTAAAGAATATATTTAGTATTTTTTTTTAAATAAAGAGGAATTCATGTTTCTAGAAATGATTTATGGTAATTACCATGTCCCAAGGGAATATACGATGATGTTATTCACATGTTTGGAATGTAAAAACCAAGTGGTACTTTGAGATATATGGGGGATCAATGTTAAGATAATTTCCTGACCTTCTTTCTAAAGCCTTTAATTACTATCTTTCAGAGGGGTTATGATGTTAACCATTTAATAAATATTTTAGTTTAAATTCATATTAATTCGGTAAGATCAAACTGCTACCTTCTATATAAGGATTTGTGCATATTGGATAACCTATTATAAAGATGTGGTGATGATGATAACTGATGATAGATGGTATGGTATATCATGGAAGATGTGATATGTTAAGTACTTCATAAATGAAAGAGAAATATTTTTATAGAAAGAGGTTAAGTAGATCAAAAATAAATAAATAGTGGTGCTATCTAGAAATCATACAAGTGTATATTTTAATGAAAACAATTTAAATTTTATTAAAACAAAAAAATGTTGTCATATACCTATATTTTCAATGAATTATAAGGTCCCATAAGTCATTGTTGATTTATGTATTTCTGGTTTTTAACTTTCACTAAACTGTGTTCTATATCACCCTCCATCATTACTTGATAGTATGATTCTTCTTCCATATCCATGTATTCACTTGCAACCTATGTTCTTCTATATAGAAACTGAGTTATATGTCACTTTGGATAACTATTGTGGTTCTTAATTTCCCTTTTTAATTGAAGTTTTAGTATTCTTTTTTATGATTTGGGTTACTATGAATTGGACTTTCAAGTATTAAACCATTGAGAACCCTGATTAATTTTGAGGCAAAAGTAATTTCAAGGGGGGTAAAATGTAACCCTCCGAGATTTTGAGTATTACTTTTTTCAAATAAATTTATCTTTTCAGTATTTTTAATTTCACAAGACACTAGAAATAATTCTTTATATATATATCAAACACTAATCGATGCATTCCCTTCACATGAAATACCTACTTCTATTGTGTTCCATGCAATACAAACTTGTCTTGAACTACAAGAAACGTTGACATGGTGTACGATGCATGTAACACTAAGTTTCTAGGAAACATATTTATATTTATATAATTAATTAAAAGAGATAATTAAAACCCAACCATTAAAAATATTTATAGTAGTATAAATATCTACTTTCCAAAAAAAATATGTAATTTTTTTTGATAAATAAAACATACTAATGATGAAAGATAAGAGTTTTGGTAAAGTCCTCTTATGTTTAAAAACATTGTTTTCTCGAATGAACCGCTTCTAATAATGAAAGTAATTTTAGAAAAATTTTAAAATTTAATTTTAAAATTTAAATTTCATTTTTGAATTCAGTACATTGAAATTATCCTAGGGTACAATTTTGGATTTTTCCATAGAAACAACATTTTTTGATGAATATTGAAAAATACTACATTTTAGTTAAAAATTGCCTTTTTTAAATTATTTATTAATTATAAATTATATTATAAATATTTTTTAAGGTCACATTAGATAAGTATTAAATCTATTAATACAATTTAATTCATTATAATCAATTCCAATTTGAAATTGAATATAAAAACATAACAAACTTTTGAACATTTTTCTACTATAAAAACTCATTATTTCGCCCCATCTCTGGGATTTGGATTAATGTTAATTTTCCAACTTCTATTATTATAATTTTGAAAATACAATTTAAACAGATGAAATTTTTATGATATTTTTTTTCTAATATGGTAAACTTAATTTTTTGACCAAAATGATTGGTGAATGTGATTATAATTATTTACGGTTATTAAGGTACAATTAAGTTTAATAAGAGACTAAACCTTAAAATTGGGGACCTAATTGACTTGGAAAATTTTATAAAACACATTGATTTAGAAAATTTAACAATTTCACCTATTTTTTAAAAATATATGGTTTATTGTGATATTATTAAGTGGATGTTCCCTATGAAAAAGGGTAAGTAAAACTACAAAAATAGAACTTTGCTTACCTTTAACATTTATAAAACATTAAGATATGTAAGAAACATAATATCTTCAGTTATATATATCCTTTTGAAACATATCTATGTTATTTTTATCATAATAAATTATCAATAATTTTTAGAGATGGTTTATGTACATAAAATTCTTAAGAAACATCAATACAATGATTATTTAATTAATAATTAACAAAAATAAATGATACTATCAATATTAAAAGTGAAGTTAATTGATTGAAATATTGTATTTATTTATTTTTTAGACTAATATATCATGTTACACACCTATAAAGCTTATATATGTTAATTTCAATATAATATTTATGTTTTAAAATTAAAATTAAATAAATAATTTCAAAGTTGACATTATTGTTATTTTAATATAAATGAATCTTCAAAAATAATTTAAAATTGATAAAAATTATATGTTTTTTAAAGTGACTTGTAAGTGTTGATAAATGTTAAATATTTTATATTAATGGAATAATTAATATTTAATAATTAACATATTGACCCATATTATGTAAATACGTTGTAAAGATGGTCAAGGTTCAAGCAGCGTTTTAGCGTGTCACATGCGATTGTATTAAAATTAATTTACAAAAAATTGGATTTTAATTTTATAAATTTTCTATAATATTAATAATTTAGTGGAAATATTTTTTATAATAAATATCACCTTAATTTACTCTTAATGGTTAAATTAATGGGATTATAAAACTAGAATCTTTAATAAAAACCAAAATAAATGAATTAGGGAATCATAGATGTTAAGGGACCCAATAATTGAAAAGTGCATATTTTTGTGTGGATTTGGATTTTAATGACCATGATTCTCATTTAATAATTTATGTTTCCATTTTGGTGAAACTTTAGGTAAGATATACTGCAGATTATTGAATAACTTTTGGTATTTACAAAAGTTCAACTCCCCTGCACTATAAAAAGGCCAGCACTATACCCCTTCATCACACCTCTCAACCCATTTAATATCATCCAATATCATACCATGTAGCCTCCAATAAATCCTCTGTTTGAACTTGATTCTTTTCTTTGAGAAGAAATCTTCTCAAGTGATCCTTTTCGCATATCCCAAAAGGAGTTACCTAATTTAGAGGTAATGTCTTCCCTCAAGCCCCTTTGATTTATTTTCCTTCTCAAATCCCTCCACTCTATTTATTCCCTTATTCTGTGAAAAAACCATTATCCTCTACATAAAATGATGTTATTATGAAAATTTTATGACCAAAACTTACACACACCTCCATCTAATGGATGTTGAACATACTATTTCTCTGTAAGGCGAACTATAGCCTCACGAAACGATGATTGTACATTTTTCCCTTACCATAATCATGGTGTCCATTATGATGGAAAATATGGTTATATATTTCATATATTGTATTTATTATGTATTTAATCTTCTTTATTACTTTCATAGAACACATATTCTTACCTTTCATTTGGTGTTAATAAGATAATCTCATTTGTGGAAGTTTGGACTACTACCACCTTAAGCCAATGTGATTCGTTCACACACCAAATAAAATGTATTATGGATGGGTTTAATGAAATTATATGACATATTCATGCTAAATAAATAATTATATATACATATATACATACATATATATATACATATATATATATACATAAATAATTCATATACTTTTTCACTGTGATAATAAAAACGGAAACAGCGCTCATGCGTACGTATAGCTTACTGTCTCCATAGACGGTGTATTCCATTTAATAATATTATATTAAATATATAATTATAAAACACATATAATTTATATAACTATAATTTTTATTGTGTTTTAGTTTCATGAATTATTATATAAGTATAAGGACCAAAGATGTAACAAATTCAGACACGTGTGAAGAATAATGTGAATGTTACCAGAAGTGAAAACTTAACATAAGATCATTAAAAATAGGGTAATATTTGGTTATAATAATAACATATATGGTAATAGATAAAATAATATTCTTCTTTAAAATAATTATAATAAACTTATATTTATTATACAGTAATCTTGTACGAGTATGGAGAGAGTCAAGACAAAATGAAAGGGGATTTCATTTCACTTTTAATTTCTATGAGATACAAGCTATGTTCCCCACTCTTTCATTTTTTTTGGTGTATGTACTGACCATGATTTAATTATATGTATCTTATACATAAATTTATGGTTATTATCATTCCAATTTTATGGTCCTTCTTTCATGTGGAAGTTACCAAATCAGTTAAAACATTTTGTCTCAATTTTCCATCTTTGAGACTCATGTTTTGTTATGCACCAAAACTCAATTTTAAGGTGCATATAATTCTATTTCACATGCCATATAATTAATCTAATTATCTTCATGATATTATACTCTTCATATAAATTCCATCCATTAAATAGCGAGCATGATCCCAAGATACCATGTTTTAGGAGTGTATTGGGATAACCTCTTTGCTTTTCGAAATTGTTTATTTTTATGCCTCCTTTGATGAAATATTTTGATCCATATCTCAATAATTTTCATGATATTCCTTATAATATATTATTCCATCATATAATCATGTATTGGTACCACATTATACTCTTTCTACATAATATATTTAAGAAGGTTTCTTTAATAAATCCTAACTTTACTCTATATTTGGTCGGAAATCGATGTTTTCTAAAAATGGTTTCCAAAAATATTATACCATTATCCTATAAGCTTTAAAATAAATTTTTACCCTTTTTTATTTTACCAATCTTTTCAAAAGAATTTTATTTTTCTCTTTCTAAAAAGGGGATTTTTTTATCCACTTTACTATGAAAAATGAATGTTCTTTTGACCTCATATGACATGTACGGATTTACTCGCCGTAATTTCATCAAATATTCCTTTGCATTGTTAAAAAGGTTAATATTTAAATAAAATGTTTTTAAAATAAACATTAAAGTAAAAAGGGTTTTGAAAATTATTTCCTAAGTTTTAAGGTATATTCTAAGAAAATTATTTTCAAATGGTTTTAGATATTAAAAAAACTATTTTCAAACAAGAAAGGTTATTTCATAAAGAAATGTATTTAGAGTATATTTCAAAAATATTTTCCATCAAAGATGACATATATTGTTGTTACTCATGCATTTAAATGAAATTATCTAATGATTCCATTCATATACATTTAATGAATGAGTTATGATTAGTCTCATGGTATTTATGAAACCCATCTCTCATTCATTGGTTATACGTATATGAATTTTGTTTCTCTTTTTGTAGGATATGTTTAAAAAGAAATGATTATAAAACCCGTTTCATTCTATAGGTTATGATACTTTTACATGTTTATAATACCCCTTTAATTTCAAGGGTTATGATATGTTTATTTATGATATTCTGGTAAAAATATGTACGATTTCATTATATGATGGGTGGGACCTATATCTCCCTCCAATGTATTGGGTAAAGTTTGATATTTCATGAGATAATGATGGGAATCACGTCGATGGACTTGATCCACCACTGGAAGTTAGGGAAACTCGATCCCTTTTAAAGAGAGGACTTTCGCTAGGGATGGTGGCTTGTCCCACACCGTAGATGAAGTCACCATAGTGATGGATTATTATGAAACATGGTCCATTACAGGATTATTGGGAAACAAGGTCGTTTATAATGAAGGAACTACAATTGGGGATGGTGGTGTATCCCACCCTGTGGGTGATGTTCTCGTGAAGTTCCCTGATAAGTTCTAGAAATGTGTCTTGAATTACAGGTAATGATATCACATGTTAATGAATTCCCTAATTATATATCTTATTCGTATGTTTTGCTTTCATGTCAAATGAACTTTTTTTCATTATCATCCATGTCTTATGAACATCCAATATATTTTCCATGATCCATGTTGTTGTCTTTCATACGCAGGGTATGATATTCTATTTTCATGCTCATATTATCATACCATTATGATCCTGTTTATGCTTACATGTTTCTATTGTTTACCCATGCTGATCATTTGAGCTCATCCCTTTCTAATGTTTCCTTTCTCCAGGTTATAAAAAAAGGTTTAGGTAGAATTACAAAAGTTGGAGATCATTATGGGATATGGGGAAGATCTATCACTAGGATATAAGATTGTTTCCCATGTTTCTAAAGACACTAAACTATTTTAGTCCTCTAGAATGTATTTTTGTAATGTAATAAATATTCATCTAAAATGATGTAATATTCATTTATGTTAATCCTGGGTCGTTATACCATACCAAATCATCCATCTACACAATTCCTTTTCCATTAACCTGACACGCAATAATTTAATCTATTCAGGTATTGATCAGGAGGCCCAATTAGGGTTTGTGTATAACTTAGTAGGCCACCACCACGTGTTTATAAAACAATATCTAGTAAAATAGTGAATGAAGTTGTATAAAGACATAAGTACAATGAATAATTAAACCTATATAACATTATAATTTATTCTTTACTTATCCACATTAACTCTCAGGTTCCCAAGGACATATGTTCCTCAATGACTATTCAGATCTTTCTAGAGATCAAAGTGTTCTTAGATAATATAATATATTTATACCTTCTTTAGCTCATGCTAGAGCTTAAAGTATTCTATGGTTATATCATATCTCAATAACAACTTTATCCCATACAGAATCCCGTAGTATTCCTAGGTAATATCATATCCTAATTTCTTCTTCGGCTCTATATTGATCTTGAACTATCTCAAGGTGATATCATATCTGAATCCCTACTTCAGCACATGACGGATCCTGAAGTATTCACAAGTGAGTTCATATCATAGAGTGACCTTTTTACTATTCTTTAGTTCATACTTGAATTCCCAAGTTACTATTCATACTACACACAATAGAATGATCATGTTCCAAGTATTTAATTTATACATGAATAACCATGTTAAAATCCAAACATCACCCATTAGAATGATCATGTTCCAATTATCAAATTCATACTTGAATGGCCATGTTACCATTCTAACATCACACATTAGAAATACTATATTCTCCTTCATTAATTCACAATTGAATGAACATGTTACATTTAATAACATCACAGTTTAATGATCGTCTTACCATTCATCGACTCACAATTAATCCAATAATTAATTATCCACACAATTTCCATTACTAATTTAATAGTTTTTTAAAACAAAATATACATTAGTTAATTCAAAAAATTAACATATCACATTAATAAAATTAATTAATAAAAAAATTAATTAATCTCATCAAAAAAATTAATAAATTCAACAGTTGATTAATCACTTTTATTCCTCTAGTTAATTTAATAACTAATTAAACATATCAATAACATTAATTAATTCAACAATTTATTAATAACATCAAATTCATTAATTAATTCAACAACTAATTAATCACATAAATTCCTTTACTAGGATGGTTTGGGTATCGAACATACTAGGAACTAAATTTTTTTAATGAAAACAAAATGACGAAAATTAAACAAAAAAAGAGTGTGGCACATAGAGCACCACTAGACCAAGAATTTGGTAAGAAAATTCCACCCAAAAGAAAAAAAAAAGAGGCCCTAAGACCAAAAGAAGAAGTCCTAGGGGCCCAAAAAAGCCACATCATGAAGGACAATAGGCCCAGTAATTTGCAACACCATAAGATTCCATAACAACCCCATAAAATAAAAAGTCTATAAGGCCCACAAATAAGAAAACATTTTAATGCCCTACCGGTAAGATATCAATTAAAGGCCTAGAATAAGGTCCAGGTGATAAATGAAGATTAACCCAATCACATCCATCCCAATGAAAAAAATAGAGACTCTATCATATACTCCAATGAGGACTTCACCGGTATTTCAAGAATACCCCATCCCTTCATCCTAATCCACACACACTGAAGTTGTCGCCTCCCATTTTTCAAGGTCTTCACCTCCCAATTTGGAGGCCGACATCAGACCAGAACCATTATCGTCGGAACCATCGCCTCAACTAGGGTCCCGCGCCACTTCTTGAGGTGTCACCTACTTGTTGTAGGCCTATGATTGGATTCCTACAACTCCACCACATCACAACATCTACTGCCTCTAGCATCATTGTACACTGCATAATACAAATAAGGATCACCCTCATCCCACTCCCCATAATGTCACTGAAAAACATTGGGGTCCCCAGCAGCCCAGTCGGGGACCACCACATGCCACTTTCTTTCAACCAACCGGGAACCCATACTAGGTCACTGCATTCAACATATGAAGGCCTCCTTAACTCCAAACCAGCCACATGGATGACAACAATAAGCACTATCATGAACAAGTTCTTATTTCCAACCACATGACATGTGTCTCCCAAGTCAGTTGTTCTTTGCCTTCTATCATCAGTCGCATCCCTTGAAGGCACAAAACCATGCAATCTACTAGAATTTTCAGATATCTATCCATCATATACCCTTTTGAGTACATCAAAAAGACATCTATTAGGATTGATATCATCAGTTCACAACTTGATTTTAAGTCACCCACATTCTTTTGTTTCCAGCAACCAACATCATGATCTTTTCAATTTCATCTTCTCCCTAATATCCATCCCCATAATTAAGGAACGATCCCTATTTTAATAAAGCAGTTTAGCCCTATTTCATTTTCAGAAAAGGTAAAATATCTCATAATTCCCTACAATATTGATATGATCTCGATCATTACGAGAGATTTTCCAAATCGAGTGATCCACAAAAAGTTCACTAGAGGATTTTAGTGAGAGATAATATTCATTATTGTGATAGTGACTCTCCATTTACAATTATTATATTATTAAATTCAACAACTAACAAATAAAATTAATAACATTAATTAATTAGTCACATCAAATAAATTAATTAATTGGAACATTAATTAATTAATTCAATTACTCTTATTAATTCAACACTTAAATAAACACATAAATAATATTAATTAATTTGACAATTAATTAAACACATTAAATATATTAATTGATTCAAAAGTTAATTAATCACTTAAATCCTATTAGTCAATTCAACCAAAAATTAATCACACTAATTCCATTACTAAGCCATCAATTAATTTATCATGTAAATCCTTTTAATTAATTTATCTATTAATTAAGCACATCAGTACCATTAACTAATTCATCCATTAATTAATCTAACTCATTAAATTGAATTAACACAACAATACCCATTAATTAATTCATCAATTAGTTAATCTAACTCATTAAATTCCATTAACAAAACTACCCTAAATAATTAATTCACCAATTAATTGATCTAACTCATTTAATTGCATTAACACAATAATCCCTGATAATTAATTCACTGATTAGTTAGTATAACTCATTAATTTTCATTAACACAATAATATCAATTAATTAATTCATCAATTAATTAACCTAACTCATTCAATTGTGTTAACACAATATTCCATGTTAATTAATTCACAAATTAATTAATCACATAAGATATATTAATTAATCCCACAATTTATTTTCTCACACTCAATCCCCTTCAATTAACTCACAAATTAATTATTCACATCAATTTCATTAATTAGTTTTCAATTAATTAATTGCATTAAATTCATTCAATTAACTTCACAGTTAAGTTTCTATACCAATTTCATTGATTAATTCAAAATTAACTAATCACATTAATCACATTCGTTAATTCATCAATTAATTAATCACATCAATCCCATTATTTAATTCAACAATTAAAAAATCACATTTCATTCATTAGTTAATTTATCAATTAATTATCTCATTTATCTGATTATTTAATTGAATAATTAAATAATCAAATTACTCCATCAATTAATTCTATAATTAATTAATCCCATCAATATCATTATTTAATTCAAAATTTAAATAATCAAATTAATTTCATTAATTATTTTTTCAATATATTAATCCCATTAATCCCATTATTTAATTCAATAATTAAATAATCACATTAGTCCATTAATTAATTCATTAGTTTATTAACCTCATCAATCCTATAATTTAATTCATTAATTAAATAAACCCCAAAATAAACAATTCAACAACTAGAAATAAATTCCTCAATTAATTTTTCAATCTCAATCAATTCAACATCCCCAATAAATTCCTCAATTAATAGATTCAAATGAAAATTCAATATTCTTGTAATTAATTAAATAATTAATTATCCTCAAATTATATCATTAGTCAAACAATTAATTATCTCAAACCAAGCAATCCAATAACTCTACAATTAATTCAAAATTAAATTATCTCAATCAAACAATTCAATATCACCATAATTAATTTGAAAACAAAATATTCAACTTAACAATTCAATATCAATTAATGAATCCAACAATTAATTATTCATCTTCAGAATTTAATATTCAATAATTAACTCAACGGTTAATTATTTCTAAAATCCCACAATTTCAATATTTCAATTATCAATTCAATAATTAATTATTGAATGCACAATTTCACAATCTCATCAGTTCTCATAAATTAATTCTCCAATTAATTTATAAAATTCCTGATCAGTTATTTATTTAATTCATAAAATTAATTAAATTAATTTAGAAATTTAATTGATATACGTCCTCCAGAAATTATACAATTTCATACACATACTTGAAATCCAGATTACATTATTTGGATAATACACCACCTACCTCAAGAATGGTGAAAAATGATTTCTAATGGATAACCACAAATTTAAAGAAGATCAATCAATAAAGCAATGATGAACACGTTCTAGATCCAAACCCGAAAACAATTATTAAATGAAACAAGATATATTAATTATAGATCTAGATCCAACTATCCTAAATTTAGCTTCAAAAAATCTATACCTAGATCCAAAAAAATTGGGGATCCCAACCCACCAAAAGAATAGGAGAGGAACTAGAAAGAGAGAGAGATTTGAAATCAGTCTGGGAAGAAACCACATACCAGAGGAGGTGAATATCTACCAATTTGGCTTCAAATTGCAAAGAATTAAGGTCATATAGACTTAGAATATCTCGTGAAGAATCTGGATTCAAGAGAAATCAAATATGGTCTATCTAGGGTAATTTTTGAGCTAATAAGGGGCTCCAATAAATTTTAAAATCTATTATTTTGTTAATTAAAACTATGCATACATTTTTTTGGGAAAATGTGCATGATTTCCTCTAAATGTGTTCCTCAACCATTCAACTTTTCTTGAGGGTTCATGGTTTCTCCTAAGAGGGAACACAGTTTGAAAAACCATGTTCTATCCATGTGAACCCTCTCTATTTGGGTTCGAACAGTTTTCTTAGCTAGGGTGAATGGTTTGGGAAAACCATGCACTAACCATGAACTTAACCATTTCCTTCAAAAAATTACAATTTTCAACCAAATGCACCACATGTTATAACCCAAACCAAAATTAATCAACCATGGAGAAAATAATACTTGAAAAAAACAGGAGGAATCTCCAAAGATATGGTATCTTACATGATGAGTTTGATGGAACCTATCGACCACCCCTCTCCCATCATGGATTCCCTATTTGGGATGGATAGGTGCCATGAAATCTTGGAATGGGTGGCACAAATTCTAAATAAGTGATACATTATTATTATTGATAATGAGGTATGTGAGATGAATAAATAGTTTAATAGACGGGCATATGATTCTCTATCAATTCTTCAGTTTATCACTTCCCACGGGCCTTTGGCATAGATCTAGATAGGATATCAATCTATAAATAACTTTAGTTTTTGAGCAATTAAATATTTATTAAAATAGGTCTATTGGGTCTTTTACATGCCTTATGAGGAGGTATTAGGAATGAATCATTTGGGTTCCATGGAGTGTGTGTTATTTTTAGTTTTTAATAATCTCTACCAAATATAGTAATTGATTTTAAATGAGATTAATAATACTTAATACTTTGAAACAATCATTTTTTTTGACAAAACAATTTTTCAATATATTAAATGTCCTAATTTGAAGGTTCATTTTCTTATGTATAAAATGTTAATTAGATTAAATGGATTCAATATTTTGAATCATCGCATTGAAGATAAGTAATAGGCTACATATTATATTTTTATTAAAAAATTATGATGTTAAATATTTAATCAAGGTTAATTTGGGTAAAAGGGGAAAAGTGAATGGCTCAAAATTTTTAAAATTAAAAAGATAAAAACTAATTTATAAAAAATATTAGGTATTAGATCCAACAACCCAAATCTCACTATCATTTAATTACCTCACTCACCTAACTACATTTTGATTCCATCTTTACCATTCATATAACTTATGATTCCAAAGAAATGTCCATATTTTTCACTTATAAAAGGGGGTCAATTCCACCCAAATAAAAATAAAATATACTCTGAAATTACCTTGGATCTATTTCCCCTTTATCACTCCTAAAATCCTCTTCCACATTTGGTGATTTCTTCTCTATAATGATACCAAATCCTCCATTTTGAAAACATTTAATCCCTCAACATGAGTATTATCTAGTCTCTAACCTTTCCTTCTCTATTTTTCCATCCACATATTATAATCTCTGATTCATCACACCAATAAAATCTCAATAATACCATAATACTTATACCATAATGATATTATAGTAAACAATTACATTCATTACCATAGTCATTACAGGATATAGCTAGTTCTTATTTAAGTGAGTTTAAAAAACCTTCATGAATGATGATATAAATTTCAATAATGGAATACTATGGAAAAATTAATTATTATTAATATTATATATTAATGAATAAATAATTTTTTTATTTTTTTTTGAAGGTAAAAATAATATTTATCTCATTATTAATTTACTACATTTTGTTCATTAAAAGTTTCCAAAATGAGCTCATTAAATATTCTTCTTCATGAATTATAACTACTACCCTCTGATATAAAATTACAACAATATAAATAATTATAAATATTTTATTATAGTATCTTGAATAATCTATAAATGATGGTATTTTTATATAATTACTGTGTTTGATATCTACATTCTGAAACTTGTATAAAATAATAAAAATTACTAACATCCAATAGTGAAAATAAATAATATCTAACTAATAAATGTATAAAGGATGATTATAATAGAATATTATAAAATTTAATGGATATGAATAAAGTTGTAATGACCCCCTCCCCAAAAATTTTACCCCTACTAGGTCGGAAATGTGAAAAGGGAGATAATGACCCCCGAGTCCTGCCTCCAGTAGGCCCCGGGTTGGCGACTAGTACTGAGGGTATAATAAACACACAGATGGGAGACATTACCCTCTATGAGAACACATGCGGAAGAGAGAGATAAGATATATACCAACCAACTCCAACTCAGAAATGAAATATAAAAGTAACCCATGTACATATATGAAATTTCATGAAAAAGTACGACAACTGAAACGGAAAACTACAAGTACCCAAAAGAAAGTAAAATGGCAGCAACCGCAAGCCCGAAAAGCTCCTCCAACCACAAGCTAATAGTAACCAACTTGATCTCCAGCCTGCTCCAAGTGACCAAAAAAACAATTTATATATATGTATGGTGAGTATAACATTATACTCAGTAGGATCCTCCCTGAAGCCTCTTGTGATAAAGTAAAGAAATCATGCTAAAGCATAGTGAACAACAGTGAAACTAACTCATCCCCTAAGCAGGTATACTATGTTCCCAACCTCACCAAGGAAACTCTCACCAAGTAATGCATAAAAGAATATATCATATAAGAAGGGATGTCAAGGGTACCCTACTACTACTTCCCCACCGGTTTTATGCTTTTCCCCATCGACATACGTCCTCTGCATCTCTCTACAAAGGCTTGCCCGTATACATATAGGCTAAGCTCCAAAATCTGCACCACATGAACCACAAGGCTTGCCCACAGACACCAGGGCTAAGCACCACACCATCCTCACAACCAATAGTAACCAGGTAGTTTCCGGGATCCACCAGAGCCTGCATAATGTGTATCATACATCGGGTATTATACCTCAAGCCATTACATCCCATTCGCTGAGTAAGGATCCTCAAGCCATCACAGCCTATACACGTTACACCTATAGTAGTCCATAGGATACTATATCCAAAATATATGTTTGGAAGCAACCACAAGCCATTATATCCCTCTATACACATATATGGGGAAAACTAACTGATGTTCCAATGGTACTTGTATCTACCAAAAGAAGAGAGCGGGGCTAAAGGGGGTAGTTAGCCATTCAACCTCCCATCAGAATGTTGGGGAAAACACCCCCCAGGGCTCAGAATCCCCGGGGTGCCAGTTTCCCTTACTGACAGGGTGCAGTAGAATATAGAAACATAAAAGGTACAAAATATATAACTCACAACCACACTATGGGCATAACCTAGTCTTAGTCTCAACTGCAGCTAACATCTCTCGGACTACAGGCTACTATTTCTAAGACAAGGAATCCTATAAGCATAAAACCAATTAAATAACTTCATTAGGATACATCATTCCCTTTTTCATCAGTTCTACTTTATGTTAATTAATTCTTTGAACATTAATTAACCATGAACACAACCACATTAAACTTCATCGGCATCACATTCAAAACCAACTGTTCCATTAAAGATTCAACATCACCTTTAAATTATAGCATCTCCATCCCCATGGATCATAACCATTTAATCAATCTTTCATTACAGAAATTACTTTCCCATATTCTCAAGCATTCTAGAAAAGAAAACTATGCTACTAAACACATGGAGGCTCATCACGGTGAGTAGATGTACTACCTGTCGAGTCTTTGCCGCCTATACCAAGAGCGTAGACCCATCCTCCCTCGATAATCTAGACACGGAAAGCAGGTGGCATACCCCGCACATCTTCGCCTCCTTCGGAAGAAGGGTAACAAGACCAGATGCCTTGAGAAATGGGGAAAAGTAAAGCAGAGAAACATTCAAACAAAGTCACCACGCATCCAACAAACACATCCATCCCATTCCATCATCACTTGTGTCCTCCCTGACACCCACATGCATAAACTGATGCATCTCTCCACTCTAGGCGTCATCCTCTGCCACAACCAAAAGGCCTCCATGCCTCCACATATCACAACACCCTCCTAGGGTCACAGCACATCACAAGATATCACAATACCCCTCCAGGGTCACAACACAACACACGCAGCAGGAAAAAAAAATCACATCAAATGGGCTCTTGGCACTTTAACAAGGAATCCAGCCTCCATACGTAATGAGCACTCATGGATCTAAAGCACAAGGCACTCGGCCTTACGAGCAAGAGTGTAACTAATAACCCTACTCGGTGTTATCTTTTATCAACCAACCATTTATTCAATCCCGCTTGATTTAACAGATTCAATTCGTAAGGTTCCAATTTCGTGACCCTAATTGGTAAGCTATCACAAATGATTTAACATGCTTACTATGCCAATTTTATTAACATCAAAAATAGAAAAACTACAACAACGGCAACAACCGGATTCATTTACATGCCTCATTATATTTATCCAATTGATTATCAATTAATTCTAGCTTTACATTCTTTTTCAATTTCCATTAAGAACGAAAAACAGAACAAAACAAGCATAGATATCACTTTATCTAGAAAAACATGAGGCAAACAGTTATCACGGTACAAAGCAACAACAACAAGCGATCAAACCAATTCTTTTAATCCGGTTCAAGTATTTAATTAGGTCAATTAAATTATAATCCAAATGGATAAATTATTCTAACTCTATGGTTGCACATAAACAATTAGGGAAGCCACGAATCCCCTACCTCAAAGGTTTTTGAGGAAACCCACAACGGTCGAAGAACGCCCAAGGAGACCGGTCTGATTCACCAAGGATCCTCCCTATATCTTCTCTCCTAACACAACCAAGACTAAATATCATCACAAAAATCATCCACAGACTTAGATCTACCCATAACTGGCGTAGATCTACGATTCTGAGAGAAAAGGAGGAGTAGATCTAGGTAGATCTAAGAAACCAAACAAAAAGGATCACTTACCTTGAGAAACCGGCTTCGATTCGGGAATAGAAGCCTCTAGATCGCCTCCAAAATCCATGGGAAAGGTTCTTCCACCTATAAGGAAGGGTAATCCCGAGTTATGGCCGCTTAGGGGCTTAAACGAGGTGATTAAAGGTAGAACGAGTTAGATCCACAATTTTAGGATCTAACTTTAAGTGCCCGTATGGTTAGTTCGCACGGTTTAACAAACCGTGCGCTAACCGTGCGTTAGATAATGCCTCGACAACACCTCCTCGTACGGTTATTCCGCATGGTTAGGCAAACCATGCACTAACCGTGCGTTAGCCACTGCCCTCAAGACCAGCCTTCCATGTTTTGGCCGCATGGTTTAGGCAAACCATGCGCCAACCGTGCGAAATCTATTACCCTTTAACTTCCTCAAAAGTCCACCCAAACGCACCCCCAAGTAAACTTGACTTCCCAGAACACCTCTAGTACCACATTTCCAAAAAGGAATGGACCAGAGAGGTCCGGGCCATTACATATGATACCTCTCAAAACATTCTCATCCTCTAAAATCCAAAACCCACCTAAAGAGAAAAAGAAATAGGGTCTGAACAACCACCCACCGAGATACCTCTGAAAAGAGAGAAATCACCAAATCAACGAAGGGAGTCATCTCAAAAACATGAAGGTTCCATAACCACATAAGGAATCGTCATTACATGAAATAGTTAAACATTAAAAAACCCTGGGTACTGATCACATATCTATGACCCGCGTTCCCATTTACTCTCCTCTATGCCACCGTGTTGCCACAAGACATGAACTAAGGGGATGGAATGCCTGCGCAACACCTTCTCCTTGCGGTCTTCTATCTCCACAGGTCGCTCCTCAAAGGTGGAATCATCATCAACATCGATCTCTCCCAAGTCGATGATGTGGGAGTCATCATGAACATAACGACGTAGATGTGATACATCGCAAACATCATGTATCTGACTCATCTGAGGGGGAAGTGCTACTTGATACGCCACAACTCCAACATGATCTAACACCTCGAAAGGAACAACAAATCGGAGAGATAGCTTACTCCCATGACCAAACCTTCACTGCCCACGACGGGGAGTCACCTTCAGAAACACATGATCCCCAACATTAAACTCTAAGGGTCGCCTTATTTGATCGGCATAGGATTTCTGACAATCTTGTGCTGCCTTCATCCTCTCACGAATCACCTGAACCATCTCTGTTGTATTCTACACTAGTTCCTATGACAACCCTGATTTTATTACAAACTTAAACATGATTTGTTACATAAAACAACACTTGATACACCAAAGAAGATCGAGAGGTTTAGTGTCTTTGGGGATTAGTATCATTACATAAAAACATAAAACATGAAATAAAACATCTTTATTGAAAACTTCATTTACATGACCACTACATTCCCTTGTACTTAGCATTGCATGGGATAACATGAGGACATGCATAAAAAAAGGGTGATCTATAAATCCTAGTAAAGGGATACAAATGGAATAACATGAGGAGTACAATAAATGTTATAAAATAGGCATATCAATAGAGAATAAAAGATAATGAACATAAATGCATGATAAAGCATGATAATCATAACATGGAAATGTGGCAACAACACTTAACATGAAATTAGCACAAGCTAAGGCTCATTGCACATAGGGCATGAGTAAACCCACATTGCACATGAAGCACGTGTAAACCCTCATTGAACTTGAATTAGCATGAGTCAACACTCATTGCACATGACGTATCATGATACTATACTTTACCCAATGAATTGGAGCGATATAAGGGCGCACACTTCTTAAACATTTCATTTCATGCATAAGTGTGCCACATGGATCATAAAACATGGATTCATAAAACATAATCATTTATTCAACGATAAAGGAATGTGGAATTCATACATGAAACTTTATAATCAATATGTAAATGTGCATAAAGTTGAATACCTTTGATGGAGAAATGGGAATGGTATCCACTACACAATGGCACTGGCTTAAAAAATCGATGTGATTTCGGCATCGTAATGGCATGACATAAGAATTAATAAAAATGGTTGATGAGAGAGAAAGGGGTTACTAATAATATTTACATGTAATGGAAAGTAAGGAGTTAATATAGATACATGTCCCAACAATTGTAATGGAAGTTAGATTCATGATACAAAATTCTTGCTTGAATGTAAAAGAAGAGAGAGAAGTTTCTTTCAGAATTTCGACATAGTTGTGGGTGTACATGGGAGGAATTTAATGAGAGAGAAAGGGGTATCCCATCATTAAAACATAAGAGGGAAGTATGGGGGAGGTGAGAAACCATACTCCAACATTCATAATTGAAATTAAAAGGTCAATACAACTTAATGAAAATTGACAAAATGAGAAAGGAAGAAAAAACCCTTACTAGAAAGTGTGCTTCCAAAGGCTAGAGAGAGGCTTGTGAGAGGATTATTGGGAGCTTGGGTCACCTTGGGAGGATTCTAGAGAGAGTAGGGAAGAGGTTGGGTGAACTCCAAAGGCTTTGAGTGAGGAGGAAGTGGGAGCTTGGGTGGATTTATATAGGAAAGGTGAGGGAATTCTTTATTATTTAGGTTTAGGACCCCTTATATTAAATTAATCCAAACCACAAACCACCCCATGGTTTTTTCTCATGGTTTTTGGAAAAAGGAAGAGGAAAATAATATTTTATAAGGCCAAAGTCGAAACTTCTTAAAATAATAAGGTTGCTTATGTGGAGGTGAGTCACACTCCAACAAAAATTAATTTAAAAAGACAAGGTGTTTAATAAGTCTTGGGGGGTACATTAATGCTTTGTAAAGTAAGTCATACAAACCCAAAATCACATTATTTTAATGGTAAAACATATATTGGCTGAACATAAAGATTATAGTATTTTATTACATCACTATTGTGTCATTATGATGTCATAAAACACATTATATATTTAATCGGTATTTAATTTTTACCCAAAAATTTGACTGTCTCATAAAATTATGAAAAATTCACCATTAGATAATTTTGATGTCCTGATTCTATAAATAACATATATTTTATCTAAATAATTTTCTAAATATGTTAGTTTTCACTTTGAAAATAAAAACTGACATTTATCGAAAATTCACGGGTTTTGACGGAAATGACTTTCAAACCTTAATAAAAATTATAATTGCCTTCATAAAATTATAAGATCATTTATATTTAATAAAAATTAATTTAATAATAATATTATTATTTTATTAAAATATTATTCAATTAAAAAATCCCTTAATTTAATAAAATAGAATTATTAATTAAATAATAACTAAAGACACTATTTGTACTTTGAAAAACTATTTACAAATTATCAATAATGGATAGAAATTATATTTATTATTATATAAAAAAATTATGTACATGAACATAGTAATACTTATTTTTTACATAACCCCTTAAAACAGCCGCATATGTCTTAAGGGTAAGGTGTGCGATGGTGACAGACTCTTGGGGTGGCTCGGATAACACCGCTCGAGTGGTAATTTCAATCAACTTCCACTTTTCCCGTAGAAGGTCACATTAGAGCTTGACATGATGAAGTTCATCTTTGGATTGGTCAAGAGCGAATCCCAAAGACGCCACCTCTTTTCCAAGATCTGACAAATGGGCTTCGTATGGGTCAATTATACTGGATGAGGCCATCGCTTCCTTTGTCTGAGTAAATTGGATTTGTTAATGTCCTATATTTATACTAATCATGTGATCACTATTCAACGACTATATTAGCAACGGTCAAAATTAATAACATAAAACCAAATAAGTTGACATTTTATATAAACATAAAGAGACATTTAATTAGATCAAGAGGGATTTCCATTAATGAAACATTGGTTCGTTACAATATTCCCCCCTTAAGAAATTTCACCCTCGAAATTTTCCTTTTCCCACACTAAAACAGATGTGGGTACCTCAGCTTCATCATTTCCTCTGATTCCCAATTTGCTTCTTCAAACTTGTCATTTCCCCACAACACCTTGATGAGGGGTATTGTCTTATTTCGTAGAACATTTTCTCTATGATCCAAGATCTTCGCTGGTTGCTCCTCATAAGAAATATCATCTTCCAAATGTACCACCTCAGAAGAGAGTACATGTGAAGGGTCCGGTATGTACTTCTTTAAGAGGGATACATGAAATACATCATGTACATTGTCCATAGTAGGTGGAAGTGCTAGTTGATAGGCCACAACCCCGACACGATCAAGAATCTCGAAGGGGCCGATGTACCTTGGACGTAACTTCCCTTTCTTTCCAAACCCCATGACCTTCTTCCACGAAGATATGCATAGAAAAACCATGTCTCCAACTTTTTACTCAAGGTCTCATCGACGATTATTTTCATAACACTTCTGTCGACTCTGGGCTGCCTTGATATGCTGCTGAATGGTTTTCACCTTCTCCACCATTTCCTCGACCATTTCTGGTCCAAGCAGCTTACGTTCACCGACCTCATCCCAACATGCCGGTGTTCTGCAACTTTTCCCATACAGGGCTTCATATGGTTCCATTTGGATGCGTGAGTGGAAACTGTTATTATAAGAGAACTCAACCAGAGGAAGATGTTGATCCCATCCTCCTTTAAATTCCATTGAGCATGCTCTCAAAATGTCCTCAAGTGTTTGGATAGTCCGCTCGGATTGGCCATCAGTTTGAGGATGATAGGTCGTACTGAAGTTCAGTTCAGTATTCAGAGCATGTTGAAGACTCTTCCAAAACATAGAGGTTAGTCTTGGATCTCGGTCAGACACAATAGATAGTGGTAATCTATGCAACCATACCACTTCCTTGATAAATATCCATTCCAGTTGATCCAAAGAGAAATCCTCCCGAATAGTAATGAAGTGTGCAGTCTTTGTAAGACGATCCACAACAACCCAGATTGCATTGTTGCCTTTGGATGTCCTTGAAAGTCTGGTGACAAATTCCATGGTGATGTTCTCCCATTTCCATTCTGGTATGGGAAATGGTTGCATCATCCCCTTAGAATTATGCCTCTCTTCCATCACTTGCTGACACACCAGGCACTTTGATGTATATTCAGCGATCTCCTTCTTCATATTATCCCACCAAAAGTTTTCTTGGAGATCTCGATACATCTTTGTGCTCCCTGGGTGAATAGAAAAATTCAAACTATGTGCATCATCCAAAATATCCTTCTTCAGCTATGGACTTGATAGAGCACATAGTCTTTTCCCAAACCACACAATTCCTTCTTCATTAACATTAAACTCCGAGGATTTCCCCTTTTTTATAGCTTCCACTCTTTCTTGAATTCCCACATCATCCTTTTGAGAATCCTTTAACCATTCCAAAAGAGACGGTTGAGAATTAATTTTTGAAAGGGTTGATGATGTTACCTTCTCTATGATTCCCATGTCCATCTTCATCAAGTCTAAGAAGATTGGATACTTCTCAATTCTCATCATTGATAGAATCGATGGATCCTTTCTACTTAGGGCATCTTCCACCTTGTTCGCTTTCCTAGGGTGGTGATGTATTGAACAATCATAATCCTTGATGAGCTCTATACATCTTCTCTAGCGCATATTAAGCTCTTTCTATGTGAATATATATTTAAGACTCTTGTGGTCAGTATATATGTCACATGTTTCTCCATTGAGATAATGACGCCAGATTTTCAAGGAAAAGATCATAGCTGCCAACTCTAGATCATGTGTTGGATAGTTTCACTCATGGATTTTCAATTGCCTTAAGGCGTAGGATATCACTTTATCATTCTGCATCAGCACACAGCCTAAGCCCTTCTGTGAAGCATCACTGAATACCACAAACAGTTCCCCACTTGTGGGTAAAGTGAGCAGTCGCGTAGTAATAAGCCTCCTTTTCAACTCCTTGAAGCTTTCTTTGCATTCATCACACCAAGAAAACTTTACTCCCTTCCGAGTTATCTTGGTAATAGGGTTGGACAATCGTGAGAAATTCCTCACAAATCGTCGATAATATCCAGCTAACCCCAAGAATCTATGGATATCCGTTACCGATGTTGGCCTCGGCCATCCCTCAATTGCATCTGTTTTGGAGAGATCCATAGATATCTCATTGCTTGTGATGATATGGCCCTGGAATGAGACCTCCTTTAACTAGAATACACACTTTCTGTACTTTGCATAGAGCTTATCCTTGCGCAAAGTCTCTAGTACAGTTCTTAAATGCTCCTCATGATCCTCCATGGTTTTGGAGTATATTAGAATGTCATCTATAAAGACTACCACAAATTTGTCAAGGTAATCTCTAAATACTCTATTCATCATGTCCATGAAGATTTCTGGAGCATTAGTGAGTCTGGAAGGCATTACTATGAATTCATAGTGCCCGTATCTTGGACGAAAAGCAGTCTTGGGGATATCTTCCTTCTTCACCATCACTTGATAATATCCCGACCGGAAGACCACCTTGGAGAAGTATTGTGGTCCATGCAACTGATCGAACAAGTCATCAATTCATGGGAGACGATACTTGTTTTTTATCGTGATTTTGTTAAGTTCACGATAATCGATGCAAAGCCTCATTGACTCATCCTTCTTCTTGACGAAGAGGACCGGTGCACCCCATGGTGAAGCACTTGGGCGTATAAACCCTTTATCCAGATTCTCCTGTAGTTGTTTCTTCAGCAATTCAAGCTCAACAACAGCCATTCTATATGGAGTCTTGAATATTGGTAATGCCCCGGGTATAAGTTCAATTGATAACTCAACATCTCTTCTAGGAGAAGACCAGGTAGTTCCTCCGGAAACACTTCCGTGAATTCCCTCACAATAGGCATTTCTTCAAGGATGGTTTCTTCTTTGGACTCAATCATCTGAGCCAGATACATGTGCTCATAGGGAATTAATATCCATTCTTGAGATGATAAATCTAATACAGATTCATCTTCCTCCTGACACTTGTAAAGAATCGGGGGTCGATTCTTCATATAGAGTGTGATTTCCCTCTTCCGATAATATATGTTGGCTATATATAAGGAAATCCAATCCATGCCAAGAATTGCATCAAATTTCCTCAGAGGGAGTATGATGAGGTTTTCTGGGAAATTCAATCCACAGATTATAATAGGGGAGGACTTATACTCATGGGATGAAATTATTTCCCCATTTGCCGTACTCATCATCATCTCCACTCCCATGATTTGAGGTGCTGCTGGGATTGTTCTACTAAGAATTTGAGATGTAAAAGAATGCATAGAACCTGAATCAAAAAGTATGTTCGCTATTCATGAATGAATAACTAGTGTACCTGTCACCACTTCGTTTTCAGGGTTCACGTCGGCAGAATTGATGGAAAAATCTCTTCCTTGCTGTCTTGGAGGTTGTTGTTTGCCTCTGAAAACCCTTGGATTAGGGCACTGAATTGAAAAATGACTCAGTTCTTCTCATTTGTTGCATTGAACAACGTGTTGAGGTTCGAACGGAGTGTTCCCCTCCTCTGTCGCAGTCGGGGGTCTTTCTTATTGGCAGTTAACAGCTAGGTGCCCTTCTGTTCCACACCTGAAGCATTTCCTTGTCCCCTTAAGGCAATTTCTGTGGTGCTTCTTTCCACACTTTTGGAAAGTGGGGTGCTGGATCTTCTTAGCACCGTTGGATTTATCCATCGGACTGCCAGCATTGAATTCCACCTTACGCTTCTTGTCCCCATGATACCCCTATGATTCTTCGATCTCCATTTCAACCTTGAGGGCACATCAAACAATTTCCTCATAGCTGTCGAAGTCCCAGATCACTAATGCTTTCCGCAAGCTAGGCTTTAGCCCACCAAAGAAGCGGTCAACTTTGCATTTACGGGTAACGAAAAAGCCTAATGCGTAACGTGCATGCCTTGTGAAGTTTTCATCGTACACTCCAACAGATTCTTCATCTTTTTTCTTGAGGGACAGGAAGTCCCTTTCAATATTAAGTCTGAGGGTGCGCGGAAATTATTTATCGAAAAACATCTTCTAGAAATCCTTCCATTCCAACGCCTCGATCTCCTCCTCAGGATTCATATTTTTGATCAGCATCCACCATTGATCTATTTCACCCTCCATTCGATAAGCCTCCAGGAGAACCTTCTCTTGCTCAGAACATTGAAGGATAGAGAAGATCTTTTCAATGGAGTTGATCCATTGTTCAGCGATCGTGGGATCAGACGATCCACTAAAAGTAGGAGTCCTTTGTCTCATGAAGATCTCGATTGCGACTTGTTCTTTCTTAGGGGGGGTTGAACATTCCTCTTGACCCATTTTTCTATTCAAATCTTGAGTTACCTGAGAGAGAAGCGTGACAAAGTTTGTGATTCCTGCTCCCATTGGATTTGCCATCTCATTAGTACAGTCATCACACTGATCTTCACAACAGTTGTTAGCCTGAGTCCTCCTATTACCAGCCATTTGCTGGAATAAAAGGAAAGTTAGGGGTAACACATAAAGGGTAATCCAAAGACAAATGTTGATGACTTATAAATAAACTTTTATTTCCTTAACTAATGAGTCTATAGGCTTCAATCTAGGCTTTTCATGATCTACATTCTAACATATATTCTTTGGGGCATCTTTTTTTAATTCCCTTAATAAGTGTTCATACTAATCTTGTGAATTTACCAAAGAATATCCCCCGGGAGTGTCGTAACCAAGAGTTCAGCAAGGCCCATTGTCGTGCACCAGTTCCCGTTCGAGTCTAGCTCAAAGCGGTGTATTCGGGTTTTACCCCTAGGATACATCTGTGCCAGAGCCGCCTCTACCTGCTCGTATCCAGACAGGGATGTATTTGTTTGATAACCCACTTACTCAATACTCACCAAAACATAGGGATGTTTTTATTATACTTAGTCTTGTCTTTAAAGCATTAATAGGGTTTTCTAATCCTAATCCCAAAAATAAATAAACCTATCATTTGATTCCAACTATGACAACCCTGATTTTATTACAAACTTAAACATGATTTATTACATAAAACTTCACTTGATACAATAAATAAGATCAAGAGGTTTAGAGTCATTGGGGCTTAGGATCATTACATAAAAACTTAGAACATTGAATACAACATCTTAATTGAAAACTTCCTTTACATGGCAACTGCATTCCCTCGTACTTAGCATTGCATGGGATAAAATGAGAACATGCATAAGAAAAGGGTGAGCTATAAAGCCCCATAAGGGAGTACACATGGAATAAAATGGGGAGTACAATACATTTTAGATAATAGGCATATCAATAGATCATAAAATAAACATGAACATAAAGGCTTGATAAAGCATGATAATCATAACATGGAAATGTGGCAATAACACTTATCAGGGAATTAGCATGAGCCAAGGCTCATTGCACATAGAGCATGAGTAAATCCTCATTGCACATGAAGCACGAGTAAAACCTCATTTCACTTGAATTAGCATGAGTAAACACTCATTTCAAATGACGTATCATGATACTATACTTTACCCAATGAATTGGAGCGCTATAAGGGTGCACCCTTCTTAAAAATTTCATTTCATGTATAAGTGTTCCACATGGATCATAAAACATGGATTCATAAAACATAATCATTTATTCCACGATTAAGGAATGTGGAAATCATAGATGAAAATTTATAATAAATAAGTAAATGTGCATAAAGGTGAATACCTTTCATGGTGAAATGGGCATGGTATCCACTACACAATGACATTGGCTTAGAAAATCGGTGTGATTTCGGCAGTGTAACGTCGTGACATAAGAATTATTCAAAATGGTTGATGAGAGAGAAAGAGGTTCCTCATCATATTTACATGTAATGGAAAGTAAGGAGGTCGTATAGATAGATTTCCCAACAATTTTAATGGAATTTAGATTCATGATACAAAATTATTGCTTGAATGTAAAAGAAGAGAGAGAAGTTCCTTTCGGAATTTCGGCATAGTAATGGGTGTACATGGGAGGTAGTTAATGAGAGAGAAAGGGGTCTCCCATCATTCAAACAATAAGAGGGCAGTATGGGGGAGGTTCGAAACCATAACCCTACATTCATAATTTAAATTAAAATGGCAATACAACTTAATGAAAATTGACAAAAATGAGAAAGGAATAAAAAACCCTTACTAGGAAGTGTGCCTTCAAAGGCTAGAGAGAGGCCTCTGAGAGGCTTCTTGGGAGCTTGGGGCACCTTGGGAGGATTATAGAAATAGTAGGGCAGAGGTTGGACGAACTCCTAAGGCTTTGAGTGACGAGGAAGTGGGAGCTTGGGTGGGTTTATATAGGAAAGGTGAGGGAATTCTTTATTATTTAGGTTTGGGACCCCTTATATTAAATTAATCCAAACCACAAATCACCCCATGGTTTTTGCTCATGTTTTTTGGAAAGGGGAATAGGAAAACAATATTTTATAAGGACAAAGTCCTAACTTCTTAAAATAATAAGGTTTATTATGTGGAGGTGAGTCACACTCCAATGGAAATTAATTTAAAAAGACAAGGTGTTTAATAAGTCTTTATGGGTACATTAATGTTTTGAAAAGTAAGTCAAACAAACCCAAAATCACCTTATTTTTATGGTAAAACATATATTGGCTGAACATAAAGATTATTTTATTTTATTACATCACTATGGGGTCATTATGATTTCATAAAACACATTATATATTTAATTGGTATTTAATTTTTACCCAAAACATTGACTGTCTCAGAAAATTATGAAAAATTCACCGTTGGATAATTTAACATCCTGATTCCAGAAATAACATTTATTTTATCTAAATAATTTTCTAAATATTTTAATTTTCACTTTTAAAATAAAAACTGACATTTATCGAAAATTCACGGGTTTTGACAGAAATGGCTTTCAAACCTTAATAAAAATTATAATTTCATTCATAAAATTATAAGATCATCTATATTTAATAAAAAATAATTTAATAATATTTTTATTATTTCATTAAAATATTATTAAATTCAAAAATCCCTTAATTTAATAAAATAGAATTCTTAATTAAATAATAACTAAAAACACTATTTGTACTTTAAAAAACTATTTACAAAGTATCAATAATGGCTAGAAATTATATTCATTGTTATATACAAAAATAATGTACATGAACATAGTACTACTTATTTGTTACATAACCCCTTAAAAAAGCTGCATAAGTCCTAAGGGTAAGGTGTGCGATGGTGACAGACTCTTGGAGTGGCTCGGATAACATCGCTCGAGTGGTAATTTCAATCAACTTCCACTTTTCCCGCAGAAGTTCGCGCTCGAGCTTGACATGATGAAGCTCAGCTTGGTCTTGGTCAAGAACGAAGCCCAAAGATGCCACCTCATTTACGAGCTCTGACAAATGGGCTTCAGATGGGGAAATTCTACCGGATGAGGCCATCAAGTTCCTCTGTCTGAGTAAATTGGATTTGTTAAAGTCTTATATTTATACTAATCATGTGATCACTGTTCAACGGCTATATTAGCAACGGTCAAAATTCGTAACATAAAACCAAAGAAGTTGACATTTCATATAAACATAATGAGGCATTTAATTAGATCAAGAGGGATTTCCATTAATGAAACTTTGGGTCGTTAGAATTCCGGTATGAGAATTGTTGACTCTCCGACCCAAGTCCAGCACAACGGAGAACGGTCAGGCCGGCCATACAAGGCTTCAAACAGCACCATACCGATGTTGGAGTGGAAAATATTATTGTAAGAAAAATACACCAAGTGTAAGTGCCTCATCCATGAACCTCCAAAGTCAAGAACACACGAGCGTAACATGTCTTCAAGATTCTGGATGTTTTACTCTGTCTGACCATCCGTTTGAGGATGAAAATGAGTGCTAAGGCATAGTTGATAACCAAAATCATGTTGGAGACCTCTCCACACCCTGGAGGTAAAATGAGGATCTCGATCAGAAATTATCGTCCTTAGGAATCCATGAAGTCTCACCACCACCTCCAGATATTTCCTCAACAAAAATTCCTCTGAACTCGACTCCTTGATCGCTATAAAGTGGGATGATTTTGTTAAACGATCCACTACCACCCAAATAGAATCATTTCCTCCCGGAGCTTGAGGTAAACCTGTAACAAAGTCCATTGTGATGTCCTCCCACTTCCACTGAGGAATCTCTAATGGCTGGAGATGACCACCATGAACACGGTGTTCAGCCTTCACCTTCTGGCAGACTAAACATCAAGACACAAACTCCACAACTGCATGCTTCAGCCCAGGCCACCAAAACTGACTCCTCAAGGATCAGTACATCTTTGTCACGCCAGGATGTACTGCTAAAGGGAAACTGTGGAACTCTCTAAGAACCATCTTGCGCTTCACCAAGGGAACAAAAATCCTTCCATGATACAACACTCTATGTTTTTCATTCTCAGACCAACCATCAGGGGCCTCACCGCAAACGACTCGGTCTCTCCATACCTCCACCTCAAGATCCCCCAACTGGGACTCTTCCACCTTCTGCACTAGGGATGACTGTACCGTCATCTGAAAAAGACAACATCTACCTCTGACTTCTCCCATATCAAGATGCAATGCTGATAGTTTTTCCATTGCTCTCCAGGAATCACCGGATTCACGCACATCATCACTACGTGACATTCGTCTCAGCGCATCACCTACAACATTCCCCTTTCTAGGTGTATACAATATTTCAAAGTCGTGTTCCTGCAAGAACTCCATCCACCGACGCTGTCGTAAGTTCAAGTCACGCTGGGAGAAAAAATACCTCAAAATCTTATGATCAGTGAAAACCACAAAGTGCTCACCAATGAGGTAATGTCTCCACAACATCAGAGCAAACACCACAGGTTCCAACTCGATATCAAGGGTGGAATAGTTGTGTTCATGGGGATGTAACTTCCGAGACCCATAAGAAACAACTGACCTCTGCTGCATAAGAACACAGCCTAACCCCAAACATGAAGCATCGCAAAAAACATCAAACTGAACTCCTTCAGCTGGAAGACAAAGGAATGGAGCACTTACTAACTTCTACTTTAGATACTCAAAAACTACCTAACCCTAATTAGTCTATATGAATGGCTGGTCCTTCTTATTCAAAGATGTCAGAGGTGTCGCAACCCGTGAGAAATTGGCCACGAACCTCCTGTAGTAACCTGTGAGACCAAGGAAACTTCGCACCTCTGAAACAGTCTTGGGGGCTTCCCAATACACAACTGCTTCTATCTTCGATGGATCCACAGCTACTCCCTGTTGGGACACAACATGCCCCACGAAATAGACTTCTTGAGCCCAAAACTCACACTTCGACAACTTCTCGAATAGCTGATGTCAATGAAGAAACCCCAAAACAGATCATAGATGCTCTGCATGCTCCTCTTCAGATGTGGAGTACACCGGGATTTCTTCGATGAAGACTACCATGAACTTGTCTAGGAACTCACGAAACACAGCATTCATCAATCCCATGAACACATCTGGAGCATTCGTCATGCCGAACGACATTACACCAAACTCATAATGCCCATGACGACAACAGAAAGCAGTCTTCGGAATATCCTCATCCATCACATGCATCTGATGATATCCTATCCATAAGTCGATCTTTGAGAACCAACTTGCACCCTTCATTTGATCGAATAAATCTTCAATCCATGGAAGAGGATAGCTCTTCATTATTGTCACTTTGTTTAAGCAACGATAATCGACACACAACCGCAAACTGCCATTTGCCTTCTTTACGAACAGAACTGGTGCACCCCATGGGGACACACTTGGTCGAACAAAACTGCACTTCAAAAGACCATCAAGCTGTATACGAAGCTCTCGTAACTCTGAAGGGGCCATCCTATATGGAGACATAGAGATAAGAGATGCTCCTGGCTGTTGCTCAATCCCAAACTCGATCTCTCGTTGAGGGGGTAATGCAACAACCTCTTCTGGAAAGACATCAGGGTACTCCTCTACGACCCTAGGAAACTCCAGCTGATGAACCTCTGAAGAAATCAGCATCATCTCAGCCGCCATGGATGATAAGGATGGAACGCGCCTATGACCCATCTGAGGATCTCGCTCACCAAAAAACACCACCTTCTCTCCATCCGTACCAATGAAGATGACCTTATTCCTGAAGCAATCCACGATAGCCTGTACCGAATACAACCAATCCATGCCAAGGATGACATCATATGGTTGTATCCTTAAACATAGGAAGTTTCCCCAAGAGCGGTTTTTCCCCAATACTAGCTCACAGTCTCTACATACTTCAAACAAGTCAGCTCGACCTCCAATTGGCGTAGTCAACGCCAAGGGCACTGGAAGCCTCTCTACCTGAAGTCCGAAAGCATGGACAATGGTAGGTGATATGAAGGTGTGTGTTGCTCCTGAATCAAACAAGGCATATACCAAGGTAGAAAACAAGCAAAGGGTACCTCGAACGACATTTGGCTCGCCTGGTGCTGGCAACGCTAGAGAATGAAGCTGAACACGACCTCCTCCATGGCCTCTCTGACCCTAATAATGACCACCACCACGGCCGTGCTCTACTCTTTAAGGAAGGGGATAATCATGGAGCTATCCTCTACCTTCCCCATTTCCCCTCTGGTGATCTAATGCTAGTGCAACTGGCTCTTGCTACCTCGGCAGAAACTGCCTCAACGGAAGAACCTAGAGCGTAGTTCTTGGTGCACGATGACCGCTCTAAAAGGTCGGGCACTCTCGCTACTGATGACCATGACCACCCCAAGAAAAACAAGTGCCTGATCCCTTGGCATAGGACTGAGAGTTTCCACCTCTGGAGAAATGAGACGTGAAGGGCTTGGACCTACCCCCGGCTGAACGGAAACTCTTCTTCCCTGAAAACCGGGAACCCCGGACCATAGCTCTACTTCATGAGGAATCATGATGATTCCCCTCTTGTGATGATCTGGTCCTGGACAAATTCCTCTCAACAACCTCTACCCTCACAAACACCTCGAGATATGTATTAATCATAAAGGGGTGACCTGGAACTGGATCTCTGGACGCAAAGCGTCCTCGAAATGCCTCCCCCTGGCCTCCTCATCTGGTAACAGGTCCAAAGAATATCGTAAAAGGTTCCTGAAAGGGATTCCAAACACCCTAAAACTGGAGCTCCCCTGTCGAAGGGTAAGAAGCTCCTGGCGACTGGACACCATTACTGTTGAGGAAAGGAACTCGACTCTGAACTTGTCTCGAAACTCCTCCCATGTGATCGCTGACTCGTCACGATCCCCGGGAAACAAGAACCACCATTGTCTTGCTGCTCCACGCAGCATCGTCATAGCTAAGGACACCCAGTGCTCTTTCTGAGCACGGATCAAACATAAGCCTATCTCGACCTCCTCCAACCAGCCTTCCGTGACTATATCTGAAATGGATCCCTCGTACTTCTGCAAACTCTGGCGCTAAAACTGTCGGAGTGTCTTCCTCCAAGTGTCGTCTTCGTCAACCTCTACCCTGCGATGACCTGCTGGAACAGCCTTTAGGAAATCTTCTATGCAAACATGACTAGGACGTCGACCTGGAGCCATACCTCCAAAATAACAAACACTTAGAGCTCCTAAGCCCGGAATATGGAAGACTCAACATTAATTAATTAAATTTTTTCTTTCATTCATTTTAGGTTAACCTATCCCAAGGTCTACCCATTCACACACAATCACAAAGAAGAATGATGCATGATCTTTTCCTAGGACTCTACCCTGAAACTAGTATCACCCTGTTTAGTAGCCATGGTAAACTTAAAGGTCCATAAATTAGATCATAGGGGGCCCTAAAAACCTATGTCTTAGCCGGTTTCTAGTGTTTACCGAACTTTCTAAACATGAATGACACAGTTCCCCTACCAACTTATGAAACCTCACATGTGCCTAACTCCAAACTCCATCCTATCTTTCAACCTCCCTCTGATACCACTCCGTCACGACCCCCTCCCCACAAAGTGTACCCCTCCTGGGCCAGAAATGTGAAAATTGAGATAATGACCCCCGAGTCACGCCTCCAGTAGGCCCCGAGTTGGCGACTAGCACCGAGGGTATAATAAACCCACAGATGGGAGGCATTACCCTCTAAGAGAACACATGCAGAAGAGAGGGATAAGATAGATACCAACCAACTCCAAATCAGAACTAAAATATAAAATAAACCCATGTACATATATGAAATTTCATGAAAAAGTACTATAACTAAAAGGGAAACCTACAAGTACACAAAAGAAAGTAAAACGGCAGTGACCGCAAGCCCGAACAGCTCCTCCAACCACAAGCTAGTAGTAACCAGCTTGATCTCTAACCTGCTCCAAGTGACCTCAAAAACAGTTTATATATACGTAGGGTGAGTATAACAGTATACTCAATAGGATCCTCCCTGAAGCCTCTCGTGCAAAAGTAAAGAAAGTATGCTAAAGCACAGTGAACAACAGTGAAACTAACTCGTCCCCTAAGCATGTATACTATGTTCCCAACCTCACCATGACTACTCTCACCAAGTAACGCATAAAAAAATATATCATATAGAAAAGGATATCAAGGGTACCCTGCTACTACTTCCCCACTGGTTTTCCGCTTTTCCCCAATGACATACGCTATGTGAAACTCTCTCCAAAGGCTTTCCTGTATACACCTGGGCTAAGCTCCATAATCTGCACCACGTGCACCAAAAGGCTTGCCCGCAAACACCTGGGCTATGAAACACACCATCCTTACAACCAATAGTAACCAGGTAGTTTTTAAGAGCCACCATATCCCTCATAACGTGTATCATATGTCAGGTATTATACCTCAAGACATTACAGCCCATACGCCGAGTAAGGATCCTCAAGACCTCACAACCTATACACGTTACACCTATAGTAGTCCATAGGATAATATATACAGAATATATGTGTGGAAACAACCATAAGCCATTACAACCCTCTACCCACATATATGGGTAAAACTAACCACTATTCCAATGACACTAGTATCTACCAAGAGAAGAGAGCGGGGCTAAAAGGGGTAGTTATCCATTCAACCTCCCATCATAATGTTGGGGAAAACACCCCCAGGGCTCCGAATCCCCGGGGTGCCAATTTCCCTTACTGATAGGGTGGAGTATCAAATAGAAACACAAAAAGTACAAAATATATAACTCAAAACCACACTATGGGCATAACCTAGTCTTAGTCTCAACTACAGGTAACGTCTCTCGGACTCCGGGCTGCTATTTCTAAGACTAGGTATCTTATAAGCAAACAACCAATTAATAAACATCATTAGGTTACTTCATTCCGTTTTTCATCAGTTCCACTTTACGTTAATTAATTATTTGCACATTAATTAACCATGAACACAACCAAATTAACCTTCATTTTCATCACATTCAAAAACAACTGTTCCTTTAGAGATTCAACATCACCTTTAAATTCCAGCATCTCCATCCCCGTGGATCATCACCATTTAATCAATCATTCATTACAGAAATTAATTTCCCATATTCCCAGACATTCTGGAAAAGCAATCTACGCTAACAAACACTAGGGGAATCAACACGGTGAGTAGATGTACTACTCATCGAGTCTTTTCTACCTATAGCAGGAGCGTAGACCCATCCACCCTCGAGAAGCTAGACACGGAAAGAACATGGCATACACTGCGCGTCTTCGCCCCCTTCGGAAGAAGGGTAAGCAAGACCAGCGGCCTTGAGTAGTAGAAAAAAGTATATCGGATAAACTTTCAATCAAAGTCACCACACATCCATCCAATTCCATCATCACTTATGTCATCCCTGACACCCACATGCATAAATCGATGCATCTCGCCACTCTAGGCGTCATCCGCTGCCACAACCACAGGGCCTCCATGCCTCCACATATCACAACACCCTCCCAGGGTCACATCACAACACAAGATATCACAACACCCCTCCAGGATCACAGCACAACACCAGCAGCAAGAAAACCAACATCACATCAAATGGGCTCTTGGCCCTTTAACAAGGCATCCAACCTTCATACGTAATGAACACTCATGGCTCTAAAGCACAAGGCACTTGGCCTTACGAACAAGAGGGTAACTAAGAACCCTACCAGGCGTTATCTTTTATTAACCAACCGGTTCTTTAATCCCGATGGAATTAACAAATTCAATTCCCAGGTTCCAATTCTGGGAAACCTAATCATTAAGCTATCAAAAAAGATTTAACATGCTTATTATGGAAATTTGATTAACATAAAAAATAGAACAACTACAACAACGACAACAACCGAATTCATTTACATGCCTCATTATCTTTAGCTAATTGATTATCAATTAATTCAGGATTTACGTTCTTTATCAATTTCCATCAAGAACGAACTACTAAACAAAGAAATCATAGATATCACTCTTTCTAGCAAAACATGAGGCAAACCATTATCACGATACAAAGCAACAACAACAAGAGATCAAACCAATTCATTTAATCTGGTTCAGGTATTTAATTTGGTCAATTCCATTGTGATCCAAAGGGCTAAATCATGGTAACTCTATGATTTCACATAAACAATTAGAGAAGCCATGAATCTCGTACCTCAAAGGTTTTCAAGGAAGCCCATAATGGTCGAAGAACGCCCAAGGAGACTGGGCAGATTCACCAAGGATCCTCCCTATATCTCCTCTCCTAACACAACCAAGACCAAAGATCATCACAAACGTCATCCACACACTTAGATCTACTCATAACAGGGGTAGATCTAAGATCCCGAGAGAAAAGGAGGAGTAGATCTAGGAAGATCTAAGAAAAAAACAAAAAGGATCACTTACCTCGAGAAACCGGCTTCGATTCGCGAAGTGAAGCCTCCGGATCACCTCCAAAACACTTGGGGGAGGTTCTTCCACCTCCCAGGAAGGGTAATCCTGAGTTATGGCCGATTAGGGGCTTAAACGATGTGATTAATGGTAAAACCAGTTAGATCCACAATTTTAGGATATAACATTAAGTTCCCGCATGGTTAGTTTGCACGGTTTAACAAACCGTGCGCTAACTGTGCGTTAGCTTCTACCTCGAAAACCCCTCCACGCATAGTTAGTCTGCACAGTTAGGCAAGCCGTGCGCTAACCGTGCATTATCCACTACCATTATGACCAGCCTTGCACGATTTGGCCGCATGGTTTAGGCTAACCATGTGCCAACTATGTGAAATCTATTTCCCTTTACCTTTCCTCAAAAGTCCACCAAAACGCACCCCCCCCCCCAAGTCACCTTGACATCCCGAAACACCTCTAGTACCGTATTTTCACAAAGGAATGGACCAGAGAGGTCCGGGCCATTACAAAAGTTATGAAGTAAGTGATTATGATATTTATGTTTATTATATGTGATGTTAAATCACTATCATTTAAGTCATGATTAAAGTTAAGTTTTTTAATAAATCAATTTACTTTCATTGAGTTATAATGTTCCCTCTTTAGCTTCATTCTTCTATGTTTGGTTTCTCCCAATATATTATTATGATATATTTTATAATATAATAATTTTTTTGGATTGAAATTTTAATCCCATAAAACCCTTTCTAAATATTAATTTTTAAAAAATATATTATTGTTAAGAATATTTCTCATCCTCTCTAAAATACCATTTTCTTCTTTGTCCATATTTTTATTACCCAAAATATGTTTCTATTATTATATTCAAAGAAGTGTGTTTATTATATTCTATGATATTCATATCAATTTCATATTATTTTCACAAATATGTTTAATTATCCTTTTTAATGATGTAGGTTTAAATGAATATGTTATGAAATATTTAATAGGCATTCATTTTTTTGTTTGGATCTTTTATCTTCACCACCACATTTTTTTACTTAACCATTTTTTTAATTTTAAGGATCCTTTATTTTTATTTCATTTTTAATAATGTTTAAAAATTTATTCCTAACAAATTCTTCAGAATAAATTTTGAAATTGACTTTCGAAAATGACTTGTATCTTTTCCTTTTTATGACATGGTTAAAACTATTTTATGAAATATCTTTTTCCGACTTCTCCAACATTTTATTCTATATATCTAAGGATCTATCTATTTTAGAGTTATATTTAATGAATAACACTGTAATTTTTCTTATGGATTAATCATGTTGGGTGATAAAAATTTTCGTATCAACCAACCCAATTCTTGAGGTTATTTCAAGTGATATCATTTGGATATTTTGAAAAAACCATTCTATTTTCATGGTTTGTTTATGATATCATATATGATTTATTTCATTGGGCACATGTTTATATATATTATCATTGGGTGATGGGTGGTGTCCTATATATCCCATAGATGCATTGGTTATAGTTTTATATCTCATGAGATAATAATGTTATACCTAGAATAGTTTGTGTTTGGACATGTTCAGAACTATATCAAGAGACTTAATTTCATATCAATAACATTGTATATAATATTATTTTTATTTAGTCATGTTTAAAATGTTATGATTTCATATACATATACAAAATTTATTTTCTATATTCTCATGTTAATATCTATGGATTTGGATTATTTCTTCTTGATTCAACATTCTTATGCCACGGTATATGCTTGGTAATTTGATGTCATATATCCTTCGGTCATTTCTATGATTATATCATATGATTCCATGATTATTTTATTAATATATTTCTTTCATGATCATGTTTTCTATGATTATTATTATCATGGACACCCCCCCCCCTCCATTGGTACCCCTCATTATCCTACAGTAATGATTGGGAGTTATCATCGAGCCCCACCTATAGTAGGACATGAGTTGGTGAATAGCACCCAGGGTATTAAAACACTCAAATTAGGGGAAATAACCTCTTAATGCTAGGAAAATTATATATAAAAAATCCTAAAAATAGCTCTATATAAGTAAAAAAGTAATAAAAAATCCATCACCATCATTCTCATAAGAAAAATTTCAGATACATGCCATAAAATAAACATAAAATACATATAGTAAAAACGAGGAATACCCTAAACATCCTCTAATTCTCACTAAGATGCACAAATAACAACTGCAATCCCCATCATATAACCTGAAAACCCTATTAAACTATGTTGGATTGATAACTATTGAGTACCTGGTAGGAAAATATCTCCAAATATATCAATATACATGTGTAATAAATATGAAAAAAATAAGAAACAATGTAATATTAAAAAATATATATATAAAACACACATGCATGAAAAAAAAACAGAAAAGGAATAAGAAACACTATCATAAAAACAATATTTCCAAAATTACTACCATCTTCAACATCTAAACTAAGAACAACATAAACACTACAAATTTTGATAGAACTATAAACATCCTCAGGACTGAAATAAATTTTTCTAAGCTCCAAACATTCAGCTAAGGTGATATACCACTCATACAAGTAGAAATCCTATAGGATCACCTCCTCACTATGTGATGGGACATTATTATGAAAAAAAACTAACCATATATCATCATCAACCAAGAATTCTCAAGCCTCCACCTTCCATGTCTAGTAATAAAAGCATCAACCAAGTATCATATCTAACAACACAAATTGTATACATCATCTAATGACCCCACCTCATATTTTATATCATAGAACCAACTGTGTATCTCATATTATGAAACCACCTACATATCTTACCTTTTCTATCATTCATTTGTAGGGTAATATAAAAATGAAGTAAATGAACCTGGTTCCCACCTCCTTTTGTGTAAATACACCCAATAAAAATTCATCTCTTATACGTTAGGGTATCATAAACATGAAGGGAATCTACCCTATGAACTCCCACTAATATACATAACCCCCTATATATATCACTTTGACATCATTATTTTTTATAGAATCAATCCCCCTTTCCCTATATTACATCTCCACCATCACTTCCCTTGTAAAACAACAACATCATATAACAAGGAACACTTTTCATAGCATAATATCATCACAAGAATAAACAACATCTTATTAGAAGAAGAAATAAAAAAAATAACTCACATCATCTATATTAATTCCAAAAAAATATTTTACTATTTTATTAAACATCATTTAACCCATTTTTCATTTTATTTATTCATTAAAATGCACACAATTGACTATCATACCTTACTAAACACACTTATGTCCAACATGAAACGCTCAAAAAGGCCCAAAATCTATGCACAATAAGGCTAAAAATCCATACACATCATTCATCCTTTAAATTATCAACTTTATGTGATTTACCATTTTAAGGGTATTTCCAAATAATCCATCACTTAAATGAATATGTTCATAATATAAATGATAGTCCAATCACATTAGTATTCATCCAACATTTTAATCTATTAACATATTTAAGTGATTATCCGTTTATGAGGTAGACTTGATTTTTAATGGCCAAAATAATATAAGACCATAACAATGGGAATTAATCATGGAAATAAATACATCATAAAAGTTTATAAATCATAAGACATCACTAGTTTTTTCATATCCATTTTATCATCTATTTTATATTTTATTACTCTTTGAGGATAAATTTCCACATTTTCTTCCCTTTACCATAAGAAATATCACACTGAAAGCATTTCATTATACTTGGGAGAAAACAAAACAATAATAACATGTTAATTATAAAAGATATAAGATATTTCACGAGATACCATACATCAACATGTGGTTAAAATATAACCAACACTCATAATGGAATAATGAAAGGATAAAAATTTATGAGGATATAATGAGAACCCAAAAGAATATATCCACAACAACCTACTATCAAACCACACTCAGAAATCACCTAAAATTGGGTAACTCCCCAAAAAACCTAAAGTAAAAGGATGGAATTATATGTATGAAGAGTGAAACATAATGTATCTTGAATAATAGGAATTTTATCTCTATTGTCTTAAAATATAGAATCCTAAAAAAGAGATAATTATGGAGATCCAATAGGGGTTGGGCTGCCAATACTTAAGGAGGAATGAGGGAAATTGAGATAAGGGTTTCCAAGACCTCTATTTATAGAAGAATATTGAATAGTATTACCAAGGTATGAAATCATTCCATAAATTTGTGTTCTTCCTCATTAAATGGTGATATGAACATCCTATGGTAATTTCCAACATTTTTAATATTTTAAAAACCACTTTAAAAACACATAATCCACCACCATGGCCAACCTCCATGGTGTGGTTTACTTTTGTTTTATGTTTTCACCTCACCACACCAATTAAAATTATGTGGTTAGTTCCTACTCCCTATGTTATATAGGTGATCCCTTAGAGTTTTATGCCTCACACCACACCCACAACAGAAGCTTCCCTTATGATCATTTTACACCTGGTTAACTACCAACCATCATGCCCTTTAAATGGTTTGGGAAGCCATTTCATTATTTATGGTATACAAAACACCACATGGAATATATTTAAAACATCAAAAACTTCCATGGTCTACACCACTCAAAAAACCATGATGTGGTTACCACTAGAACAATCCAAAGGTCAACTCTAGCCTCTAAAACACCTCCAAGCTCCCTTAAAATGACTCCAAGAGCTCATGTAGACAAATGAATTGGTTGAAATGGTTTGGGACATTACATTAGATACATCTATAATGATTCTCATCATCAAGAATCAAAAAAGATTTAGATCATAAAGAAACCAACTAAATTATTAACACTCCCCCATGAGATACCCCTCATGTATAATGTCACTACTAGAAGAATCCAATGTGAAGCCATCCTCAATTCTGACCAACTCTCCCTAACCTCTCCTTCCACATTAACTGTACTTCAAGATAGCCACACATTGGTGAACTATTTCCTAAATTTATTTAAAATATTTTTTTTCTATTTGAGATGATACATCCCATGCATTTCTATCAAAACATAAATAAATAAATTTAAAAATTGTTCGACATAATTTAAAAATAGTTCACAAAATCCACTATAAGGATTATGTTAAAGGATTATACTTAAAACTATACATCCCCTATAACAACTTGCCACTAATGATTGAGAAACATGATAAATATTGGGAAAGTCCTATTAATAGTTCCCTATAGACTAAAATAAAAAATAAATAAAATCTCTAGACAAAGGACACCTTTAACCACCAACCCCCAAAATGATAATTCATGCTCTTGAAATTGTCAACTGCCTCACTCTCTTCCCTTATGGATCTTGAGACAAGAAACTAATAGTATTAAAATTCACCCTCCTAACTAATCATGAGCGATATTCACCAGAACCCTCTATCATAGACAATAATTTATCTATGATATCAAACAAATCACTAACTTTTTCCCAAGAGAGAAACTAAAAAGGCATAAAGGACCTCCAAATCTACAATCTCTAAGAAGATTAAAAAAGGTATGCATGTTATCTCTCCTCAGAGAGAAAATATATAAACTGAATAATCAGGTCCACAAATATTACCTCAAATATGTGCACACTATTATCCCCTATCGATGATCCTAAATCTCCTTCAAAATAATCATGAATTTTTGATCAAGAAAATTTACCCACTTTGAATAATTCAAGAAATATACCCCCAAATGAATTTATCCTAGACCATATCACATCATATCCTTACATATCAAAGTTAAATTATGATAAAAATAAACTTCTGATAAAAATCAGAACTCATCTGGGGTCCTCACTAACTAAAACTGCATTCATATCCTCTTTTAAGAAATCATTGTCTATTTTAGAGGCACCACGAAAGAAATTTGGAACTTATTTCTCCACCAAGTTCAAAAAAACATTATCCCAAGATATCTATTTATTCTTATCATGAAAAAAAACTCAATTAAATTTTAATAGTATTTCCTTAAACCAGAAAAAAAATTGTTAGAATTAACTACTTAATCACTACAATTAACACAAAAGGAAAAATAAGCACATCAAAAAAAGAACGTCATGTCAAAACCAACCTCACTAGAAAACTCTTATACACCACACCCCCACACAACCACATCATCATTGTCTATCAAGAATAAAAATTCACTATCTCATATTTTACACAAGCCACTACTCTTCCACATAATCATTTACAACACAACACCAACCACAATAAAGCCCAAGACCAAAACAACCACAATAATCACACAACACTAACTCAAGCACATGAATCATGGGGGACCATCCATTGTATCATGGTATTTTCTACTTTGGGTGGCCTTAAATCTCCCCCATGGTTTTAAAACATGTTTTATGTAACATGTTTCTCTTCTAGGTGAAAAACCTTTTAATCTTAGTTTTAATCGTTGATATTAACCGTATAGTTGTACCCAATGGTTTGAGGAAGGGTTTGGGAGCATTCAAGGATTTTTTAGAGCCTGAAGCACCGTCTTATGGATGAAATAGATAGGTTGCATAGTTAATAGAAACTTTATATTATAGTCCACATGGTTAGGTAAACTGTGTGGGGTTTTCCATGGCATTACATAGGGGAGTGCAATGGTTACACATGTTTTATATAACTATGAATTGTAGGTTGTGTGGGTTTTGTTTCTTGGGAATAAGGGGTTCGTGGGTAGAAAATAGTTATAAAAACTACGCTCCCCCAATCATATAGTCCATTGTCCTTGTTAAATACTTATTTCACGATTGGCACATAGTTTTTCCAACCGTACAACCAAATAGTGTGAATCCTTAAATGTTAGTTGATTTGAATATTTGTTCCGTACCTAATTATAACCCCTTTACACATTGTTTTTATTTCCTATAGCGTATATCACCCCAATCCCTCTCCTATTATAAGATCTAAAGCCTCTATAACCTAGTCTTTGAATATATTTCCCCATATGACCCCTAATTTCTCTTCTGTGTGTTGGGTTGGATAACCACCTGTAAGCTCTTTAATCCTTTTGACCCATTTTTTCATTCCATCAGTGATTATATTTTAGTTATATATTTTAGGCCTTATTTTCTAGGTATTCATCTATTATTCTATTTTCTTTTGATCTATGACCATCCAAGGGTTGATAATATAAGACGCATCTACTACATGAATAAGGTGGGTGATCTATGAATTGTCCCTCACGGTATCACCTTTCTATCAACCATTGTCATTGTGTGCATGCTAGTTCATCAGGTAATGCATCCTAAATTACTAATAATTTAATTTTAAATCATATAAATAATATATTAAGGCTCAAATCACACAACTTGACATCATTGTAGGTTGGTACCTCAATTCTAACCAACCCAAGTAGGGTGTGTTCTTTGTTATGACTTTAGTGAACCATGTTGGGATTACCTGAGACATTGTTCTGGTTCATTTGACTAGACATTTGGTAAATTAAGTATTTCATAATAATAATTAAAATAAAAATAATATATATAGTGATATCACCTAGAATTGGAAAATTCAATTTAATTGAGAATTGGTTACATGTCCTCATTTCACCTTTTAATGTATAATGAAAGAAAATAGAATGATCCTAATAAGTTGTAATTAGAATGTGTAATACATGGAATTAAATAAATTCTGATATATTAAATGTTTATAATTCCTATTACATATTAAACTTTTCATATATATAGGAATGTTATGAATTGGGATGGTCTTGTATTCCCTAATAGAATACCTTGAGAACTTAAGGGATTCTATTCAGATTTATTTAGCTGGTTCCCAAGGAAGATAACCTAATTGGAACAAGGTATTTATATATTAATAGATAAATGTTATGATATTGTAGGATCCCTACACATTCTCTCTATAAATAATAATTCCTTGGATATACTCCTTACATTCAACTTGATGTCTTTAGACACGCAGTGCCATGGATTCACCCCATTGGGATCAGTTATGCTTAGCCTGGTATTAAAATGGATGAGCTCCATGGACTCAGTTAGATTAATTTACAGTGGAATGACATGGGTGTACCCCTTGGATTAAACTCATACCCCTACTATCCATATCGCATGAGTTAATACTATTAGTTGGCTAATCCATTGAGGTAAAGGATTCCTTGGTTTCCCCTTAGATCCTCTATTATTATTAATTCTTCTTATTGTACTATTGACACCTGACATCTGATCTCATTATTAAAAACTAAATAATAATTAACTAATTAAATGAATTCTTGTTTAGAGATACTAGTTGAGGTTGAATAATGTATGGGTTGTTTATATTATATTTTTTACATTTGATATACTAGTACACTATTACAGTTTCTATCCACAAACTAGATTTTTATAGATGCTATTGGTGGTGGATGAAAGATTTATCTCACACCCTATATCGGATTATGTGGTCACCCAGGATGATTATATGATCTCAAGTGTAGACAAGGTTAATCATCCAACTTTGGACACTTAACATCTTGAATTTTATTGGAGCTTGATAGCATATGACTAAGATTGTTCTTCGGATGCTTTTATAGTTTTTCCATTTTTATTATTTGTTTATATCATTTGTTGTACTACTCCCATGATTCCATGTGTTCCATTTTTTCCTTTTTGTAGAGACATGTAATATTCTATTCTATATGATATAGTTTATGTATTATGATGATTATTCATTACATTGATGTGTATGCTTATTTTTTTGGCCATATTCATTGTTATTATTTTTTCTCTTTTTTTATTCATATTTCTCAGAATTGTGATCCACTCTAACATGTGGGAATAATATACCCATGGACATGCCATGGGCCCTCACTACAAGTCAAGAACTTCTGGTATACAGGGAGGAACACTTGAGGTCATGTGGCTATACAGGTTCGGTTACTTAGGAGTGAATTGGGTCCAAGATGCCACAAATTGTTATCATAGGGGTTTATTTTCTTCTCTAATTGTTTGAAAAATTTAGACAGGGTATTAGGAACAAGTCAAAACTTTTTTAGAAGTCGTTCCTGGGAGTAACTAAACCATGTTCAGGTAAAACACCAAGTTTTCTTGAAACAGGAAATTTTTGTTTTATATTTCTCCTATTAGAGTTGATATATTTTCACAGTTGGGTGATGCACATGAATGATGGTCTTTTTTATGGTTTATGAATATTCTAACATGGCTCGATATAGTGATGATAATTTCTAACTGCATCATCATAAACTACAAAAATAAAGGGTTATTAAAGGGGGTTGTTTTTTTATTATAGGGGGTCTTAAACCCCTCTAAAAACTGTATTGGTTGTTAACCATAATCGCCATTAAAGTGTCTTCCTACTTTGATTACGGAGGGTTGTGGGTAAGCACTATTAAAATGGATATCAATTTACTGGTAGTTATATTTGCGGGGGTTAAAACCCCCTCTAATGTCACTTGGAATCGATGCATTAGGGGTGGTTTTAATCACCCCAAATTGAAACTTCAATTTAGGGGTCGTTTTAATCACCCCTAATTGAAACTTCAATATTGGGGCAGTTAAAACTGCCCCTAATTGAATTTAAAAACCAATTCTTATGGGAACTTATCCAATAAACCTCCCCTAAACATTTTTTTAAAAATAATATTACTACCCCCACAGGGCCCCTATGACAAAATTATTATTATTATTATTATTATTATTATTATTATTACACATGTTTTTTAAACTATATAAGTATTTGTTGGTTTTAAAAATACTATACATTTTTCGTTTTTGATGATTTATATTATACATATATTTTACTAAATACATTTATATTTTATAATTACGTATATAATTATATAAATTTATATTATATCATGTATAAGCATATATACAAACATAGAAAAAAATACATTCTTATAATTGGAAATATATAATATAAATAAGTGTTATATATATATTTACTAAATTAATTTATAATTTATAGTACACTACTAAATATGTAAAATAATTATATAATATATATGAATTTATATATAATAAAATATTAATAATAAAATATATTTATAATTATATTGTATTTATTTATTTATTTATATCTTTTCTATATTATATATATTTGTATATATAGTATAATATAAATGTATTTATACAAAAATATATAATGAAAATGTATTTAATATATTATATGTATAATTTAAATCAAAATATAAATGAATAGTATTTATAAAACCGTATATAAATTTTATATATTTGAATATATATATTTTTAATTACATTTATGTTGTGTATACCAATATTTTTATATGTATACATTTGTTTATATGTATAAGTATTTATATATAGTATTTATATAATGTATTTGTATATATATCATTATAATATATTAAAATACATTTATGTAATGTTTTTATGTAATATATATATATATATATATATATATATGCACACACATTCACACATAAACATATATATTATAAAATTTGAATTTATATGAGACTTATTTTTTTTATTTTTCAAAAAAGGGTGTTCAAAACCACCTCTAATCAAACTGATTAGTGGAGGTTCAGGAACCCCCTTGAATTTATTTAATTAGATGGGGTAGACAACCCCGTCTAATCTAAGGTATTAGCAGCGGTACATGAACCCCCTCTAATTTAACAGATTAGAGGGGGCTGTGAACACCTAGTATTTATTTAAAAAAACAAATTCTAATATATATATATATAGCCTTTAAGATATAAATTAATATTTTATATACATATATAGCCTCTACAATCCAAACTAATATTATATATATTACACCTGTAAAATCCAACAGAACATATAGAGCCACTAATTATTAAATTAGCAGCCGTTTTGACATAACCACCTCTAAAATCCAACCAAATATTAAAAAAAAAAAATTTAAATATTTTAGAGGTTTTCAACCCCCACTAAATTTAGTGATTATAGGTAGTTGTGCATAACCCCCCCTCTAATTTATATATACAATGATTTTACAGGGGGTTGTGCATTATCCCCCCCCACTAAAATTCCACTCTAATCACCCTATTTTTTTGCAGTGATATGAACGTAGAAATTAACATTTAATTATTATGTCATTCCAAATAGATTTTTTTTCATACATTTACTGTGTTTCCTATGGTTGTTAATTAATTCATGGTTGTTATATAGGAATTTTCTACCTGTTCCTTCTATATTGATGTGAAATTGGTAGTTTAACATGTCATCATCTACCAGAATGGAAATTTTCTATATATATTGATAATGTCATATTAAATATACAATTTTAAACCATATAAGATTTTTAACCCTTATTATATGTGCTAGGATTTGGATATGATTATATTAGAACAAATTGTAATATGTAAACAGTATAGGCCTTCATAAATTGGAATGGGTAATTCATTATATCAAGACATCATATTTTAACCATTACATTTTGAGATTGAATGTAAGGGGGTTGGATTCAATTACGTGGGTGTTGATATCAGTTTATAAAGTTAATGGGCCTTTATAATCATGGTATGTAAATCCATTTAATTGAGTTTTGTATTATTAATATTAGAACATGTGTACATAAAATATAAACATTTAATTATAAATGAATCGGTTTCTAATAAATGGAGAGAAAAAGTGAAATATAAAGAGTGTATTCATACATAACATAAAATTAACCAACCATATACAGGAACCCTTATAATGAAAACATAAAAACATACCAATACCCTATCATTTTATGTGGGATGTCAGGGTAGTATGTTTAGTAGTGTCCCTTTTTATGTTTCACTAATTCTGCTATAGATCCAATCTTATTTGGTATCTAGTTATGAGGCATGTGATTAGAATTTGTATATCAATTCCACTAAGATGTCCTTGAGTTGTGCTCTAGGAGGGTAGTGACAATACTGCTCTAAAAATGGAGTTCCCTAAGCCACCAGTTTTATATTTAATAGATCCAACTGTGACACCACTAGTTATTCCAGAAATGGGAAATAATGATCATATATGATAGTGTTTCCTACACATGATGCAGTCTCTATAGGTATGTATATGTACTTCACCTATGATGCCTGATCATACTTGGGAGTTTCAACTGTAGCAGTATCTCATCTTCTCAAGGGATGATTTTACTTATACAACTCATCCATGTCTAGAAACAATGTTTTCTATCATAGAGCATCTGGAGATGACTCAATATATGAGGGTTAATCTTTCCACCTACATGTGTTGTGATTACTCCAAGCACTAGTGGGACATGATTACCCAAGATGGAAATTATCAGGGCTTAGTTTGGGTACACATTTAGACTGACTTCTATGGTTACTTATTCCCTCTAATACTGAGATCTGACTACGGTAGGGAATTCTAATACCTGGAGTAGGGTTCTATTTCCTTCATGGAATATTCATCATGTTTCACCAAGCATCAACTCATTTCATCATATATTATTGATAAAGATATATCACGATCTAGAATATTTGAGGATGGTCTTATTTATTCCATCCACATTTAATAGAATGTACCTCTCTACAATTTTTGAGATCATGAAACAAGTCCTTATCATCGAGCATAACTTTAGCGAAGTTGATAGTATATGGAACTGAGGGTCAGCAATGATAAAGAATAGTATTTTTATGGTGGTAAGAAGTGTATCCTTGAGTTTTCTCATAAAAGTTTTCCTAGATAAAGTTACTGGACTGGTTTCTCTATTGTATTCCATTAGTTTGGATGGAAGGGCTGTGTGAAGACACTATAATTCCCCGACCTCGGAATTCGAGAGCGGATGCATTATTTTGTTTCATTGGAATGATTATAAAGAATCAAATCTCGAAGGGCTGATCATTTTAGTAGTTCTATAAATACATATTACATACATGCTACCCATAATATATTGGTAAATAAAAAAATAAAAAATGATACATAATAAAATTATATAAACAGCATCCTTAAAACCCATTAAAAGGATTCCTTTTCATTACCTAGGGAAAGGAAACATAATAAGAGTTAGCTCAAAATCTCATTAAGGTTATGTAAAGTGGATTAAATAATGAATAAATTAGAATAAATCAACATGTAATGGTAAAAATCTGAGTACACAAGCCATTAAATTAAATGTATTAGGAATACTTAATATGGAATGGTAGATAACTAAAACACATTCCATTTAATTAATAATATGAAAATGAAACATAACCATAGAAATTATAACTAATTTAATAATCACATGTATTAAAAATTAATGAATACATAATTATTGAATTCATAACAATGGATATCTAAAAATTATCATTGAGGTTTCATTCTAGGAATAAAATACATTCAAGGATTCATGCCTAGAATCTAATACTCTTAATAATTCATTCCAATGATTTAATATTTTCAAGGCTTCAAGCTAATAATCTAATAAATGGGAAAGTCCTCAGCCAAAACCATGTATAGTGTTTTCCATAGAACTTGTTGATGCATTGAGGGGCTTAGTGGTTCCCTCCCATAATATATGTAATCCAAGGAATTCATCATATATTTAATAATACATTAAATTAATAAATGATGTGTCTTATAAAAAAATATCCATATTGAATAAATAATAAAAATTTATCAATAATTAATCAGTGTAGGAAAAGTCACTACATATTTTGTTGATATTGATGAATGGGAATACCAATGAAATATCAGGAAAATATATTCTTCAGAAAAAAAGTCTTTAAACCTTACAAAGTGTCCCATGCCTCTTCGAAATATTCAAATTATAATCTCCATGAAGGAGTAACATTAAATGAAACATAGAATATCATGATAATAATGATAATCATGATATAACATGTTAATGGTTAGTATATACACTATATAAAAATGAATTAGTTCATAACAACCAATAAGTCTCAATAGAATGTAAATTGATATAAAATCACTTACCTTCAATATGAATTGTCACATGTGTATTTATATTACAGAAAAATATAGTTATGTTAATTATTTATTTTATTCAGATCCTTTTTCACGTTTATTATTTCTTTTACATCACTTATTACAATTTTTTATACAACTACTTAAACAATTAAGTTTATGTTGGGTGTTTTGTCCATATTAAGTTTATATCTAAAAAATGACATTGGTGGGTCAAAAATTGTCCAAGGGATCATTATATAAACATCTTTAGAATAATAATAATAACATAATTATAATATTTATACATGAATTATACTTTTAAAATAAATCATGATATATGGTTGTGAAAAAATAAACCAATGTTACAATCATGGAGTTGGTAGGTTGCATGTACGTATGCGTAACGTTCAAATTTTTCAATGATAATTTTGGAAAGAAGGTAAGTAATATTATATATTTTTAAAATGATAATGATACAATAAATATATTTTTATTTAACCATATATAATTATATATATAATTCTTGTGATCTAAAAATAATCACATCATGTTGGGGAGGTAGTAGTCCATATGTTCACGAATGACGTTATCACTTTTTAGTGTGTGAAAATGGTAATAATGAAAATTATGTATTATATTTACCAAAATTTAATTAGTACATTAATATCATATATATTTCATTTATGTCACATAATTTTTATTTATACCATCCATATTACTTTCCATTTAGTTTTTGGATGTATCAAAACACTTTGAGGATGTGGTAGTCCACACATGAAAAAACAATGTTATAATATTTACAAAAAATGGAAAGTATAATGGTATATATTATTGAAAAATTAAAGGAGAAAAAAGACATAATAAATATCATATATATCATATATAAATAGTGTTTCTGTCATAAATCCCACCCATGTGTGGTGGTAATGGAAAAATGAAGAACATCATTTTATGAGGCGGTAGCTCACTATACTAAAGAACAATAATCTCATTACCCATTAGATTCATGTGTTTATAAGAGTAGGTAAAACCCTTAAGATAATATTATATCCTTATATTTGGGAAATTTTTGTTTTATGTAATAATGTATTAAGGATAAGTTATGGAGTGGAAAGAGAAATATGTCTAAAGATCTTGAGGAATGATGTTACCCTTTATTTGGGTAACTCATTCTATTTTTTTCCAAAAAACATACTTGGTTAAAATTATTCCCAAGGTGATGCTTCTATGTTAAAGGAAGGTATTTTGGGGATATATTTGGTAAGATCTTGATCTATCAAAATTGTCTTGAGAGGTGTGAGGTAGGGGAAGAGTGCTTTCCTTTTTATAGTGGAGGAGGAGTGGCTCTTGTAAATATCAAAATGTAAGCACTAATGGGAGGTATACCATACCTAATTTTCAAAAGAAATGAGAAAATAATGTATTAATGGGGAATAGTTTCAATTTAAATCTCCAACACAGAAAAATAAGTCCATTTTTATTATTTTTTCCCTTAACTTCTAGGATTCCCCAGTTTTATCATTTTAGTTTTTATTGAAGTATATTGTTGTCTAACATATGTAATTGGACCATTAAGACTAAATTAAAGTAAGATTTATTAGAAAATATAGAATCACTATATTAAAAATATTATAACTAATTTATGTAACAAAAATCCCACATGTATTGGAAATTAAATTTATGACAAACACATGTAACAGGTAAAAAACTACTTCAACCAAGGCCTTGAAAATATTGTTTTTACAATCTATGGGTAAATATGTTAATTATAAAATATTAGTTTTTCCATTAATATTACATATTATATATTTATTAACACATAAAAATCAGTTTCCGTATTATAAGATTTTAATTAATTTTAAATCATTTAATAAAATATCATTTATTGTAAAATAACATTAATGTCAATTTTAACATTAATTAATTATTTTTAATTTTAAAATATGAAATAAAATATTGGATTTAAAATATATTCAGTTAAAATATGGGTAACATGATATATTCATCTAAAAATTAAGATTAAAAAAAATAAATCAATCAATTTACTTCAATTTTAATATTTACAGTATCATTTATTTTAGTTAATTATTAACAAATTAGTCACTCCATTAGTGTTTCTTAAGAATAGTATGTAACTAAATATTCTCTGAAAATTAATGATAAATTACTCTAAAAAATAACTGGTTTATATTTAAAAAGGATATGTATTACCTAAAATATTATGTTTTTCCTATCTCAATGTTTTATAAATGTTATAGGTAAGGAATGTTCCTTTTTTTCCTTTTCCCTTAGTTAACATATTAGATAGGGAAATTTCATGAACATGTATCCCACTAACTCATAATATTTTAACCAATAGGAAAAATGGTTGAACTAGTGGAATCCAATGGCCTTTTTACAAGTTTCTATGATATTTTGGTGCTTAGGTTCATGTTTTAGTCCCTTATCACGCTTAAGTTTACCTTATTCACTGTAATTATTTTTAATTACTTTTACTCTACTTTTTGGAAAATAAGCTATATTGATATTATTAGTATAAAATATAATAATGATTAAAAAATTTATGATCATTTTTTCAAATTCAATTCACATTATCATATAAATTAATTTTAATACCAATCCCATAGATGTGGTGATGATGCTAGTTTTTAAAGTAAATACGTTCAAATGTTCAATAAGTCTTTATATCCATTTTTAATATAAAAATGATTTCAATGACCAAAAATGTATTAATATATATATATATATATATATAATTGATACATTGTTACATTAAGAACCAATTTAAAATATAATATGTCATTAATTGTTATATAAACTAAATGCCAGTTTTTATCAAAAATGTAGTATTTTCACTGTTCATCATAAAAGGAAGCTTCTTGTAAAAATAGAAAAAATTCCACCTATTCAAATTTTGACATTCCAGTTTAAAAAATAATTTTTATTTTGAAAAATAAAATTTATAAATTGGTAATAATTTTTTTTTAAAATAGGTTAACCATTAAAAGGTGGTAAAACTCAGGCTTCTGTGAAACGAAAGATAACTCAACGGTGTGTGTAGCATAATCTTAACATGGTGTTTAAAACAAAGAAAGGTAGAAACAAAATTAAATTTATTATAAAATGAAAATATAAAAAATTATTTGGTGTTACATTTTTCCCACCATAATTAAATTTAATCCTCATAATTTAAATTTTATCTTCATAATCAAGAATTTTATATTTGAAAGTATTATTGTGGAAAAAACCACATCATAAATAGGGTTCATAACACATTTTCTCAATATGAAGGAAATTTAAAAAGGGAAATTCTCCACAAAACTAGGATTTCAAATTGGATAATTTTAGTGAAAACCTAAACATGGAAGAGAAATATGACTACCATGTTCTGATAGAGAGTGATAGATAACTTGTTCAGCTGAAAGTTGTAGACTTCAAAACCATAAACGAGAGGTGTGAATAATATTCATTGATATCACCAAAAATTATGATAATTGGAAAACGTTTTTATTTGATATCCATTTAACTATAGTTTATATATTATTTGACTCGCTAAAGATATAAATAAAAATATGTTTCTATAAACACAATCTTATCCTTTTTTTCACCTTGAACTATTTATACTTCATCTCTTAGCATAGGTTTCATTATATGGGGAAGTAATACATTAACCTATAAAACCACATCCAAAGTACAAATTAAACCATTTCATAAATGGGTAACATCTAAAAAAGATCATTATCCAACACTTTATACTCATTTTCATTGATGTTAGTAGAATCCAATTTACATTATCCATATCAATCATATATTTATCAAAAAATTATTGTCTCATAATTTGGAACATATCACGGTTTATCGTTCCATAATCCAAGTGTTTTTCAATAATATTAACTTTCTACAGAATTACATTTCCTTGTACCATTCAATATATGATAGAAAATATTTCAAAAAAAATGTAATACTGTAAATTCCTTATATATTTCATAAATCACGTGATTAGAACATCATGAAAAAAATATTGTTACAAAATATTTTCTTATTTCCAAATACATAAGTACATTAATCATTACACTTTAGTTGTTTCAATAAAATATTATTAACCTTGATCCCTTAGCTTCTTCTAGGGTATATTCTCTTGGCTCTTGGATAATTCATTTTCATAATGCCCCATATCCTTTCAATTGGAGCATTGGACATTAGAAAATTATATCATGTCATTGGAATCATAACCATGGTGGCCTTTTTTCCCACACATAAATCAAACTCTTTTCCTTTATAAGCATGTACTAAGGTGTTTCCTTCCACAAGTATCACTTATTGGAAAATCTTTCTTTCCATTTTTTGAATTATCCAGATTTTCCCTATTATCATCTTATTTTCTTGCTTCCCTTTGATGTGGTAAACATTGTGAATTATTTCTCAGTCTTGACAACAAATAAACCTATTTCATTATATGAAGAAAATTTTTGAGGCACTACTGAACATTAGAGACTTGGATTAATAACTTTAAATATATTTTCATTTTTGAATTACATGTTTGTATGTAATTAGTAGCACAACTTCCTAACATTATAAAGGTAGCTTCATACCCTACACCACTTTCTTCCTCCTTTTTCTTTAAACTAAGGAACTTTCTTCTATTCTCAATTTATTTCTCATGAGGGAAGTACATATTGAATGATTTCTCAATATAATATTTCCAATCCATGAGTTATATCTCCTCTACTTCCACAGTATTTTGGATCAATGACCACCACTGATCCACATTGTCTCTGACACAATACACTACAAGTGTAACCTTTTTCTGTTAATAACCTCTCAACACCATAAATATCTTCTCCAAATACTTAATCCATTTATCAGATGTAATTAGATAAGTATTCCCACTAAAGGATGGATGTATTTATCACATAAAGCTATCCAACATAGGAGAGTCTCATTTTGGAACAGGTTGCTCCATCCAGAAAAGGTTATGTATCCTAAATTGATTAAGATTCCCCAATATACAATAATATAATCATTTCTAGTACCATCTACATTGACTTTCTTAGTAGGGAAACCTCTACACAGACCATGAGTGTTGATACACATCTTCCTTACAGGATTCATTTCAAGACAATAGAATATACTAGATTCCCTCATAAAATTATTAAATTTGTATAATTAAAAATATGATGTATCACATAACAAAAATTGAAAAACATTTTCATAGCTAGTCTCAAAATCATAAATATTATTTATTTGGGGATATACATAAATCCATAATAATGGTTTGTAATGAAAATGTGAATTATCCTAAGAATATCCCCTAGTATTGTCAAACCATGTGCATAGTGAGGCCTATTTTCATGTACAAGGTTATGTCGAGTTAGGCCAGACACACCATGTACGAGTTGTTACTCCCAAGAACATCTATTCTAGAACCATTCCTACTTGTAGTATCCCAAAATGGATGTACTACAAGGAATATCCACATAATATCTACCTTACAAAAATTCTAGGATATTCTAGTATACTTATCCTCAATGTATATCTTAGGGTAGTCATCTCTAATCTATGTTCTATAAATCTAGCTTCCATGTTTATTACTAAACATCCTTTTATAAAAAAAGTAATGCACTGACCCTAGAATCTATAAGCCAATGTATTATTTTATTACATTGTAATAATTACATGGAATAAAATCCTGAAGGATTCATTATTTTAGTAGTTTTGGAATGAAAAATTACATAATTGATACCCATAATATATTGGAAACATAAAATATAAACCTGATACATAGTAAAATGAAATAATAAACATCCTTGAAACACATTCAAATATTTCCTCTTCATAACATGTTGAAAGGAAACATAATAAGGGGAGATCATATTCTTAATATGGGTAAGTGAAGTGGAATAAATAATGAATCAGTGAGAATAAATTAACATGGAAAGGTAAATAACATATAACACATTCTATTCAAATAACTGGATGAGGAATAATCAATATGGGAAGGTAGATAACTGAAACACATTCCATTTAATCAATAATTAGATAATGAAACTTAACCATTGAAATTATAACTATTTTAATAATCACATATATTAACAATAATTGAATACATAATGATGGAATTCAAGACTATGGATATATAAAACATATCCTTGAGTCTTTATGCCAAGAATCTAAAACTTTTGATTCTTCATGACCAGAATCTAACACTGTCAAGGCTTCATGAAAAAAATATAATACTATCAAGGATTAATTCTAATAATCTAATAAATGGGTATGTCCTAAACCAGAATAATTTCTAGTTTCTCCCATTAAACATACCAATACCTTGAGGGGCTATAGTGGGTCCCTCCCATCACATACAAAATACAATGCATTCCTCATATGATTAATATTAAATTTAATTAATAAATGAAGTGAAATTTCGTAAAATATCTATATTGAATATGTAATATGGATTTATCAATAATTCCCCAGTGGAAGAAAATTAACAACATTTTTTTGTTGATTTTGATGAATAGAAATACCATTGAATGATCAGTAAAAACATTCTTGGGGAAAATAATCTTAATATCCCAAAATGCCTCATACCACTTTGAAACATTTTAAACATAATACTCATGTAGGGTAAAACTTAAATGAAACTCATAATACCATGAAAATAATAGGATTCATGAATAACTTTTCAAAGGGTAGTATATACACCTTATAAATGTGAATTGGGGTTTAACAATAAATAATTCTCAATGTAATGTAAATTGAAATGAAATAACTTACCTTGATTTTGACTTTTCATGTGTGTATTTATATTCATGAATAATAAACATATTTTAATTATTAAATTTATTTATAAATGTCTAAATTTTTATTATTAATTTTACATCACTTATTACAATGTTTCATACAACTACTTAAATAATTATGTTTATGATGGGTGTTTTGACGAAATTCGGGTTTTGTGTCAAAAAAAACATTGTTTGGTAAAATATGTTCAAAGTGGTCATTATATAAACATATCCATAATAATAATGAAATAAATATCATATTAATACATTAAATGTAATTTTAAAACCAATCATTAGAGGTGGTTATGAAAAATGAGCCAATGTTACAATCTTGCAGACGGTAGGCCATACATACGCAAAAGTAACATTCTTATTTTTTTATTATCATTATGGAATGAAGGTACATAACATTATATATTTCTAGAATGATAATTTATTCATAAATTATATTTTTTTAATTCAAATTTACTTATATATATAATTATTTTTATGTAAAAGGAATCACATCGCATCGGGGAGGCAGTCGTTTGCACGTCCACAAACGACGTTATCGCTTTTTAGTGGGTAAAAAGGGTAATAAAGAAAATGATTTATTATATTTACATAATGATAATTGTGTAAAAAATTTAATATATATTAAATTTATTTCACATATTTTTAATCAGTACAATCCTTAGTACATTACATGTCGTGTTTGTACGTATCACATCACTTTGGGGAGGTGGTAGTCCACACTTCCACAAACGATGTTATCGTATTTACACAAAATAAAATGTATAGATTTTTTTTATTATAAAATAATTTAATAATCATAAAGGAATAATAAATATCATATATAAATAGTGTTTTAATGATAATTCCAACCCATTTTTAGTGGTAAAGAAAAAACAAACAACTTTGTTTTGTAAGGTGGTAGATCACTGTACACAAGAATGGAAAGTTTGTTGCCCATTAGATGGAATTGTGTGTAATTGGAATTTTAACCCTTAACATTAAAATATATTAGTTTATATAGGATACTAAATTTTATATAATCATGTTATAAGGATAATTGAAAAAGTGGAAAGATAAATAAAACTATATAGCTTGAGGAAGGATGTTACCTCTTATTCAGGTAACTCCTTTTGGTTTCCTCCAAGGAGATTCTGTGGTTAGATTTATGCCCAAAATGAGGATTCTAGGTTTAGGTGCAGGATTTTTAGGTCCTATTTGGGTAGATCTTTGTTGATCCAAGGTGGCTTGAGAGGTGTGATGTAACACCCCTGAAAAAGTGAGACTTAAAAGGCTAAATGTTACTACCCTTGTCAACAAGGTGCACCTTTATTTTTGAGAGCCTATCTGATTAGAACTCCACAGTTAAGAAATCTTTTCCTGGAGTAGTAACCAGGATGGGTGAACTTCTGGAAAGTTTCCTAGGGTGTGTATGAGTGAGGACAAAACACACTGAAAGAACATGTGTTGGCCTGTGGGGATAGTCATTAGTCTAATAAGCGTCCCTAGTGAGTAATAGCCTATGGTTTGCTGGAAAGGCAACCAAGGTATTACAGGAGACCCATGGGGTCAGATAAAAATGTTCATGGCCTGGGTAGGCGTGTCATGACATATGGTATCATAGCCAATACCCAGCCGGAAGTGCTTAGGCACTTCCTGGGTTTGAGGTTTGGGGTCCAGAACAAGGGCGTTGTGCTTTCAAGGGGTGGATAATCTAACACCCCTGAAAAAGTGAGACTTAAAAGGATAAATGTTACTAACCATGTCAATAGGGTGCAACTTTCTTTTCGGGAGCCTATCTGATTAAAACTCCATGGTTAAGCATGCTTGGCCTGGAGTAGTAACCTGGATGGGTGACCTTCTCGAACGTTTCCCAGGTTGTGTGTGAGTGAGGAAAAAACACACTGAAAGAACATGTGTTGGCCTATGGGGACAATCATTAGTCTAATAATAGACCCTAGTGAGTAATAGCTTATAGTGCCCTGGGAAGGCAACCAAGGTATTACAGGAGACCCAAGGGGTCAGATGACAAGGTTCATGGCCTGAGGAGGCGGGACGTGACATGTGAGGAAGGGGAAGAGTTCTTTCCTTTTTATAGTGGAGGAGGAGGGAAATTCTTGTAAATATCAAAAGGTAAGAACTAATGGGAGATATCCCTTACCACATGTGCTTCCAAAATAGAAAAATAAAGGATTAAAGGGTAATAATGGGCAATAAAATCCTCCAATATGAAAATTTATGTCCATTTTCAATATTTTTTTTGTAAATTCTATGATTCCCCAATTTTACTAATTTGGTTTTTATTAAAGTATATAGTTTTCTAACCATAGTAATTTAACCATTAATTATTATAAAATATATACCCAAGGTATTAAAAATATTATATCTAATTAATAGAATAAAAAACATGTTTTTTGTAAATTAATTCTAAAACAAACGCATGTAACGTTCAAAAACACTACATTAATCAGAACCGTCTTAATATTGTTTTAATGATATATGGGTCAATATGTTACTTATAAAATATCAATTGGTACATTAATAGAATATATTTAATATTTATTAACTATTAAGAAACACTTTGATGAATATAAAATTTTAATTATTTTTAAATCATTTAATAAAATATCTTTTATTTGTAAAATTACATTAATGTCAATTTTGACATTAATTATGTAATTTTAATTAAAACAAAACAATACAATATTGGATTAAAAATTTATTAATTTAGTAGTTATTTAACATGATATATTCATAGAAAAATATAATTAAATTCAATAATTCCATCAATTCAATTAACATTTAATATTTATCGTATCATTTATTTTAGATAATTATTATCTAAATAATAACTATGTTGGCGTTTCTTGAGAATTTTAGGTAACTATTTCATATCTAAAAATTAATGTTAAATTATTTTGATAAAAATTACCCATCTATCTTTATAAAGGATATTTATAACTGAAAATAATATTATTTTTTCCATATCTCTTTGTTTTATTATTGTTAAAGGTGATGAAGGTTCATTATTTTCCTTTTTCCTTACATAACTTATCATATCAAAAAATTTCTTCAACAACTATCCCACTAACTCATAAAATCATATACAAGGAGGTATATGGAAGAAATATTGGTAGCCAATGTCCTTTGAAAAATGGTATAGGGCATTCTTTCCTTTATGTTTAAGGTTTAGTCTCATATTGACCTTAATTTTACTTTAATTGTTATCATTAATTGTAATTAATTTTACTAATATCTGTGGTCAGAAAATAAGTTGATATTTTTAAAATAAAAATATCTTACTGATTACAACCATGTATGTCTGTTTTTCCAAATTCAATTCATAAAAGCGACTAAATTAAGTTTCACACCAATCCCACCGACGTGGCGATAAAGCGGGGTTTTTTAAGTAAATACATTCACAAGTTCAATATGTCCTTATATCCAATTTTAACATAAAAATGATTACAATGAATTAAATTTGATATATATATATATATAATTTATGTATTCTAAATTTAATAAATAAATAAAAATATAATTTACCATTAATAATTATTTAAATAAAAAGGCAGTTGTTAACTAAAATGTGGTATTTTCACTATTTATCAATATTGAAACTTCTCATAAAAATTCCAAAAAATCACCGTAAACTAATTTTAAAATTATGAATAAAATAATGATCATTATTTCTAAAATTAAAATCAATAAAAGTGTTAAAATTTATTTTTTAAATAGATTCTCCATTAAAAGGCGGCAGAAGTCAGTCTTGCGTGTAACACAAGTTAACTTAGTGTTTTGCGTAGTGTAAACATAACTTGGTGTTGTGTATAAATAAATATTGAGAAAATTATTCTAATATAAAAATATATTAATGTTTTTGGATGTTACATACATAGCGTGATAGAGACCCACTCGAGTGTCATGCTTGTGGCCTAATGGGTCATCTTTAGAGGTTTTGGTGGACCGTTGGACCTGTTTCCATTGGAAGAGGACCCACACCAACTGTAACTTTAGTTGGAGGATTAGTGGATCCAAATCAAGTCGGAATTTGGAGTAGTACCATCGAAATACTTTGATTTGGGAGTCTTGGGCAAGGTAAACAGACTTTTTATTTTCAGTTCCAATAGATCATACTTTCTCAAGGAAGTCCAATTGTGGCTGAGGGACATGGACCATGTTAGATGAATATATTAAAACCGATAATAGAGGATTAGAGTGTAGGACCATCTATTATATGATTTAAAATTATTATAGCCTCTAATATCATATCTTATTTATTCGATATATGTACCTTTCACTCTTTTACCAGCGTATAGATAGTTAAAATTCTTAGCCTTAAAATTTTATATTTTTGTGGGGTGATGAAATTGGGAACTCCATGGGATTTATGGTTAGAGGGTATAGACCATTTAAAGGACCACCCTCTTGATATCATCTACTACCTTTATTTGTGGAACTTCATTTTCATTTAGATAATAGGTTTCAATTTCATTCATTGACTGGATTGGATCATGACTTTTCATGCCCGCCTTGACAATTATCACCAAAGGGTGACATTAATATTACTCAAGTGTGGTAGATATATACATAATAGAAATATGTATGTCCCAACCAATAGAGAATGACTAGAGAATCATTGGTTGGGTGGTGTGACAACCCATATTTCCAACATTTTCAAGGATGATTGGATGATGCGTAAGATATATTTTCCTCTGATGGTATATCATTTTATAGAAATTTTCTCAGATGAATATTTTGTACTACCACCTGAGAGAAAGGTAGTGCTTAAAATTGATCTTATTTTAGGAGTATCTCTAGTATATATTCCTCTATACATTATGGAAATTATTTAGTTCAAGGGGATCAATAGATAGTTTGAGGGTTTAGAATATTAGGTTTTAATTTTACCCAATACTTCTCATTGGGATTTTCCTATTCTTTTCACTGAGAGGGAGGATGGAAACCTCATAATTTTTATGTATTACCAAGGATTAAACAAGACTACAATTAAAAACTGGTATACTCTACCGCAATAGATGATCTCTTTGAATAGATCTGTGGAGCTAGAGTGTTCTCAAATATCATCCTAAGATAGGGTTGTCATTAGGTGTTATTCAATATTTTAAATATACCATGTACAAATTTTCAAAGTCATTATGGTTTATAGGAGTACTGGTTATTCTATTTGATCTTATAAATGTTCCAACTATATTCATGGCCTTGATGAATAAGGTTTTCTACCACTACATGGATTCCATTAACATAGTTTTTCTAGATATAATCATGGAGTATTCTCATATGGAATGTGATTACTCCAAACATATTGGGATCATTTATAATACACTAATAAAGAATCATCTATATTAAAATCTCAAAATGTGCCACTTCTAAATAAACAAGGATCAATTACTGGGTCATATTATCTTCGAATGAGGAGTATCAGTTGTGCTAGATAATTTGAGTGCTATTTTTTCGTAGGATCATCCCATGAATGTGTTATATGTGTTGTATATTTGGGCTATATGAATATTATCATAATTTAATATAAGACATATTATTTCTTGAGGAACCTCTTATTGGTCTAAATAATAAGATTGTGAAGTTATTATGGTATGAAGGATGTAACAAAGTCTTTTCTGGAGATGAAAGGAAGTATTACTTTAGCACTGATCATGATTATTCTTGATCCTGGATGATTCTATACAGTGTTCTATGGTGAATCAAGCATAGGGATGGGTATATTAATGATGCAATATAATTGATTCGTTACACACATGTTTCCATAGTTGAGACCTCGTGAGTGCAATTACCTGCCTCATGACCTCATGCTTGCATTGGTCATTATGACTTGTGTTACTGGAGGCATTATCTCTTCGTAGAGTTCATTGTGATGTTTACGAACCACAAGAGACTCAAATATATCTTAGCATAGCATTACTTGAATCTTTGATAGTAAATTTGGGTTGAATACCATCAGTATTTTAACTTTCAGAATTTCTATATGCTTGGAAAGAGTAACGAAATATCTAACGTGCTGAGATGGAAAAATTAGGCACAAGATGCTCAAGAATCCAATGATCAATGGGAGTTAATGTAACTGTATTATAAGATGCATCTAAAGTTAAAATAGATCCATGAGTGGAATATGCTTAAAACCGTAGAATTTAGCTATTTAATTAATGGGTAGGGTAAAGAAAAGGAAGTTATCATTTCCTAATGTTTTGGTCTTATAAGAAACTATTTTAGGTGAGTACCCACCTCTATATTGGTTTATCTATTGAAATTTCATCTTTCTTATACACTGGAATATCTAGGTTTCTATATACGTGCAAGCAGAGATTATATGAATATTTCTTGCTTCTTACTAAAATGTTCACCTAGGTATCTCCAAGACGTATCATGATATGCATCTCTAGTGTTGGTGGCCTAGAATTAAATGTAATATCACAGGTTTTATCACTAGTTGTTCCACCTATCAGAGGGTGAATGTGGACCACCAGTGTATAATTTTCTTGTTATAGCCCTTAAAATTTTGAGAATGGAAATGGGATGATGTTGTTATGTATTTATGACTATTTAACATGGTTTTTTCAAGGTAGAGTCATGGATTGGGTAGTTATAAACATAATGAATAAGGTAGACCACTTACATTCTATTAGGGAGACCTTCTTTGTGGGTGATTTTGGTCGACTCTATATCTGTGAAATTATACTCCTATATGAGGTCCCTCGTACAATTGTTTTAGATAGCGATACTCATTTCACATTAAGGTTCTGCAAAGGGTTAACTAAATCCTTAGGTAAATAGGTTCTTCTGAGAATATATTTTTACCACCATACTAAAGGCCAATCAAAACACACTATTCAAGTGTTTTAGGATATGCTCTGAGTATGCGTCCTTGGATTTGGTGGGGGGTTTGAGAAACATATAACCCACATCAAGTTTTCCTATAATATTATCTTTCAAGAAAACATTCATATGGATTCATATAAGGCATTATATTCATGGTCATTTCATTCATCTATGTGCTAGCTAGAGGCAGGGGAGGTAGTTCTACTAGGTCCTCATCTCGAGCAGGAGACTATGAAATGGGTGCAATTTATTATAAAGTGTTTGGATGCTAATCAGTCTCAACATAAATTTTATGTTTATCATCCTCGATGACCTATGGAGTAGGATGTCACTAGTCGTGTCTTCTTACGGGAATCATCTAGGCTTTGGAATAGGTAGATACATAGGCAAGGAAAAGTTTTACCTCATTTTGTTGGTCCTTTTGAAATCCATTAGAGAGATGAGATGGAAGCCTATAGGTTTTTTTACCTTATAGGTACCATGTCATATATGATGTCTTTCATGTTTCACTACTTAGTCATTAGCATTCCGGACCATATCATACTTTTGATCCTAAGGATTTTGAATTAGATGTCGATACTTCTTTTTTGGAGTATCCCATACACATCATTGATCATAGCATTAAGTATCTCCAAGTAAGGTATATCTCTTTAGTATGGGTGCTATGGAAGAATGTTCTTGTACATGATGAGGCATGGGAGTGGGAGGTAGATGTACATTATCAGTGGAAAGATTTATTCTCATATGAAGTTCCACCACCATGAAATAAAATCATAGTGATGAGTTTCATTAATGGGGGAAGACTATAAGGACCCATTATTTCATAAAGGTATAGAACCATTTAATCCTTATTTGAATCCTTGATTTTATTCTTTTAGTGGTGCGTATGGTTTGAGGAAGATTTCAGGAGAATATGGGGATTATTTAGAGCTTAGAGCATGGGACAATTGATGAAAAAACCAAGCCTCCTGGTTAGTAGAAATAACTCAACCCCACATTCATGGTTAGATAAACTATATGATGTACTTTAGGGCTCTACATAGGGGAGAACATGGGTTACAAATGGTTTTTCTAACTATTTTCTACAACCCATGCTGGGTTTGTTTCTTGGTCAGAGGGGTACCCACGAGGAGGGAACAGTTAGGAAAAACTTGATCCCTAACCATTTGGGCCATTTTCCTAGGATAGTTGTTGTCATATGGTTGATGTACGGTATATAAAACCATAATTCCAAACCATGAGCACCTTTAAAAAATGGGTGATTTGTCTCTTTTTCCCTTACCTCTTTATAAACCCACACCCATTCATATTTATTTCCCCTATACAGTACCCATATCCCTCTCATGATAGAATCTTTGAAGTCTCCATCAACTATGATTTTAAGTTGTTTCTCCTTATAACATCTTATTTGACCTTCATTTGTCAACTTTGATAGTCGCTTGTAATATGTCCACTCTTTTATCTCCTTTCATCATCTGTTTTTCCATCAACAAGAATATTTTTGTGTGAGATCTTCTGCCCTATTTTTTGGGAGTTTTTCTATTCATCATTTTTCTTCAAATACATTAAAATACAAGGGATGATAATGGATTATTAATATACTATAGGTATAAGGTATGTGTTCTATGAATTTTTCAACATGGTCATGCATTTTTATAAACATTTTCATTGTGTGCATGACAATTTAACCCCGAATTTACTGTATAATTATTAAGGCTTAAATTTAAATAATTTAAATTATATTTGAAGGCCCTAATGACAATAGTTGACATCATTAGTGGTTGATACATCATTATTAACAACATTGAGTATGGTGAGTTCTTTGTTATGACTTTAGTGACCCATGTCGGGATTACATAAGACACAATTCATAAGTATTTTACTTAGACATTGGTAATGTAAGTGTTTAATCTTAATAATTTAATCATTAAATTATTAAATGGAATATATATAAATATATCTCTTGGCCTTGGAAAATTAAATTTAATTGAGAATTGGTTGCATGTCCTTATTTCACATTATCCTGTATGATCAAAGGTGATGGAATGAACCTAATGAGTTTTAATTTTCATAAGTATTACATGTACTTAAAATAATGATGATATATTAAAGTTGTATGGTGAATATTTTATATTGACTGTCTTTATCTTTTTATGTATGGTTATATGTCAACCACCTCTGTATTCCCAATGGAATAATATAAGCACTCATATGACGCTAATCCAATTCATTAAGCTGGTTTCCAAGGGAGATACCCACCTTGGAACATGGTATTTTTCTATTAGTGTATTCGTGAAATGATGTCATATGATCTATATAGTTTATCTATGGGTGTTATAATGAATTTTATACACTCCTTGGATACATCATCATGTCTACAGACATGTGGTTCCATGGATTCACCCCATTATCCCTATCCATGCTTATCCTGAGATTACAATGGATGAGCTCTATGGAATTAGTTATATTATTTTTCTATGTATTTACTTTGTTGTAACCATTTAATTACACTCAACCCCCTTATATCCAGGCTACATGTGGTACCACTATGAGTTGGATCGACCCCTATGGTCAAATATTTCAAGATTTCACCTTAGATCCTCTATTATTGTTAATTCCTCTTACAGAATTGTCAACACCTTTAAATATGATCTGATTGTTATAAAGTGAACCATAATTAAAAAATTAAATGAATTCATATTTATATATACAAGATTTTACTGAATAAGGTATGATTTATTTATATTCTACTATTTTTTAATACACATGCACACTGTTATAGTTTATATTCATAGACTTGATTTATATACCTGAAAGTGGTGGTGTCCTATTAAGATTTATCTCACAACCTATCCAGGAAACAATGATTTTCTATGGAAACTATATTATAGTTGGTGTGGAAAAGGGGAAACATACCTCTTGGGAAATATGAACTCTTTATTTTGGTTGGGAGCTTGGTAGTAGATGACTGAGTTGGTTCTCTAAATGTTTGCATCGTTTTTTCCATTTTAAATTAATTTCTATATCATGCATTATAATATTATCTTAATTCCATGTATGATTATTTTACCCTTTTGTAGATACATTACATATTCTATTTTATATTATTTTTTTACATCTTATGATGATTTTTTTTTTCATTGATGCTTATTCAAATTTCTTCCACCTTATTCATTAATATTATGATTCTTATATTTATTTATCTTTCTCACCAATATTATCCACTCTGACCTAAGATAATAGTATCTCTCTAGACATAAACATTGACCTCTCAACTTTTTGGTATCCTCCGGCATATGGGGAGGTGAACTTGAGGCCATGTGGCCAATTGTGTTTGGTTACCCAGGATTGAACTAGGTCTGGGACGTCACACATGTTATAACTATAACAAATCTTGATGGGGAAGGGAGTTTCCCTCTCTTTGTATTCTTGAATCCACAACACAATCCAATAATTTAATATTAATAACAAAAAATTAAAATAACAAGATATAGAAACCAATAAATTCTAAACACTTCTTTTTAAAAATTCAGGTGTGGGACGAAATATTATTTTCATGAATTTTAATATTTTATAAATAGTTTTTTATTAAATTTATATGTTTAACATTTTATAGGAGGTAGGTGATTCTATAAATATAACCATATGAAAAATTCATAATCTCATTAAGGATACAACTTCACAATGATGAAAACATGCCATCCCAATGATCACATGGTTTCCATGTTAAGAGTCATAATGATTCATAGATTATGCTTCATCATGGGACATCTTGTTTAAAAAAATCCATTATAAATTAATTTAAAATCTCAATAAAAAACATTAGAAATTTACATCGTCACTTCAATAAAAACATTTAATAAACAAGGAAATCACAAACAAAAATCTGTATATATAAGTAATTTTTCCAGGGATCATTATGCTTATTATTTAAATAAATCTTACATGCATATAAATTCAAGGTAAATCCACACAAGTTTTATGAAACAAATTAGGATTTTAATACATAAACTAAACATTTTTTCTTTAAGGAAACATTATTCTAACAGAAAAAATTGTACATGGTTTGTTCACATGCATCATCTTATCCATGCCCAAATCAAACATTTCATACACATTTTATCATGTCAAAATCATTATTTAAAATTTCAACAAGATTATTCCTTTGGATAAAAAAATAATTCACCACTTATAGTATCACTATATGTTATACATTACATGTTCAAAATAAAAGTATTTAAACATTTAATCACTCAATAAAACAAGCTTATATAATGGAATAAAGGTAACATGATTTTAATTCCGTATTTAAATACAATAATATCATTGCACAACATTATTTAATATTCTAAATACCGCATATTAGACATGTAAAACACTCAATATTTAAAAACTATAAATTTCAAAATAACCACACAAGTTTTTTAAACTTTATACATTCTCCGAAAAAACCACTCATTTCTTAACATATGAGTCACAGTTTTTTCAATGCTATAATTTTTTTTATTCTTAAAAATAATAGGCCCATTGATGTAAATAATTTTCAGACTCTGCGTGTTACCAAAGAAAATTCTTATCATTTTCAAAAAAAATTATAAAAAATGTATAGCCTTACAATGATCCCCTATCACATCAATGGCCCATATCATAGGAAGAAATGTAAGACATTTCATGAAATTAATATTTATGATGTTCAATATAAATGTATAAACAATCTATTATTGAAATGATCATAACCATGATTGGATGGTGAGACATAATTTTTGTTTTGAAATGATTTCAAAATTATAATGGTTGTCACTCATCATGTTTATCACTTTCCAAAATATAGAAACAAATAACACAAAATTTCTTACCATGTAATAAATTTACAGGCCAATATTACATCATATAAATGGAATAATACTAAAAACATGCAGTCATTTCAAAAAAGAAGATAAAATTATTCAGGTCAATGTATTCAAATTTATATTATTTAAAAATAATCAAGTTGGCCATTTTTTAAGAATTAAAAAATCAAAATAACCAAAATAAATTATTATAAATCCATGAAAATTTCTTGTGATATGTCACGAATGAAAAAAAAGTATAGAATAATAACTTCCATGGGAACCAAAATACATCTATGCATGGCTTCAAAATATTTTGATTTAGAATTTCAGTATAAAATCTACTTAAGGGAACTTTTTTTATAATGGTTCTCAAAATTCATCAATGATTTTTAAAAAAATACATTAAATATTCTTATGTAAATATTATGAAAATTCATAAAATAGGTTAACATGATATAGTTTTTAATAATGGGTGAAATTAAATGTATAATGAATCATAATATAACATGGAAGTGAATAACCATTTGAATATCAATGTGGTTTCAAAAAAATAGTTCATGTAATATAATAACCAATTTAAACATTTCTTTCATGTTATATGAGTTGTTCAACAATGAATAATGGTTAATTAACTACTACATAACATGTATTGATAGAGAAATGTACAAAAAATTTAAAATTTAAATACTAATTAATTTAATTACCATTATGCACATACCTCCCTATAATTTCTACACTGAATCAGTTTCACCTTCACCAAAAATTGTTCAGTAGTATGTCAAAGTCATCGTTTCATACTATAGAAGGCCCCAAAATGTCTATGTATTGTTTAGTCTCTGATTCCACACCTATCATAGGGTGTGGTAAAAAAAAATTTCTAAATTGTTTTCTAGTGGAGAATAGTGGCTGACCAAGTTCATATCACTTGAGGAGCTTCATAGTTATCTACCTGATTAATGTAATTAACCTAAAAAACTTCTTTTTAGTTTATTTATTTATTCTATTAAAGTAAAGGGATTTAAATAAAATAATAAAGTGTAAATATAAAACAAACATGAGATCTCAGAATGTCATTATTAATAATGAACATGGTCTTTGTGGGTTGGATTATGGGTTCCATAATTCTCCTCATTAGTGTTTAAATTTATTTTGGCAGTTTAATTATGAAATATCATTCTTAATATACTATTATACTATTTATTGATTGTGGAATATTGAACTCCATTTCAAAAACAAATTCCAACTCCTCTTATATTCATGTTTGATGGAACACCTCAATCGAGAATGTGAAACCTTATGGGGATTGACTCCAACATATATCATTTCATCCACTAAATGGATTAACTCCATCACATGATGATCTTATGTTTAGTATAAGTGAAGGAATTTTTTTTACAAAATATTATAACTGAGTTTGAGTTCAGTGTCTTGGTAAGAAATTTACAAACTCATACACTTCACTCTTTCTCTACAAAAATATAAATAAAACATATGAATTTAAGCACACAATGAATGGAACACAACTTAATTCTCCTAGTCCAATCCTAATGTTAGCCCATCGTTATTGAGGGGTAGATATAATAATGGTGGAATGAAATAAAAGAAGAAGAATAGAATATATTAAATAAAATAAAAAAGAATAGGGATGATGGAGTATCAAATAGATATATATATATATATATAATAAAAACAAACAAAATAAAATAAAATAAAGTAAGCAAAACCAAGAAATGATATAAAAATATAAACAATGAACAAAGTGGGAGAAGAAACAAAATAAAATAGAACTGAGATTAAGAAAAATTAAGTGGAAAGAATGTTTTAAATAAGAAGAATAATAATAATGATAAGAAAATGGGTTAAACACATTATAAAAAAATTTCATGCATTCTATTTAAGAAAAAAATTAATAATTACCCAAAGAACACAAATAAATAATAAAAAAATGAAATAGAAGACCAGGGGGAATTGTGCGACCTCTAAAGTGGCCTTCTTTATGAGTATGAAATCGAATCCCCCATTTGACAGTGGAAAGAGTTATTTTTATAAGAAAGGGAGTATCATATTTTTCATATCCTTCTCATGTATTAAAATAATTCATCCTTGAGATATGTAGTTCTTCAAAGATACACCTGAGGATCTCATATGTATCCTTATTTTTCTGGGAAGATATCCACATGGGGTAGCGTTTGTGGATCGCATAGCCATATCCTTCGGATTTGAATGGTTGGAGTCCATGTGGAATTACCATTAATGGGATACAGAAGTGAAGTAGTGCCCTTAGTGGACATGGTAGGTGTGGCAGCACACTTCATTAAGCTCCTCCTTTATCTGGCCTTTGAAGTGGTTGTATAAAGACTCGAGATGGTATTCATTGAGAATAGAATATGAATTATAGGTAATTACGTGGTGATAAGGGGTTTGACAGGGGAGGATGAGTCAATATCAAGATTTGTGTAATGGTGTTAATGGAGTTCTGGCATGTTGCAGTGGTGGTAGTCGAAGATAATGTGTATAGAAGGTGGCATAGTATAGTGATGTGCGGTTCCCAAGTGCGGTTGAGCCACAAAGGAGTGGAATGCCATTTTTATTTTAAAAATAAATATTAACCCCTGATACTTCTCCCATATCATAACTGAAGTAAGAGTGAAAATTCATTTATAATAAAAATCATGATGCAACCAGCATTTAATCCCACACAATATGGGATCCCAGAAACACTCACATACAAATGCCATGGGAAATGTCGAACCACCTATCCCATGCAGGCCATGGCTCAACCTATGCACATTGTTAATTTATAGGTTCTCTTCTACTCATCAGCCCAAAAGTGATATCCTGGTGCCCTTCATGACAAGTTGTCCCTACATAAGTTTGGTTATGTGAATGTAATACTTTAGTTAAGGGCTTTCTGAGGCTTGGAAAAAAAATTGTAACACTTTAAAAAAATGATACAAAATTCAAATCACTTAAAAATACCGATAAAAAATTCATGTATAAGATTAATAACCAAAATTCATCATTATTAATTATTTTTTAACCAATTTTAACTATATGTTTTTCAATTCCACATTTTGATTAAGACATAACATTATATGGTAATTTTCATTAAAATGGTGAAAATCCTTATAATTTTTTAAAAATGGGCATGAAATATGAGTATATCAAATACCCCCACACTTAAACCATATTTTTTCTTAAACATAAAATCATAAAATTTAATGTTAGATGGAACCAATGTTACCATTATTGAAATTTAAAATTAATAAAATAAATGGATTATCAATGTCAAGTAAAACTTTTAAATTCCACATGAAATATCAATTTGAGTTGTCAATATTCAAAAAAAATAAAATCAAGTATTTTTCTTTCTCTCATTTGAAAATGATTGTACATATCTTCTCATTCATTCAATTTTCCAAATTTATTATTATTAAACATTCCAAATTATTATTTACCACAATTTAATATTTTCTCTCATCACTCATGATACAATTCACTTACATTAATTCTCATATTGTGATAAAAAGATCCTTTTTCATAGCCTTGTAAATGAACTCATTTCTCCACTTTGTAAAGAAAAAGGAAAATAAAATCATGAGTACTTTTCAATCAAGGTTATAATTACTCTAAGGGTTAAGGTTCAATTGGAATTGATGTTTTAAAAAATAAGGCTCAATGATGATGTTCATCTCTTAATGTACTGTGCATGATATAAAAAGTAAAATCTTAATGAAATTATTCCCTTCACGATTCAACTCACACTTTCACCAAGCTCAATGTAAGTTCATGATCAAAATAATTTATAACGAATGATGTAAACCTTTATTAATTTTTTCTACTTTTAAATTTTTTTCTCTTTCAAAGAACATTTTTTCTATTTTTTATCATTTTTTAAAGTCATTATTTGAATAAAAAACACAACCATCATCAAACCACATATGATAAAAATCATTACTCAAATGATGGTTTTTTTATTCTAATTCAACACCCATTACAAATTATTCATTTTTTAAGATGGAAAAACAATAAAGTATAACAAATTAATCATAATCCTTCCTTAATAACCACAAATATAAACCCCACACATTTCCTTTAAAATGTACTTCCTTACTTTCACCATGAACCCATTATCCCACACAATTCAATATATAAATATCATACAATTTCTAAGAGGATGGTAGGAATGCATAAAAATGTCCTGAAACATGTATCATCCCTACTGAGGTCATTAATATCCTCTTTGGGATAAACAAGGAATAATGGCAGGGTGTTCTCAAGGATAAGGTATTTTTAAATATGACTCAATAATATTATATTTTTTTTCACAACCATCACTTTTATAAGTTAGAATGCATGTTTTGGTAGGTGACATATCCTAAGATCACCGATGAAATATGCTCAATATAAAATCAGAAGTCCTTGTTTTTTTAATACTCTCAAGAATGGGACATATCATTGTGGACAATAAATCTAGGAATTATTAATAATAAAAACAAAATTCACATGAATTTTATAAATTGAATCCATGAAAAATGATTGAGAAATTTCATTGAAATGAATCAACTATTTCCCTCTAATCATGAGTCCTTATTTTAATAACCATATATCAATTTAATTATTCAATTCAAAATTTTACACATTCAATATCATTAACAATGAAATATAAAATTGGGAATCATAGGATTTATAATTAACTTGTTTCTCTTATATAAGTCATGTAAAGCATAAATCCAAGCATGGGAATGCAATTTCATGTTTAAATCTCAAACTAGAATCTTAGAAAAAATGTTGGCAGTTTGAAAATATTAAATGAGGAAATGAAATCATTATCATATGAATCTTATTCATGTTTAATAATTGGATTTTTTGGCCTTAATTTTTTCATCATAGACCAAAAAACATAATTACTCAATTAATCAGAAGGATTATGTCATTAAAGCTCAAAACAGATAAGGGGAGTGGGATGTATGATTGACTAATCCTAAGAATGAAATTTAATTCTAAATTCCTAGAATTAAAAGGGAAAAGTAGGACTTGTTTTAATAACCTAAGTGGTCCATATATTTTTACATTATCTATAGGGAATTACAGTCAATTATCCATAATCTAATGGTGGGTCAATCTTCTTGGATCTGAACCTCCACTTGTGGATTTTTCTTGCATTAAATTCTTCACCATTGGTGGTGAGGAATGATCAATAGATATAGAATACAAAATAATTTACATTAAAAATTAAATATAGATTTTATACCATGGGTGAAATGAAGAATGGATCATCCTCTTACTTGGAATATACTTGGTAAACCTACACTTTCTTATCCATTTTTTGCTCAACTTGGGATTCTTTAATTGAATGGTCAAATGGAAAGTAAGCATAAAATTTTACTCGAATAAAATTTAAAATGAAATTAAAATTTTCCCTTTAAAGGATAGTATCATGTATCTTCTTTTCCCTAGGAAAAAATACTTGGACTTCGTCATGGGATCCTCAAATGTGTGTTGATAAAAATCAGGGAGCTTTATGTGTTCCTCATCAGGTGTATGTGTTATTCCTACATCCTCCTCTAAGGCATAGAAAATATTTTCTGAATATGAAAACTCAATGTAGTGGGAATTAAAAATCAATTCATATAGAAAAAAATTAAATGAAATAGATTTTGCTTTTGGATCGACCCCCTAAATTTGTTTTTCTTTAATATCGTTATCAGTGGTGAGTGCCTCCTATAGTAGTATTGTATAAAAGGGAGTTGTATAGTCAGGATCCTCCATCTTTTCTTCAAATTAAATCACTTGTTTGTCTTACTCATCTTTCATGGCTATATGTAACTATATTGGTGATGGATATTCTACATTATAAGGAATGGGGAGATCATGATGTACCACATATTCATTCTATAAATTTTCTATCTCTTTTTGATCACCCACATGTATCTTAGCTATAAATTCATCCTTATTATGAATCCACTCCAGCTCATCATGGTTAATTGTATTTGGATCCTCAAGTGGTTGGGTTGTTGATATTCTTTGAGTTGGGTATCAATTTCAAAGATATATTTAGTAATATTCTCCATCTCTAGTTGGACGTCTTTCTTGGACTTTAGTAATGGACAATAAAATTTGACTTCATCAATAATATCTTCCATCTCTTGAAATGAAAGTCGGGTGTCATGCACATACATCATATGCTTGGAAATGTTAGTGATCTCATTGAGCCTTGATAGAAGATACTTATAATCATTGTGTTACAACTTTTTTTATCTTTCACCCTTAAGTAACAATTCTATGTATTGGGAAAACGGTAGTTTAAAAACATCAACGAAATATAAATTTTCATGGGTTTTTGTTTTTTTTTACGAAATGAAACTATATAAAATGTGTAAATAGAAATGCTAAATAAAATATTGATTAGATCCCCAATAATAGTGCTAGTTTTTATGGCACACATATCAAGGGGTGTGGAGAAAGAACATTTCTAAATTGCTTCTAAGTACAAAATAATTATTGACCATGGTTTTCTTCCTTGAGGAGCTTCACAGTTTTCCACTTAATAAAATTCCCCTAAACAAAATATTTTTTATATTTTTTATTTATTCCATTAATGAAATCAAATTAAATTAAAATAAGGGGTTAAAAAAATAAGATGACATATAATGTCAGAATGTGATTAGCAAAGAAAAAACATGGCCTTTTTGGTTTTTTATGGGTTTCGTAATTATCCTTATCGATTTTTAAATTCATTTTGATTGATTAATTATGTAATATCTTTTTTAAACGACTATTACGTTATTTAGTTATTTTCTATTAATTAATTCCTTTAGAAAACAAAATTCAGCATCATTATATAATTAAGGTTGATGGAACACCTCAATTGAGAATATGACACATTCTAAGACCCAGCTTCTTTGTATTCCATTTCATTCACTAAATGGGTAAAAATCATTGCATCAAGAGATTATGTTTCTTATAAGAGAGGGAAAAGTTTTAAATAAAATAATGGATGTGATTTTGAGATCAGTGAAAGGGTGTGAAATCATCTCACTCATACACTTCACTCTTTTACACCACAAACGTAAATAAAACATATCAATTTAAGCATAGAATGAATTGAAACACCACGTAACTCCCCCAAAAAAATATTTGGATTAGCCCCTCATTATGGAGGGGAAGATATCATAATGGTGGAAAGAAATAATTGAATATAATGTGAATAAAATAAATCAAATAAAAAATAATTGGGATGAGATATATTTGAAGAGAGACAGAGAGAAAATATGAACATAATATAAAATAAAACAAATGAAGAAAACACGTGAAATGTTAGAAAAAAATTTAAAGAAGAAGAAAGAGGTAGGATAAATAAAATAAAAGATAAAATAAAATAAGAAGATTTAAGTGGAAATTTTTTTAGAAAGAATATGAAGATGAAAAAGAAGAATAAGGGTGGAAGACTTTATAAAAAATTAAGGAATTATATTTATGAAAATAATTAAGAATTATACTAAGAATAAAACAAAAATAAATAAATAGAAGAGAATGGTGGGAAGTATTACCTCCTTTGTGAGTGAGGACTCAATTACCCCCTTTTTTCAGTGGCAAGGGTTAATTTTATAAGAAAGGGATTGTCATCCTTATCCTCTACTCCTCGGTTATTAAAACCAGTCATCCCTAACACCCACGGTTCTTCCAAGATACACTCAAGGATCATAGGTGTATCCTTATTATTGTGGGAGAAATACACATGGTGTAGCGGTCATGGATTTTGTGGCCTACTCCTTTATATGTGCATTGTTGGAGGCCATTTCATAGTGGGTTCCTAGGATGTGAAAGTGTAGCAGTGACACTCAGTTGATATGCCAGGTGTAGTAGTGGACATTACTGGTCTCCAATTCATATGGGTTTGGAATTGGTCATGTGAATATGCTATATGGTATTCCTGGAGTTCATAACAGACAACAAAGGTGATTCTATAGAGACTAGGGGTCCGGTAAAGGAGGATGAGTTGATATTAAGCTTCATACAGTGGCATAAATGGAGTTTTTTAGTGTTGCAATAATAGCAGGTGAGGACAAAGGGTGTGGTAGATGGCGAAGAATGGTGGAGAATGGTGTCCAAGTGTAGTTAAGGCATGAAGGAGCAGGATGTCATCATTATTTTAAAAATAAACTGTATCCCACATGAAAAATTTCCCACATCAATACCAAAATCAGTGTACACCTTGGTTTATAAGAAAAATTGTGATGCAATCTACTCAAAATCCCACTCCAGTGTGGGATACCATAAACACTCACAAACATATAACATGGGCTAGGCCACACCACCTGACCTGTAGGGGACTTATCTAAACATACACTCTTGGTTCATTCGTTAGATCTCCTCCACTGCTTGGCCCAAGTGGTCTTTTTCGATGGCCTGCTTGGCTAACCAGCCAATAATAGGATGGGTTATGTGGCCACAGCCCTCTATTTGCAGTCCTGCTAAGGATTGGAATATTTTTTTGGAAACACCTAAAAATAAGATAGAAAATCCAAATAAAATAAAAATACCAATCAAAATTTCATATGTAATATTAATAACCAAAATCAAACATTCTTCGTTATTTTTTAACCAATTTATACTATTCATTTTTTCATTCCCAATTTTGATTAAAACATCCAATAATATGGTCATCTCCATTAAAAACCATTGGAAATAATAATAGTTTTTTTAAACAATTTGTATAAAATATGAGTGTTTCAGTATCTTTAGTACATGTCACATGTTAAGATTAATATTTTTCATTTTACTACCATTACCATGTAGTCAACAGTTGTTCCAAATGTCTTTGATGCAACTTTATCATGACCCCCCTAATTTTATACCCCTCCTAGTATGGAAGTGAAGATATGGAGTGGCCCATGAGTCCTTCCTCCAATAGGTCTCAAGTTATGGACTAAACTGAGGGTATAAAATTCTCAAATATGAGCTACTTCACATTTAATTTCCAGGAATGAGGACACAAAAAACCATTAATCCAACTTCATATAAAAAACAAATGCTAGAAATCCATCTTATTTATCCTCATAACAAAAATTTCATTTTCATGTGATAATATAAACAAAAAATAAATGTGGTAAAACCGATAAAACACCCCAAATCCTTGAAATCTCACCAATATAATAAAACAACAGTTCCAGTCCTCATCAGCCATCCTATAAAAACTAGAAAAATATGGTGGGGTGGGAACTGAGGACTACATGGCAGTATTATCCTTCTGAAAAGTTCAATATTTTTCTATAACAAATATCTAAGAATAGGTAAGGAAAATTTGGTAAGTAATTAAATAGAAAACACACATACATGAGAAAACAATCCTAAATGGAACAAGAAACACCAACATCAAAAATTTATTTCCATGAATCATATTTTCTACAACATATACACCAGGATGAAAATAAACATCACATCTTCAAACAAAAATATCCATATGCATAGTCCAATAATAAATTCATCCCATCTTCAACCTATCAGCTCAGGGGATCTCCCATTTAAACCGGTAGTGAGCTGGTAGGAAACCTCCTTACTAAGTGAAAAGATGCAAGTACGAAACAAAACGATAAACCTATCATTTTCCACCAAGATTTCCCATTACACCACGTACATGTCCACCTATAGTAGTATTAACCGTGTATAATATTTCATGATACCAACTACAGGCCTCATCTTGTTGAACCAACTGTATTTCTCATCTCATGACACCAACCGCATATCTCATCATGTGACACCAAACAACTATCTCATCATTTCAATAATTCATTTCTTAGGTAATGTAAACATGATGGGAATCAACCTCATTCCCTCCATATACCATGTACATCCCCCACCAACACATCATGTTTTTTATGATAGGGTATCATCAACACAAAGGGAATCGAAATTCTGTCCTCCCCTTCCATGAATGGAAACCACCGTATATCATTTTCACTTAGTGAATTTATATTAAATTAATCCTATTTCTCCATATCACATCTCCACCATCACTTACATAATGAAACATCTTCATCATATAACATGCAACACATTTTGTAGCATAATAACATCACAAGAATAACCAACATCACGTAAGAAGGAAGAAAATATAATTAATAATTCACATTATCCATATTACATCCAAAACACCATTTACCGTTTTACCAATAAATATTAAATTCATTTTTTCATTCATTTACACATTCCAACCCATCCAATTAATTATCAAACCTCACCAAACACATCCATGGACATCAATACATACTGAATAAGATCCATCTTCCCCAAAATACAAGGCCCAAAATCCATACATATATTAATTCTATTCAATTACCAACTTAATGTGATTGACCATTTTCCGGGTACTTTCACACAATACATCACTTGAAATTATGATTTAAAAATTGGAATGAAATTCCAATAAAAAATTTATTAATCCCACATTAAATCCATTACCATATTAAAGTGATTAATCTATTAATGTGGGTGCAATGGTTTTCAATGATAACAATAACATATAAACATATAAATGGAAATCAATCATGAAAATTAATAGATAATAAAATCATAGAAGTCATAAGACATCCAAAATTTTCCCCTATCAAATTCATCATCTCTTTTTTATTACATTCCTCTTTGAGGGTAAATTTTTACATATTATTCATTTTCCATAAACTAAATCACCCATAGAAAACATAGCATAGTACAATGGAAATTTTATAATAAAATAATGTATATAATTTTTACAATATATAATATATGTCTTGAGATATCCAACCTCAATCGAAAATTCTAAAAGAACCACCAATCACAACAGTAAAAACTACGGATAAAAATTCACAAAACTAAAATGGAAACCCAATAGAATATATCTAAAACAATACAATATCAAACCACCCTAAAAATGATTAAAAAAGGAACTCTCCCCAATGATCCTCAATGAAAGAGGATGTTATGAAAAGGGATAAAAGGGAAAAAGAAGGTACCTTGTATCAAAGACACATGGAATCCATAATAAAATATCTTATAATCCTTTAAATTGATAATCAAGGGGCGCAAAAGGGGTATGTGGTTAGCAAAAACATGGAGAGGAATGAGGGAAATCAAGATAAGGGTGGTTGGGTCCACTATTTATAATGGAATTATGAATGGTCACACTGCAAAATGGAAATATCCAAACACAACATGGTATCCCTCGGTTATGGGTTATCTGAATATCCGACAGTTATTTCCCCACTTTCATTGTGTTTTAAAAATAACATTAAAAACACATTAACCACCACCATGTCCCACCTCGATTTCATGTTTAACTTTCCTTTTCCATTTTCGCATCATCATGGTTTAGTCATAGTGTGGTGATATCTAGCGCCCCATGTTACATAGGTGAACCCTTGAAGTGTCACACTTGGAACCACATTTGCACCGGGAATTTTCTCACTAACCATTTTACACCGGGTGAACTACCATACAACATGCCTTCCAAAAAAGAGTGGTAAGTTGTGTCAGTACTTGTGTCATACAGAACACCACACCTTCAATCTTAAAAATGTACAAAACCACCACAACATCCCCTATGCCTATAACCGTGGCACGGTAACCCCTAGAATATTTCAAAGATCAACTCCAGCCTCAAAAACACCTCTAATCTCTCCCAAAAAAACTCCAAGAACCCAATAAGATAAAGGAACTGGTCAAAAAGGTTTGCTCTATTACATTAAATACGCCTCAAATTATTCTCATCCTTTAGAATCAAAACAAAACCTAGATCAAAAACAGTAACTAAACCATCAATACTTCCTCTAAAGAGAACTCTCAAGTAGAATTTCAGTAGTGGAAGAAGCCAAAGTAGAACTATCCTCCATGATCATGGACAACACTCCTTAAATACTACTTCTATATTAACTAGGATTCAATATGGAAACACCTTGGTATAAAATTACCTTACATTATTTAATAAATTCTATTACATTTGAGAAGATACATTCCAGAAATTTCCATTAAAGTATAAATGCGTAAAATTTAAAAAATATTTGACGTAATTTCAAACCATTTTTTAAAATACACTATGAGGTTTTAATGAAAGGATAATAATTCAACCAAGAAATTTCCCCTATGTTCAATCTCCACTAAATATTGGAAACATGTTAAATCTTGGGGCATTCGACTAATGGTTCTCCATAACATCACAATAGAAATGGATCAATAAACCAGACACATGAAACCTCAAACCACTCATCCTTAAAGCACACAGTCATAATCTATCCATGGAATATCACCTCACTCGCCTCCTCCATGGATCTTAAGACACACAACCCCACTAATTCAAATCCATCATATTAATCACACTGGAGGGATATTCACCAAAACCCTCCTTCATAGACAACCCTTTCTCTATGATCTATTTCATATCTCTCATTACATCCCAAAATAGAAATTGAAATGAAAATATAGACTACTGAATCTCCAATATCATAAATGATACAAAAAAACTATGCTCAATCTCTATAATTAGGAAAAAATATATATATAAACCAACTAATCACATCTAGAAAGAGGATCCAAATATTGAACACACTTGTAAAAAATTGGTCTACCATGACACTCTTTTAACATTTTTTATCTACAACCGACATGAACAATTGATTTACCATATTTATTTTTGGATAACATATGTGGTAAATAATAATAGAATATTTTTGTTTCAGTATGAGGTGGCACATTTAGGGTGATGAGTAAATGGTCTGACAAGAATCATCACCCACCTCTTTTTTATAGAAATGTGTTCTTGTCAAATTCACTATTTCTTTTATTTCTACCCATTGTGTGTCATTATCCCTTAAGGAGGGTCGGATTTACCCCATGGGGACTGGGTATTTTACCCCTTCTGAACTGCAAAGTAGATTCCATAGTCATATAGTCCCAACGGTCAATTTCATGGGGTCAAGTACTTCTGCAATCAGTCCTCCTAGGATATCACTTCCTCAGATGGTCTCCAACTGATTTATTCGTGGTGCCAAAAACACCCAACATCCCTAGAATCCATGATTCATAGGCCTATATTCTAATGGAATGTTCTCTTTGGACAATTATTTGGCCAATGAAACTTAAGGACTCCATTAGTCAAGAGGATGCGAAGTCGGCCTCACCGCACCCCTTTTGGGAGAAATTCTTGCCTATTTGGAGACTCTCTTGAATATTAAAGTTGTGTTCATATATTCATGAATCCTTCGTTCATACCTAAAGAGTGTGTCCATGGACTCCCCCTGGGTTGTTGTATCATCATAGGAATACATTGATTTGATGCGATAAAGGTAATGCTGACAAAAGCCATACATTAAGTCACTCTAGAGTTTATCATCATCTAAGGAGGATGAAATGTGACTTGATGTCGAAATTAGACCAATTATATGGGTTTCCTAGGTAACACCCCAATATTTCATAGTACGTTATCCCATTAAATTAATTCAATAGCTTGCGCTACACACGACACCGAGTTCGAGCACACCACAACTTACCAAACCAGCTGTTCAAAAAACAATTATGAATAGTATTAACTAAATTCTGAATCTTATATAATCTATATAATTTTAAAAACCATATTATCTGTTTCCTAGAGATAATATAAGAACAAATTCATTTTTTTTTCATATAACAGAAGTATTTTTCAAAAAAATGCAATGTTCCCTCATTTAAATGGAGAACCCTTTTTAAATCTAATATTTGACACTTTTATATATTAAATTTAATTAAATTATATTATTCCTTATAATTATGACATAAAAATTTAGTTTGAATAAATTATTGGTACTTTTCTGATAACTTTCATATTTTGATGAATAGTAAATATACAATGTTTTAATTGAAATCTACTTTTTTAATTGAAATAATTTATACTGTTAAATTTTGAATTTGAATTATTTGGAAGTATAATTAGATTATATTTTTATCATTTAATACAATGTAAGTCATTATAAGTAATTTTACATATTAATATGACATAGACAGATTTCAATATTTTCATATTTTTTAATTTTTAAAATCTCACTTTTTGGATTTGACAACGGGAATTAATTTTACATTAATTTATGCAAATTCTATGATTTTAGTTTGGTAAAATATAATTCATTTTTGAATTAGGAATGTAAAAATTATCTTAGGGTGAATTTTTGGTATTTTTCTGACAACATTCAATTTTTGATGAATAGTGAAAAACACTGTGTTATTGTTTAAAAATATCTTTTTATTTAACTAATTATTTATTTTATTTTAATTAAAAATATATATATAATACCTATATAAGTTCAATGTAAATCATTGGTTTCATTTTATAATAAAATTAGATGTATAAATTTTTATTGAACTTTTTACCGTCTTTTACCCACCTTTTAGGAGCATTTGCAAATTTGAATAAAACATAATTTTACAAATTCTGTGAGTTGAATTTCAAAAAACAAAGACACACGGTTGATTTACGTTAGTTAAATGTGGTTCAATAAGATTAAAACAATTTTTTTAATAGTAACTTTTGACTTTTATTTACCGTTGTTTAAAGTAAAGACAGTAATTAATGGTAAAAATGATTTTATAATTACCCTAACACATGTCCTGATTCTATTGAATAAGTGTAATTAGAACAAAAACAACCTTAGGAATAAAATATGATCCTCATTGGTCCTCTTGAATTATATTGGGGCATTTATTATTATTTTATTTAAAGAAGAGTTAAAAGTGTTAAATTCAAAGTTTAATAACTAATCCATTTTAAATATTAGGATTCACACAATATAAATTCAACTATAAATATTTATTATAAGGATAAAAATATTTCCTACATAATGATATTTTATTTATAATTTTTATGCATTATATATTTTATTTTATTTTTGACACAATGATGATGCAGTAATTAACATATTAATAAAATATTAAAATAATTGATATTATAAATATCCAAATAAATTTAAATTGAGACTTTTAATGTATTAAACTAATTTTATAGGTTAATATGACATGATAGGGTTTATTAGATAAATTTATTTCGAAGTGATAAGGTTTTTATGACTTTCACAAAAACAAAATACCAAATAGTGTCAAAATTGACATAAATTACTATTTAAAACAAATACAATATTATTGGTTGATATAAAATTCATAAAAATATATGGTTTGGACAAATGGATTAAATAATATTATATATGTCATTAATAGAACACTTGGGGTTCTCTTGGATATTTAGTGTAATTTTATTAACCATATTGAGTAATAATACAAGAAGACACGGTGAAAGTTAAACTATTTAACTAAGAGTTAAATCTAAAAGATAAGTTTAAAATGGCAACCTAAAATTTTCTAAAACCGTTTTTTTAGAGTTTCTAGACCCATACCCACATTATCCTAGAAATAAATCATTTTTGAGCCATTAGAAACCGAAAATTATTTTATTATAAAATAATATTTCAAGCATTTAATAAAGTGACCCTCGCCTCTCTTATAAAAGGGTAATTCCCCTTCTCTCATAATAACACTTCCAAAGACATTTGGATCAGCCAAAACCTACCCAAATCTCCTCCCAACGTTTCTCCCTTAGACCTAGTGTCCTTAATTTGATCAGAAATCCATCCTATGGAGCCCTTTTGAACAACTCAAAAGAAAACACCTGAAAAAGATGTAATAATTTCACCACCCTCTTTCAAGTTCGTTTCTTCTTAAACTTCCTCTTTATTTGTTGTTTCCATACCAAAATAATAATTACTATTATTTCTACAAAATTTAATGTTATTATAAATATGTTAAAACCATATCTTTTATTCTATCCATCCTACAAATGAAAAAGTTGTTATGCGTGGGTACGTAAGGCTTATCGTCTCCACGTCATGGTGTGGTTTGTTATTCAAACACTTCATTATTTGGATGGGTATAATAATGAATTTAAATTCAGTAAATAATAAATATAAGAAGTTAATGATTCTTTATATATTATATACCATCCAATTACATACCATTTCCCCATCAATATAAGGATATTTTTTCTCAAGTGTACGTATGGATGATCATCTCCACACACAATGAAATTCATTTCCATTTCCACCATTCAACGATGATTATAAAAATATATATTATTAATAAGTATGTAATATATAACATAATAAGTCTAATTTAGATATATATATATATACCTAAATATATCTTACTCACTTACTTCTGTTCAATACGATATGAAAATGGGGACATCATTTATGCGTATGTATGACCTACAGTCTCCATAAATGGAGCCTTCCATTTCATATATCTATCTATTATAAATATTAATATACTAAATATATATGATATATGACTCAAGGTTTATATTATGGAGGTATTTAAATCATGATCTATATGATATGATCAAGAATAACAAGTTAAAACACGTACGATAAAGAACATGATTATTATAAAAAATGTTAATTTAAAATGGAAACCATTATTAAATGGGTAGTATAAAGTCATAAATGAATCATGTATGATATAATAAATATGAATATGGTTCTGGTATAATTTAATAACATAATATGGTTATCATACTGGAGGATAAATGTGCCCTCGACCAAAGAAATGTGTAAGTTAAGGGTTAATTCCTCAATCTCATTATTATCTAAGATTGTTTAAGTGTAATTTTTTTCTAGGACATATTTATTTTCCATGTCCATGTTTCATAAAATAGTTTTCGAAGGGATTTTTTAATGGACTCTTTAACTAAAAAATAATTTTAAATGTTTTAAATATTTATTCTTCTAAACACTTCTCATTAATTTCCATGTTTTCAAAATGATTTTAATGATTTATTTATATGGACATGAATGTTTTAAAATGTTAGTTCCTTTCCTAAAATTCAAATTGGTATGGGAAACTTTGATTTAAAAATATCTTTTAATTGACTTCCTTTATAAATTGTGAGACTTTTAAAATGATTTCATGGAAAAAGTGATATTTCTCTTAAAGATTTTTACTGATCATATTCAACTATATCAATATACTTTACATGATATTATTCTTGATCGAGATTGATTTATTATAAGAAAAATATTCCATATAGTATGGAATTTTTTGTGATATGTTTGACTGTGTATGTGTTATTTTTATACCATTCATGGTTTATCAATAAGGATTTGACATTTCATATGATAGTTTTAATATGAATGTTTATGTTATGTTTAAAGCTTTTCATATGAGGAATGAATTAGAATTAGTAAGTGAAGGGTGGAGCCTGCTATAGCGTTTTGATGCATCAGTAAGTCTCATGAGACGATCTAGTGTCTTGGAACATGGCCTTGAAAAAATCTTATTTGTAGTCTTGGCACAAGGACTTGACTATGTGGTTATGAAGTCTTGCATTATTCATTCCATCATTATGAAATAATCTATTGATATTACATGTGATTATTCAACTAGTAGAATATCCATGTGAATATGTAAATGGAATTATTGGATTTATCTTTTCCATATTATACTGAAGTATAAGTTTAAAAGGATTTTGTTTTAGTTTTATACATTTCATTAAATGAATATAATTATTTGTGAATGTTTCCGCTATATTTTTATCCTTAATGAGCATTTGAGCTCACCCCTTTATTTGGTTTTATTTTCCCGTGATTACAAGAAGTGTTTTATGATTGATAATCAGGGTTAATCTAGGGGATTAATGGCGTTCACAACAGATCATTTATGTTGTGTTTTATTTTCTAATGTGTAATGTAACATTAATTTACGTAATCTATTTTCCAAGACTGGTAAACTGATCTATCTTTTGGGACTGGATTCCTTGTTATCATGTCAACGTATTAAAATAATGCACCAACTATGGGCTTCTAGGGTCGGGGCGTTATAGTTCGTATTAGAGGAAGTTTAGAAACAACCTTGGAAATAGATTAAGATAAACATTTATTAGATAACATTACCCTAAGATATACTTTGAGGATTATTATAGAATAATTTCCTAGAATTTTAGTTATGTAGAGATTTTGTGTATTTTTCAAAAATATATCCTTGTTTGAATACGAGCAGGTAGAGGCCGCTCTAGCACAGATGTACTAATGAGTGAAAACTATGACAAGGAGTTTTGGGCTTGACCCGGGGTATCTAGGTGCACGACAATGGGTCTTTCTGAAATCTTAGTTACGACCCTCTTGGGGGATATTCTTAAGATAATTCACATTTTCATTGGAAGCCATTATGAAGGATTTAAGAGTAAATACTTCCTCAAAGAAAACATTTTACGATTATAGATTATATTCATAAGCTTTTCAATTTACATTAGGTATTTTACAATTTTTGAATTATGCATTGTGATTAATAAACTAACCTAGTGTATGCCATTGTTTAGAAATGGGGCCTAGTATAATGAATGAGAATTCCAGAAATATGCATGACCGAAAGATTATGAAGGATCATATAATTCATGGCATTAAGCCAACATTTAAAAGGGAAATAGTCTCCCATATATTCTCATCATATGAAGAAATAATATCATGTGTTAATAATATAAGTAATGAATTCTCTGAGTCCTATGGCTTTGAAAGCACGTAAGAGAATAAAAGGTTAGAAGAGAGAAAGATGGATAAATAAAAGAGGGGAAAAAGGATTTCCCAATATGTGATAAATTTTTAAAGAATCAACATGGTAAATGATTGAAGGGAATGGGAGTTTGTTATAAGTGTGAAGAAAAATAACACCAAGTATGTGAGCTCAAGGGTAAGAAAAAGGTTTCAAATGTACAATACTTCATCTACAAGGAGTTGGGACACTACACGAATCAATGTCTAAATCATTAGAGTATACCCCAAATGATGTTGATGGATAATAATAAAGTTATGATATTACCATAGATAAAGAGTAGTGACAACTATTCTTATTTTGATATTAATGAATTATGTCATTTTAATATTGTATCAACAATGTACTAGTTATAATAATTATGGAGTATATAAGGATTATATTGGAGTACTATTTCATTAAAGACTTGAGATTGTGTGGAACCAAGAAAAGTGACTCAATAGCTTGTTAATTGTTTTGGAAAATATATGGTTGAGAGAAATATAAACCATAATATGGTTCTAACACTATGGAAATGATTTTGGAATAATATATGATTTATTTGGATAAATTATATTGGATATTCTTGACTACCTTTAAACTAATTAATGATTTGTATATTCCATCATTGTTGTAGTTTAAAACATTTTTGGATAGGATTATATCTAGTATTATATAAGGAATAAGGGATAATGAATGGAATCAATAAGTTTTTATGGTAATTTAGGGTGATACAGTGTTTTAAAAGAATAAATGACGAAGGTATTTACATGTTATTACGTGGGAAAAAAGATCTTCATTGTGTTTACCTTCCATATAAATTTTGGACTGTGAGTATGGGAAGAAGTATTTTGGATAATTCAAAAGTATGGAATTGATTAAGTTTGACATTGGATTCTATACATAAGGCTAAATCATTTCTTGAGATTAATTTTGGATTTTCATAAAAAGGACAACCTGGCGGTCGGGTGACAACCAGTCGTTTCCGGCAAGACCGCGAGACTTGAACCTGCAACCGAAGGGCGATAAGGGGGGATAACCTACCATTGGCATATGTGATGTCCTAGTTTGAATAATTTAGTTTTTTATATTATGATAAATGAATTATAAATGAATTATTTATGGAACCCTATACGATTAGGATAAATAGAATATTTTTGAATTCTATTATCTTTTGGAGTGAAAGATGTGTTTGTGGTTGGAATTAGTTGAAGGATGAAACTCTACTTATCAAGTATATTTTTTCCATCTTATTTAATAAATTAATTAATTCTTTAACTTTAGGTAAGGGATCTTAAAACCAAAAATGTGTTATCCTAATACCTTGTGTTTTGTTGAACCAACGATATTTTAAATTATCATAAATTGATGGCTTTGAGGCCCTCAATTTTACACTTGTTTGTGATTGATGACCTCAATCACTCTCTATAAATATTTACATTCTTCCTCCAATTATGTGTCTCTAATTGACAACAATTTTCTTCTAATCGAGATCATAATTTTGTGATGACTTTTTTATTTCCCTTTCCCTCTTATTAAGACTAAATTTTATTAACCCAATTTTTGATTTGGGTTTTCTACAAAGGTATTTATCTATTTTTAACCTTTTATTTTCGAAGAACAATTTCAAATTGCGAGGATGCAATTTTATGAAGGATTGGATAATGTAACACTCCAATATTTCATAGTATATTATCTCATTAAAGTAATCTAATAGCTTGTGTTACACGCAACACCGAGTTCGAGCACCCCACAACTTACCAAACTAGTCGTTCAAAAAACCGTTATGAATAGTATTAATAGAATTATGAATCTTATATAATATATATAATGTTATAATGCATATAATTTGTTTCTTAGGCATAAAATAGGAACAAATTCATTTTTTCAGATAAAAGAAGTATTTTTCAAAAAAAAATGCAATTTTTCAACCTTTAAATGGAGAACCCTTTTTAAAAACAATATTTGACACTTTTATATCTTCAATTTAATGAAATTCAATTATTCATTAGAAGTAGGACTTAAAAATTTAGTTTGTATAAATGTTTGGTACTTTTTTGATAAGTTTCATATTTTGACGAATAGTAAAAAATACTATGTATTAATTGAAAATAACTTTTTTAATCGATATAATTTATTCTGTTAAATTTTGAATTGTAAATTTTTTTGAATTATAAATAGATTAAATTATTATCATTTAATATAATATAGTTCATTATATGTAATTTCACATTTAAATTTGACATAAACACATGTCAATCTTTTGATAGTTTTTAATTTTTAAAAACGCGTTGTTTGGCTTTGACAACGATAATTAATTTTAAATTAATTAATGAAACTTCTATCTTTTTAATTTGGTAAAATAGAATTCAATTTTTAAATAGGAATATCAAAATTATCTAAGGGTGAATTTTTTGTATTTTTTAGAAAACATTCAATTTTTGATTAATAGTGAAAAACATAGCATTATTGTTTAAAACTGACTTTTTATTTAAATAATTATTTATTTTAATTAAATTTATTTTTATTAAAAATAGATATATAATACCTATATAAGTTTAATGTAAATCATTGAATTCATTTTATAATAAAATTAGATTATTAAATTTTTATGGAAATTTTTACCGTCTTTTACCCACCTTCTAGGAGCATTTGCAAATTTGAATAAAACATAATTTTACCACTTCTGTGAGTTGAATATAAAACATATGAGAGAAAAATTTGATATTCTTAATTAAAATTTTGTTCAATAAGATGAAAATAATTTTTTATGAATAGTAATTTTTGACTTTTATTTACCACAGTTAAAAGTTAATAGGGTAATTAAGGGCAAAAATGATATTATAATTACCCTAACACGTGTCCTAATTCTATTGGACATGTGTAATTCGGCCAAAAACAACCTTAGAAATAAAATATGATCCTCTTTGGTCCACTTAGATTAGATAAGGACATTTATTATTATTATTTTTAAAGAAGAGTTAAAAGTGTTAAATTCAAAGTTTAATAACTAAACCATTTTTAATATAAGGATACAGACAATATAAATTCGACTATAAATATTCAGTATAAGGATAAAAATATTTCCTACATAATGGTATTTTATTTATAATTTTTAGACATTAAATATTTAAATTTATTTATGACACAATGATGATGCAGTAATTACCTTATTAATGAAATATTAAAATAATTGATATTATAAATATCCAAATAAATGTATTTTGAGTCTTCTGATGAATTCCACAAATTTTATCGGTAAATATGGAATTTTAGGGTTGATTAGATAAAGTTTTTCTAAGTGATAAGGTTTTTATGACTTTCACAAAAACAAAATACAAAATAGTGTCAAAATTGACATAAATTAATTTTCAAAACAAATACTATATTATTGATTAATATAATATTCCTAAAAATATAAGTTTCTCCGAAAGGGATAATATAATATTATATATGTCATTAATGAACCACTTGGGGATCTCATGGATGTTTATAGTATGTTTATTAACCATATAGTGTAATAATAGAAAGAAGACAAGTTAAAAGTTAAACTGTTTAACTAAGATTTAAATCTAAAAGATATGGTTAAAACGGTAACCTAAACTTGTCTTAAAGCTATTGGTTGAGATTTTTTATACCAATAACCACCTTATACTAGAAATAAATCATTTCAAATCCATTGGAAACCGAAAATAATTTTATTATAAAATAATATTTCATACTTTTCCTAAAGTGACCATCACCTCTCTTATAAAAGGGTACTTCCCATTCTCTAAAAATCACATCTCCAAAGCCATTTGCCTTAGCCAACCCCTTCCCAAATCTCCTCCCAACTCTCCTACCTTAAACCTATATGCCTTACATAGATTAGAAACCCAACCTATGGAGCCCTTTTGATCAACTAAAAAAGAAACACCCGAAGAAGAGGTAATAATTCCACCACGCTCTTTCAAGTTGATTTCTTCTTACACTTCCTATTTCCTTGTTTTTTCCATACCAAAATAATAACTCCAGTACCTTCTACATAATTTTTTGTTATTATTAATATCGTACAACTATATTATTTATTATAACCATCCTATAAATGACAAATTCACCATGCGAGTGTATGTACGGCTTACCGTCTCCGCGTCGGGGTGTAGTTTGTTATTCAAACACTTCCTTATTTGGATGGGTATAACAATGAGTATAACTGATTTAATAATAAATATAAAATGTTAATTTTTCAGTATATATTATATACCATCCAATTACATATGATTTCACCATCACTATAATGATATTGTCTCTCATGTGTACATACGGATTACCGTCTCCATGACGCGATGGAATTCATTTCCATGTTCAACATTAAACGTTGATTATAAAAATATACATCTTTAATAAGTATATAATATATTACATAATAATTCTACTGGATATATATATATACTTACATAAATCTTATTCACTTACTTCTGTTCAATACGATAGAAAAATTGGAACAACGTTTATGTGTACATACGACCTACCATCTCCATAAACGGTGCCTTCCATTTCATATATCTACCTATTATAGATATTTATAATCTAAATATATATGATATATAAATCATGTTTTATATTCTGGAAGTATTTAAATCATGATCTAAATGATTCGATCAAAAAAAAAGTTAAATCACGTACGATAAAGAAAGATATTTTTACCCAAAATATTAATTTAAAATGGAATTCATTATTAAATGGTTAGTATAAAGTCATAAATGAATAATGTATGATATAATAAATATGAATATGGTTTTTTTATAATTTAATAACATAATTTGGTTATTATACAGAAGCTTAAATTTACACTCGACCAAAGGAAAGTTCTAGGTAAGGGTTATTTCCTCAATCTCATTATTATCTGAGATTGTTTATGTGTAAGTTTTTACTCTGACATATTTATTATCTATGTCCATGTTTCATAAAAGATTTTTCAAAAGGATTATTTTTAAGGGACTCTTTAACTAAAAAATCATTTTAAATGTTTTAAATATTTATTCTTCTAAACCATTCTCATTAATGTCAATGTTTTCAAAATGATTTTAATGATTTATTTATATGGACAATAATGTTTTAAAATGTTAATTACTTTCAAAAGTTTGAACATGGTATGGAACACTTTGATTCAAAAATATCTTTTAAATTAATTCCTTTATAAATTGTGGGACTTTTAAAATGATTTCGTGAAAAAGGGATATTTCTCTCAATGAGTTTTACTCATTATTTTCAACTATGTCAACATCCTTTACTAGATAGTATTCTTGATCGAGGTTGATTTATTATGATAAAAATATTCCATATTGTATTGAAGGTTTTTTTTATTTTTTTGACTGTGGATGTGTTATTTTTTTACCATTCACGATTTATGTATAAAGTATTGACATTTTTCATGCTAGTTTAAATGCAAATTTTAATGTTATGTTTAAACCTTTTCATATAAGTAATGCATTGGAATTTGTAAGTGACCGGTGGGCCCACTATTGCTCCCCAATGTATTGGTATGTTTCATGAGACAAACTAGTGTCTTGGAACATGGCCTTGACAAAATATTATTTGTAGTCTTGGCACGAGGCCTTGAATATGTGGTTATGAAGTCTAGAATTATGCATTACATCATTATGAAATTAACTATTGATATTACATGTGATTATTCAACCAGTAGAATATCCATGTAAATAAGTAAATTGCATTATTGGATTTATCTTTTCCATTTTATGCTGAAATTTAAGTTTAAAAGTCTTTTGTTTTAGTTTTAAACATCTCATTAAATGTTTATGCTTATTTGTAAATGTTTCCACTATATTGCTATACTTACTAAGAGTTTGAGCTCACCCCTTTCTTATTATTTATTTTCCTATGATTATAATATGTTTTTTATGATAGATAAGAAGTGTTAAGCGAAGGGATTAATGGTATTCTCAAAAAATCATTTTTTTATTTTCTAATGTGTAATGTAACATTAATGTATGTAATATATTTTCTAAGATAGCTAAACTGATCGGTCTTTCAGGACTTTATTATTTGTAATCATACCATTGTATTAAAATAATGCACCGACTCTGGGCTTCTAGGTTTGGGGTGTTACATCCTATGTATCCTAGGGAGAGTAATCAAAACCCACATAGTTCGGATGAGATGGGGATTTAGCATGGAAGTTTCCCATTTCGGGGGACATTGTTGGGTGATACCATTTGAAAGGGAACACTTTTGAGATCGGCCCATTGAGTAGGTGTCCAATGTCTACTGGTTTGATCAGGAATCAGAGTTCTCTTTGTTCAAATTTACTTGGGATGATGCATATAAGCTTCTTAATTAGAGATTCATGGTTCGGAGAACCCTTTTGGAAGGGTTCCCTTTTGATCTTGGTGCTTTGAGTAGGCTTCCTACATATCCTAGTTTGAATAGGAATTTTAGTTATCAAAGTTAATATTTACTAAGGATTACGCATAGAAGCTTCCCATTTAGGGGAATAGGGTTGGGTGAACCCTTTTGGAAGGGCACCCTTTTGTGATCGGGTCTTCGAGTAGTTTTCCTACATATCCTAATTTGATCAAGAATCAGAGTTCTCATTGTTCATAATTGTGTGGATGTTGTAATCGTCACAAACTTCTTAGCCCACGTGAGTCATACACGGTGTGGGAAACAAGAGGATGTGAGAGAACCAACCAACCACATGATTCCTCTCCTGCTGGTGGGAGAGGGAGAGCCTACATCAGAAGAGGCCAAGGCGACCTTGGGAGAGGGGGTGGAGTGATGGACCTCTTAATCTGAAATGACATTAAAGGTCATACAGGTTGGCCTTTAGAAGATTTGGGACTTACCTCAATGGGTGTGCCCTGGAACACATTTTGGGAAGGGGAAGAGTGTCTTCCTTATCAAAAGGGGAAGCAAACATAACCCTTTTGACTGATCATAAATTCTCATCGAATGGAAAAGAAGGTGATCACCCTTAATTCCTAGATTGGAGAAGTTCATTGTAACACCCCGACCCCAGCTACCCAGAGTCGGTGCATTACTTCGTAACATTGGCATGATCACAAAAGATCAAGTCTCGAAAGACCGATTAGTTTAGTAGCCTTGGAAACACTAGATACATTCATAAATGTTAAATTACATCATAAAGTGAAAAACTAATAACAAAGTCTTCATAGTCCACACTCATATCCTCTTCTGACTATCCCTGCAGGTCATTCATAAAATACTTCTTCACATCCTGGAAAATATTAAAACATTGAAAGGGGTGAGCTCAGATGCTCAGTAAGGATAAAAATATTGCGGAAGCTTTCATAAATGAACATAAACATTTAAGGAAATGTATAACTAAAACAAAAGCCTTTTAAACTTGAACATCAACATAATATGGCAAAATTAAAATGAGATAATTCCATTTACTTCTTCACGTGGATATTCTACTGGTCGAATAATCACATGCAATATCAATAACCAGTTTCATAATGAGGGAATGTATAATGCCAGACATTCTGAAACATTTTGTCAAGGCCTCAGCCAAGACGTCTAAAATGATTAAGGCCTCGGCCAAAACCATAAATCAAATTGGGAAAGGGCCTCGGCCAATTCCACGTCTAGTTGTCTCATGAGACCTACCGATGCATCGAGGATCTATAGCGGGCTCCACCCGTCACTTATTAAGTCCAATACATTCCTCATATGAATAGGTTTAAACATATCATAAACCATAACATAATCGTATCACATAAAACATCCATAAAGGAAACATAACATTTCAACATTTCAATCACAAGATATCAATACAACACATTGATATAATAAAAACGCTTTCAAAACCATTTTCAATACCAAAATAAAATAAAGTTAAAACTTTGTATTTATTTTTCATTAAAAAAAAGTGATGGCTTGTAGAGGAAGCCGAAACTCAAATAATGGTCAGGGCGGCGGAGAAGTCATTGTCGCCGCATAAGTATGGAAAGAAAAACATTCCCTTTTGTCGTTTAGCAAAACGCTTCGTATAAAAAAGATTCCTTTTGAATAAATGTAAAAGTCAAAGGGGTTTATACACCGTATAAAACAAAGTTGTGTATAAAACCAAATATGCCTCAATGAAAGGAGATTGAGACGAAGTCCTTAAAAAGATCATTTTTAAAATAAAAGAGATCTATTATGTGTATTCACTATAGGTACACATATAGAAAGTAAATATACAAAATATGACATAATAATATCATGACATAATTTGAAAGTAGTAGATTAACCCAAAGAATGGAAGTTGGGTTAAGAAATTCCCTTACCTTGTCTCCGACTTGATTCGACCGTTATTTAACCTCCTGAATAATAAAATAGAGTTAATATCTACCATTTTAAATTCCATTATCCTTTTTATGTCACTTATTACAATGTTATGAACATTATGTAATTATTTAAGTTAATAACGGTCGTTTTGTCGATTTTTGGTACTTGAGTCAACAATAAACTTCTTATAATTACAAGTTGTTTATGTGGTAGAATATCCATTATCTCCAGAATTATATTCATGATTTAGATGTCATATATATCATATATATCCAGTATATACATTCATTTATAATATTACGTAACATTTAGAGGTAAGAAATGAATTGCACCGTTCATGGAGACGGTAAGCCGTACGTACGCATGAACGCTACTTTCATTTCTATTTCGTATTTAATGGAATGAAATCATAATGATATAAATGTATAATATAATTCCAGTATAATATAGTGTATAATACCATTTACTCCATCCTTTATACATCCCACATATGGCATTAACGATTCAAATCACTTTGAGGGGGCGGTAGTCCGCACTTCCTAAAATGAAAATATCACGTTTACCCATAATGTAAACCATAAAGTATGCCATAAATGAGAAATACAGAAGCATAAGTAAAACATAAACATTTTATATATCATATATAAATATAGTGACATCTTAATGACCACCTTTGAAGGTGTTATATGAGTGTTGAACAATCATCGTTTCGTGAGGCAGAAATTCGCCATCCATAGAAACCGTATGTTCTTTAACCATTAGATGTAGGTGTGTGTAAGTGTAGCTTGAATACTTCTTATAACAACATCCTAGTATATTTAGGATACTGGAGTTGTTACAAAAGAAATGAATAAAAAGAGTTTAGGGGGTTGGAGAAGAAAAATAAAACAAAACAACATTAGAGAAGACATTACCTCAAAATCGGGTAACTCTTTTTGATTTGAGCCAAAGGCTTCCTTGGGAAGAGTTCTGCCCAAAGTGAGGCTTCTAGGAGTAATAGGGGGAAGTTGGGAGAGTATTTGGGCAGAGGTTGGCTGAGCCAAATGTCTTGAAAGTGTGAATGAGGTGGTAGAGGTGGGGGCCTTTTATAAGAGGAGAGGAGGGGCACTTTTGGAAAGTAATGAAATGTTATTCTATTATACAATGATTTTAGGATTCTAAAGGTCCCACACTTGTATAATTCGAGGCTAAGGTGATAATGGTTCTAAATATCCTCATCCAATAGGTTTTGGACAATTTTAATCCTTGGATTGTACATTATCTTTTCATTTTATTAAAATCGTTAAATAATGAGGTCATCGCTGCATCATAATGATGTCATAGATAATTTAATTTATTTAATGTCTAAAAATTATAAAAAAAATACTAAGATGTAGGAAATATTTTTATATTTCCAATGACTATTTATAGTCAAAAATATTACTTGTATAACGCCATGTAAAAATTGTTTTAGTAAAACATTTCATGTTTGTGTCATTTTTTACTTTAACATTAAATAAAAGGTATTTATGTCATTTTCTAACTAAAGTGGTTCCATGGGGTCCCCAAGTTGACCCATGGATTGTCTTGGTCGGCCATGGCACATCCAATGAGGTTAGGACATGTTTCAAGCTCATCTCATATTATTAAAACATTATTTTTACCTTAAACTACACTAATTACCTCTAATCGCGATTAAGAACTTAAAAGTTACTATTCACCAAAAATTATTTTAATCTCATTGAACCACATTTTTCTTCTTAATGACAACCATGTATGTCGGATTTTTGAAAATCAAATCACAGAAGTGGTAATATTTCATTTAAACGAAAAATCAGTTATTTAACTACCACTTAGTGGTTTCACTATTCATCAAAAATTGAAGTTTTTCAGAACAATGCCAAAATTTCACCCTAAGCTATAATTGATATTCCGAATTAAAAAATGATGTCTATTTTATGAAATTCCAAACATATAAGCTGTATTAATTAATTTTATAATTAATTCCCGCTGTCACAACAAATAGCGTGTTTTTAAGAAACAATTTATATCAAAAGATTGACAATTGTTTATGTCCAATTTTATAGTAAAATTAATTCTAATGAACACCATTGGATAAAATGGTAAAAATATATTACAATTATACTTTTAAACCACTCAATATTATAACTTATCACTATAAATTATTTTGATTAAAAAATTTGTTTTAAGTATTTTTCACTATTGATAAAAATTTGGAAGTTCTCAGAAAATTACAAAAAATTCAACATAGGCTAATTTCAATATTAGGAATACCAAAATGAAGTCCATTTTGAAATATAAAATTTCTATAAATTTAAAAAGTGGTTATTACTATTCATAACGGCTACTTTGATTAGTTGCGGTGTGTTAGGACTCGAAGTTGCGTACAATGCAAGCTATTGCATTATTGAATGAGAAGCGTATCGTGGAAGCTCGGGGTGTTACATTCTCCCCTCCTTCAATAAATTGCGTCCTCGCAATTTGAAATTTTTCTTTGAAAATAAAAGGTTGAAAATAGAAAATACCTTTGTGGAAAACCCACATCGGAAATAAGATTAATAAAATTTAGCCTTAATAAGAGGGAAAGGGAAATGAAAAAGTCACCAACCAATTATGATCTCGATTCGGAGAACATTGGTGGCAATTAGGGACATATAATTGGAGGAAAAACGTAAATATTTGTAGGGAGTGATTGAGGTCATCAGTCACAATCAACTGTCAAATTGAGGGCCTCAAAGCCTTCAATCTATGTTGATTTAAAATATCATCAGTTCAACAAGACATAAGGTATTAGGATAACACATTTTTTTGTTTTAATATCCCTTTACTAAAGTTTAAGAATTAATTTATTCATTGAATAAGAGATAGGTATATATATATTTATGCTTGACAATTAGAGTTTCAACCTTCAACTCATCTTTCACTCAAAAAGATAATAGAACTCAAAAATATTATACTTATCCTAATTGTATAAGGTTCCAAATGTTAACACATACCATTTAGATTAGTAAAATTATTTTGTAATAACCAGGGACTTCCTGTAGGCTAGTGGTAGGAAATAAAGGTCTGTCGCACTATGATTGTGGGTTCGATTCCTACAGCTTTGTCCGACGCGACGGGTTATTCCCCACCCTGCAGGTTGTCCTTTTCCTAAAACTATAGTATTATAATATTCCAAAAATAATCTTCATAAATTTTTTAACCTTAAACAATACTATCCAAATATCAACTTAATCCACTCCAACCTTTATAGTTATCCAAAATACCTCTGTCCAGACTTTCTCTAAAAGGTATCTTAATTCCAAAATCAATTTATCAGATTCCCCAAACAAAGTAATGTTTCTCTTATTGTCACATACTAAAAATATAATTACCTTCATCATATTAAAACCTTACTGAAATCAACAAGTACTGCAGCACAATCCTTATATATATATATCACATTATTCTAATAACCAGAATATAATCCATGAGTCCAAAAGCACCAATACATTAGTTATTATGCTTCAACTGTAGTAACAGCATAAGATTGTCCTTGATCCCTTTTCCTTTTCTGAGGTAAGTTTCCCTGACGCTTAGGACATTCATTTGCATAATGCCCCATTTCCCTACAATTGTAGCATTCAACATTGATAGCCTCTTTCTTTCTCTTGCAATCACGCTCCTGGTGACCTTTTTCTCTACATTTATAACAAAATCCCATTCCTTTTAGGCAAGTACCAGGGTGATTCTTCCCACAATTATCACATAATGGAAAATCCTTCTTTCCCTTTTTCCCTTTATCTGTCTCTTGTTCCACCGTTATCTTCTTCTCTTGCTTTACTTTGTTGTCATAAGACTTAGAGAATTCCTTTTCTGTCTTGATAGCACATGAGACAATATCTTCGTATGTTGAGAACGATTGTGATACTAAAGCTCGACGGAGAAATGGTTTTCACCCATCAAAGAAACGATCAATATTACCTCTTGGGTTACGTATATAATATGTATCATACCTCGCTAACCTTGTAAAGTTGGCCTCATACTTTGCGACATTCTCATCCTCCTTTTATTTCAGACTCAGAAATTGCCTTTCCATATCTTCTCGATGGCCACGAGGAAAGTATTTTTCTAAGAAAAGCTCTTTGAACTCCCTCCATTCCATATTCGATACATCATCATCTTCCTTTGTGTTTTGAATCAGCGACCACCACTGATCGGCATCTCCAGTGAGGCAGTAAAATTCCATGATCACCTTTTCCCTTTCACTACTCCCCAAGGCGTGGAATATTTTCTCTAAGGAGTTTATCCATTGCTCAGCTACTAATGGATTTGTACCCCCATTAAATGTTGGTGGTTTTTGCCTCATGAAGCGGTCTAACATTGATCCTCCACGTTGCGGATCAGGGTGCTCCATACGAGTAAGGTTATTATTCATAACCTGAGTGAGTTGTCCCAGTATGGTAATAAGTTGATCAGCACCAGTTGTATCTCCAGATCCACAATAATTATCTTGAGTAGGAGGGAAATCCCTACATGGAGTGCGTGCATTGATACGGTTTCCATTCCTTCCACTAGGCGCCATTTCTAAACAATGGCATAAACTAGATTAGTTTATGAATCAAAATACATAATTCCATACTTGTAAAATACTTAACATAAATTGAACTATTTATGGATATAATCCATAATCATAAAAAGGTTTTATTTGAGGAAGTATATACTCATAACTGTTCATAGTGGTTTGTAAAGAAAATGAGAATTATCCTAAGCATATCCCCCGGGAGTGTCGTAACCAAGAGTGCAGCAAGGCCCGTTGTCGTGCACCAGTTCCCGTTCGAGTCTAGCTCAAAGCGGTGTTTTCGGGTTTTACCCCTAGGTACATCTGTACCAGAGCCGCCTCTACCTGCTCGTATCCAGACAGGGATGTATTTCACGGAAAACTCACAAAATCTCTATAATACCAAAATTCTAGGAATTTCTTCTATACTAATCTTTATGTCTATCTTCGGGCTATGTGCTCTAATCAGAGTTTATCTAAATCTAGCTTCCAAGGTTAGTACTAAACTGCCTCTGATACCAACTGTAACACCCCGACCCCAGCTACCTAGAGCCGGTGCATTACTTCGTAACATTGGCATGATCACAAAAGATCAAGTCTCGAAAGACCGATTAGTTTAGTAGCCTTGGAAACACTAGATACATTCATAAATGTTACATTACATCATAAAGTGAAAAACTAATAACAAAGTCTTCATAGTCCACACTCATATCCTCTTCTGACTATCCCTGCAGGTCATTCATAAAATACTTCTTCACATCCTAGAAAATATTAAAACATTGGAAGGGGTGAGCTCAGATGCTCAGTAAGGATAAAAATATTGCGGAAGCTTTCATAAATAAACATAAACATTTAAGGCAATGTATAACTAAAACAAAAGCCTTTTAAACTTGAACATCAACATAATATGGCAAAAGTAAAATGAGATAATTCCATTTACTTCTTCACATGGATATTCTACTGGTCGAATAATCACATGCAATATCAATAACCACTTTCATAATGAGGGAATGTATAATGCCAGACATTCTAAAACATTTTGTCATGGCCTCAGCCAAGACGTCTAAAATGATTAAGGCCTCGACCAAAACCATAAATCAAATTGGGAAAGGGCCTCGGCCAATTCCACGTCTAGTTGTCTCATGAGACCTACCGATGCATCGAGGAGCTATAGCGGGCTCCACCCGTCACTTATTAAGTCCAATACATTCCTCATATCAATAGGTTTAAACATATCATAAACCATAACATAATCGTATCACATAAAACATGCATAAAGGAAACATAACATTTCCACATTTCAATCACAAGATATCAATACAACACATTGATATAATAAAAACGCTTTCAAAACTATTTTCAATACCAAAATAAAAGAAAGTTAAAACTTTGTATTTATTTTTCATTAAAAAAAGTGATGGCTTGTAGAGGAAGCCGAAACTCAAATAATGGTCACGGCGGCGGAGAAGTCATTGTCGCCGCATAAGTACGGAAAGAAAAACATTCCCTTTTTTCGTTTAGCAAAACGCTTCGTATAAAAAATATTCCTTTTGAATAAACGTAAAAGTCAAAGGGGTTTATACACCGTATAAAACAAAGTTGTGTATAAAACCAAATATGCCTCAATGAAAGGAGATTGAGACGAAGTCCTTAAAAAGATCATGTTTAAAATAAAAGAGATCTATTATGTGTACTCACTATAGGTACACATATAGAAAGTAAATATACAAAATATGACATAATAATATCATGACATAATTTGAAAGTAGGAGATTAACCCAAAGAATGGAAGTTGGGTTAAGAAATTCCCTTACCTTGTCTCCGACTTGATTCGACCGTTATTTAACCTCCTGAATAATAAACTAGAGTTAATATCTACCATTTTAAATTTCATTATCCTTTTTATATCACTTATTACAATGTTATGAACATTATGTAATTATTTAAGTTAATAACGGTCGTTTTGTCGATTTTTGGTACTTGAGTCAACAATAAACTTCTTATAATTACAAGTTGTTTATGTGGTAGAATATCCATTATCTCCAGAATCATATTCATGATTTATATGTCATATATATCATATATATCCAATATATACATTCATTTATAATATTACGTAACATTTAGAGGCAAGAAATGAAATGCACCGTTCATGGAGACGGTAAGCCGTACGTAGGCATTAACGCTACTTTCATTTCTATTTCGTATTTAATGGAATGAAATCATAATGATATAAATGTATAATATAATTCCAGTATAATATAGTGTATAATACCATTTACTCCATCCTTTATACATCCCACATATGGCATTAACGATTCAAATCACTTTGAGGGGGCGGTAGTCCGTACTTCCTAAAATGAAAATATCGCGTTTACCCATAATGGAAACCATAAAGTATGCCATAAATGAGAAATACAGAAGCATAAGTAAAACATAAACATTTTATATATCATATATAAATATAGTAACATCTTAATGACCACCTTTGAAGGTGTTATATGAGTGTTGAACAATCATCGTTTCGTGAGGCAGAAATTCGCCATCCACAGAAACCGTATGTTCTTTAACCATTAGATGTAGGTGTGTGTAAGTGTAGCTTGAATCCTTCTTATAAAAAAATCCTAGTATATTTAGGACACTGGCTTTGTAACAAAATAAATGAATAAAAAGAGTTTAGGGGGTTGGAGAAGAAAAATAAAACAAAACAACATTAGAGAAGACATTACCTCAAAATCGGGTAACTCTTTTTGATTTGAGCCAAAGGCTTCCTTGGGAAGAGTTCTTCCCAAAGTGAGGCTTCTAGGAGTAATAGGGGGAAGTTGGGAGAGTATTTGGGCAGAGTTTGGCTGAGCCAAATGGCTTGAAAGTGTGAATGAGGTGGTAGAGGTGGGGGCCTTTTATAAGAGGAGAGGAGGGGCACTTTTGGAAAGTAATGAAATGTTATTCTATTATACAATGCTTTTCAGATTCTAAAGGTCCCACACTTGTATAATTAGAGGCTAAGGTGATAAGGGTTAGAAATATCCTCATCCAATAGGTTTTGTACAAGTTTAAGCCTTGGATTGTACATTATCTTTTCATTTTATTAAAATCGTTAAATAATGAGGTCAACGATGCATCATAATGATGTCATAGATAATTTAATTTATTTAATGTCTAAAAATTATAAAAAAATACTATGATGTAGGAAATATTTTTAGATTTCCAATAACTATTTATAGTCAAAAATATTACTTGTATAACCCCATGTAAAAATTGTTTTAGTAAAACATTTCATGTTTGTGTCATTTTTTACTTTAACATTAAATAAAAGGTATTTATGTCATTTTCTAACTAAAGTGGCTCCATGGGGTCCCCAAGTTGACCCATGGACTGTCTTGGTCGGCCATGGCACATCCAATGAGGGTAGGACATGTTTCAAGCTCATCTCATATTATTAAAACATTATTTTTACCTTAAACTACACTAATTACCTCTAATCGCGATTAAGAACTTAAAAGTTACTATTCACCAAAAATTATTTTAATCTCATTGAACCACATTTTACTTCTTAATGACAACCATGTATGTCGTATTTTTGAAAATCAAATCACAGAAGTGGTAATATTTCATTTAAACGAAAAATCAGTTATTTAACTACCACTTAGTAGTTTCACTATTCATCAAAAATTGAAGTTTTTCAGAACAATGCCAAAATTTCACCCTAAGCTATAATTGATATTCCGAATTCAAAAATGATGTATATTTTATGAAATTCCAAACATATAAGTTGTATTAATTAATTTTATAATTAATTCCCGCTGTCACAACAAATAGCGTGTTTTTAAGAAACAATTTATATTAAAAGATTGACAATTGTTTATCTCCAATTTTAAAGTGAAATTAATTATAATGAACACCATTGGATAAAATGGTAAAAATATATTCTAATTATACTTTAAAACCACTCAATATTATAACTTATCACTATAAATTATTTTGATTAAAAAAGTTGTTTTAAGTATTTTTCACTATTGATAAAAATTTGGAAGTTCTCAGAAAATTACAAAAAATTCAACATAGGCTAATTTCAATATTAGGAATACCAAAATGAAGTCCATTTTGAAATATAAAATTTCTATAAATTTAAAAAGTGGTTATTACTATTCATAACAGCTACTTTGATTAGTTGCGGTGTGTTAGGACTCGAAGTTGCGTAAAATGCAAGCTATTGCATTATTGAATGAGAAGCGTATCGTGGAAGCTCGGGGTGTTACATTCATGTCAGCGTCCCAAGGTTTTAATTCGGGTTACCATGGGAATGTATACCCACATACATCCACAGATCCCAAACCATTGTGGGGATAACATTCGTGACTCCAATTACCATGGGTATGCAGACTCAAATTGGTGTGTTGATGCTCACAATGGCCTGATCGTATGGGTATGGAGGCTTTATAGGAGGCTTTGTCTTGATGCCAGGGATTGGTTTATGGATGAATTATGGGGGGCTGGATGGTAACAAAGGGGATAGATTGGAAATGGAGGAAATAATACCTAAAAACACCCCATTCCGCGTACTGGTTTCTTATGCAAAATGGGGTAATCTCTGTATACCGTAGTGGTATGTGGGTAGGGGAGTCGTCTACATACCAAAGGGGTACGTGGGCATGGGTATTGACCACCATGAACCATAGTGGTATGTAGTCCTGGATATAGTAAGCCATACCTATTTGGGTCCCATCCCCATACTGATATAGTACGCAGTGCGGAGTTAAATATGTGTAGTGATACACTACATGGAACACCATATTAAAGGAGTGTCCAAGGGAATATCATTCATGAGGATTTAATTTTTAAGAAATATGAGGTTTATTGTATCACCAATAAGGTTCTCAGTTCTCTGATTATTATAAACTTCCCCCATTTTATGGTTCACAGATGGATGTACCTACGGAGAGTGTGGTTTACAATTCGGGCTTCACCAATAATTCAATACTGAAGCCAGAATCTTATTAGAGTTCTTTCTTCCATCCTCTGGGGTCTTCTTTGATCTTTCTTCATCTTTCCACTCTCAATTCCTTATGTGGTCCTCTTATAGATCATTGGTTAAATTTTATCTATCATCATGTGGAACCATTTGTAGAAGCCCATGAAGATATATCTTAACCTTTGGATGGCTCGGTCAACTAGGGCTAGAAGAGGTTACAGTTCGCAGTCATGGTTTGAGGGACCCCACTACTTTGCCCAGTCCACGAACTGATGATTTTGTGAGATTGTAAGCTGATGTCATTTGTGCGCTTGATCATTTAGTGACATGGTTTGTAGCTTCTTGGGTTTTTTGGGCCTCACTTTGTAGGATAGCACCTCACTGGTCGTTCCGCATACCGGTGTTTCACAGTTCATGCAATCTGCAAACCATTCCTAGTGAAGGTATGCCGACCACTTAAAGTCTTTTTAAAACATGAATTACAACAAGTTTCATCCAAAGTTTCTATCTCAATTTTAATCCATTTACATTGTTATACTTTTATTAATTCTTGTTTCCTTCTTCAAAGTGATTGTGGGATTATTTTCTTCATTTGGAGAAATTTTTAGGACCCTACAAATTCTCCCCATTGAAATGGGGTCTGTATAGAACGAAAAGGGGACTATTATGATGTAGAAGTGGTCCTGAACTGAAATGGTTCATGGTAGAATAGATAGTCCTGGTAATAGGGTACCAAACCTATATATAGGGGCCCATGTCATTTATCTTTTACCATTTTTCTTAGTGAAAAGTGATCCTGATTCTCCCACTATTTCCTTTGCCAATTCTAACTGTTTATTTTGTGAAAACCCTACTCACGAACCACTTCGTACATGCTGCAAACCAACATTTTTTCTATTTTCTACCCATGAACAAAATTTTGGATTTTATAAATGATATTGTGTAATTTTAAAACTAAAATCTGGATTCCATATTTGAGAGCTCTATGCTTCTTGTGTGTCAGCAACCGATCTTGAACTATTGGACCAAAAATTAAAACAAAATAATCCAAACATAAATTTTAATCTAAAATATTTGAAAATGAACTTGGACAGTCCTTGGTTAATGGTATCCCCCTTCCGTAGACCCTTCTGTTCACTAGCCAATTCTCCATGGGCCAATGCCTCATGGTTTCTTCATATACCATGGATGTACGCGGTGTATTGCTTCCGCGTACTGTAGTAATATGCGGTGGTTGCTCCCGCACATCATGTAGTATGAGGGATATGCATACCACGTAAAATTTCTGGGAACAATATGTGAATCCCTATAGAGAAATATTTTTTAGACTTTTATCCATTTTTTAAGACATTATCCAACCACTTAAATTGGACTGACTTTTTATTAGCTTTTGGATCATTCTGTGCAGGCTACAATGCCTCTTTCAAAGGGTGGGAAAAAATCGATGAAGATGAGGGTGACCATGGTGGGGGACAGTGAGGATCATCTTCTATTCTAAATTATTACTTGTAATAGTTTTTTAAAAGATATCATGTCACCAGATTTCATATCCTACCCATTTTCTATACAGCTACCACTTTATGGTTTTGGTCTTCCTGATGGTGTTCCTCTTCTATTAGCTTACCTCGATGCCCGTTTCATTTTCTTAGAAGCACCATAAGGACATGATCAAACCAATATTTTTCCAGCAGAAGAAGTCATAAATATTTCAATTCAAGAAAATATATTCATACTAGGCGGCTCGATGTGGACTTAAGGTAATCACAGGTGTCACAATGCTATCATGAAACTAAGCACCTGAGAGTACCCATCCTTTATTAACATTTACAAAGAAACCCCTAATGGTGGGTAGAGCACCAAGGGGGGTATATGGGCCGGAGTATGTTTCTCTGAGGAATGGTCCTGAGAATTTTTGGTACATGCAATATATTTGGAGTCCCCTAAACAGTTGAAGGTGGTGAACCTATATCAGGAAGTCTTGTTTTCTTAGATCGAAGCCTTCTCCCTAGGAGAAATCCTTCCTCAGCTGCTGAGTCAATGGTGTTCAAGCACCAACACCTTCAATTTATCGCATGGGGAGGTTGGAATAATCATATGGGGTATCCACCAACTCAGAGGACTGCACATCCTTGGAGAGATGTATGATGAGTTTCTCTCCGAAGATGCTATTTGTAATAATACTAACCATGTGTCCCCATTGACAAGGATCATACTCGTTATGGCTGGAGGATTACATGATCATCCCCTCCATGCTCTCTCTTATCCCATTTGAGGTATGGATATGGTTATTATGGCAGGCAAATATACCTAAGATGAGGGCTCACCAAATTCGAACTCATCACTCCCATCAATACCTCCAGAATCTAGGGTCATATTGTACTACCCTTGAAGAGGGAAAATATACCACCTAGGGATACAAGATTTAACTAGACGTGTCACCAGTTCTTAGATTAGTAGGTTTCTTTTCCATGTATTTGAGTGGATGGATTTTCCCATCCTGTGATGTATATACCAGGGTCCCGCATTGTACATTGATTACGGCAGCTTCGCCGGAAGAGGTTTGACCAATCAATTTGGCCTTTCCTACTCTCTCCTGACATTATGAACTTTTTGGAAAAATAAAGGAAGGTTGGTCCCCACATCGTCTCAGTGGACCATTTCAATTCTTGTATGGGTGTATGGAAAAACAATTCCCTTGTTATGAATATCATCACACTATAAGGGTTCCTATTTCAAAATTTCAACCTTCCCTTCTCATCATTTTCATTGTTCTTCCTAGGTCTTTAAGAAGTATTGATACAGTTGGGCTACTCAATGACACTTCTTACTTTATGTTTGCACCGCATCCTACCCATCATGGGTCATTAAGATGTGACAGTGGTAGTTATTTATATGAACTCTCATTATCATTTCATTTCAGGATAAGATTCTCACTGCTTGTATAGATCAGGTGGTCATTTGTGAACCATATGTCCCTTACTCGTTTTCTAGGCAATTTTGGTTCCTTCAATAAACTGTACTTTCTCCTACTATTCAGTTAAGTAGAGAGTATCATACCGTAATTCTTTGCGAGTTATAGCTTATGATGATGTGGGAAGGTGCCTCTATGGAAGTTATCATCCCCAATATGACGGTTTTTATTTTATGTTACTGTAATTTGCCAAACTTTGGAAGGGTTGTTACCCTAATGGGGTGCTGAGAAAAACAGTTTGGTAGGTGCAAAAACCACTATCCATTCTCTTCCCTATCCTCACCCTGAAGACCATGCCCCAAATTCCTTCTTATGTGATGAGCGTGACAGCTATGTCTTTTATTCCTGTTCCTACAACACCCATGATAGATAGGCCACCTATTCCTACCCTTGTGGTAAAAATATGCTTGGTTTGCTGTTAAAAACATCTACAAGGGGCTTCATCAGTATATCCAATCTCAGTGGGGAGTGATTCAGACAACTCCTCTCCTATGGATACTACCGCTGACCCTAATTGAGTTTTGACCGAGCAAAGTATCACCAGACACTCTAAAAGCAGTGAATTTTCCTCTACATCTTGCTCCAGTAGTCGAACTATTTGAGGGAAAAGAGAGCCCCCCCCATCTTGGGTAAAATATATTAGGTCTCTTTATACTCCTTTACCGACACTTCCTACCTATAGACCCATTTTGGTGGGGGAGTGTTGAGGTATTGGTGCCGTGGAGAGGCGTTTGGAAATGAGAAAACATGCATGGTGTAATTTATGTGCCCTTTCCGTGAAGACACCTATGGCTAGATTAACTTACGAGACTAAACATTTTCGGCGATTATTCCCTGATCTGGGTTTCTGCAGCATTGATTATTAGCACCAACACCTCCTCATCTACCAATCCTCATAGCTCGGGAAGACCTTTCTTCTTGTGAGGTAAAGTTTTCCATTTTCAATTCTTCACATCATCTATTGACGATCTTCAAAAATGTTTAGGAGTGACTCGATCACCTATCGGCCGAAGAGGTGATGGCTCGTGATTTTGTGATTTCCCAAAATTAAGAGCTATGTGAGTGTTAGGCCTGTACATAAAGGTTGTGGGATCAATTGACTTCTTCATGTTCCAATTACAAAGTTATCCAGAGAAATGGGTGGGACCTTAAAGTCATTCTCAAGCAGGTGCGTCCAACAGTCAAGGTTGAATTGGAAGAGATATCATAATTAGAGGAAAATCTTGATGACCAGAGGTAGTCCCTGACCATTTTTCTGGAAAGGGAGAGTCGAACCTTATTGTATATTTCTTTATATCATGATGTGTACTATTCTTTCCTTTTTGATACTTTTGAGAGACTAAGAATTCGGGATGTTCCCCAATTTTTTTGTTGAGCTCAATGAAACTGTTTCCTTCAAATACTTCTTTGTTTCCGTTTCTTTTCATATAAATTGATCCTATTTAATCATATAAACATCATTTTAATCAGGAATTATTTTTAAACCATGATCAGTAAATTGAAATAAGAAACTAGAGCTCTAATTTTTTCCGGAGCTGCGAGACTCAGTGAGCATAGTTCTAAAATTGTTGAGGTTTTTTGGAACACCTCATGAACTTTTTCATATTTCTAATTACTAACCTAATATTGTTTTATGCCTTCTTGACATGGGCTTAGTGGGTAAAACTTGGATTTTACATAGGCTTCCCTTTGTGTGTTTTTGACCTAACAAGTTTCATCTCTCTTTTAATAGCTCAACATGATTTTTTCTAAACCATACATGGTGTAGGTTTAACAAACTGATACAAAACTTTTTCCAGAGGTTCCTTTTGCGGATTTTCACTCTGTCATGTATGGAGTATTTTTCCCTTTCCGTTCATATTTCTATCAATAAAACTTATTACCGATGTTTAAGGTTGAACATCTTTTACCAAAATTAACAGGGTAGGGGCCCCCATTCTAGATTCTTCAGCTGAGAATGTTCTAATATCCATAAGATATGGATTATGGATTTTTCTTGACCCTAAATTAGTGAATTTTTGAAATGCATGAGGATCAGGATATTTTTTAGGTGTACAGAGGTAGGAGAAGACTCTCCTGATGAATTATTTTCGTTTTATTGAAGGTAGTCTTGTGGGAATCATATGCACAGCCACTGGGTCATGATGTACATAATCAGACAAAGGTGTCTGCAGGACACTAGCCTTCCATCTCTGGTGACCTGGTAGTACTAGTGAATCTTTGAGTTTTTTTGATGTTGGGAGCCACAGTGGGTGGTCGGTCTGAGTTATGGTGTCTAAAAATATTAGCAACATTAATATCATCATTGAGTGTGAAATTGTTCCTACAGGGTTCTTACATGCGTAAGGGAGAGCTAGTGAATGGTCAGTTTAGTTTAAAAAAATTTTATGTGAGGGGAATTTCGAAAGAGGAAGTTATATAAGCCATTATCCATGGTTTTTCCAAATTCGTGGGTGTGATGGGACCTGAATGTCATCTGAGCATATGAAAATTGGAAAGGAATCTCCTTAGAATGAATTTTCTTTTTATTGACAGCCGTTTTGTAGGTGGTATGTGTAGAGCTTCTGGGGCATGATGTGCATAATCATACAAAGGCATCTACAAGAAATTAGCCTTCATTTATATTGGCAATGATGGAGTATGGAGATTGGGATCTTTCTGAACATGATATAAGGATTTTTTTCAAGGGTCTCGCCTAAACATGAAAGGGACGTTTTAACTGAACTTATTTTGGAAACCTAGAAATGAGTGGGGGAATTCTTATTTTGAATGTGGATCATCTTCATGCATATATATGGGGTATATTTATTTTATAGAAACCTCACATGAGACCATAGATAAATTAGGATAGCATGTTCTAATATATCCAGTACATGGCTAGGAATGAGAATGTAAACCATGACTCTGAGGGCCCTTGAATCAAGAGGGATGGAATGGGTTATGGAATCCATCAGGTGTACCGATGTAGGAAATAACTCTTTTAGGGATGAATTTGCCTTTTATTTATGGATGTTTTGTTGGATACATATGCATATCCATTGGGGCATGATGTGCATAACCAAACAAAGGTATCTGTAGGACGCTGGCCTTCAATCTCAGATGGCCATAGAGGATTATGGGGATTCAAGATTGCTCAGAGCATGGAGTTTGAGGTTTGGAAGGAGAGTATCTGGATATATTGGAGACATTTGGGCTGTGATTTACTCATGGAATCAGGTATCCCTTTTTTAGATCATACTCATATGTAGGGTGAAGAATTCATCCCATATTTGGGGTACCCTGTCATTTAACATCGTATGGATAAGATGTGGGGTTCCTTATGGGGAAAGAAACTGTGACATGGATTTTATGGTAATGTTTCTCGGACCAAATTCATAGACTATTTTTTCATAATTTCATGGTGGATCTTTCTCTAAGAACTCTAAGATCATGTGAGATATTCTTGGTGTGAGAAATAAGAGATTACAAGGATTTCGGGTCCCCACCTAAGAATAGAAGAATCATCATCAGAGAGAACTCAAGGATTAATCCAATGCTATCAAGCTTAAAATCATATAGAAAGGACGATTTTGGCCTTATAGTTTAATGTCATGTGGTGATGTAATTATTTGGTCACAAAGATCATTACTATCTTTGAGTTAATCCTGATCCGAGTGTCTTGGAGTTCCACAGACGTAAGTGATGACAGAAGGTGTAAACCATTGTTCTGAGGTGAAACTTGAATCAGGAGGGATGGCATGGGGCTTGGAAGACATTGGGCATACTAAGATTGGATATGAATCTCCTAGGGACGAATTTTCCGTTGATTGATGGTCGTTTTTAAATGGCTAGGCTAGGATGCTAAATTCGAGTGTCACTACATTCCTTGAATGGGAAAGAATAAAACTGAATGTAGTTCTGAAAATTCTATGTACCAATCTGGCTCAGACATAGGGGTAGGTACTTTTTTCATTCTCTATGGGTGTTGGGTCAACTATAATTCTCTATAATTTGTTTTCATAATGGAATCCTTACCACTGATCCTAAGCTCATGTCAGTTATACTCGATGCGAGAAACAATGAACGATAAGGGTTTCCCACGCCAATTTGGGGAGATAGAGGATATGATAAGGTATTTGTTTTGTGGGGGTTGGACCCAGATCAAGGATCAAGGAGTCGCTACATATCTGGTAAGTAATAGAATCAATCCACACATAGTTCTTTGAGAGATCATGCATTTTATTACCATGTGATTAAGATGATTTGTTCTATGAAGTTTAACATCTTACATTGAGGACATGGGTCATAGTTTAATGTCATGTTTTAGGGATGAGTTCCTTACAGTTTTACATCATGTGGATATGACTATGACTCATTGTTTAGGGTCATAGAGTTTGGACCATGACCTTACAGTATAAAACTCATAGTTTTGGGTCACAATGTTTGTACCATAACATTACAGTATTAAAACTCATAGTTTAGGTTCATAGAGTTTGTACCATAACATTACAGTACTACAACTCATAGTTTAGGGTCATATAGTTTGGACCATGACTGGGTCTTTCTATTATGAAAAATACTTCTTCCGAAACATTTCATTTTTTGGTGTCGTGATTAGTTGTCCATCCATTGATATCAGGTCATATTTTCCATTGGAATAGGCCCTATGAATGACATATGGTAATTTCAACTTTGGATAAAACATTGGTGTATTCTCCCCAATTATCATGGAGGTTCTTAAGACTAACACCATTTCTCCTTCGAGGAAAGATCGAAGGTGAAACTTTTTCTTAAAGGCTTGTGTGATCTAATTTTGGTATATTTACAAATGGTGTAAAGTGTGTAGCCTTTTTTCATTTAGATACTCCAACTCATCAAACCAACTCAGGGATTTCTCTTCCATGGATAGTTGATCACAAATGGCCACATGAAGTGATGGCACATGAATTTTGATATAAAAAACTTCATCTTCCTCGTATATTATTGAGTATGGAGTCACCTGGGTGGCAATGCGGGTCATGGTATGGTAGTCCCACAAAGCATGCAGGATCTTGTATATCCATGATTTATTATTCTTATCTACCATATTTTGGAGTATTTGGGATAGATTCATGTTTAAATCCTATATCTTCCCATTGGTCGCTTTATGGTTGTGGGATGAATGGTTTGATTTGATTTGATTCTCCTACTATAATATTGTTTCCTCAGGAATTGGGGATGACCTATTTGATTTACGGCTCAAGCATACAGGAAGTTTCTAACGGGTTTGTTCATAGAACCGGAAACATCCAATGATTCTATATCCATTGGGACCTACTTTCTAAAGGTAGGTGCTCATTAGTTATGGACCGATGAGACTTAAGAATTTGCATTAGTCGAGAGGATGGGAGGTCGGACTCATCAAACGTTTTTTAGGGGAATTATTATCTACTCCGGGACTCTCTTTATAGATTTTTGTTATGTTCGTGAATCCTTATTAAATTACCAAGTTTAAAGTGATATTTCCTTTAGATCTGACAATCAATGATTGATATATAGGAAATTTAGAGAATATTTTATATGTATTCGAGGTTCTTCATCAATAGAGAATCATATGTATTTGTTAGAGACTATTAGTCAATGGTATCCTTTAATACATTATATAAAAGTCTCTTGGTCATTATGATGACTATAATGGTATTAAAGCCACTCGGTGGGGCACTTGAAGTTTATTGTCATTCAGAAGGACATAGATTATTTCAGAGTTGGGATCGTACCCGTAGATAGGATACCTATGTATCCTTTATTTAAAAAAGGAATCATAACCCACGTAGTTCGAGTAAGGGAGTATGATGTTTATGTATGATTGATGTGTCAAAGAAAGATGTCATAATTAATTTTACACTCTAAGCTCACGTGAGTCATGCTCGGTTTGAGAAACAAATGGTATTGGTAAAACCAAAAAATTGTGCCATGAAGGATGCAATCATAAGAAATGATGTGGGGCTTATGTATGCATGATTGCCCAAATAGAGATCAGGACTTATTTCAGAGAAGAAGTCTGGGAACAGGGTCCACAAAGGAATATGTACTTTATGGAGATTTGGATACTCTAACTTGGGGATTACTCCTGTGGAAGATGCCCAAATTAGGAGGGGACTTATGATTGGGTTATACTCATAAGAAGGAAGACCAGATAAAAAAAGTAGATTAAGATTGGTTACGAGAAATTAAGACTATATCTTACTCCTAAGGAGGAAGCCCTGGTTAAAGGGATTTGAAGACTGGGGCTTACTCCTTAAGAGGAGGCCTAGGTTAAGGGAATTTTAGAATTTAAGGGACTTGGGGCTTACTCCTTAGGAGGATGCCCACATTTGTAGATTTTGAGACTGGGGATTACTCTTGTAAAGGAAGCCCAGGTTAAGGAAATTATGGTTGGGGCTTACTCCTGAGAATGATGCCCAGATTTGGGAACTTTGAGACTGGGGATTACTCTTGAAAAGGACGCCCAGATTTGGGAAATTATGACTGGGGTTAACCCCTAAGGAGGATGCCTAGGTTAGGGGACATGAGGCATATTCCTAAGGAGGATGCCCAAATTTAGAGAACGTGGACTAGGGATTACTCCTGAAAAGGTGGCCCAGGTTAAGGATTCTCTCATCTTAAAGGATGAGGTTGAATTAATGAAATCTATAACCTTAGTGATATAAAGATATAAAAATCACTAGGTTTTGAGAGATGTTCCACATAATTCCTTTCAGTTCAGGAAGCCAATAAAGGAAACATGTCTTAAATGGCTTTGAAGAGGGGTTTGAAGGCTGAATCTTGAATAGGATAGGTGGATAGGAATAGGAGAGGTGAAATGGGTACGAATGGCACCCAAAAAGAGAGGGGGTGCAAGTACTGCGTAGGCTCACAAGTCTTGGTCACATAGGTGTACCTGCGTGACACATGGGTACTTGCTCGACTGTCAACCCTTAGAGTAAAACTTTGGCGAGGCTTGGCTTAAGCCCTTAGTATTATCCCTAGGGGCTTCCAAAAGAGAGGCGTGCAAGTTCTATTGAAGGTTTAAAGCGGCACGCAAGTGTGGCCATTTCCCATAAGGGTTGGCCACTTAAGCACACATGTGTTGATGAGTTTCAACACTTTGGCCTTACTCCCTCTCTTTAGATCTTCCTTTATAAGTAATAAATTAACATAGAAGTGTTCAGAAGCTTCGAGAAGAGACTAGGGCGCCAGCAACTCAAATCTATGTTTTTCAAAAAAAAATTCCTCTTAATGAGGGGCCCACAGGGGGTATTTATATGCCGAAGAAGACCCTGGGCGAATTTGAAAGAGGGCGCGCAAGTCACATCTGCGACCAATTGGCGGCGCGCAAGTATACTTGCGTGAACATGGTAGAACATGTGTGACCCAAGTGCATTTGAATCTTTGTTCATCCCTTGTCAATTTTTGATGTTTCTTCAAAGGATGAATCACTTTGGGTTCAATGTATTTCCCTTTTCAATTTTTTTGGACTCTGTGAAGGAAAGGAGCATCAACAAACATGTCTAACCCATCAGAGAAGAAGTTGGTGTCATTTTCCATCAGTATTGTATGAGGGACACCAAATCTGGTAATGATGTTAGCCTTCAAAAATCAAATGACAATTTTTTCCCGAACTTCTTTAAGGGGTATGGATTTTGCCCATTTTGAAAAGAATTCGGTTGTTGGGAGTATGAAATTGAATTAGCTTGTTGTGGCGGGGTGATTTGGTACCCCAACATCCATCCCCCAGGTGGAAAATGGACAAGAGTATTTAGCTATATGAAGTAACTCTGGGGTCGGTGTATAAAATTGGCATGAACATGGTAGGAATGGCACTTCCTGGTGAATATGGAACAATCCTATATCATAGTGTCTGCATAATACCTGAGCCATCAGATTTGATGAGAGAGCTTGGCTGCTGATTGGTTCACCCTACTAGCTTCGGCGTGGACTTCTTTCATGATAGTAGTAGACTATTCTCCATCTATGCACCTCAAAAGGACTCCCTCAAGGCCTTTTTTATAGAGAACCATTTCTTGGTTTACCCTATTGAACAATACAAAGTTGACCACCCTTCCTCGGACTTGTTCCCTTCCTTCCCTATCTGATGAATGTTCCTACTTCGAAAGGTAATTTAAAATGGTCTTCAACCAGCCAGTGGTGTGATAATAAGGCTCTGAAATGGGGATAATTTCATTGATCTCCTCTTCATTGTTCTAGATAAATGGAAATTCCAACCAATGGTGGGAAATGATAATGACCATTTCATCCCAGTCTGGATCATCCATGGTTGTGGATGCATATTCCAAATCATCAGCTTGATCATTTTTAGATCGGGGGACATAGGTCAACGTTGGTTCTTTGGGGATTCTCGGACATGCTTCATCAATGAGTTAATACCACTTTCTTAATGAAATAGTCACCATTGAACTGTTTTATTACTAGCTCTGAATCACCATTTATCTTTATTTATTTGGCTTGTACATGGAGTGCCAACTCTAGACCCACAATGATGGCTTTATATTCAACTTCATTATTTGTTCAACCCTCTAAAAGTAGGAATGAGTAAGGAAAGATTTCCTTTTTGGGGGATACAAGTATAACTCCCAACACAACTTTTTTGAGATTAGGATTCTCCATACCCTTCCCAGTCAGGATTCTAGAGTCACCATTGAAGTACATTTCTCATGTCTAGGGGTCCCCTTAGATGGAGAACACTTATTCATCTGTATGTTCGACATCCAAAAATTTTGTTTCTTTAGAGGGGTTCTCTTCCAAGAATTCTTTTAACACTTGGCCTTTGATGACCTTCTAGGGTACGTATTGTATGTAAAACTGTTGTAGAATGACTTCCCATGGTGATAGGAATCTAGTTAGCATGGTAAGGTTGAGGATATATTTGAGTGGGTTGTAGCGGGAGACAAGGTGGACCTCATGGTGCATCTGGTAATGCCTATGTTTCTAAATCATGATGATTAGTTCTAGACAGTTCTTTTCGATTTTTGAATACTGAGATTCATCATCAACCATTGTTCATCTAAGTTAATATAGATTTTTCTCACTATCGGCATAATTCTTCTATGCGGGGAAGCCACCTAATGATGGTCCCAAGGTGGTTACGTACTTAATGAGTGGTCTCCCCTCAAATGGAATCATCATCACTGGTGGGATCATGATATATCTTTTGAGATCATCAAACAATTCTCATAAATCATTATCCCACCCATATATATCCCCTTTCTTCATTATCCAGGTGAAAGGTAAACATTTACCCTCCATGTTGCCTATGAAGCACTGGATGTAGGCCAGGTTCCCCTAGATAACTCTCAAATCTTTGATGTTTTGAGATGGGGACCTGCCAAGGATAGTCTTTGTCTTCTCAGGGTGAACTTCGATGACACGATGGAGTACGAAGAAGATGAGGAATTTCCCAGAGGTGATTCCAAAGGTGCACTTTTGGGGATTCATCATTAAACTGTGATCTCGCAGTTTCTTGAAGGTAGTTTCAATATCCCCAAGTGATTTGAGAACTATTGTGATTTAACCACCATATCTTCAAAATGAAACTTAATGAATTTTCACAATAAGGGCTTGAAGATGCGGTGCATGGTGCGCTTGTATGTGGCACCAGCATTTTTTAGACCAAAGGTCATCACCTTATAATAGAACACTCCCTGAGGGGACCTAAAAGTAATATCTTCTTCATCTCCTTGGGCTATTTGGATCTGTTTGTATCTAGAATATCCTTCCATGAAAGAGAGGGCCTCACATTCGGTGGTTTCATCGATCAAAAATTATGTGATCCGGATTGGGAAATCATCTTTAAGGAAATTTCAATTGAGGTCACTAAAGTCAATACATATTCTAATCAATCTATTCTTATTTTTTACATGGACTATTTTTTCTAGACAGACCGGGTACTAGACTCACCATATAATGTCATATTTGATTATCTTATCAACATCAGCCTCTATTTTGGCAGCATGCATTAGGTGGGTCCATCTGGATGCCTTCTTATAGCCTCAGTGATCTTTTAGTAAACCCATATGATGGGGGGTAACATCAGAACCATGGCCAAGAATTTCTCTGTAGTTCCAGAAATACGCATCTCGATTCTACTTTAAGAAGGAGGTATATGTCTCCTACTACTCGACAGGAATAGCCACAATGTTCAGAGTGGGCCACGGGTCATCTTCAGTGCCCAGGTTTATGTCTCTAATCTCATCAATTATGGTGTAGACCCCTTCTTCGAATGTGATAGGGGTATCTTTGAGGTCTTCTTCTTCTACTTCATCTTCATCCACTTCATCCTCTTAATCCTCTTCTTATGGAGATATGATTCTCGAGATGAACTCTCCAAAATATTTAGAGAAATAATATTTCACTTTGGTGAGAAAGGCGGGTTCCGCATGAGGTCACATGGATGGGTCAGGAGCATATTTGTAAGGGAATTTCCTATCATCATAAGAGTCATCTCGTTCTTTCATGTCTTTTGACTTTGTGGTCATAATAGAAATCATGCAGATAATAGAGTCTTTATCTATAATATCACTTATGCATTCAAGTTAGTTGATGGGTAATACATACTCTTCCCCAAGTAGTTGGAGGGGATCGGTGGGATCCATTACCAATCTATTCGGGGCCTTGATCCAGTCAACGTCGTTGGCCAAAGACTGAATCTCTTATGGTTCATATAACCCTACGTTGATGTAATGCGACTCACATGAATAAAACAGGTATTTATCAGCATGCAATGTCCCATTTTTCCCATCAGTGAAATATTTTATGCACTGATGGTATGATGACGGAATTTAAGCCTGTTGATGTAGCTGGGGACTCCCTAACATGATGTTGAAGGTCATACATTAGAATACTACCAAGAACTCGGTATCTAACATGAGGCCTAAAAGCCATGTTTTAAGCTTGATTCATCCCAATAGATTCTATTTACCTTTTTCATATCCTAGCAGATTTTTTCTATAGGGTGTCAACATGTATTCATCATTGACCAACTGACAAAGTGTTCGCAGCGGTAAGAGCTAGAATCCAGAGACATTGTCGATGAAAATCCTGCAGACATCAATTCCATTTATCTTTCTGGACACATATAAGGTTTTTATGTTCCCTTGCATGATGGTGTCTTCATCCCTTTCAGTGAAGGAAATGTTGGCGCGACATACTTCAGGATTAGTCTCTGTCCGATAGACATCAGTTGTTGCTGATCTGTTCTCAAACTCTTGCAGAATCAGTTAGGCTTTGATGAGTGCCTCCCTATGCTTGGCGTAAAAACATAAAGAATCTAGGATTTACAACATTACTAGTACTGAAGCCAACTTTTTTATGATATCATACTTCTGCTCTAAATTTTAGTGCTTCCGTGCACTAGTTTTCTCTTTCATGGAAACTTTAGGGACTTGAGATTTGGATGTATATGGGAGGATTTCTCTGACATGAGTTGGTGGCACTTTGGACCTTTTCAGGTTCATCTAGACTGGTTCTCTAATACTACTTGGGAGATTAGATATTTATTCTTCCTCTAATAGATAATCCAAGAGAACTGGGCTTGGATTTATTTTGGTGGGGGTGGAAGAGAATTCTAGTTCTTATTGTTTCTATCAGATAGTCTTTCTGTGAGTTTCCCTGATGTTAACGGTTTTCATTATGGAATTTCCAGGAATTTGACTCCTAACACGATCATGAATTCCAAGACACCATTGGCCTATGTGGCATCCTTCTTTGTATCTCTGGTTGGGAACGGGGAATTTGGGTTCGTGGCCGTAGTCTACATCATAAAATGGGTCCATCAAGTGAATGAAATTAATGGAGTTGATGATCAGTTCTTGATCTGACAATGTTTCTGTCTAACTGCCTCCTTCTGATGGTTCCATTTGTCTTGGCGGTACCCATTGTACCATTTGGAAGGGTGGTTCCCATTTTACCATGATTGTTGGTATAATGTCAGAACGTGTTAATATTAGCTTCCGCTTCAGTGCCAGCCCATATTCTCGCTATTTTTTTCATCCCTTCTTACCCTTAAAGAACCCTAGGGATGATGATGATGGTTGTGTTGCATTAGGAACTTTTGGGGGCATGTTTTCTTATTTCAACTATTCTTGGAAGTTTCCAATAACATAGTTGACTATTTTCTAGGCCATCCATTTGTCAAATTATTTCTCCTTCATACTAGAGACTGTCTCTCATCCGTCTTCCTCTCTTGTGTTTGAGGTGGAATTATATGCCACCTGTTCTACAAACAGTCTCAACGTGACTTTCCAAGAATCCACGATCTTTTACAAGAGATCTTTAAGACTAAATATTCTTGGATGGTGTGTCCCAGTATCTAGTGACAGGTAAATTAATTTGGATGTTCTTCAAGACCCACTTCATCAGCTTTCGTTGGCTCTGGTTTCCAGAGCAAGTTGAAATTCAAGGGGGCAATGAAATAGTCAAGGACATGGTCATCTTATAATGAGTAAAATTTATTACTTCATTATTACATCTTATTTATTTTAGCACCTTGTCACTCTTATTTCTGAAGCAGGGTGGTTGTTGGCGTTTAGGGGGTCTTGCACGGTTTGGTGGGGGCCTCACAACTTGAGCTGGTGTTGGGGGTGGCTTAAGCGTGACATATGTTGCTTCAGCATTTCTTGCTCTTTTCCCTAGGGATGATGGAGCCACTCAGGACTTGAGATTAGTTCGTTTCAAGGATTATTCTATCCTTTGGGAAATGGTAGAGAAATCTCAAAACCCACTTGTGTAATTCACCTGGATGAGAGGTGTTTGTAATTAATCACAGAGATTTTCAATTCAGATTGTGAGCATTTAATCTTGGGAAGTGGTCAGTTCAGGGAATAAGTCAAGCCCTTCCATTTGGAAATAAAGTCTGAGACTCTTTCATTATCTTGTTTCTTGCAATTCATGAGGTCAATGACAATTTTCTTAGGCAACGTCGAACTAAACTAGAAGAGAAACTACAACCAGATATCCTCCCAACCTATGATTCAGTTAGCTAGAAAGCTCATGTACCATACAAAGGACGAGCCTTGCAGGGTTCACACAAAGCATCTATGTTTCGGTGCTCCTTGTGACTCCAGAGTTCCCATAATGGGATCACAATAAGAGTTGTAGCGCTTCAGATGATGATCCAGGTCCCTTGAGCCACTAAATACTAGGAATATGGGTTTTCCAAAGTTTGGCTATGGTAGAACATTGCTCACCCAATCAGGGAACGGTTTTCACATTGGTTGTATCGGAGCATGCCGCCCCTCCATGGCTTCTAGTTGTGCTGTTAGTTGCTCGATGGTGTTCACGAACCCTTGATGCATATCCCACCGGGCTTGATCTTGGGCTGGTGCGGCAGTGGCCAAATCTGGGTTTGTCGGTGCGGCAACAATTTGGGGTTATACCCAACCAGGGGTATCCTTTGTTGGTTTACCTGAATATATTATGGCTGCCTTCCCAGTGGGGAGAAGTCTTGATGTCCTTACAAGGCAGGGTTTATGTAATTTAATGGTCCCAATATTGGATTTCATGGGCCTCTAATCTTGGATTCATTCACCTAGATCGGTTCATGTTGTAAGGGAACCTCTTTTGGGAACACCTACGAATGTTCTGCAGGTGGAACACATCTGGAAAGGTAGCTCCCACGACGCAACTCAACATTAATTTTCCTGATCTCTTTCATTTCATCCTTCTACTTGGAAAACATTTCCTCGAGAGTGAGGGACACATTACCAGGGGGAGGAGGAGGTGAGTCATATACAGCCTTGTATTTATTCTTCTCCTTGTTGGGGTTTTGTGAGGGAGGTAGTGACAGGATAACTGAGGGCTGCTAAAATTTTGGACCTCTCTTGGGTTTTGGGTATACACACCATCAATATTAGTGTGGGATTCCTTTGGGAGGAAACCATATTCCCTTGTATCCTATTCATCTATGTCATTTCCTATGAGATTCATGGGGTATAAATTTACCACGTTCACTGATGCATAATGCATTGGGGGTGGTGTACCCAGTTCCAAATTGCAGGAAGACATTCTACATCCATTTTTGGATTCTACCCTTCCATTTAACGGTATTAATCAGAATTCATGGAGAAGATTGACCCAGAGGGAGCCTAGATCCATCCTCATAATGTGCCTTGTCTCTAAGGATGTAAACCATGAAATGGGGTGGAATGGGTGACTCCTCTTCCCATCGTTCTTCCTATATAGGAGAAGACAGGCAGCCGCTATGTGGGAACATGAGGTAAAAATTCCACCATCCCTATGGGCTGGGGTTGTTCACATTCTTCCATTGATGCACTATGGCCTGGATTTTATGGTATTATGGGGGAATTTTGATTTAAAAATGCACCCAGCCCTATGGGATGGGGTTTTTACTGAATTGGAGCGGTAGCAGCCACTATTTCCACTTTTTCAATTTCATGCACTTTCATGCGAATGTGATCTGAGTATGGAATTAGACCTGCATGGAGTCTATGAGATTTTGATGACATAAGGCCTACTTTCTGGTTGTCTTCTCTTAGGCGGGAAGCCCTTTGGATGTTCTTGGTTTCTTGACTCAGAATATTTTCGATGGCTTGATATCTTTGGTCCTGAGGATTTTGAGACTTACTTTATGCCATGTTTTCTTGAGTATACCATTTTTCTTGAGTAGGAATTTCATTTGATTTCTGCCTTTGGGTAATGACTTTGCAAGATGTCATTTCCAACGAGGTTTGCTGAATGTGACATGTGGTGAAGGGAAGAGCTCTTTTCTCTCTCTATCCCCGAATATGAACTCCAGTCGATGATTATCCAATGACACGATGCAACTTGTGAAATGAATGGAGGTAATAAAATTCAAGTTTTTTCTTTCACCTTTTTTATTGTGGATGACATGCGGATGAGAGGGATTCTAGGTCGATTAGACCATGAATCTCCTCGACATTGTCCGCATACCCATTCTAGGGTAGGAATTTTTCTTTTATCTTACCAAGGACCATCCACATATTGAGGTGAATTTCATTCATACATTCTATAGACAACTCCCCTAGTATGTCGAAGTGATAATGGTCATAGGCCAATACATCACTGGTATATTATCCATAGCTAGTTTTCTTCTCATAAGAAACATATCATGTTGTTGTTATTTTAGGGGCTCGTCTACTTGATATGCATGTCTTGGATACTTCTTAATAATTTTGTTCCAAGCAACCGGGATGGTGGGAGCCTCATTGATATGTGAACAATGTGGAGGTGGATCAGAAGATGATTGTGACCGTGTACCATCCTCTAGTTGAGAAAAGATATCACTCGCCATAGATGGAGTGCCTGATATATCTGACTCCTTTCTGAGCACCTCGGCATAAGAGGGCTTTCTCACTTTTGTTTTGGAAAGGGGATGACCTTCTTTCCAGTAGGAATTTTTTTTTCGGGGAGGACCTTCGCAATTGGTGCTGTAAAGGCGAGCGCTACTATTGAAACTTGATTCCCAACCATGGGAAATGTCCGTATGGTGTATACCTTGGGGAAGACCTTCAGGGCGGGCTACAACGTGGGGAGGAATTTTTTGCTACTTGATGTCACTGAGGGGAGGACCTTCTCTATGACTACTATAATTGAAAGTACTACTATCACATCTTGATACATGGGTATAGGGAGAATTTCTACCCTGTACATCTTGGGGAGGGCCTGCAGGACATACTACAATGAGGGGAGGACCTTATCGCTACTTTATGTCACTATCATGAGGGCCTTCACATCAACATTCATTACGGGGATGGTCTTCGTAATGACTTCCATCATGGAGAGGACTACCATCATGAATTGATGTCTGACTATCGGTAGAATCTTATTTTTAGCATATTTCCTTTGGAGGACCATCAGGGTGGATGAATGTAAGGGGGTACCTTCTTGCTATCAAATATTCATGTCAAGGGGAGGGCTACCCCGACACGCATTAGGATATAGGATCTCAAGATTGATCATTTCTAGCCCACAGAGTGAGCCCCTGTGGGTGCTATGGGGGGGGCCTTCAGAGCTACTGGTAGCAACATTGCGGGGAGGGCCTTCACAACTACTACTTCCACATCCATAATTTTGTAATGTTCGATAGGGTCTTGATCCTTTATTGATATATGTTTGAGGGAATCAATAACCCTAGCTTTCATATGAGAATGATCATGTACATACACTTTATTTTCCGGTTGCCTTTAGATCATTTTATTTTTGAGTGCTCTCTTATGGGTAACCAGGGCCTCCTATTGTTGTAACAACTTTCATATACATGTCTGTACCTTTTTGGATCTCGTGATTCCAACAGGATATGACGACAGGTATCTTGAGTTTTTGTAGGAATATATGCCTACCCTGGAGTGACCACCACATTTGACTAGCGTCCTCCAATTGGAACGAGTATTTTTTTTCCCAATCTAATTTTTCATGTATCACGAGATATTTCCATCGACCCTTCTGGACTAGAGCAAGGATGCATAACTTCTCAAGAGTGACTGAACCATTTCTGCGAGTGAGTCATTCTGTTCGAGGAAACTAGGTTGTGGGCCTGGTTTCTCTCTTTTTTCCATTGGTGCAATAGTATCTTGTCATGATTGGATGCTATGGTCTGGGATTGACGTCTTATCTTCCATAATTTCTAGGATGTGATGAGATACATCGTTGGATAGAATAGGTATGAAGACCCATTTTGATATCAGAGCAGGAGTTTGTGACTGCTCCGGTCCTCCATGGGTTTCCATTAGATACTGGCATTTCTCCTATGCTAGGATAGAGGAACAAGTCTATCACAAGTTTTCTTCACCAGTTTCCACCATAATTGACTGATGGTATTCATATTCATAAGTAGGGATTTTCATCTACAAGCTTTCCACTGTATTTGTCTCATGGGATTTTTATGCATCCGCATGACTTGAATCTACTCATATTTGTTTTCTATCCAATTTTGTTGATGGGCGTGATATGAATCAGTAGGTATTTGTCCCTGCAAGTTTCTAGTTTTAGTCCTATTTGAATTAAGGGCTTGATATGTATCATTAGGTATTTATGCCTGCGTGTTTCTGGTTTCCATCTTATTTGGTTGAAGGGCTTCTTGTTTGTTGGAAGATATCTGTATCTGCTTGTAGTTTTCCACTTATTCTACACAGTCGGACCTGTGAGCACTACCAAGAATGTGCACGTGCCTATATTATGCCACCCATTTTTTGTGGTGGGATTTAGTGGAGGGGGAATATTTATATATCCTCCCACTGAATGTTGTAGTGTTTGTATGGTGGAGCTTCTCCTCAAGAACTAGCGTGATAGTGTGTTCTTGATTATATATTTTCTACCCTTAGTAGGTAGCCTGAAGGTCTCAAGTCTTCTAGACTTCAGCGGGTGCCCTCAGCATAAGGTCCTCTTCCGCATGAGGAGATATGGTAATCTAGTATTGGTGTCCTCTCTCTCTCTAGTAGGGGCTTGTGAGTAAGACCCATGTACAGTTGAGATGATGTTTTTAGCATTGAATTCATCAGCCTCCCTAAGATAAGGTAGCTACTCATTATCACGATCTGAGGATAGACTCTCGAAATGGTTTGAGAAGACCATAGGGGTCGCCTTGTGTTGGGTTTCCAGTCATGGTTGAGGAGGCGATTGGAGTGCCTTATTAGACTGGAGGGATTCTATCGTTGACTCCTCTGTGGGGAGAGTACTGTTTTAGTGGTACTCATTGATCAGTATTTTCGATACACATCATTGAATATGTTGGGAAGGCGAGGGGGTCCTGCTCTTCGTTGGGGCCTATACCTCCTATAGGATCACTGATGCATATGTCTGCATCGGTTTTTTGGGATGTGATTTGGATATAAGGTTTCTCTATGGGAACCTTCAATACGCATATATGACATACAGACCAAAAAACCCCGTCAAAGTAGAATTCTTTCGAACATATGCATATTTGGAAATTCAGCTAGGCCTCCACCCCCCGCCTTTATGTTATTGTTGTGATGCAACGAGACTTGAGTGGGGGAAAATGCCACCTTGGTTAAAGATTCATGTTGGGTTCACCTTTTTTGTTTCGGCCTGAGGTGGTGCATTCATGGAGTATATAAGGGAGAAAAAAATGTTCCTACATATAATATGTTTTTGTAATTTATCATTAGGGTAGAACTGCCACCTTGGTTAAGGATTCGCGTCAGGTTCGCCATTTTTGTTTCTGCCCAAGGTGGTGTGTTCATGTCACGTATAGGGGCGAAAAATATTGTCCAACATGCAATATCTTTTGTTCTATTATCATTGGTGTAGAACCGTCACCTTGGTTAACAATTCACATCATGTTCACCATTTTTTCGGCCCAAGGTGGCCCATTCATGATGCATACAGGAGTGAAAAAAATGGCCGGACATGCGATATTTTTTTTCTATTATCATTGTGGTAAAACTGCCACCTTGGTTAAGGATTTATGTCGGGTTTTCCATTTTTGTTTCAGCCTGAGGATGCGCATTTGTAGCTCATACAGGGGAAAATAGTCGAATGTGGAATATCTTTTTCGCTATTGTCATTGGGGTAGACCACCACCTTTGTTAAGGATTCATGTTGGGTTCACCATTTTTGTTTTGGCCTGAGGTGGCGTGTTCCGGGTGATGAGAAAATGGTCTGATGAGAATCATCACCAGCCTCTTTTTTATAAATACATGTTTTTGTCAAATTCATCATTTCTTTATTTTCAACTTGCTCTTCATCATTATCCCTTAAAGGAGGGTTGGATTGTCTCCATGAGGACTGTATAATTTTCCCCTTATTTACTATGAAAAATATTCCATAGTCATTTGGTCCCAACGGAAGATTTCTTGGGGTCAAGTTATTATAAAATCAGTCCTCCTAGGATATCACTACCTCAAATGGTCTCCAACGGGTTTATTTATGGAGCCAAAAACACCAAAATGCCATAGTATCCATGATTCATGGACCTTATTTCCAAGGGAAGGCACTCGTTGGACAATGATTTGGCCAAAGACACATAAGGACTCCATTGGTCCAGAGGATGGGAAGTCAGGCTCTCCGCCCCCCTTTTAGGGGGAATTTTTGCCTATTTTGGGGCTCTCTTATAGATTTAAGTCATGTTCATATGTTCTTTAATCCTTGGTTCATTCCCAAAGAGTGTATCCATGAGATACCTATGGTTTTCAGGATCGTTATAGGCATACATGGATTTGATGCTATGGAGGTAATATTGACTTAATCCATACAATAAGGTACTCCATATTTTATTGTCATCCTAAAAGGATGGAAGGAGACTTTATGTCAGGATCAGACCCATAAGATGGGTTTTGAACATATCCTCAAGAGAGGAATCAGAACGCACACAGTTAGGATGAGATGGGGATTAAACATGGAATCATTACATTTGGGGGTACATTGTAAGGTGATACATTTTGAAAGGGCACCATTTTGATCTCGACCCTTTGAGTAGGCATCCAACTTATCCTGGTTTGATCAGGAATCAGATTTATCATATTTCAAATTTGTTGGGGCTTATGCTTAGAAGTTTCCTATTTAGAGGGTTATGGTTGGGAGAACCCTTTTGGAAGGGAACCCTTTTGAGCTCAATTCATTGAGTCGGAATCCTATGTGTCATGGTTTTATTAGGAATCAGAGTACTCATAGTTCAGATTTTCTGGTTCTTACACATAGAAGCTTCCCATTTAGGGGATCATGGTTGGGTGAACCCATTTGGAAGGGCACCCTTTTGAGATTGGGCCTTCGAGTGGGAATCCTATGTATCCTGTTTTGATCAAGAATCAGAGTTCTCATAGTTCATAATTTTTTGGATGTTGTAATTGTAAAAAACCTCTAATCCCACATGAATCTTTCTTTGTGTGAGAAATAAGAGGATGTGAGAGATCAAACCAACCACATGCTTCCTCTTATATTGGTTGGAGAGGGCAATCCTATGGTGTAACAGGCCAGGGAAACCGTGGGCGAGGGCACGAAGCGATGATCCTTTAAATGTGAAATGGCATTAAAGGTTATGCGGATTGGCCTTTAGATGATTGGGGGATAACCTTAGAGGGAGTTCCCTATAATGAATTGTAGGAAGGGGAGGAGTGTTGTCCTCATCAAAAGGGGAAGCGAACATAACCCCTTTGACTGATCACTAATCCTCATTGAATAGAAAAGCATGTGATCAACCTTAATCCTCATAATGGGGAAGTTCATGTTAGCATCTCAAGGTTTGGATCTAGGTTACCATGGGAATGTCAACCCACAGACATCCTCAGAGCCAAAACTATTATGGGGAGAGACATCATGACTCTACTTACCATGGGTATGTAGACTCAAAGCGGCACGTTGATGCACCCAGTGGTCTGATCATATGGGTCTAATAGCTTTGGAGGAGGCTTTGGCCTGATGTAGGGGGACTGATTTTTGGAGGGATTATGGAGGACTGGATGGTAAAAAAGGGGAAATATTGGAACAATAGGAAATAATATCCGAAAACACCCCATTATATGTACAGGTTTCTTAAGAGGGATGGGGGAAGCTCTTCATACTGTAGTGGTATACGGGAAGGGGAGTCTTCCGCATTTTGAAGTGGTACGCGGGGATGGGTATGGAACACCACACATCATAGTGGTATATGGTCCTAGAAGCGGTCTGTCACACCACTTTGGGTTCCATCTGCATAGTGATGTAGTATGAAGTGTCGAGTTAAATCTGTGTAAAGATACACTATGTGGAACAACATATTGAAGGAGGTTTCGGGAGACTATCGTTCACAGGGAATTCATCTACCAGAAATATGTTGTTTGTTGTTTCACCCATAAGGTTCAATGTTCTCTTAGTATTATTAATTTCCCCCATTTTATTGTTCGAGGTTGGTTGTACCTGCGGAGAACGTGCTTTTCAATTCGGGCGTCACCTATGATTCAAGATTGAAGACAAAATATTCTCTAAGTTCTCTCTTCAAAACTCTAGGGTCCCCTTTGATCTTTCTTCATCCTTCCTCTCTCAATTCCTTTTGTTCTATATTTATAGTGAATTGGGGAAATCGTATCTATTTTCATGCTACACCATTTTCAGAATCTCATGAAGAGATATCTTGATCTGTGGAAGACTCATTCACCCCGGGGTTTGCAGAGTCTATGTTTCGCGATAATGGTTCGTGGAACCGTACCAATTTTCTTCACCCACAAACTTCTGATTTCATGAGATGATACACGTATGGACTTCTTGTGCTTTATCCTTCAGTGATGCAGTTCGTGGATTCCTTGGTTCGCTGGCCATCGCTACGAGGGCCAGCGCCTCGTGGGTCATTCCGTATATCGGTGGTTCACAGTTCCTGCAGTCTGTGAACCCTTCCCGATGATTGTATGTGGGCCACTTAAAGTCTTTTGAAGACAAGAATTACTTTAAGTTTCATCCAAAGTTTGTATCTCAATTTGAGTCTTTTTACCTTGTTATACTTCTAGGAATACTTGTTTCCTTCTGCGAAGTGTTTGCAGGAGTATTCTCTTTCCTTGGAGAAATTTTTATGACCCTACAATTTTTCACATTGGTTATTCAATAATTGATATGAAACAAAAAATTATCCACATCAATTATTGAATAACCAATGTGGAAAATAAAAAACCAACATTTTTATGCCTTTTATTGAATAAACAACATGGAAAGTCATTTTTTCAGATTGGTTATTAAATAACCAATGTGGAAAAGAAATATATTTTTAATTGAGGGTTGGGAGAAGTCATTTGTTTTCATTTTATTATGTGACAACCTTTGGTCTTCTCCCATGCGGTGAACCCTAACCCTTCTATCATTGATCTGTGGCCTCTAATATCTTCTTTATTTGATAAATATCATCAAATTTCGTTATAATTTAATATTTGACCTTGAATCTCTTCATCCTTTAATCTTGTGGTAGTGAAAATAATTCTATTGTCATTTATAACCATTTTCCAATGATACCCATTGTATGTTTCCACTTGTACCTTTTTCATGACAGTTTTTTCTTTTGAATCGTTCTTGTTCAGATATAATTTTATATTTCGTGTTTATTGTTTTTATTTTCTATTTATCCATGGTATTTCCATTTGTATTTGATTTCAAATTTTTAATTGTTGTAACTTTATCTTCTCAATTTATATATATAGTTCCGATCATTCTCACATTGTGGTTATTTTTTTATTTATGAATGATATTTTTAGATTAAGGGTTGTTATTTTAACGTGTGAATGATAATTTCATATGTTCAAATTTATTCTTTTGTTTATCTAATATTTTTAATTTTGTATGAAATATTTTATGGTATTTTTTATTATTATTTTTTAAAGCTAATTTGAATTTAATTTTTAAAATAATATAAATTAATTTCAAATTTTGACAGTTTTTTAGAGAATAATGAGTCAAAGTAATGTTACATATCTACGAACTAGTGATGAATATAAGGACGATGTCGATGCATTTTTTGGAATTTTCAAAACAAAATGTTCCAAAAAAGATATGTTTTTCTCCATGCTTGAAATGTTTAAATATGAAGAAGTTGAAAAGAAAATAAATTAAAGATAATTAAATTTGCCATGGATTTAATTTGAGTTAAATACCATGGATTTATAATTTTGAAACTAAGAAGATTTAAAAATCTATTTATGATTATTATTTTCAAGATGATAACTTTAGTCAAATTAAAGAATTGATTCATTATATTAAAGTGGAGACATTTTGTAAAAACCCAAAAATATTGCGTCTATAAAGGAATGATGAAAAACCATTGTATCGTTTTTGTAAAAAAAAATTTATTAACGGGTTTAAGATTGAATTATCTCACTTATCATTTGGAATGTGAGGGGCCTGGGGGCTCCCGTTAAGTGTGCTTTCATGTCTTCAGAATCTCATCGCCATCATGCATTTGTCGTTGCTATTCTAGAACCAAAACAAGATGTTGCTCGCATTTCTTCCTTCGCTAGAAATATGGGATTCACCAACATCATGCATTCTGGTACACATAACATGAATATATGGCTTTTCTTCAAAGCAGGGGTTCTGTTGGATATTGTGGAGGCTCCCTCGTAGTCTATGAAGAGCAAGATTTAGGTCAGGGAAAGGTTTTTATTTTCTTATTTGTTTATGCTAGCTGCGAGGCTTCCTAGCGAAGTATCCTTTGGCAGCATCTTCATGCCTTCCAGCCTAGTAGTCTCGATTGGTTCGTTGGAGGCGACTTTAACACTATTATTGGTGGATATGATAAAAGAGGAGGAATCAATATCACCCACAATTTGACGTGGGATTTCAGGAAATTTCTGGCTACAACTGGACTTGTTGATCTGGTATTTTTAGGAAGCAGGTTTACATGGTGTAACAACCGCTGAGGCACCAGGAGGATTTTATGTCGACTCGATCATTGCATGGACAAAATTCAAGGATTGGATATTTTTTATTGGTCTTCGGTCATTTATCTTTCCAGATCATTGTCGGACCATGCTCATTTGCTAGTGACTCTTAATGAAGGGGACGCAGGTTTTTGACACATTTTCTACTCTTCTGCTTGGAATCAACGGGATGGATTCCTTTAACTTGTTAGGAACTCATGGGATAAACCTGAGCAGGGAACGACCTACGATGGTCTAATGAACCGACTTCAACATCTTAGAAAGGACATCCAAGATTGGCTTCCCAATAACAGAAATGATGATAGCAGTATGGAAGGTATTAAGAGAGATATTTAGGATCTTGAGAATGGCCTTTTTGACTCTTGGGATGATAACCGTTTTTCAATATTGGTTGAGAAGAATAATGTGCTTGCTGAGAAACTTCTGGCGGTTGAAAGGGAGTGTAGAAAATGATCTTGAGCTTTGTGGGTGAAAGAGGGAGACAAAAACACCACTGATTTTCAGGCATGTATGAAGGAAAAAAGGGTGAGTAGAAGAATTAACCTCAAGATGGAAGACGGTTCCTTTAGTTCGGATGTTCAAGTTGTTGGGAAAAAGGTGTTGGAGAATTTTGAAGATCTTCTGGCTTGACCGTATGGTTTCAATGATGACATGTTAAGTGCTCAGGCTAGAGAATAGGCTTTTTTGAACTTCATTCCTAGGCTGGTGGAGAACATGGACAATGACATGTTGCTGGGGACACCTATGGATGAAGAGGTTAAAATCATAGTGTTTGGTATGAATAAGGAAAGTGCTCCTCGGCCAGATGGTTTTTCAAGTGCCTTATTTTTTTTCTTGGGACATTGTTAATGAAAATGCGGTGGAGGCAGTGCAAGATTTCATTAGAGGTGGCCCATTGGTTAGAGATTCTTGCGCCTCTAAAGTAGTTCTCATCCCTAAAGTGAATGATCCATTTGCCTTGAATCCGTTCAGAACTATATATCTGGGAAACATTGCTTATAATATTTTATCCACTCTTCTCAATAAAAGGATTTTTAATGTCATTCCAAGAATCATATCCGAGGAGAAACATGGTTTTTTGCAAGGAATAAGTATTCAGTGGACCATTGGAATTGCCCAGGAAATGGTCGATGACTTGAATAAAAAGATAGTTGGATCCAATATTCTGGTTAAGCTGGATTTGGATAAGGCCTATGGTAAACTAGATACCTTTGGGTTCTTTAAATCGGCTCGTGGTGTTTGGCATGGTGATCCCTTGTCTCCTAATTTGTTCATCATGGCCCAAGAGGAACTCACAAGGAATATTCATCAAATCCTTTTCGAGGGGAAGATCATTCCTTTTCGCAACAGGTTTGGGAATGGAATGGTCTCTCATCTGATGTTTTCTGACGATATGTTATTCTAAATTAATGGCAGACAAAAATCAATTTTTGGTTTCTCCAAGGTTTTTTATATCTTTGCCTAGTTGAGTGGTCAAAGAATTAATTCTTGGAAGAGTAGTGTCTTCCCTTCTAATAAGTTCCCTGGAAGACGCATCTATGATATCCAATACAAGTTGGGTATTCAACGCTGCCATCAGCCCATGGTGTATCTTGGCACCCCCATCTCCAATGGAAAAGTAAAAAGGTCTTCTTTGATGACATTATTAACTGGATCACAGGAATAATTTGCAAGTGGAAAATTCGTTTTCTTTCCTTTGGAGGTAGGATCACCTTGATCAATAGTGTTCGCACCTCTATTCTGATGCATGTGCTGTCCATTATTAGGCCGCTGAAGGGAACTATCAGAACTTTGGAAAATATTATGACCGCCTTCCTTTGGGATGAATATCAAGTTGGGCATTACCATTGGGCAATGTGGAAGTTATTGTCTAGACCTATCGATGAAGGGGGTATTGATCTTCGTGATGTGGAGGAGTCTATGTAAGCTATGCAGGAAAGATTGGCCTGGGATATTTTTGAAGGGATATCCCTTTGGTAAAAGTTCATCACTGATAGATATGGTATGGATTGGAGGATAAGGTCATTAAATCCCAGGAGATTATCCATCCTTTCTTGCTGCATGTTGAATGACTTGGAAGTGATGGAAGGAAGTGTCCGCTGGACCGTTGGCTGCGGTGATGTCAACTTTTGGAACTCAAACTGGTCTGGAACCACTCTCCATTTTCCGAGATTCCTAGCTCTGACCATCTCATTTAAAGAGGCATGTATTCACTCAAAATTTATTTATGTGATCCTGAACAGGGAGCAAAGGGAGGTTTTAGACATCATCATCTTGGTGGATGAGCTAGACTGGTGTAATTTTTTGGGATCCTATTCCGGTCGATTCTCCTGTCACAATTTCAAGAATCTAATCCATTCCAGCAGGGGTATGGACTTCTGGGATTCAAAGCTCTGGTGCAAGGTGATCCCAGGGAATATGAACTTCCTGGTTTGGAGCCTAAGGAATCATGCTATCCCAACAGACGAAAATGTGCAAAAGAGAGGCACGAGTCTGGCTTCCCGTTTCAAATGTCGTAGCAGGCCGCAATAGGAAACGTCAGAGCACCTCTTCTTACACGGCAATTGGTCCAAAGGCGTCTGGTCTTTCCTGCAACAGGGATTAAATCTCCATGTCTCCTTTGATCCCATGCAGGAGGTGATTTTGAGCTGGTTCCAGGGGTCGGGGCATTTGGGGACAGAGGTTCAGATCCGTGAGATGGTTTTTTCGTCTGCTTGTTGGGTTCTCTGGGATGCTAGGAACAATGTCAGGCATGGATACAAGATTTCGGGTTATTATTTACAGGTGCGGGTGAAACATATTGTGATGTAGTTGGGGGATCTTATTAAAAATGCAGGGTAGTCTGTGACTTTGAGAAGATTTACTCATTTTCATTTCTCGGGTTTGGTTTCCAGCCAACTCAACCAGGGCCAATGAGTGTGATGGGTCCCTCATTGTACGAGGCTTAAATTGAATGTGGATGGATCTTGCTTGAATGAAGAAATGATAGGGGGTGGGCAGGTTCGTGACAGCAGGGGTTCCATGCTTATGGGGTTTAGTTCCTACTTTGGTATCGGTAATTCCTTGGTTACGGAAGTTGAAGCCTTGGTCACAGGTTTTTCCTTGTGTAGGCAGTTCAATATCCCCTTCACTGAAGTAGAGACAGATTCTGCTATGATGGTCAAATTTCTTCAGGGAAATGGGGTCATCCCCTTGGAGCTGGTTTATATGGTCCAGTGCAGTAAAACACTTTCCAACCATAATATTTCTATCAAGAACACTCTGAGTGAAGGGAATTACGCGGCTGACTTGTTAGCTAGTAAGGGAACATCAAGAGAGAGACTGATTACTTACACTAGCATGGGATCTCTGCCCGATGATTGCAAATTCACTGTCTGAAACGACGCTCTTGGTCTCCATTATTTTCACCCTCATTGATGACTTTGGTTGTACTCTCTCTGTTTTTGATTTTGAATAAAAATTAATTTTCATGCTTTAAAAAAATTGAATGATGAAAAAAATGATAAAATAGAATAAATATGAGAAAATATGTGATGAAAAATTATGTCATGTAGATTATTGTTCACAATGGAAGAAAATTTATCAATAGTTTTCTATATTTGGAAAGGATGTAAGAAATATCAGGCATGAACTATGCATGGATAAAATGAATCCATATCAAATACTTAATAGAATAAAATTTCTATGTCCAATTTTACTTGTAATATATAACTTATTTAGTAAATTTTGTATGAATAGAAAATATATCATGTTGATTTGAATGATCTCTAGACCCAAAAGATCCTGAAAATGATATTGATATTTTCTTAACACAATTAATTGATGATTTGAAACTTTAATATAAGAAATGCATTAGAATTTATGATTCTATGAAAATTAAAAGTTTAAACTATATAAAATGATTATGTTCACTATAAATGACTTTCTAGGATATGTAAATTTTTGGGATATATTGTTAAGGGGCATAAATCTTGTCCAATTTATAAAAAATAGACTTCATATTATCAACTACAACATAGGATAAAAACAATATACATGGTTCATCAGAGCTTTTTGTCTAAGGGTTAATCAAATAGATGATTAGAAAAGGTATTAAATAGATGATGAGAATTTGATATTTCTCTAAATCCTTTTCCCACTAATCCATATTTTTAGAGGGTGAAAAACATTGATGTCACATTCAGAAATACGCAAAAACTAGTAATGATATGGATATCTTAAATAAGTGGTCAATGATTTTTGAGCTATAATATTGGAGATATCATGAGGTTAAAAATAAAATTTATTACATGTTTGTGGAGAATAATACATGTGACATTTTCATTATAACATTATTAGATATTAAATAAATGACTAACGATGTGTTAAATTTAAGATTTTACATACTCTCAATGGGAATACATTTTGAGTTATCTCCCACTCCTAATGGAAGGTGAGCATACCTACCACCTACTTGACCTAAATTATCCTAGAGTAAGAAAATTATTTTTTCCTACGGATGTTGTAGAGATTTGTATAATATATTTTTCGGCATTGGATCACATCAATTATCTTACATATTCAATAAAAAAGTTAATTATGGGGTAAAGGGTATTTATTTTTCGAAAGTAAAATCATTGATAGGTGGAAATAAAATAATGTATATTTATAAATTTTGAATAACATTTATTATTTTAATCCATATATTCCATTACATATTAATGTATTAAAACAATTTTATCCATATAAGTAAGATATGTATTTTTTGAATGAGCATAATTAAAACATTTTTCCATGGTTTAAAGAGACTATGTATAGTAGATAAAATGCATCCAAAACATTTAGATGGTTATTAGGTGGTACAAGTATAAATTTCATAACATCGTCTAGATATGATATTAATGGATATACATTTCAAAAAAATATCAATCTAACATAACTGTGTCTTAGAATAATAGTGTATTCGTGTTCACATAATCCATGAATTTTTCTAGTGCCAAAGACAAAAACCCAGTCTTCACATCAAATGCATTATACGGAGTAATTGAAGAAATATGGGAGGTTTTTTAAATTAAATTTTGAGTTCTATTATTTAATAGAAAATGGGTTGTTAGTAATAACAGTGTCATAAATGATGAATTTGGGATGACACTAGTTAATCTAATTAGATTATAATGCACTGGTGATCATTATATCATAGAAACAAATTAAAAAAATTCTATATTTTTTATCCATAAAATATGCAATGGTCTTTCATTTTACAAGGGAAAAAATAGAATATTGGTGGTGTGAAATTTGATTTAGATGATGAATTATGTGTGAACCCTGATTCCATGAAAAGGTTATAAGAGAATATTGACGAGTACATCCTGAAAATGGTTTGTTCCATATAGAATGATCATGCGGAAGGAATTTGGGAAAATAATCATTTGGTAATTTAAAATTTTTATAGGCAACATATATTTATTACATGTTTCCTTGTTTACATTTCATAAAATATTAGATTTATTAGTTTTATTTTCTTTATTAAAACACATGTAATATGAAATAAGTTAAAAAATATTATTAAAATATTTCAATTTTGTTTATTTTACATTGTTTACCCTTAATAAACTAATATATTTGTTTATTTTATGGAAATAAAATAATTTTAATCCAATATGTTAAATAAAAAAATAAAAAATTTATAAATGAGTATATTCAAAGAGTATTCTTTTGGTGTAAAAAATATTTAATACTTTGTAACATTTGTACTCTTCACACACCATTTTTTTTATTTTTTAATACATTTGATTCATTTAATCTCTCATTAATGTTATTAGAAAATTAGTTAACTACCATAACATATATGAATAAAAATGTGTTTAGTTTATTTCACGTTTTGGGATTATTTTTTATTTTTTATTTACTTTTACAGTTAATTTTTGGATTTATATATTTTTTTAATAATTTTTTGTAATTCACACACCATTTTTAGAGTTGATTTAATTCATTTATTTCATTTCATCTCTCATTAATGTTGTTTGAATTTTTTTTACAATTTAAACAAATATGAATAAAAATGTGTATAGTTTACTTTAGGTTTGGTTTCATTAGTTTTCGTTTTTTATTTAGTTTTATATATAATTGTTTTATTTCTATATTTTTTACCAATTGTTTCTTATATCGATTTTTATAATAATTGAATATCAAACATATCCTTCTAGGGAGGATCATACACATACTTCTTAGGAGTACCATACACATACTCATGTTGAGGAGACCCTTATCCTTCTATAGAGGTTCCATAAACGTCTATAGGGGGAAAATAGTTTGAGGTTTGGTAAATGTGGTTGTACAAGTTTTGTAATGTCTAAGAAATTCCATGTAAAATTTTTGAAAAAAAATTATTGGATTTTTTTGAGACTAGGAGATCAAAACACACATTATTTTGAGGCCTAGTGAGCCCATAATAAATGTTCAAAAAAATTAGTTTGTCTAAAATAGATTGTGTGTGCGGTTCTAGAATAATCTAAATGGGTGCCCATATTTTAAATCTAAGGGCACTATTGTGTCTGGAATAATGAAATTACCTAACAAAGGACCTACCTCGACCGACACAGGTTGAGGGTAAAAGTTAATTTGTGAGCGTCTGGAAAAAAACATAATAAATCTTATTTTATTCAATTTCGTTTCACTATGATGCAACGTCAACCCGGTTATTTCATTTAATAAATGAAACAGCGTAGGATAAATGAAACTGAAGCATAATAAAAATGTTGTTTCATTTCATAAATGATACAGCGTAACGACGTAACGACTCATCATAACTGAAAATTTTGAAAAAAAATCCCCCCATTTAATTTTTTAACAGAGATATAGGATTGTGGACATGAACCTAGAACCACTCTAAATGTTTGGAGGAATTGCTTTAGTGACTGATGAATGATGAATCGCCACCAACAATGGATTGAGGATCAAGGGACAATGGAGTGACTCTGATCTTCACCATCGAACGATCCAACCTATAGGTAGGGGTTTTATTCTATGTGATTCTATTTTCTCATTTAATCTTACTAAATGGGGAAGGCAGATCTACACACTAATAGTTCGATCAGCAGGTCATTCATTCACGAAGGATGGATTGTTTACTGTGGGGATTGAAGGGTTTGAAAAATAGTGTTTATTATTTTTCATTTCATTATAATGTGACAAACGAAGGATGAACGAAGAAAGGCTAGAATCCATCCCTCGGGTATTCTTGGTGATTTTACTATCCTTGTTCTTATGTTCTTCACCGATGGACCCATGTGGTCGCGTTAGACATTTATCGGGGGTTCCAAGTGCAACCGGACCCCCAGATCGATGATAATATGATTTGGAGCTTGTGGTAGGCCAGATGACTACCCAACAACTCTGAAACTCCTTCCATATTGAAGGAAAGAACTTTGGATTAATTTTACTAGATGGAAGAATAAATCTCTAGTGTCGGCACCGGTGGCGGCAATGAAGATAGTTGGTGGTGCCGGAGGTGGCCAGCAGCAATGTAAACGGCATACGGTGTCGAAGACGGCCGCATGCAGGAGGCGGCAGGCACCGATAATGAGCTATGATGGTAGAAGAGGCCCACTTCTACGCATAGGGTTGTGGAAAAGGGCCACCGAAAATGGTCGTCTGTGATTTGGGAAGACGTGGATGGAGGCCACGGTCTAGCTGGACTATGGCACCCGCCGCATCCCAGGAAAATGAGACCAATCTTCTCTAGTTGGATGGGTTGGAAAGGTGGTTCAGTATTGGGCGGGGCCCAACACTTCGGCTCAGGCTGCTCCCGCAGGTTAGGCCCAATGAGGCGGGTTGACTCTAAGGACCAAGTTGGGTCAGTGGACCGGATTAGGTTGGCAGGCCCCTGTCCAGATCGGTAAGGTTCGTTCCGATTGGGTCGGGCCGAACCCCGACCCCATCGGTCCATTTTCACTAAAAAGCTCATAACTTTCAAACCATATGTCTGATTAAAGAAATGTTTGTGACATTGGGACCCTAGAGAAAAGGAGGTAATTTAAATATAATCTAATTTGGTTTTCATGAACGTTGATATATGATCGTTGTCTTGAGGTGTAGATTCTCTCAAAATCAAGTATGCTAGAAGCAGGAATCCTTTGGTTGGCTGTGACGAGAAGACATCGAAGAGTGGGTCTAGGTGACCCAGTAGGCTGAAGTGGTAAAAATGTCAAGGTGACCTAATAGGCTGAGGTGACAATAGGTCCTAGGTTCCCCAGTATGCCAAAGTGACGAGCATGCCTAGGTACCCTAGAAGGCCCAAGTGATGAGAAGGTCTTGGTTCCCTAGCAGGCCTATGTGACGAGTTGATCTAGGTTCCCCAGTAGGCCTAAGTGACTCATTGGGGATTAGTTCCTCATTAGTGAAAGGTGTTAAGTTTTTACAATTGATAGTTTTGTTTTTCATACATTATATTTATACCTATATGAGTTTACTATATTCGTGTCTTCTATAGATGAAATATTCTTTGATAGAGACCTTGGTGGTTTGGGACTAAGCAGTTCCCAGTGAGATCTGACAGATGACGTGTACTTATACAACTTTAGGTGGCACCCCTTTCACCTAACCTTTTGGTATTTTTACCGCATATAGACTTCAAGAGCTTTTCCTTTTTTTGAGCTTGTATTCTTACCCCTTTACTTTGAGTTTTGTACTGTTACTATTAGTGGTTGTATTTGTGGCATGCATGTTAACTTTTCAGCACTATGTGCTAGGGATGTGTGTGGGTGAATGCATAAATGTATTTAGTTAAATGTCTCCCACATTCAGGAAAATGCCTTTGGTGCTAGTCATCAACTCCTAGTCTTTGGGAGGTGGGCTTGGGGTAGTCACAACACAGGCCCCAGGGAACGGGTCATAAAAGAGTGGTATTAGAGGAGGTTGGTTCTACCTTAAGGACTGAGGTTTAGGGGCTTTGTTTTCAGGAAATAGTGTTTAATTTTTCGAGTTCCACTTTCATAATCTGGGAGTCAATTGTTCGTACTACAGCCAACATATCCACACACCAAGACCCTGAATTCTACTTTTCTACTGGGTACATGAAAACACTGGTTTCATGCATCACATAACAATTTAGAGTGTTATTTTTTTCCTTCTTGTGTCAGAGTCATATCACATAGTATAATCTCTTGATGGTGGTTCATCATGATCTATTTCAGGATGCCTCCACAGAGATAGCCAGATAGGATTGCAGTGTGTGACTGTGAGGATGGTTAGCCTAGCTTTGAGGCATTAGTACAGGGACCCATAATGGAGATGAACCCACTGGGTGGTGCACCAGTGCTACAACCACCCATATATTATCATTTACTACAAGTATAATCGATAGAGGATGCATGCAGGAACATTCCTTGACACAAGTTCCAAAAGAAGAGGCCTCTCAAATTCATAGGTGAGCCTGATCCCAAAATAGGTGAGTATTGGCTGGAGGTGGTCACCTATGTCTTCTGTCTTATGGGTAAACCACCCAACCAGGTGGTGATCTTAGTCATGTGCCCACATCAAGGATCAGTGGGGAGATGGTGGCATTTGACGATCCAGAAGCATGAAGAGGTGACCCTTAATTAGACTAATTTTGGGTGCCTCTTTAGGGAGGAATTATTTCGGGAGACTCTGTGCTCAATAAGCATCCAGGAGCTACTACACCTATAGTAGGGTAGAATGACAGTATCAGTGTACTCAGTGAGTTTCACTTAGCTTTCTTGCTACACTAAAACATGGTTTGAGACCCGTTATTTAGGGCTCAAAATTTTGTTCAAGGACTATACTGGGAGAAAAGGGCTTCCATGGTATCTCTTAGAATCCCTACCCAGGAAGGGGTGCCAAAGAAAGCTCTTCTCATGAAGAGATTTTAGGTAGAGTGGGCCCCAGCATGTGGAGCTACCAGAAGACGTCATGTGGTAGAGTCTTCATCATTGGGTATCTGGCAGTAGACATAGGGACCCAAGTGGGTCACTCCTTTCAGGGGACGACCCCAGGACATAGCATTAGTTACATGATGCTTCCATGGCAGAGGGATTTAGCAGAGGAAAAGGTTGTTCTATGCGTGCGGCGGGTTGGGACACATAGCTCGTGACTTCTTAACTCATCTTACAGAAGATCAAAATATGGTGAAAAGACCATTGAGGCAGAGGCATAGTGTCAAGAAGGGTGGTCTATTGGGAGGTGGATGTGGACATGGAGTAGGTAGAGCGACATGCGGTGGGTGGAGGTTCAAGTTACTACTTCCAGAACCCTGAAGTGGTCCACCATGGGCTCCAGGAGAAGGTTGATAGGGGATGTCCCAACTTCAGGTGATATAGGATTATGATCCTGGTGATCTAGAGATGATTAGAGGTATGATATGTGTCTTCTACACCTTATCTATAGTTCTAATAGAAATAGGTTCCATTAAATCTTTTCTTACCACTGACTTTGTTTGGAGAATGGAGATTCTGGTAGATCCATTTTCTCAATTATTACTGTTAGAGACTCCTACAGGAGGAGATTTGATGGTAACACACCAATTCTAGCAGTGCGAGATTCTTCTTGGAGGTGAGAGATTTGGTTGGGATATCCTAGTACCAGTGTCGAGGACTTACGATTTCATTTTGGGTATATAATGGTTATCAATAGTCCTTGATCAGATTGAATATTTTATTCATAGAGTGTGGTGTGTCCATGGAGATTGAATTAGTTTCTCCTTTACTAGAAAAAAAAAAGAATGCTTGTAGTTCATGACAAACTTTCCTGGAGGTGGGTGCAGCAAATCACACACCAGTTTTCTATCCTTACCCTTGGTGTGGTGGATAGGAGGTGTCCTCAATTTCATGCATTGGTGGATGAGTATGAGGACATCTTTCATGAGGATGTTCCTAGATTACCTCCTCACAAGGATATTGACTTCTTCATTGACTTGTACCACGGTATGGTACCAATATCCATGCAATCATTTCAGATAACTCCTATGAAGCTTTGTGAGTTGAAGGTGCGTGTCGAGGACCTATATAGAAATGGATTTTAAAGGCCCGATGGTTCACCTTGGGTAGCCCCATTTCGGTTTTCCAAGAATAAAGACAGGATCTTGAGGCTATGTGGGGACTATCGGTTCCAGAATTAGGTGACTGTGAAGAAAAAATACCCACTCCTGAGAATCGATAACCTCTGCGACCAAATAAAAGGAGTGAGGTGGTTCTTAAAGATATACCTTTAGCCTAACTATCATCATCTTCGTGTACAAGATGAGTATGTACAAAATACATCCTTTGGATGTCATTATGGACACTGTGAGTTATTCATAATGCCATTCGGAGTGACCAAAGCACAGACAGTGTTCATGGGACTCATGAATATGATCTTCTAGCATTATCTTGACCAGTTTTTCATGGTGTTTATTGATGAAATATTGGTGTACTTGGCATCCGATTAGGAGCATGCGACACACCTGATGATGGTACTGGATATTCTCTGAGAGCACTAGATTTATCGTCAACTCTCAAATTGTCAATTCTGGATTTTGGAGGTCCACTTTTTGGGACATGTCATTTTTTAGGCTCGAGTTACAGTGGACCTGGAAATGATAGAGGTGGTGCTTTCTTGAGAGACAACCAAGAGAGTGACTAAGGTGCGGAGATTCTTGGGTTAGGCTCTATAATACTGGAGGTTTGTGCCAAACTTTTCTAGTGTAGAAACACCCATATTGGCTTCGACAAGGGAGGGAAAACCCTTTGTGTGGATAGAGAAGTTCCATCAATGTTTCCAGTAGCTGAGTCGTAGGATGACGAGTGCCCCTATATTGAGACTTCTAGGGGAGGGTGTTGGGTATGTGGTGTTATGCCATGCATTAAGTACGGGACTGGGTTTTGTCCTAATCCAGGGGAAAGTGGTTATTTCCTATGGTTTAGGATAGTTGAGGCAACATAAGAATAACTATACTACTCGTGGTCCTGAGATAGCAACTGTGGTCATTTATTTGAAGATGTGGTGACACTAATTGATGGGTGAGAAGTTTACTATTTTTGTCAACCACAAAAGTGTATGGTATATCTTCTCCTAGAAGGACGTGAACCTGAGGTAGTGTTGGTCGCTAAAGTTTCTCCATGACTATAACTTCATGATAGTCTGTTCTCCTAGAAAGGGGAACATGGTGGTAGACACACTCAGCAGCAGAATCGGGTTGCAGTTGCTGAGTGAGGTGTCAGAGCAGTCATCCATGATGTAGATATCGTTCATGGATAAAGATGGAACAACCTATATTCAATTGATATCTGTCACACCCCCACTCTCATAATGATTTGGGGAGACATGGCTTGGGGATGATGAATATGAGACCCGACATTCTCCGTTATCCACATGTAAATCCCTCGATGGATATTCGATGGGTGGGGATAGTGTCATCCTTTTCATAAGACACACCATTGTTACAGTGGTGTTGTGAGAAGAGATTTTGTGGGAGTACCACAACTCCCCCTTGGAAGTGCATTCTGGGGAAGTGAATATGTACCAAGATCTCCAAATGTAGTACTGGTGGCTAGAGATGAAGAAGGTGGTGGTGGAGTTCATTTCTCGGTTCCTCACTTGTCAGCATGTGAAGGCAGAGCATCATGTTCCAATAGCATTGGCTCAGCCACTTGAGGTGCTGGACTAGAAGTGGGAAGGTATCTGGTTGGACTTCGTGATAGTTTTACCAAAAATATCCATTGGTCACTATTCCATGTGGGTGATCACAGACTGACTCACCATATAGGCCCACTAACTACCCATCCAAGAGCAGGGTTCAGTGGAGATATTAAGATGAATCTATGTTCATGAGATACTGTGGCTTCATGGGGTTCCTTCAATAATCGTGTTAGATCATAATGATTTCTTTACATCCCAACTATGTAAGGGATTGTAGGAGGTGTTTGAGACTCAACTACGTTTGAGAAAAACATTTCATCCCCAGACAGATGGTCAAAAGAAAAGAACAATATAGGTTTTAGATGGCATGCTTCATGCTTGCATCTTGGAAATCGGTCACTATTTGTTGGATCACCTACAGCAGGTGGAGTTCTCGTACAACAACAACTACCGCTACACTATTAGTATGGATGTATTCAAGGAACTATATGGGAGACCATGTAGATCACATCTATACTGGATAGACCCTGGTGAGTCAGCGGTAATAGTTCATGAGTTAGTACGGGCTACCACCGAGAAGGTGCAAATCATCCAGGAGCGGATGAGGAATGCACTGATCCAGATGAAATATTATGTTGATTGAAGATGTAGGCCCTTGGAGTTTGAGTAGGTAGACCATTTTTTCCTTAATGTCTCACATTGACACAGATTTTGGATATTTTTTCAGGGAGATAAGTTGTCTCCAGGATTCATCGGCCCTTTTTAGAGTCTGAGCAGAGTTGGAAAGGTGGTGTACTGCCTAGCTCTTCCCCAGCAAATGCACTGGGTGCATAATTTCTTCCATGTTTCACAGATGAGGTGCTATGTTCATGATCCATTACACAACATCAACAAGGATGATCTGGAAATTGATGATGGGGTGATGTTTACAGAGTTTCTGGTGGAGATTGAGGATTGAAATAAGTGGGTCCTTCATGGGCAGTCGATTCCTCTGGTGCACATTTGATGGTAGCACCAGAAACTCCATGAGAACACTTGGGGGTGGGAGGATCATATTAATGCCCAATATCCCCATTTTATTGTTTATCCCTTGTTTTGGATTTTGAATATGAAATCCCTATGGTGGGGAGAATGTAATGTCTCAAAAAGTCAATGTAAATTTATATTTAAAAATTTTATGGGATTTTTTTTAGACCAGGCACTTAGATGGCCCATGATTCTGAGGCCCAGTGGACTAATATTAAATGCTTGAAATTTTTTAGTTTGGTTAAAATATACAGTTATCACGATTCTAGAAGCTTCTAAATGGGTACCAAAATTTTAAATATGAGCGAACCATAGCATCCAGAGTGAGGAAATTACCAATGAAAAGACATAACATTGACTAGTGTGGGTCGAGGGTAACAGTTAATTTGTTATCATTTTGAAGAAAAATAAAATAAACATACGAATGTTTATTTTAATAAAAAAAAATTCACAATGGTGCAATGTCCAACCAACTATTACATTTAATAAATGAAATATAATAGTGGCACTGAAACGAAAGTGTAACATAAATTCTATTTCATTTAATAAATGAAACATCATAATGATGAAACTACTCAGATTAACTGAAAACTCTGAAATTAATTTCCCCCATTTAATTTTTTAATAGAGATACAAGATCGTTGGAACGATCATGGAACCACTCTAAACCTTTGGAGGATTTGTGTTGGTGAGCCAAGAATGAAGAATCACCACCAACGGAAGATTAACATTCAAGGAATGATGGTTCAATGCTTATATTCACCATCTAATGATCCAACCTCGAGGTAGGGGTTTTGTTCTATGGGATTCTATTTACCCCCTACTCTATTTCTAAATTAAAAACACAGAAAACCCCACTAAAAGGTTGATTTGTGGGTCGTTCATTCATGTAGGATGGTTTGTTTTATGTGGGGCATGAACAGTTAGAAACATGGTGTTTATTATTTTCACTTTAATTATAACGAGATGAATGAACGATGAATGAACAAGGTATATGTCCATCCATTGGGTGTTCATGGTGATTTTCCCATACTCCTTCTTACGTTCTTCGCTAACGGACCCACCATGTCACATCGAGCATTTCTAGGGGGTCCGAGAATTACCAGACCCCTAGATCAATGAAAGGTTTATTCGGATCCCACGAAATGATAGATGACAACCTGGGGACTCCATAACACCTTTCGTATCAATGAATAGACCACCTGGAGTAAGTCTGGTTTCCCGCCAAAGAAACTACAAGTGGCATGTGGCAGTGGAAGCATGCGAGAGGTGGCGCGCACCAGAGGTGCCCCTCTGTGTCAGGGAAGGCCCACGGCTATGTCATAGGTAGCGGAAGGGGCCTCCAACAACAGTCAGTGGTGGTGAAAGTGCACACGGTTGGAGGTGGCGGTCTTGTGGGACTGAAGCGGCCACCCCCCCATGTCTCGGGCAGATCAGACAGGCCCACTCTAGCAGGCTGGGTTGGACAAGCTAGTCGGCCTCAGGCCTTGTTAGATAGGTTGTCCATCCTTAGGCTAGGCCCCATGCCTCAGGTCATTCCACTCCAGCGGGCCCCATACCTTGGGCCTTGCCACTCCCGTGGGCCCCGTGCTTCAGGCCGGACCTCTAAAGTGGCTCGGGCTAGTGTAGTGGTTCGAGCCAGATCCAGTGTGTCCAAGCTGGGCCACATGGTCCATGTTGACTCATCAGACTGGTTCGATGGATAGGGTTGGGTTGGTGGACCCGGGTCAGGTTGGCGGACCTCAGGCAAGATCGGGTCAGACCAGACCTTAACCCAACCGGCCTCTTTTCACTAAAAATGTTATAACTTCCAAATATTATGTCTGATTGATGAGTCATTTGTGGATTTGGGAGCCTCACAACGAGGAGATAATTTTGATATACTCTAACTGGAGTTTTGGGGAATTTTAGATATAAATGATGGCTTGAGGAGTAGAATCTACTAGAATCTAGAGCACTATAAGTAGGAGTCCAATGGATGGCTATGACAAGAAGACAATGACAAGTTGGTCTAGGAGCCTCATCAGATCAAAGTAACATGTTTTTCTTGGTGACCTTGGAAGACAAAGTGACGATCAGGTCTAGTTTCCCCAGCAGACCGATGTGAATAGAGGGTCTAGGTTCGCCAACAGACCCAAGTGATGAGCGGGTCTAGGTGCCCAATAGGCCTAAGTGACAATCAGGTCTAGGTGCCCTAGTTGGTCTAAGGGAATCATCGAGGATGATTTCCTCATAAGTGCATGGTGTACAATGTTTATCAGTTGTAGTCTTAATTTTAATACTTTAGATTTATATGTGTGTGAGCTGACTCTAGTGACTCTATAAAATATACTTCTTAGAGGCTACATTTTGTGTACCTATTTGATAGTCTATTTTTTCATAATTTCCTTTGTGGTATTACCTTTGTGTTTTGGGTTCTATACTGAGTATTGTGTTACTCACTCCAACATGGAATCTTCCTATATGTGTCTTGTCTTTTGAATGTGACAGATGCTTCAACATAAACCATGGTGTTCCGAGACCAGGTGATACCTAGTGAGATCCGACAAACGAGGAATACTTCTATGGCTTCAAGAAGCAACCCTACACCTACCCTTCATGTAGGGTTTACTATAGACGGACATCAAGATCTTATACTTATCTTTTGTTGGGCTTGTTTTTGGGCACCTTTACTATCATTTATGTACTGTTACTCTCAGTTTCTTTCTTAGTGGCATTCATGTTTAATTTTCAACATTATGGGTTGGGTATGTGTTTGTTTTCATGCATACAAGTACTCGGGAAAGTGAATCTTAAATGCTGGATAATTCATTTAGTGCTATTCCCCAGCGCCCAGCCTTTGGGAGGCGGGCTTGGGGTACTCACATCACAGGACCCGGTGGATGGGTCAGGACAAGTTTACCAAAATTTTCAGTTTCTCATAGTTATCAATAGAGGATACTATTTGATTTCTATGATAAAGATATTCCTAGAAGTTCAAATGAAATATAATTTAGTACTTTTATGATGGTGTAAGAACAAGGTAATGTTATTATATAGATTTGTGTTTGGAGAGTTATTGATAAAGTTATTATATATCATTTATGGGAGATAATTTTGGTAATTTCATTTAGTAAAAATTTACTTATCAGGAAATGTTTTTACTAATATATGTTTCCCTCATCTTATCAAATGATACATGGTTTACCTAATACTATAGGGGTTAGGATGAAATTTTTGACTTTCATTTATGAGAGATTAATGTATTTTAAATCAACCCTTATAATAGAATTCATATTTTGAAATAGAAAATATAAAAAGGAATGTGATATATATCCATTTATAAATGAAGATACATGGAAGCATTTTGTTGAAAGTATATTGGAAGTAGAATTTATGGTATGTGAAATTATAGATTTTAGAGTTTTTCTATATTATTTATAATATTAATGATTTATTTATTCATAATTTTCATAAAATTAGGATATCAAATTAGGAGATCCAATCCAAAAAGTTATACTCTCAGACTTTATCTCGTGGATGGTATATATTATTGGAAGAACAAATGATAGGTATGATATTTAAATAAAAGAGAGATGGGTCTATAGGATCCACATAGGTTTTCCATCCATCCCCCCAACTAGACATGAAAAATGTAAGAGGACCCAAATGAAGAAAAGGAGACATTATCTAACAGAAGAGTCAGGGGTTATAACTAAGAGGATTACAAGAAGTTATTTAATTAAATTATGTTCATAAATTTAAATAAAATATTTATATATTGTGATTCACTATTGATATTTTCAAATAATTTGTACTAGATTCCATTAAGTAGAATAGAATACATAGTTCATTCATGGTTTAGAGTTAGAATGATATTTTAGCTATGAAATTAAGAAATCAATCACGAACACTCAGGGTGTGTATGTAGAAACCTGAAAGGTGTATGGGTAAAAAAAGGGTTTGGTCATTCTAAAAAAAATTAATAGAGTATGTATATAAATGAAAAATAAAATCTTTAGAAGATAAATTTTATAATATGGGTAAGATAATGGAAGATAATATTAGAGATTTATTACTGTTGATGTTTGTAAATATGAAAAAAATAGTTTTAGGTTGCTGATCCCCCTCCTCCACCTCCCCCTTTGAATCCCAATCCTCCACCTCTTCCAACTAATCCAACTCCTACACACCACCTCCATAGATTATTATTTATCATGAGTTATATGTTTTGGATCTACAACATCGTATTATTTCATATGGAAATTTATATTATATTGGGGATGTGATTCTTCATAAAAAATAGAGAGAGATAATATTAGGATCATTGTACAGGATATTATACATAGATCATCAATAATACTATTTAATAAAGATGTAGTCACTATAGTGGGACAAAGTTTCAGACATTTTTTAATTTAGAAAAATTTACTTGTTTGAAAAATTATCATTTATGTATATATAGAATATATCCTTTATTTCATTTTGGTGATGGTTTTTTTAACATTTTAATATTTTGATATTTATCTATTTTTTTAAAGGAATACATTAAATGTAATGACCTAATATATAGACAATGACAAGTATAATATATTGTGAATTCAAATAAAAATTATTATAGTATTTATATATTATTAACATATTCAAATTTATTTTTTGATGTCTATGACATTCTAGTGGAATCTAACATTTTTGGGTGTTCAATGACTATGGAAATTTAAAAAATTCAAGGAGCTTTTAAATTGAGATATATTGGGTGTCGACACGATTTAAATATTTTCCATGTTACTTAATTGTTTTATATAATTAAGTTATTTTAATTTTTTAAAACATTAAAATTATATTTTTATCTGATATCTTTATACAATTTTTATGTTGTAAGATACGACATCAGTATAAGTATTTATTGACCCAAAATTTATTTCACCTATAGAGATGAAAATGACTAATGCAAAAAGAAATGTATATATTTTTTAATAACTTATGAATAATGAAATTAAATTTTGGATTCATCATTTTATTCAAGAGTATAAAACATATATCTCATAATTTTTAATATATATTAACAGAACCACTACTCACATTTTTTTATATTTTTTATTGTTTTCCATTGGATATTGGGTGTTTTTTGTCCAAGTGAGAAGACAGTTTACTAGATATTATCTATTAATGGTGACATGGGAGATAATTTTAAGAATCTATTGAAAAAGTATGTCTGAATATTTTAATACATGTATTTATTATAGTTTATCTTAATTTAATTTAATATATATATTATTTTCAAACAAGTCATAGAATTAATTTATAGAGACAATAAGAAATGACAGTGTAAATATAAAATATGTCAAAGAAAATCCAACTTTTCATTTATAATTATTACTCTTTTGTTTTAAGTACTTATAATGTTATTTTCAATTGAAATATTTTTTAAACATAAGTTTAATTAACAAGGAGTAATGGAATGTGGATATTATGTTTTAAGATTTATGTTTGAAATAATTTCAACCAGGATTGTTACAATGCTTCAGAAGTATAGATCTTGTTATAAACCTTTCCTTAAAATTTTTATTCATTATTTTTAGAATACATGTTAATAGTTTTATTTTTAATTTGTAGTTTTATTATGACCCTAGAACTTATACTGGAAAAGATCTAATACACTTAAAAATTTAAGTCATGAATTTTTTCTCAAGTATGATTGGATATTAATTAATTTGTAAAATACTTTATAAAACTGAAACCCTTCATGTGAGGTGGGTGACATGCTCACGACCTTCAGTGATGAAGGTGTCCCCTATGTCGGTCCCTTCCCCTCCAATGGGGGAGGGGCCCTCGCCTTCCATAAAAAGAGAAGCCTCCTACTTCTCTCCCTTCTTGGATCGAAATTTCCGTCCTCCATTCTCCCAAGTCTTGATCAGTCTGAAGGTTCCTGATCTACTGGATGGATGCTCTAATCTCCCATTATCAACTGCGGAGTTCTCGGAATCCTATAATCTACAAAATCATGCCCTGATTTCTATTTTTAAGCATCGATATTATATCATCGATTCATTCGACATGCATGTTTTCGGAGCATGGGGCCTGTAAGATAGGGTGAAAGTGGGTCTTATGGACAGTAGGAACATGATGGTTCATTTTTCCTCAGAGGTTGATCTCATCAATTCATGGTCATGTGCTCCTTGCAGTGTTAATGGATTTAGATTTTACCTATTCTAGTATTATTTTGACTTTCATATGAAATGTGACCTTCCTACAATGGGGACGTGGGTATGTTTTCCCAATCTTCCCCTACCTTTTCAAAATCATTCAGTTATGCGTATTCTAGGGAATATAATTTCTAGATATATGTGCTAGGACTGCCGCACTTAGGCATTGTCCCACCCGGTCAATGCTTGTCTTTGTGTGGAAATGGATGTTTCCAAAGCTCTGTTCAAGTTCATGTGGATTACTATTGGAAAGGAATACCATTGAAAACAATGGGTAGTTTAAAAAACCTATAATAACTACTTTTATGGATGCAAGAGGTCGGGACATTCATTGGATGGCTGTCGAGGGGGGTCACGGTTTCCTGTGCGGAGGAGGGGTTATGGTTGCGGCAAGGAACCTGGATTGTGCGTTGATGTTCAATAGGAGAAGAGTAATATTTTTTGGGATCTATTTTGGGTGGAGAGGTAGCATGCATTTTAACTATGCAGAAGTCTACGGTGCCCTAGACTAACCTGTTGGACTCTCAAGTCCTTAGCAGGTTGAGGATGGACCTGGAAGACCCTCCTCCTGTAGCATGTTGATTGATAGTGAGTGAGAGGACAGAATGTCTTAGGGAGAAGAGATCAGTGTGTAAAATAAGGTGTATGTTAGTAAAGATGTGGGGGTGCAGTTTACGTATCACTTGGCTGAGGGACTTGCAGTAGATCTTTCGGGGTCAAGGGAAACCATCACAGTATAGCCCCCAATAATTCCTTCCTATTGAGAAGTGGCTCGGTCCGATATGGTATCTGAGGAAATAGAAAATAGTGGACACAACATTAAGATACATTAAGCACTAGGTGAATTGGGGGAGTGGGTGTAGGGTGGGGGAAGATCAATGTTGATTTTACCCCTATCCTCAATTAACACTAGCAAGCGTTTTGATGGTTTGGGATTTAACATTCCTGACCCGGGTTCAACAGGGGATGACTATCCTTCTTGTATAGATTCCAAGGGTGGGGAGGGTGGCAGCCAACTCTTGGAGGATAGTTCAAAATAAGGTTCTAAGAGGGGGCTTTACATCCCAAGGGTGAGGAAGGGATAGAAAGAAAATAGGGACATGGGTAGCTGCATCATGCGCTAGAGTATAAAATCCAAAGGCCGCAAGGATTACTCATACCTCCCAAGGCCTATAGAGACAAGATCAGCTAAAAAGGGTGGGAACAACATAATGGAATGTAAGTCAACAAAAAATAATAGGCATAGAAGGTTGGATGGAACTTGGGGAGTGGAAGTGTAACAGATGAATCTAAGTCTATGGAGAAGGCCATGGAGAATAAGGTTGATAAGTCTTGGATTCATATTGATATTCCACTCCCTCAGGGGATACCAGGTAAGGAGGTTGCAGAGGGTGGACCAATGGTAATCATGGAGGGATCTCTGCGGGAAGTTTCAGAATCCAGGGAGGAGCCAGGTGACCTTCTTATACGCTCCAAGGAACAAATGATAGAGAAGTTCCAAATTTTTAGCACTTCTAAAGAGGACACATCAAAGTTTAATGGTGAACCATTTCAAGTGGACCATAACATTGAGCAGGAAGAATGGATCATAAAGAAACATCTCATCATGATCATAGGATTCAACACTAAGAAAATATTAGTGGAAGAGTTCGTGTAGATGTGGGAAAATCTGGCCTATAAATTTGAAGAAAGTATCAGAGCTTATCATGATAAAAAGGTAACTGAACTCTCCTGAAAACTATATAGGGAGAACGCATCTAATATGTTGAAGTTAGAACTTTATGATTCTCAACCTACAATATGGTGTGATGTTCTTGGTTTTACTGGATGGTTTAACACTTTCTCTATAAAAGTGTACTCTATAATAAAAACGCTAATTTGGAGGACACTGTAATGTTTAAAGTTCAAATTGAAAATGGTTGTGTTGTTGATATTTTTCTATTTTAGTTATGTTTTTGCATATCTTGTAGAGTCGAATTTATTAATTTCATTAATTTTTTTTCACATCATTTATTACATAACTAACATAAAAACCATAAAAATAATATTAATCATGTTGGTTTTTAAGAAAACAGACATGATAAATGGATTCCACATAAATTTTTATATAATTTACATTGTAAACAAACTAGAAATATGAATTTTTTGGAGTTTTTAAATTATTTTTATGAGAAACCGAACATGATAATGTGTTCATAGTGTATTTTGTTTCTAAAAAACACCATGATAAGTTGTTTTCTATTTAGATTAACTTAAAAGTTATGTGGAAACCCACCTGGAACTTTGAATTTTTTGGATTTATTTTAACATTGATTTTTATAAAAAACAATGTTAAATTGCATATATAATATAATTTATCACATTAGTTATAAAACAACTACCATGATAATATATTTATCATGTTAGTGTGTTTGGGAAAACTGTTGTGATAAATGTTTCATCATAAAACTTTTTTGATAACCTATGTGAAAAAAACCACATCCATATATGAATTTATAACATCGGTTAAGTTTAATCAATCAGAAACACTTATTTGAAATGTTTCCTACAAAATCTTCATGAGCTAACCAATGTTAAAAACAAGAAAACCTCTGTGAAACCCCCTTTCCACTAGTGATACACTCTCACCCCCTTATAAATCTCATGAAGCTTCTTCAAATGATCATGTATTTTTAGTCAGGTAAGTAGACCCTCCTTTAATAATTAACGAAATAAACCCCAAGAAATCTCCCTTGAATCTCTGTACTTTATCTCCAGCCATCTTTAAGACATTTTAAAAAACAAGACAACTACCGAGGAATCTTGAAACTGATATGAGGTATTCACCTACCACAATGAAACCTCAACCTCCTCTAATTGGTCCTCAATGTCCGTTCTAGAGGATCCACTGAAGAAATTCAACACTTAATGTCCCTAAATGTTCAATAAACCTCTATACTAATATCTCTCTTTCTCCTTAAAAATCCAAATCCTTAATGGATTTTTGATTATGTAGCTTTAAATTTGCGAAAAATTCTAGAATAAACCACACAAAAAGTATAATCAACCCGAAAGGAAAAATCAACACATCCAAATAAGCACATCAAGGAAAAACAATCATCACCATCTTACACTTCAACACCACACCACATATAACCTCATCATCATCCTACATCAGGAATATAAATACACAATCCAAAATCCACAACAATCCACCATTCTTCTAAATAAACATTCAAACCACCACACCAACCTCTATAGATCCCAATCTAACAACCACCACAATAATAACACAACATTGCCTCAAGTAAAAAAATCAAGGGGACCCATCCACTACATTAGGGTGTTATTCACATTGTTAATCCCTGATAAACCCACATGGTTTTCAAACATGTGATAAATATAATGCATCTTGATGGTTAAGGGGGTTTCCATTTCTTCATATAATTGAAGACATAATACGTTCCAAAAATATAAGATGAATCACATCAAACCCAATCAACAATATATAGAAACCATTCACTTATCATCACTTATTTATAATAATATAGGTGTGGTAATTAATATTGTATTCATAAATTTAAATATTTTTCAAAAAAAATACTTCGTTATTTATGTAAGTGTTTTACATTTTATATAAGGTAGGAGATTCCATGAGTACTACCATCACACAACACATAATCACATAAAGGGTATAATTTTGCAATTGAAACATATTTCATCTCATAGATGACATAATTTCCATGTCAAGAATCATAAAGATTCAAGTATTAAAATTCATTATGGGACATATTCTTCGTAAAAAGCCTTAAACATAATTTAATAATTCTAAGAATAAGTTTTCAGCAAGGCACATCAATTTTTCAATGAAGACTATTAATGCCATCTGGACTGGAAACATTCATCTATCATGGTCGCTCACTGCTCGCTGGTTGAACTGTCTCAATCTACTCTGTGGGATTGAGTTTATAGCTACTCATGCCTATCGTCAAGCAAATGCCGTTGCTGATGCTCTAGCCAACAAAGGTGTCCATCAAAGCATGACTTGGATGGACTCTATCCCCCCTGATTTATTTCATCTTTTGGATAGAGATTGTAAAAAAATCCCGTCTTTTCGCTTCATGTAATCTCTCTTTTGTTTCAATAAATTTTTGCTTTGGTCTTTGACCAAAGCTTCACCTTTAAAAAAAACAAGGCAATGAAAAAAAAATTAATATTTACAAGTCATTTTCATGGAATCATCATTACTTACATTTAAATAACTCAAACATACACCCTTATTGAAGGTAAAATCTAAACATTCCGTGGAACTAAAAATCAAGCTTTGTATATTTAAACTAAAAATTTGATCACTAAGGAAATTGGCTTCCAACAGAAAAAAAACTATACATGATACATTCTATTACATCATTTTTTCCAAGTTAAAATCAAACATTTCAAATACATTTCATTATAGAGGAAACATTATTTAATATTTCAAATAAAAAATGCCTTTAGATCAAAATATAAAACTACACATGTAGTATCACTACGTGACTTATTTTACATGCTTGAACTAAATAATATTTAAACATTTCATCACTTAGGGAAATATTCTTATACACCAAAGTAAAGGTAACATGATTTTACTTCCATATTTAATTAAACCTTGTTTATTACATATCATTATTTCATATTCTAAACACTATGAACTAAACATGATACAATCTCAATATTTATAAACTAGAAATTTCATTGTAACCGCGTGAGTGATTTCAACTTTAGACATGCACCCAAAAATAAATTAATAATGGGTTAACATGTGAGGAATGATTATTTCAATAATTTAAATTTTTATCGATTTTTAAATGAATAGTTTCATTACTTTAAATAGTTTAAAGTCTCACAAAGTTAAAAAAAATCATGATTATCATTTTATAAGTATTAAAAAACATAGTTCTTCCTTACAATAAATCTCTAACACATGAAAGCTACATATCACGAGGAGAAAGGTAACACAGGGAATGATATTAATATTTTTATTCTCAATATATATGTATAAATACTCCATCAAAACAATACTCTTAACCATTATTGGATGGAATTATATATTTATTGATTTAGAAAACGTTCAAATTGTTAACGGTTGTCATTGATCATGTTTATCACTTTTCAAAATAAAAAAAGGGCCAAAAAATTTCTATCCTTGTAATAAATTTTCTGTACATTACTACATAATATAAATAGATTAATACTAAAAAACTATAGTCATTCCAAAAAGTAAGGAAAATTTATTAATGTCAAAGTCTTCAAATTTAAATAATTTATCAATAATCATGATGGTCATTTTTTTGGAATTAATGAATAAAAATAATGAAAATAAAATTTATAAAAAATCCATAACACATAATTGTGATATAAAATGAATGAAAAAAATTAGGAAATACCAAATTTATTGGGAACTAGAAAAATTATATGCATGGTTTCAAAAAAGTTCATTTCATCATGCCTGTATGAAATCTACTTGAGGTAACATGTTTTATAATGGTTCTAAAAATTCAACACCTAATTTCCACAAAATAAATTAATATTTACTTGGTAGCAATTAAAAAAATAAATAAAATATGTTACCGTGATATATACTTTACAAGTGGAAAAAATTCAATTAATGGGGAATCTTGTTATAATAGACAAGGAATAACATATTCAAGTCTCAACAAGGTTTTGAAAAAATTTTGCATTCCAATTAATCACTATTTTACTCTTTTTTGTTCAGTTATATGACTAATTCAGTAAATAACAATTATCAATTAATAACTAAAACATTGGAATAGTCATATAAATGCACAAAAAATTTAAAATGTAAATTCTAATGTAACCAATGAACAGGATGCATGTACGTCCCTATAATTTTGACCTTTTAATGGTTTCACTTACACCTAAACCTGTTCAGTAGGTTTTCAAATTCCTTACGTCACATCATAGGGGGTCCAAATATCTATTTCATCATCAGTATCCTTGGTCCATGTCTTATGTTAGGATTTATTTCAGTCGTTGACCTACCATTCTTGTACAGTCCTCACATATGTCTAACTTTGATCTCCACCATATCTTTCAACCAACACCTCTGATACCACTTTATCATGACCCCCATACTTCTCTCCAATGGTACCCCTCCTTTCCCAATAGGGTAGATAAGGATTACCCCCCCCCCACCCCATCCTGTAATTAATGGGGTGGGTTAGAATGAGTAAATTAATGGAAAAATTAATTTAATGATGTTTCATAAAATGAAAATTGATATTATGGAATTAATATGGAGGATGTAAAATATTTTTTATAAAACATTCCTTTTTTACTTGGAATTGATTATTTATGTGATGGTAATATGATATGAAAATATTTAATTCTTCTATGATGATAGTGTTTCATGATGAAAGTGATGGTGGAGGTGTGATATAGAGAAAGGGTGATTTGTATGATAGAACTTTAGGTGGTGGTGATGATATAAGGTTTGGATCATGAATGGTATGGGGAGGGAATAGGGTTGATGAACTACATATTTATGATACTCTATCATAAATTAAGGGATGTATTAGTGGAATGTTATAGATGTTTTTGTTATTTTGGTGTCATTTCATACTCACATCTATATACTTAGTAAGGAGGTGATCCTACTAGATCACTACCAGTTTTAGTGGGAGATACCTTAAGCTGGATAGTTTGATTTGAGATGAATTTATTACTGGCATGAGGATTTGAATAGTTATATTGGAAGTTATGGTGTTGTTTTTATTTCAATTTTAGATATTCGACATGGATGGATTGGGATAAATAGAGTTTTGATTATGGTGTTTCTTATTCCCTTTTTTATTGTTTTCAAATGCATGCATGTTTTCTCTTTTCATACATAGATGATTAAACCCTTTAAAATTATTTCATATTTATTTCATATGAAATATAATTTTTTATAGGGGGTTATCCTCCTATGAACCCCCAAGGGATCACCCACCACAATTTTCTAGTGATAACAAGACATCCTACATGGATGGGAGCTACATTTTGGGGTATCTTGGTGAGTGTTAGAGGATTTTTTAGAGTGTTTTTGTTTTTATTGGTGAATTTTAATTAAATTTTAATGCATTAAAATGAAATTCATGTTATGATAATGAATAAAATGGATTTATAGTTCTGTTTAAAATCATATGGAGTTGTTTTGATGGTTTTTTATATGATATTTATTGGAAATTATGAGAGAAATTCTTTCCGTTTGGTCATTTTTATACCATCAGTGATGGTCTCCAACCTAGGGCCTATTACTTACTAAACATGCCCATGGATTAAAATCCATACTCAACAAACCCCATAAGCTACACATAATAATTCTAACAACTTGTATATATCATTATTCCTTTAAATTGAAAACTTTAAGTGCTTAACATTATTTAAGATATTTCCATGAAATACGTCACTATAAATCATAATTTTTTGAAAAGAGTGAAATTATAATAAAAATTATGTTTAGTCAAAATTTCAATTCATTACCATGTTTATTTGATTATTCCATTTATTAGGGTGACATGTTTTTCAATGGTAGTGGGGTTTGGATTAGTGGTAAGCACCCCTTAATTATACATGAAAAATGAGGGTTCAAAACCCATTGGGCGCAGGGACTGTAGTGTACTGTAGCAGCGCGACGCTATAGCAGCAGCATGTACTGTAGCAGCGGCGGGCACTGTAGTAGCGGCGGGCACTGTAGCCGCGGCAGAGTAATGTAGCAGCAGTAGGGTACTGTGCAGTACTGTAGCAGCACGGGTACTGTAGCAGTACTATTCACAGAATGGGCTTTGGGCCATAAAAATGGACCTACGGGCCATGTAATGGGCTAAATGCCCACTGGGCCTTCGAGCTATGTAATGGGTCTCCCTCTACCCAGATAAAGAGGTATTTACTTTTCTTTAATAATAAATGAGGCTTCAGCCCCAACCTTTTTAAAAAAAATGGTAGCAATATCATATAACCTCACAAATGGGAATAAATCATAGAAATAAATACATCGTAGGAACATAAAATTAATAATGCCACCCAAATTTTACCAAATTGGGTTCATCTTCTCTTTTATGTTTCATTCCTCTTAGAGGGTAAATTTTCACAGGTTTTCCCTATCACATATACCAAATCACCCATAGAAAAAACAATAGAATAATTGGGAGAAAACTGAACATGAAAATCAATCATATTCATTAAAGAATATAGAAAATAATTATCAAGATCCCCTACCTCAACTAAAACTTCAAAGACAACCATCACTCCCAAAAGAATAATCAATGGATCAAACATTACCAATATCAAAGGGAAACTTCTCAAAATCTATCCAAAACAATCCACTATCAAACTACACTAAAAACGCATCCCAAAAAATAGTAAATACCCATAACAAACAACAATAAAATAGGAAACAATTAAAATGAATCATATGTAAAAAAGAAGGTTCCTTGAATGAGAGGCACTTAATTTCCAAAATCTAAGAGGTTATAACATTCAAAAATGAGGATCAAGGGGACCAAGTGGTTAAGGGGTCTACTGATTCTTAATGAGGAATGAGGAAAATTGAGATAATAGGGGACAGACCCTCAATTTATAGGGTAATCTTGAATGGTATCACAATGGTGTGGAAACATCCCACAACTCCTTGGTCTCCCTCAATTGAAGGATATCTGAATATCACATGGCCATTTCCCCCTCTCTATGTGTCTTAAAAATCACTTTAAAAACACCTTGACTTCCACCATGACTAAAATTTCTTCTGTGCTTAACATTTCTTCATTGTTATTACCTCCCCATGATCAATACCAGGACATGGTGACTATAGAGACCTGAGAATTTCATAAATAGTTATTTCATTTTTTTAGATAAATATTCATTACAATATGAAAACACACACCTAAATATCTGAAAGTTATTATTCCTTTGGAAACCTAGAAACATAAACAATCAGTTCACAAAATATCTACATCATCTGAAACATATTCAATCATAACTATGACCATTTTTTACATATCATACTTAATATAATTCTTCATATCATTGGGAAAGTAAACAAAAGAAAAGGGTGAGCTCAGATGCTCGGTAAGTGTATAAAAAGGAGATATCAATGATTAAATAAGAATAACCAGAGAATAATGTCATAATAACATGAACATAACATTCGAAAATTATTACTTTCAGATCAAAAATCATAATATTGAGTCATGGAATAAATCATTTTAGTTCATAAGACATGAATAAAAATGAACATGAGACAAGAAATAATAACATTGCCATAGAACATTGACTTTTGGAATACACATATGAATAGAAAATAATTTCCTTAATATACAATTATTTTTTCCAATACTATAACAGTGGAACGTTTTCACTCCCCAAATCATCATAGTATTCAAGGTTCACTCTTAATAATATCATGGTTGAAAAGGTCACCAAGTAAACTAGGTTCAATCCACATTCCATTTATGTTTACCTCATGAGATATAATATTGTATGCAATCTATTTAAGGGATATATAGATCCCACCCATCACGTAATGAAAGCCACATATATGTGTTCCATAAGAACATAAATTATATTAGAACCCATGAAAATTAATTGGTTTCATAAACAATTCATCATAACATAACATGTGGAAAATATATAGGTTTAATAAACATCGTTCCATTATAAATAAAATACAACCACATAAATAATATTTATGCTATACTTGGATCATATCCCTAGTAAATAATAAGTAACATCAAATAATATTATCATTGCTGGAAAAAATTTTGAAAGACCACTTGAAAACAGTCTTGAGGAAAATACCCTTTTCCATTTGGAACTCAAATTTTTATGCCACACAATTATAATGGAAAACAATTTCACTAAAAATATCCTTGTAATATTTTAGTGGAGTCATTTAATCATTAAGGAGTCATGATGGTGGAAAAATACACTAATTCATTATAAGTTAAGAAAACATTCCCTCTGTATTTGTGTCAGAAAATTGATAATGAACCATGTTCCAAAAAAGAGAAAAATATTCCTTTCAAACCATTTTTTAAGAAATCAAACATTGGTAGAATTTATCCTAAACAATTTTAAAATCATTTAAAAAAACATGGACATGGGAGAGAAATATTCCCCAATAGACTTAATATAAACAATCTTGAATAATGATGAGATTATGAAAAAGCCCTAACCCCATGTCTCCCTTTACCTTATTTATATACAAATCACTGATATAATAAATAATTATTTATTATAAATTTATTCCATAAAAATATATATACCATAACATGTATGATTTGTTTATATAATCTTATAACCTTTTATTAATAATTGTTTATGAAAATCATTGATTTGGGTGATAACTGCTTCGTTTTCCCAGCATGTTTCAGTTATGTAGTCCTAGTCCTAATTATTTTATTAGGGTACCATAATTTCCAAAATTTTAACAATTTTATAATAATAATATATATTCATTATATAAATATTTATAATCATTAATAAAAATTAGCGCTACAGAAAATAATTAAACCATTCATGGAAAGAGTAGGTCACACATAGGCATGAACACTCTTTCCATATTTCATCTACTTAAATGAAACAAGTAAAATAATAATACACCTTTAAATATTAATTATTATGTAATATTTATTATATATATTTATAAAAATCATCCTTATTAACATCCATGAAAAATATAAATGAAAAATGATTCACACTACATCGTGGAGATGGTAATCTATACAAACGCATAAGAGATGTAATAATTTCCCAATATATAGAATGATAAGAATTTAAACATGATATTACTATTACTAAAGCGTATTATTTCATAAATATCATATAGAATCATTAAAAACATAATAATTCCCATTTATAAAATATGGTGATGAAAAATGAATATTATCACTATGTGATGACAGTAAGTCTTGCGTTTGCATAAGTGATAATTTCACTTCATATTTAATGGGAATGAGGGTCTATAATGGTCTTTTAATGATTATAATAAAATTAAACCATATTTAGGATACTAAAATTTTTATTTTGTGAGGAATATATTATATTTATATGATGTTTTGAAGAGTAGAAACATTAAGTTATTGGTTAGAGCGATTACCTCTTCTTTGAAATTATTCTTTCATATCTCCCCTATAAGGCTCTGGGGTTAGTCTTTTGAGAATAATAGAACCTCTATAATTATTTTAGGTAATTTGAGAAAATAATTCTTTATAGGAAGGTTGAGATATAATTTTTAATGTATTGTAATGAAGTGATGGAGGAAGTTCCCTTTTATAATTGAGGTGAGGAGCACTTTTTCAATTTAACAAAGGATTAAAATTTAATAAGACTATTCTAGAGAAAAATGTTTCCCAATGTCATATAATGAATAGGGAATGAAATTTTAGACCATTTTTAACACCATTATTCTTATTTAATATTTTTATTAGTTTTAAATAATTTAATGAAATATGAGTCCCATAAAATATCATTATGTTCAATTTTGATACTATTCATGACTTTTACTTTAAAAACACCTTGAAAACATTTCAAATTTGAAACAACTATTTTATCATTTCTAAAAGCTATCGTGGAGATATATATAATTCATGGATCACTATAAATATCTAAAATTATGCTACTTTTAATATTGTTAATATCATGTATTTTATTTTATTTTTCATTGAATAATTACTCCATTAGTGTAGTGTAAGTATTTTCGTTAACTATTTAATTTTAAAAAAATATATGTAAATTTCCATCTTGAAAATAATTTAATTTCTCACAAAATTACAATTAATATTTTTTCATAACTATTTTTTTCCTATGTGAACACATAAATGGAATTTAAAACTAAGAGAGTGGCTTTTTGTCACATCATTTGGCTTAAATAATATATTAGTCATTTTAATGGAAATGTTTCTATTAAAGAACTAAATTTATAAACTAAGTTATTAAGGATATAATTGAAGTTATCCCATAATTATTAGGATTAATAATTATTTCCTTATTACAATATTTTAACCTAGATTTACCAGATTTACCCTTAATTGAGGGGATACATTTTTTTCATGGTTACTATTCATATTGACCAAAAATAAAAGGAGCATAATTACCAAATTTGATCTTCCTAATTCTAAATATATAATTAGTTTTATCTAATTATATTAGAACCCTAGTCTTTATTTCACATTAATACATGATTTATTATATAATATTACACTTAATACCGACCAAATAATTGATAAGTATAATGTCTTTTAGAATTAGTTACATTACATAACAACATAAAAGGGAAATACATAAAATTTATTGAATACTACTTTAACATGATTATAATATTCCATGGATTTTAAAACAATATTGGATAACCTAATGATATACATAAGAAATGAGTGATCTATAAATCTGAATAAGGTAATAAACATTGAATAAGTTAATACATGTTAAAAAAATATGTATATCAATGGGGTACAAATGTAACATGAACAATAAGTCATGATTTAGAATGATAATCACAACATGAGAAATGTGGAAACAACTTAAAACACAGTATCATAAACATAATTCATGTTTAAATTTAATAAAATCATGATGGAAAAAGTCCCATAAAGTAATAAGGTTCACTCCATGTCCCAAAATTATGTATCATGATAGTAAACATTACCCAATGCATTGAAACGTTATATAATTCCGAGAACACCCATCACTTTCATTTCATTATCATGCTTAAGTGTTCCACATTTATCATATAGCATGATTTCATTCATCATCATATTTTATTTCATGATTAAGGAGTGTGGGAAACACACATTTAAGTCCCAAATAGAATAATTATAAGTGTATAATTTTTCACACACTTGATATAAAATGGGTATGGTATTCATTACACAATTTTGTTGTCATGGAAAAAATGGCAGTGAAAATTCAGCAGCATGACGGTGTCACATAAAAATTCATAAAAATGGATTTATGAGAGTGAAATAAGTCTCTCTTCATTTAAAAAAAATCAATAATATGGACATTTAAATACATATCCCAACTTTATGAATTGTAAATAGAAGGCATAACATAATATAGAATCTTGAATAAGGAAGAGAATTTTAGGATCCCTAAAAATAATTCCATCATGGTAATAGAAGTACAAAGTGGTTCATGGGAGGGACTAATGAGAGTGGAAGGGGTATCTTGTAACATGGACATAAAAACAAAAATTAAGGCATACCCAAACTACCACAAAATTAAACCAAGATTCAAAACATAAAAGAGGTTCTTGAATAGAAATGAGAAGAGAGAATTACCTTACTTGAGTGTGTGACTCCAAATGATTGAGAGGAGCTTCTTGAAAGCTTGGGGAACCTTGGGAGGACTATTTAGATAGTAGGGAAGAGTAAGGACGTCCTAAAATGATTTTTAGTGAAGGAAAATGGGATATTAGATGGGTTTATATAATAAAAGTGTGGGGATTTCTTTATTATTTCTCAAACATATGTTTTGGAATCTATATAGAAAAATAACCAAAACCAGAAACCGTACCATAATTTTGTCCCATGGTTTCTTCAAAATGGGAGATGATTTAATTATTTTATAATTTAGAGGTTCTAAATTAATAAAATAATTCCCTTTCTTGTGTGGAGGTGAGTCATACTCTTAAAGAAATGATTTTAAAACCATAAAGTACATTATTGGTTTTGGTGGATTCATAATGGATTTATAAAATTAATAAAATAAACATAAAATCTAATTATTATAAATATAAAACAATTATTTGGTTTTTATACCATTTATATTATTTATTGAATTTGTTTTGGGTCATTATGATTTCATAATACACAAAGTATATTTATACGGTATTTAATTTTACTCAAATATTTCAATTATCTTAGAAAATAATGATGAGTTAAACATTGGATAATATTAATTTTTTGACTCCAAAAATAAAATTAATTTTATCTAAATAATTTTCTAAATATTAAAATTTTCACTTTAAAAATAAAATTGAAATTTATTACGAAATACAAGGTTTTATACAATAATAGTTTTTGAACCATTATAAAAATTACATTTGACTTCATAAAAATTAAATGATCATTTGAATAACAATATTTATTAAAATATTATTTATTTAAAAAATCCCTTAACTCATCAAAATGAACTCCTAGATTGAATTTGAATATTACCCAAAAATAATATCTTTGTTTTATTGTATCAATATAAAAATCATTTATAAAGTATCAAAAATAAGATGAATTGTTTTTAATTATTCACTAACAAAATAATTTAAATACTCATATATCTAGGGTCCTAAAACAAATACCTTTAATAAACCTACAAATTCTTTAAGAGTAATGTGTGTGGTGGGGATACTATCATGGTGTTGTTCGGTGTACATGCATTGGGTCATGATCTCGATGAAATTGAACTTCTCCCGTAAATGATTTCTCTCATGCATAAGTTATTAGATATCATATTGGGATTGGTGAAGGGAAAATCCATTGATTATATCTCCCTCAGAATCTCTGATAAATGGGATTCATATGGTATGATCCTACTGGTAGAGGTCATCACTTACTTTTTCTATGTCAATGGTAATTTTTTAAACCCTATATTTATAATAACCATGTGATCAGTGCTTAATGTCTATATTATCAATAATAATGATGCTTTAATGATATTTTTAAATATGATAGAATATAATAAATCCAAATAAGTTTATGTGTATTCTATAACCATGTTACATAATAATTAATCTTATTAAATTTCAAGGGAAGTTTTATTTATAATATTTTGGGTCATTACAATCTTCCCCCCTTATAAAATTTCACCCGATTAATTTTCTTTTATCACACTAAAATATAAGACTATAACTCTATTTTATCACTTCCTCTGGTACCAATGTAACTTTTAAAACTTTTGGTTTCTCTACAACACTTTTACAAGGTGTATTGTCTTATTTCATAGAACGTTTTCTCTATTATATAATATCTTCAATGGCTACTCCTCATAGGAAAGGTCATTATCTAATAGTATCACCTCTAGATTGTGTACATGTGAGTGGTATTGTATGTACTTCCTCAAGAGTGATACATGGAATACATCATGTAAATGAGATAGTTTTGGTTGTATTTCAAATCAGTAGGCCACTGCATTGAAGAGATCAAGGATCTCAAACCGAGTGATGTATCTTGGGATAATCATCCCCTTCTTCCCAAATCGCATCACTTTCTTCCATGGAGATATACAGAGGAATACCATGACTCCATTATCAAACTCTAGGTCTCATCGATAATTATCACCAAATCTATTTTGTCAACTCTTGTCATCCTTTATGTGTTGTTGAATAGTTTTATCATTTTATACTATTTCCTCGACCATTTCAGAACCTAGTAGTTTTCATTCCCCAACTCCATCCCTACATGTAGTTCTTCTACACCTATTCTCATAATGTACTTCATATGGATCCATATGGATACTTGAGTGGAAACTACTATTGGATGAGAACGTGAACATAAGAATATATTGATCCCATCCTCCTTTGATGTCAATTGAGTATAATCCCAAAATGACCTCAAGTGTACATATATTATGCTCAGATTTTATATTAGTTTGGGGGTGATAAGCCATTCTGAATTTCAACTCAATGTTTTGAGCATATTGTAGAATTTTCTTTAACATGGAAGAGAATCTCGAATCTTGATCAGATACAATCGATAGTAGTACTACATACATCCTTACCACTTCTCTAATGTATATCCATGAAAGTTGATCTACTGAAAATTCTTCTCGAAACGTGATAAATTGATCTATATTTGTATGAAAATTCATAACAAACCATATAAAATATTTTCCAAATATGTCTACAGAAGTATAGTGACAAAGTCTATGGTGATGTTCTATTATTTCCACATTGATATTGGTAATGGTTGCATCATCCTCATATACTTATACCATTCAAAATTCCTTTGTTGACAGACCAGGAACTTTTATTTATATTCAGCGATCTCCGTCTTCACATTTTCCCACTAATATTGCTCATGAAGATCTCGATACATCTTTGGTATTCATGGGTGAATAGATAAAGTAAAACTATGTTTATCATCCAAAGTTTCCTTCTTTAACTCATGATTTGATGGAACACATAGTCCTGAAAAAAAATATCATTATCCCTTCTTCATTAATATTGAACTTTGAGGATTTCCCTTTCTTATGGTTTCAACATTCTTTTGAATTCCCACATATTGTATATTATAATTCTTTAACCTCTCTCAAATATACATTTTGGAAATAATTTTGAAAGGATTAATGATTTTCCTTCATTTATGATTCCCATGTCCATCCTTTCCAAATATAAGAAGATCGGATCCCTATCTGTTATCATCAATGATATAATCTCTTGATAATTTCTACTTAGATCATCTACCATTTTATTCTCTTTCCTAGGATGGTAGTTGATTGAGCATTCATATTCATTAATCACCTCTAACCATCTTCATTGGGGGTATATTCATCTTTTTATGTGTAAATATATACTTGAGGCTTTTGTAATCTGTATATATTTCCAACTTATCCCCTAGAGAGCTAATTCTGTTATACGTTTAATGATAATATCACTACAACTAACTCTTGATTATTTGTTAGTTAGTTCTATTCATTAAATTTCAACTTCTGTGAACCATATTCTTTGAATTTTTCATTATACATTAACGCACTTTCCAATACCTACTTAGAAGAATAGTTGAATACTATGAAAATATATCCACTTGTGGGTAGTGTGAGTACAAGGGTAGTGATAATCCTCTTTTCCAACTCCTTGAATATCTCATCGAATTCATCATTCCAAGAAAACATGACTCCCTTCTAAGTTATATTAGAAAGTCAGTTAGACAATCGTGAGAAATTTCTCACATATCGGTGATAATACGAAGATAAAACATGGAAACTATAGATATCTATCATAGATGTTGTCCTCATCCACCCTTAAATTTATTCTATATTTTATGGGTCCATAGATATCCCATTTATTTTGATGATATTCCCCAAGAATAATACTTCCATCAACCAGAAGTCACTTTTTTTGTACTTTTCATAAAGCTTTTCCCTTCGCAAGGTCTTCACCATAGTGCTCAAATGCTCCCCATACCCCTCCTTGGTTTTGTAGAATATTATAATATCATCCATAAAGACAACCAAATATTTTGAGGAAATAGATAAATAATTTATTCATCATGTCCAGGAATATTTCTAGATAATTTGTGGGTTTGAAAGGCATTTATATAAACTCATAGTGCCTGTACCTTATACAAAAGGCAGTCTTGGGGATATCCTCCTTATTCACCCTAACATGGTAATATCCCAACCATAGATCTGCCTCGGAGAAGTATTGTGCTCCATGTAGCAGATCAAACAAGTAATCAATATGAGATAGAGTATACTTGTTCTTTTTCGTGATCTTTTTGAGCTCATGATAATCAATGCAAAGGTTCATTGACCCTTCCTTATTCATGATGAAGAGGACTAGTGCACCCCTTGGTGAAGCACTTGGGAATCTGAACCCATTATCTAGATTCTCCTGTATTTGTATTTTCATCTCCTCAAGTTCCACAATAGTCATTTTATATAGAGTTTGGGAAAATTTAAATGCCTTGGGTATAAGATTGATCTAAAATTCAAACTCTTCGTTACGGAGAAGACAATGTAATTCATCAAGAAACATGTCAGCATATTCCCTCACAACAGGCATGTCTTCAAGCAAGGTTCTTTCCATAGACATAATCATTTGATCAAGATACTATTTTTCATAGGGTAATAATATTCATTATTGAGATGTTGGTACTAAATAATATTCATCCTCCTCCTTGAATAGGTATAGAATCATGGTTCGATTCACAATACAGATCGTGATTTCATTTTTTTCCAATTTATGTTGGCTCTATAGAGGGAAATCCAATCCATACCCTGAATTTCATTAAATTCCACAAAGAGGAAATATGAAAATGATTATATGGATGTTCATAACAGAAATTGTGATAGGGTATTAGTTATATACTTAGGGTGCAATAATTTCCCCATTTTATTTTTTCACTGAAAAAACTCATACTTAATTTTTTTGTGGTGTTTTAATAGTTCTACTAAACATTCATGATATAAAAGAATTCATAGAACTAGAATGAAAAATTATATACACTATTCATGAATGAATAACTATCACACCTTTCATCGCTTTATTTTCATAATCCACCTTAGCAGTTGGGATGAAAAAACCTCTCCCTTGCTGCCATATAGGATGTTGGTTGTCTCTGAAAACCCTTGTCTTGTGGAATTGATTTTGAAAGTGCCTATTTCATTTCATTTGAAGAAATGAACAATTTTTTTTGGGTGGAAAAGGTCATTACATTCCTCTATCCCATCTGTAGGTTTCTCCTATCAGCAATTATGAGCTAGGTTCACATCCTTCACACACCAAACATTTCCTCTCCCCTTAGGCGATTTTAATGATGCTTCTTTATGCACCTTTGGAAAGTTGGGTTTTGAAATTTTTAGCACCATTATATTTTTTCGTCATATCACTATAATTAAACTCCACATTTCACTTCTTATCCCAATGATACACATGATATTCTCTGATCTCTATTTTGATTTTAAGGAACATCGAACAATTTCTTCATTAATATCAATGTCTCGGATCGCTAGATCTTTTTTTATACTAGGTTTTTTCCCACCAAAGAAGATGTCACCCATAATTTTGGGGGTAAAAACCATGATAAAGGTTTATCATGAATGTCTTGTGATTTTTTCCTCATACACCCCGATAGAATCATCATCTATTTTATTCAATTCATGGAAATCCCTTTTAATTTTAGGTTAGAGGGTGTGAGTAAAATATTTATCAAAAAAAATTTGTAACTCCTTCCACCATGTCACTTCGATATATTCCTCAGGATTTTTATTTTTTATCAATCTCCACCACTGGTCATATTCTACTATCATATAATAAATAGGTACTAGAACCTTCTCTTGTTCATAAAATTGATGTATATTGAAGATCTTCCCAATGGAGTTGACCCATTTTTCTGTGGTTAAAGGATTATATGATCTATTGAAATTCAAAGGCCATTATTATATAAAGGACTCAATAACAGCTTGTTCCCTCGTATAGGTATTTGGGTGCTCTTTCTAATCGTAGTTTATATTCATAACCTAAGTCAACTAAAATAGTATCATCGCAATTTTTTTTGAATCCCTCTCCCATCAGGTTGGGCATATCATTGGAGAGGTCATCAAATTTCCCATCACATTGACTGTTTACTTGATTCCTCTAATTTATGGCCACTGGATATAATAAAGACAAAATTATGGATGAGTATGTTTAAACTATTAACAACTTAATTTGGAATCCAATGAAGATAAGAGATAACTGATAAATTACATGTATTTCATTAAATTATGAATTTAAAGGCTTTAATCTATGACATCCATGATCTATTTCCTAAAATATACACTTATGGGAATTTTTTTTCTCCCATAATAATGGATCGTAATGAGATTATTAATTTACAAAAGAATATCCCCCAGGAGTGTCAAACCAGGTGTGTTGTAAGGCCTGTTTTCATGTATCTAGTTACATCGAGTCAGGCTCAGCACACCTTGTCAGAGTTGTTAGCCCTAAGTACGTCTATGCCAAAACCATGTCCACTTGTAGTATCCAGATAGGGATTTTTTTTAGTGATAAAAAACATACTCTATAGTTACCAAAATTTAAGGATGTTTTCTTGTACATATTTTTATCCCTAAGGCTTTCACAATCCCAAAAATAACTAAACATTTCCTTTGATATTGAATATAACAACCCTACTCTTTATTTATCATTAATAGATGATTTATTACATAATATTACACTTAATGAAACTTATATGATTAAAAATTATATTGTAATTGGTAATTAGGTACATTAAATAACAACTTAAAACTGAAAATATATTAGCTTTACTGGATACTTACCATGATCATAATATTCCATGGCTTTTAAAACTGCACATGATAACCTGGGGACAAACGTAAAAATGGGGTGATCTATAAATCCAAATAAGGGAATAAGAATTTCATAAGGTAAAACATGTCAAAAAAATAGTAATATAAATTTGGAATAAAAGGAACATGAACAATAAGGCATGATGTTGCTGATAATCATAACATGGGAAATGTAGAAAAATATAAAACAATGCATCATAAACATAGGTCAAGGATAACTACCAAGAGATTATGATAGAAAATTTCCCATAAAAGAATAATTTTTAATACCTATCCCAACATGATTCCTCATGAGACTAAACATTACCCAATGCATTGGAGTGCTATAAAATTCTGGGTTGACCCACCACTTTCATTTATTTCTCATGCTTTTGTGTGCCACATAGATCATACAACATTGTTCCATTAATCATCATATTTAATTCCAATACCATTGAGTGTGTAATAAATACAAGTAATTCACAATTAAAATAATTATTAGTTTATAAAGTTCAATATCCTTAGTATGAAATGGTCACGATATTCACTATATAATAGGTTTGGCATGGAAAAATCACTGTGAAAATTTGACAACATAATGATATCACATAAAAATTCATAAAAGAGGGTTAATGGGAGAGAAAGGGGTCTATTTTCATTTGAAAATAAATTTTCCAGCGAAAACTACATATAAATACATATCCAAACGTTAGGAATTGGTAATAGAATGGATAAGATAATAAAGAAACTTGAATAAAGAAGAGAAGGTGAGGATATCTTACAAAATTTCGGCATGGTAATAGATGCCCATAGAGGTTCATGGTAGGGATTAATGAGACATAAATTGGTATATAATAACATTGAAATAAAAATTAAAGTAACTTTTTTTTATGAAGACACACCCAAAACCCAAAAAATGAATCTAAGAATCATAACAAAAAATATGTTCTTGAATGGAAATGAGAAAAGAGAAATCCCTAACTTGAGTGAGTGACTCCAAATGCTTTGAAGGAGATTCTAGAGAGATTGGGGAACACTGAGAAGACTCTAGAGAGGGGATAGAAGAGTAATTACCTACTCTAATTAGTTTTAGTGAGGAAAAATTTCATCTTGGACGGGTTTATATAAGAAAATAGAGGGTATTTATTTGTTATTTCTCAAACATATAATTTGGACCGTATATAATAAAATAACCCAAAGCACAGACATTCCCATGGGTTTTACCCATTGTTTCCACCAAATGGGAGTATATTTAATTAGTTCATACATCCAAGAATTTAATATAATAAAATAATTCCCTTGCTTATATAGAGGTGAGTCATACTTTTAAAGAAATGATTTTAAAACGTTAAAATATATTAATGGTTTTAGAGGTTTTATAATGGATTTATAAAATTAATCAAATATAATTAAAATATAATTATTTTAAAGGTATAAAATATATTTTGTCATATATACCTTTTATAGTATTTATTACATCACTTTTGGGTTATTATGATGTCATAATACACAAAGTAAATTAATACTGTATATAATTTTTACCAAAAAAATAAATTGTCTCATAGAATTATGAAAAAACCACCATTGGATAATTTCAATGTTCTAATTCATAAAATAATTTTATTTTTATTTAATAATTATATATATATGATAATTTTCACTTTTAAAATAAAACTGAGATTTATTATGAAATGCTGATTTTTTTTATAAAAATAGATTTTGAACCCTTATAAGAATTACATTTGAATTCATAAAAATTATATGATAATTTTAATAATAATATTTTGTTAAAATATTATTTATTTCAAAAATCCATTAATTCATAAAAATAAATTTATTTATTTAATTATAATATTATCCAAAAATTCTATTTGTGTTTTATTGTATAAAAATTAAAATACTATAAAGTAACAGTAATTAGATGAAAATGTGCTCATTATTCTCCAAAAAATAATACACATACTCATATTGTTGGGGTCTTGATACATATCCAATTAATACAATTGAAAATTTCCTAAGATTAAGGTTTATGATAGTGAGACTTTCATGTAGTGGTTCAACATACATGGTTTGGGATGTGATGCCAACAAGACTGTACCCTAGTGGTACAGTTGGCATCCAAAAGTCCCAAGATCAAATCTAGGAAGGGACTAATTTTATGGGTACTGTAGCAGCACTGTAATAGGGAACTATATAAGCAGGAGGACTATAGAGGCGGTGAAACTATAGCGGCAGAGGCACTGTAGCTGGAACTATAGAGGCGGTGGTACTATAGCAGCTCGGGTACTGTAGCAAAACTATTCACCAAGGGGCCCTTTGGGCCAAAAAATGGGCTTTCAAGCCTAGTATTCAGGTTACTTGGCCTTGGTCCTTCGGGCTATGTTATGGGTCTCCCTATACCTAGTATAAATAGGTATTTTCTTTAAATAATAAAATGAAGCTTCTACCCCAAACTTTTAAAAATGTGGTTTGCGATGTGATCTCAATGAGCTCTAACTTCTCCTGTAAATGGTTTCACTCATGCCTAATTTGTTAGATCTCAACTTTGGATTGGTCAAGGGAAAATCTCAATGATGTTGTCTCCATTAAAATCTTTGATAAATGGGATTCAAATGGTATGATCCCACTAGTTGAGGTCATCATTTCCTTTTAATGGGAAATTGTTTTTGCTAAAAACCTATATTTATACTGACCATATGATTATTGTTCAATGGATATATTATTAATGGTAATTATACATTAAGGATCATGTTAAATCTGATAGCATATAATAAATACATTGAAGTGAATGTGTTTTATATAACCATGTTACATAATAAAATATTTAAATTAAATTGAAAGATAAATTTTATTTATAATAGTTTGTGTTTTTATAAATTGAATGCATATAAATTGAAGAAACTAATTTAAAATTAAGTTCACAAAATGTGGAAAAACTGGATTTTAGGAAAAATACACTTTTAGGTATAAAAATGGATTTATTATTCTCCAATTCATAGGATTTTTTTTTAAATTAAAAAAATTATCAACTAAATAATATATAAGTTTCATTAAAATTTTACAAAAATAGATATTAATTTCATATATTGATAATTTTCTTTGTACGCATAAAATAGTTTTTTTAGGAAAACATCACATTAATTTTAAAATATTTTTTATTTTTAATTATAATAATGAATTTATTTTATGAATGTATAGACCATATATTTTTCATAATTTAGTTATTACTATTCATACCTACCACTCGAACAGTTAAGAAATTAAGGACACATAATATTTTAATAATGTTATGTGGATGATTTAAACTCATTTTTGTCTGTAATGAATGCTATCAAAGAAAACAAATTATTTAAAGAAAAATATTTCATAAAAATATCAGGGTGTTACATTATACCCCCTTAAAATGAATTTCCACATCAAAATTCATCACTTGGATACAAACAGATGGGGGTACCTTTGCCACATCACATCCTCAGGTTCCCACATAGCTTCCTCAAATGGGTGGTTTTTTCACAAAACATTAACTAGGTGAGTGGTCTTATTTCATAAAACTTTATGTCTTCAGTATAGAAAATGTAATAGTACTTTTTTTAAGAAAGATATTTCTCTAGGGGTATTACCACAAGTTTAGTACTTTTGAAGGATCAGGTATGTACTTCCTCAACAGAAATCATGTACTTAAGAGAGATTCAGTGGAAGTTCCTATTGAAAAGATATCATCCCAATACGATAAATAATTATAAAAGGATTAATATACCATGGGATTTCCATTCAATTACTTCAAAATCTCAAGAATCTATTCAATGAATAAAATTAGGATTAACTTATCACCCACTTCAAACACTATATCTTTCTGAAAATTACCAGCATAAAGTTTTTTCTCACAATGTTCTTCTCTTATGTGTTGTTGAATGGATATAAACATCTCCTCTATATCCTTGACTATATTAATTCCCAATATTATTATTCATATAAATTAATTCTAGAATGTTTAATTTCTACACTTCTTACATTATAGATCTTCATAAGGACCCATTTGAATGCTTGTGTGAAAGTAAATATTATAATAAAATTTTACCAAATGAATGTGTTGATCACAAACACCTTTAAAATTCATAAATAAATCTATCAAAATGTCTTCTAGAGATATAATGGTACTATTAGATATAATATATATCTTAAGATGATAAGAAATTCTGAAAATTAAATCTATATTTGAAGGCTATGGAAGACTTCTCCAGAACTTCAAGTTACACTATAGATCCCAACCCGATATAATGGAAAGTGATAATTGATGAAATCTTACTAGTTCCATAATATATATCGTGGAAATATGATCAATATATAAATCTAATATTATATAAATTATGTGTTCTGACATTATAAGGTGATTGACTATAACCCATATAACACTATGTCCTTTAGATGTTTTCAGAATTCCAACAACAAAATCCATGGTGATGTTTTCCCATTTCCATTTTGGTATGGTTATTGTTTGTAACATCCACAAAGAATTTTGTATCTCATACTTAACTTTCTGAAAAACCAAGAATCAAGATACATAATCTTCAATATATATCTTCATTCCATTACACCAAAAACACTTCTTCAGGTCTCTATACATTATTCTACTTCCAGGGTGAATAAATAATGATGAATGATAAGCCTCATCCAATAAATATTTCTTCAAATATGGTTTGGGTGGGACAAATACATGTTCAGAAAATTATTAACCCATCACAATAAAGGATGAACTCAAGAACATTTTTCACCTTTTTTTATCTCTATATCTTCCTTTTATGCCTCTTTAATCATCACTTTAATAGATGGTTGAACATTGATTTGAGAAAAATAAGATATCTCCCCTTCCATTAATAGTTTAATATTCATCCTTTATAAATCCATAAATATTGGTTCTTTTTTTATCCTCATCATACATAATCTAGAAAGATCCTTTCAGCTTAAAGCATATTTCTCCTTATTCACTTTCCCATGGTGGTAATGTATTGGCCAATCATATTCTTTAATGATATTTAACCCTATGCTTTAGTACATGTCCATCTCTTTTTGAGAAAAAATATAGTTTAAATATTTGTGATTAGTATATATGCCACACATTTATCCATATAGATAATTCATTTATATATTTAATGAAAAAATAACTACAGATAACTCTAAATCATGAGTTTGATAATTTTTATCCTGAACATCAAATGGGTGTGATTCATAAACTATCACTATATAATTTTTCATGAGAATTCATAAGAGTAAATTCTTCTATATATCACTCTAGATCCCAAAACTTTATCTACTAAAGGGTATTGTGAGCACAGTATCATAGACCAACATTATTTTCATCTTCTTGATTTATTCTTCACATTAATTTATCTATATGAACCTAACTCCTTTTAGATAACTTGGAGAGTGCATTATAAAATCATGAGAAGTATTACACAAAAAAATCAATAATATGCAACCAAACAAATAAAACTATGGATTTCATTCACTGTAGTTAGTCTATTTTATTTCTCAATAACTTCCATATTTGAAGGATCTACTGATATACCCTCACTTGAGATTATATGAAACAAAAATCAATATTTTTAAATCCAAAATTCACCCTTGGTAAATTTTCAATAAATCATATCCTTCCTTAGGTTATTCGACATTATAATCAACTGATCTTCATGTTCTTCATTGTTCATTGAATATACAAGAATATCATCTAAAAATAATACCAAACATTGATCAGCATTGTAACTAAAGAAACTATTAATTAAGTTCATTAATATAATGAGGGTATAAGTAACACCAAAAGTCATCACTATAAATTCATAATGTTCATACCTTGTATGGATTTATATATTGGGAATATCCTCCTTCATGAACCTAAATTGATGACATCCAGCATCAAGATAAATCTTGTAAAAGTATTGACCTCCAAATAGTGGATAAAATAAGTTTTTAATATGGGAAAGAGGATACTTTTTCATGATTGTAATTTTTTTTAGATCTCAACAATCAATGAATAGATTAATTGACCTGTATTTTTTCATAATAAAAATAATAGGTTCTCACCAAGGTGACTTACAAGGGAATATGAATCCCTTATCAAAAGTCTCATATATTAGCTTCTTTAATTCATGAAAACAAATTGGTTTTATCCTATAAGAAGACTTTGAAATAGTTATATCACCAGGAATGAGTTCCACTGAAAACTAAACATCACAATTGGATGTAATACCTATAAATTAGTCTAAAAAGACATCAAAAAATATTTCTATAATAGGTTTATCCTTAATTTTGAGTTTCTCCCCAACTATCTGAGATAGAAACCATCATATATAGGAATTAAGACCCATATGATGAAAGAAATTGCCATCATAATTTCATATTCATCCATGAATCAATAAATGATTATAGGTTCATTTGGAATATGAAATATGACTTAAATTCCTCAGAAATTAATATGGGATCCATATAGAGAAAGTTTATCTATACCGAAAATGAAATAGAATTAAATAGAAGATGGAATCACAATATTATCATGAATTACATTCCCACAAACATCAATCATAGAATAACTATAAACTTGATATGCATCCATTGTTCCATTATGACTTTTCTCTACTAACTCTACATCCAATTACTAAGGTGATATGGTGATAAAAATAGAAAAGTTTTTAGAAATAATAGTGTATAGATCCAGAATCAAATAAGACATTAGTTGTTATATAGTGAATAATAAGTGTACCATCCACCAAGTCATTCTCATAATCAAATTAAAAATTCATGATCACAATATATATTTGTCATTGATATTAATAGATTTTTTATGAAGATCATAAAAAACCATCGGATTTATGCACTGATTTTCATAATGCTCATACTCTTTTCATTTTTAGTATTGGAGCATGGGTGGTGCTTTATTTTGATAGTTTTCTCTATTCACATCATTAGTTAACTTTTTCCCATCGCTTATAATTTTATTTCCTAATTACCTTCATTTTCTAAACTTCAAACATGTACTAGTCCCCTTAAGACAACTTCTCTCATGTCTCTATCCACACTTTATCCATAAAATAAATCTTATATTTGTTTAACCATGGTTTTTAGAATGTAATTTGATTTCCATTTTTATTTAATTATCATAACCAAAATATTGATGGGTAACACAACTCTCTATCTCAACCATATGATTACATAGAATAATTTTTTCAAAGGTAATGAAGTGTCTTATAGATAATTCCTTTTAGAGATATGGTTTTATGTCACCAAAGAATAGATCATTTTTACTTCCAGGGTAGATAATTAAACATTATTAATACCTTGAAATCGTTATAAAATTTTCTTTATAGGTACCAATGGATTTAACATCCTTTTTTCTCAACTCAAAAAATTCTATCTCCATATTTTTACATTGAATAACAGTGAAATAAATGATGAGGAATATCCCCATTAAATCATCCCATTCTATGCATTAAATTTCTTATTATTTCCTTATATTCTTGATAATATTCCACCATTGATCTACTTCACCTTCCAAATGATAAATAGATAGGAAAACTTTCATGTACCAAGCATTGAAGAAAAGAAAATATTTTCTACATGGAATTGATCCACTTCTCAGTCACTAGTGGATTTGAAGATCCACTAAAAGAAGTTATTATTTTTCACGAATGATTCAATAGTATGATTTTCCCTCCATTTATCATTTTAAAAAATAACATGATTCATATCATGATAATGTTATGTGTTCATATCAGCAAGATCCTGTATTCCAACTCCCATAACATTTAACTACTTAGGAGTTTAATCATTGAATTTACTATAACATTCAACATTGACCGGATTTCTTTGGGATCTATCCATTAAAAACCCCAAATATTATATTTTGAGATACTATAACTATTTTGAAAAATAACATAATCATAAAAATATATTTATATTATGTCTAAATGTGACACCTTATTTTATGAAACCTTATGTTTAACATAGTTCATTTATAATTTTTATCAAAACATTATGATTTTATCCTATATTTAGACTTATCTATATAGTTTTATCATCCTTGTATCCAAAGCTTATCTAAACCTATACCCTGATAGCAATAATAGTGACACAATGTTTTCTATATATAGATATTACTTCCTTTTAGATGAATATTTATTACATTACACAAAAACACACCTAAGGATTGTAAAGGTATATTTCCTTTGAAAACATAAAAAAATTGGTTCATAAACTATCTACATCATCTCCCACTGGTCTCTTTATAAATAGAACTATTATATGGATATTATGATATATAATATTCTTCATATTTTGTAGAAAAGAAAACCAAATAAAAGGGTGAGATCAGATACCCATTAAGTGTAAAAAAGTGAGATATCAATGTTTAAATAAGAATAACATAAGAATAAGTTCATAATAACATGAATATAATATTTTTAAATTATACCCCTCAGATAAAAAATCATAATATTGAGTCATGGAATAATTATTGGAAGTTTATAAGACATGAATCATAAAAGAAAAGGAGCCATGGTAGAATAAAATTGGAATAATACCTGGAATTGTGGCATACACATAGTCATTGAAAATAATTTCCTTAGAAGTCAAGGATTATTTCCAAGATTACCATAGTGGGATGGGTTAACTACCCATTCCAGTGTTGTTTCGGAGGTAGATATAGGTCCCATCAATCACACAATGAAAACTAAATATATGTGTTCCACAATAACATAAATCATATCAGAACCCATTAAAATAAATTGGTTTCATAAATATTTCATCCTTGCATAACGAGTGGAAAAAGAAAAATGTTTTATAAAAATAATCCCACCAAAATCATAAAACAACCAAACAAATAACATGGATAGTATTCTTGGATCATATCCCTAGTAAATCATAATAAAAAACAAGTAATGTTATCTTATATGGAAAATTATTTTGAAAGATCCCTTGAAATAAATCTTGAGAAAAATACACTATCTATTTGAGATAATTTCTTTAAAGGATCACAATTAGAAAGGAAATTTTTTCTTTGAAAATATCATTGAATGATTGAAAAAGAAATACTCAAATCATTATGGAATTCTAATAGCCAGAAATTTCACTCATTTTGTATATCTAAAAAAACATTCCTTCTATATTTTTGTCAGAAAATCACAACGAACCTCATTTAGAGAATAATGAAAAATATTTTTTTCAAACTAGTTTTTAAAAATGTAAAAATGGGTCATAATTATTTTAAAAAATAGAAAAAATGAAATAATTTTAAAATAACATGGATATGGAGGAGAAATATTAACTTGTGAAGACTTAAATATAAATAATCCCAAATAATGATGAGATTGTAAAATAAACCCTTCCCACAAGTCTCCCCTTTCGTTGTTCAGGTTTGAACTTCAGGTATAATAAATATTTATTTATTTTTCATGAATTACAGAACCATATATCTATAATACCATGTATGAATTATTTATCTCATTTTTCAGCATTTTATTAATAATTTCTTATTAAAATTACTCATATGGGTGATAAATGATTCATTTTTTATGAATATTCCATCTCAATAGTCCCAATCTTTATACTTTGATCATAATCCCATGATTTAAAAAATTTAATCAGGGTATAATAATCATGTATATTCATTATATACATATTTATAATCATTAATAATAATTGGATACATAAAAATGAATTACACTTTTTATGGAGACCATAGGTCATACGTACACATGAAAAGTATTTCCATTTTTCATCTGATAAAATGACAGAAAGGTAAACAATAATACACCTTTACATAATTATTTTTATTCCATACATATCATATATACTCACAAAAATAATTTTTATTACCATCCATGTGAAATATAAATGAAACCTGAATCACATCGCATCGTAGAGATGGTGGTCTATAAGTACGCACAAGCGACGTTATTGTTAACCAAAAGATTGGTTGATAAGAATGTAGACATGATAATTTCATTCCAAAAGTACATTTATGTAATAAAAATAATATATAAGCATCAAAATCGTCATAATTATCATCCATAAAATATGTTGTCGAAAAATTAATTGTATCTCTACGTGGATAGGGTAAGTCAAGCATACTCATGAGCTATACATTCACTTATTATTTAATGAGAAACATGATGTATAATAGTGTTTTCATAATAATAATAACATTTAAGAATATTTATTATACTAAATTTATTATTTTATGATGAATATAATATATTTAGAAGATAAATTTTTTAACTATATATACTAACCTTTGTACATATTTAATATTTTTATGATTTTTAAATAATTTAATAAAATATTAATCCTATAAAAATATTATTATGAGAAATTTTGATATTATTCATTACATTGAATTTAAAAACAACCATACAACATGTAAAATTAGAACCAACTATTTTCTTATTACCTAAATATTTTATTTTCATCTAGAGAATTTTGTATCACCTTAAATATCATAATTCATGTTACTTTTAATATTTTTAATAACATTTATTTTATTTTCCTTTTAATTGAATAATTATTGTATCAACGTTGTGTAAGTATTTATGATGATTATTTAATTACTAAATTTTTTAAATAAATAACTACACTGATTATAATTTTATTATTCACAAAATTACTATTAATATTAATTAGAAACTAATTTTTTCTCCATATGAGAACATGTGTGATATTTAAAAATAAGATAGTGACATTTTGTTACTTCCTTTGGTTTACATAATATATAAGTCATTTTCATGGACTAGTGTCCATTAAAGAACTCAATTTCTAATAATAAGTGTTAATTATAGAATATATTACTTCTAATAAGAATCATGATGATCAATTATGGTCTTATCACTTAGTTTTAACCTATATTAACATAATTTACCCTTTACCGAGGTGATAAATTTTACCATGGATACTATTCATATTGACCAAAAATAAAAGGTGCCTAATTAAAAAAATTAATTATCATAATTAAAAATATTTAATTAATTTAATATAATTCAATACATATAAATTAAAGAAATTAATTTTAATGTAAGTGCAGAAAAGGGGAAAAATATATTTTCAGTACAAATATATTTTTAGGTATAAAACTAGGATTATTATTATCCTATACTTAGAAAAACAAATTTTCAATGTCTAAAAAAATTATCAATTAAATAATAAATAAATTTGAATAGAATCATTCACCAATATACATTAATTTAATATATTGATTAAATTCATTATACACCTAACATAATTTTTTTTCGGAAAAACGTCACTTTTATTTTGAATTTTTTTTTTTAATTACAGTCATGGATTTATTTTATAAATTTATAGAACAGATATTTTTTATAATTTAGTTATTAATATTCATACCTCAAGATTTAATGAGTTGGAGATAGTGTTCACATAATATTTTAATAATGTTACACGGTTTGTTTAAACTTGACGTTGCATGAAACGCAATATATCGATGAAATTAAATTATATAAAGAAAAATATTTCATAAAAATATCATGTTTTTACAGTTAGAACAATATACCTATAGTTCATAGGTAGGATTCATCCCCAAATTTTCCACAGGTGATCCTCTAAAGTCCCACCCTCATCACCACACGTACACTTGGTATTTTCATGCTCATTATTTTACATTGGGTAAACTCCAAACCAACACCCCTTCCAAAAAAATTAAGAAGTTTTTACGCTGGTGCATAGCCAATCTCCAAAATGTTAAATACCACCATGGGCCCCCCTATGCCCATTTCCATGGCATGGTCACCCCTATAAGAAATATATCTAAACTCCAGCCTCCAAAATACCTCTTTTCTCCTTCAAAACAACTCTAAGAACCAAAGAAGACAATTGGACAATACATAGTGATCAATACAATTACACTTATTATCTGACCTCTTTATGACTCATTGATAATTTTTCCCTTACTGGGTGTTTGAGATTAATCCTTTAACTTTTTTCCACTTCCCTTGGAAGTTATATGAAAGACTATGAATAGAAGTAAATTTTATATAGATAAGTCTATAGAATATTTTTAAGTAATTATGTGAATTAATATTTCTGGAAAGACAATCTCTAGAAACACTGAATCATTGGGTATTGGGATCTTTGTGGTCATAATGAGGTGTAATATTTATATTATGGAATTATTGTAAAATATATGCATTTTTTTTGGTTCATCTCACTTTGTTACAAAGATAGTGTATAGTGAAATTATTTTTAGCACGGGACATGGGAGTGTGGGTTTGGGGTGTCCCAGTTATTATTAGAGAAGAGGTTAATTTTTTCTGATTATGACTAGAAAAACATAATTAAAATCCTAGGGCTAAGTATAAATATAGGAAAAACATCCTGATATTTTGGTAAAGTTTATAGTTTGTGGATTTATAGAAATGACATCCGTGTATGGATTCAATCAAGTAGATCAAGGATTTGGATCAGATTCAACCAGGGTTAACAACACTAAAAAATGTTGGTTTAGTAATAAAATGATCTTAAATTGGTGAATATAAAACATACCTAACTACACATATGGTTTGAAAATTATTGGGATATACTTTAATTGATTTACACACTACTTATAAATAATTATGATGGATTTTTATATAATGTTATGATATATTACAGTTTGGGTTAGAAAAACTAATAATATAATAACCATGTATAACCTCAATAGAAGCCTATAAAATCCATTAGATATGATTTATATGTCTTTTATGAATTATTAAATCTATCATAATAGTTTTATTTTTTATATTATCTCTAAATTAATTATTTTTATACATAACATTCCTTTATATTAGAAAATAGATGGAAATAGAAGGTGGGAACTTAAAAATGGGTGTGATGGCTAATGTGTTGATTTTCAAAAACTAGAAACCAAAAAAGATAGGAGATCAAGTGAAAATTCTTATGGTTTTTCATAACTAGGTTTATTGAGATATAAATAACAACATGAACAGAGATGAATTTCCAAAAAACATCAAATAAGATGAAAATTGAGTTACATGGAAGTTAATAAGATAAAGAACATGGAATAAAGAATATTGAACTTCCTACATGTCATGAATGTGGGAAATTTTTTTGAGGAATTTATCAAAGTAATATAAATAGGTTTCAATTGGTTAAAAAGAGGGCAAGAAAAAACAAAATCTTAAGGAACAAAGAAGAGACCAGTTTCTATGACTGTGGGAAATGATGTTTTTTCTAAGATACTTCCAAAAATGAAATATTTTAAATATGGGGTGTTCATATATTATGAAAATAAATTCCCATATCCAAGGGATAATATAGATAATATGAATTAACAACCTCCTCAACCAAAGGATTAAAATCCTGTGAAATCACTAATGATGAAGTGAAAAAAGATATTTAAATTGTTAACGGTACGCTTATTCTCTACGCTTAATTTAAAAAAGTCTTATTTTGATTCTAGTCCTTAAAATTTTTTCATATCAGGAATGTTTTTGTAAAAAGTATATTAACCACCTTAAACATTAGATATGGGATTATTATTTATAACACAAGGTAATGTGGTGATTTAATATAAGGTAAAAAACTCTTTCTCGATAAAGATTCACATAAAAATACTTCATATGGACTTGGATAGTCTTACCTTAGTATAATTTAGTGATATATTGAGATTTGATTGGAACTACTTATATGGATCACATATGAATTTTTAGAAAAAGGAAAAATAATTTCATATCAAAAATCACCCCATTATTAAATATCAATGAATGAATGACTTTGATCTCCCTTTTTGAAATAAATTCCTTGATATGGATCTTAAAACTCATTCATGAGGGGTATTTATATGAAATTTTTGGGGATAATCTCAATACCAGGATATTCATATTATTAAAGAATATATGAATTCATTGTCTTACCTATAGTGTCCAAAATGATTCCAAATTGAGACTTAGATTAATTTTGAGTTTATGGAGTTTTGAGCCATTCTCAATGGTAAAATAGTAAATTTACCTTGGTATATTATCTTAGAAAGAAATTATGATGGTTATGATATTTTTATGGTGTGATTTATACACCTGGGTATAGATTTGGATTGTTTTCAAGAATTTTAAGTTTCAAGGGATATTTTATTTTTATTTTAAAATAAATAAATATCACGTGAGATTGAAAGATGTGTGATGACCTTGGTTTATAATGTCTTAACATTGGGGATATTTCTATGATAAATTTTAGGATGATTTATTATGTCAATATGGAAAAGTGAGTGTTAGGGAGCCTCAAAAATAATATAATAAAAATATTACAATATTTCAAGTTAACATATGTGTATATTTGATAAAATTATTATATCTATTAAATTATGGATAATATAGGGAGAATGGGACCAAGAATGAATATGAAATGAGGGTTTTACCCTTTAAATGATGTAAGTTTAGTTCACATTAGGTCTCATGGCAGTTCACATCCATGGACAGATTTAGAGGAATAAATTACATAATTATTTTAAATTGTATAATTTATTTCCTATTCTAAGAAATGCTATATTTATATCCCATTATAGATAATCCATATAGTTATCCATAAAATCGGGGTATTTGAGATGTTTCATTATTTGGTAGATATAGGTAAGATATTTTAGAGATATCATGGCATAGATGACGAGGATATGATGAACACAATAAAATTTCCAATGACATCATTTGTGAACATGTTCATCACCAATTATTAAACCATTATTGAGATATGGATTTTTATTTTGACATTTTTCTCCATTATATAAGATTCATTATTTTTGAATAATAATCCTATATTCTATTTTTATATCGCATAAACCTATGACTTATCATTTTCATTTTTCTATGGGAGTTATGGTTTATTAGAATTATTTGTCTTTCCCCATTTCCTACAAAATGATTCGGTGGTAAGTGATCAAAATAGTTACTATTTATTCTTAATTTTTATATTTTTTTTTGCCCACCAATATTCACATTATCATCACTATCTTTTTATTTTGATGTTGTTATAAATAATTAGATACCACTTTGGAACCCAAATTGAATTTGTGTTATGATGATTTTTATGCATTTGACTATAATATTTATTATTTATATGTTAGTTATGGGTTATGTAAATTTTCATGGGGAGTGATGGTATTGTGTGAGAAATACCCCAAATAGAGTAGGTGGCATGATGTGAAGTGTGACACATAGGTATCCCCATACGGGGGTCATGAGAAGTGGAGTGTGAGGGGTTGGTCCTGCGTCATATAAAAAATCAATGGTGTAGTGTTATGTTTCCTTGTGTAATTTCTGGTCGTGTTTCCAAGAGTATCTTTTCTATTTTATGGAGAGATACATTATGGTTCAGCCTTCCGGATGATAATACCATATATTGGTTATCTGGTTTAGTGAATATCTTCCCTTTAGGGTATGGTCTCAAAGGTGGTTTCATGGTTTAGTTCAAAGTTTTATTTAAATATGGACCCTCAAAAGGGGTGGGATGGCTTGTGTTGTTAACTTGTGATGGATATGTTCCTCTCCCTAGAGTGATTAGAGTAGGGTTATGGAATAAATGTGGCTATGTGGTCCTTGAACCGCATGTGAACCCTTTAGTGGTTGGGCTAGTGGGGTGTTTTTTTTGGTTAGAGACCTATGAGATACATGGGATATTGTGTGGTATTTCCTTAGGTTGTTGTACTTTCCTTAAGTGGAAGGAATGTTATAAATTAATGATGTTATGGATGAGTTAGTGTGTGTCATAGTTTGTGGAGACCTTAAGTGTAAATTCTCGATCAATGGGGGACTGAGCATCTTGTTTTGTCACATGATGTATCAGTTTTGTAAAAAGTGAAATTGGAGAGTTTCAAGAAGTTGGGTCAGACAGTGGATGAGATTTTTCTACAAGTAGGAATTAAAAACATTAAACATATGTTACTCCATGAATTTATTGATAAAAAACCTCATTCATCATATCTATAGTGGTTTCATGATGGAAGAAAAGGTCAATCATTAGAGAAAGATGAGGTCATTGTTTGTTCCTCGGTAGAGACCACATGACACATGGTGGTTTTTAGGGATGATAAGAGGAGTCATGTTTAGAGAGGCTTGTTATAATGCATTTGGGATCTAATTTTCAAGGATTAATGGGCCTTTGGTTTTTGGAAGGGTAATTTTATAATGCCTTCAGGTGAGTAATTGTCATAAGAATTCATTGATAGTGGAAAGATTCATTGAATTCATTAGGTGAAGTTAAAAGTGTGTTTGATGCGTATTTCCTTAGTGATATACATAGGTTGTAGGAATATTATGGATCTCTTGATCTCTTCATAGGATGTATGAAAATAGAAGAGTGGTGGAATGTTTTTTGGTTTCCATAGAACTTGATCATGGTTTATTGAGGAGTGTTGTACGACTTTGGTGATCATCCACAAATTTTTAGTTTAGAAATTTGGCTAGGTGGAATGGAATAAGTTGTTATGGTGGTTTAGAATTAGATAGTGGGGACTCTATGTAGTTGAGTATTATTTGTTTATTATTGGAAAAGGGGAAGGTCTTGTATGAGTTATGATTAGACAATGATAAGGATTTTTGGGGCCTCTATAGTTAGAGAATGGTTTAGTGATATGATTCATTGGGATGTTTAGTATAGAAACACTAAACTTTAACATATATTATTACATGATTTTAAGAATAATTATCTACAAAATACAATCCAAGGATCGAAAATTCTAGTGTATTTGGAAGAATATAAACATAATTTTAAAATATGAAACTAGATTAATTTTTTTTATTAATCTCCATAATGAGATCCTAAAATCCTTCATGCTCATACAACAACATAGGATAACTTAGGGAATACATAGACAATGGGATGTTCTAAAAACCAGAGTAAGGGAATAAACATGGAAATGAAGCAAAGATAATGAGTGATAAGAAATAACATAGTGACATAATAGGCATGGTTCATGAATAAACATAAGGATACATAACATATAACACACAAAATAATAAGATCATGGAAATATAGAAATGTGGAAGAAACACATAACATGACATAAACATGTGTCAAGGACAACTGCTAAGAAGGTATCACATCATGTAAAAAGTCCCACAATGGATTAAGTTTACTTCTTAATACCATACATTATGTATCATGAGGGAAAATATTTCCAAATGCATCAGATCACAATCTCGGTACACTAATCATAACATGTTCATGTATATGTGTGTTACATGAAGAATCAAATATAGGGAATAAATAAAGGTTTCCCATGGAAAGAAATGGGTTTCCTAATGATGTCACAAAGTATAACCAGAGGAAGTATCATAATAGAATCCATGAAATAATGGATCAACTAATTATTAAACAATAATAAAGTACGTTTTATAATGTATCATGAATAATTAATTTCAATTGAAGTGAAAGCATGAAAATTAGTGGTTAGGTAACTTTAGAAATGTTCCACATAAAAATAGTGTTAGGGAAAACTGTCACACACTGACCATGATTTATTTATTATTTAATTATATCTTGTTTTTTTTTACTTTTCAGTTGAACTAGTTTTAAATTTTAAATTTTGGGGGTCTCCAGTAGAGGCATATGACTGGTGCACTGTTTGACCAACTGTGGGGAAAAATTGTGCATGGTTTCCAGGATTTGGAAAAAATATTTTAATATGAAGCAAAAAATGAAATAAAATAAAATGAATGTTTTAATAGTAATAATAATGATGATATTATTATTATTATTAAGTTATTATTATTATTATTTGGGTTTTAACAAAAACCCTCAATACCCATCCCCCTTACCCCCCATGCAATGCACACCCCTACCCCTTCCATCACCAGCTCACGTGACCCCCACCTGTTGGAACCCTATAGAGAACCTCCCTCCCTCTTCTAGAGTTCCAACTTCACTCCTTCGGCTACCTCGTTGTGCGACACCCAACCCATTCCTCTCTCTGCTAATGTGTCACCCCCTGGATGAAGCCCCTCCCTTTTTCACAACACCTGCCAGCTGAGGCCCTCTGTGGAGCCAACTCCCTCCCTCTGATGATCATTTCTTCCACCGATTTGGTGTGCGGTCTCCTCCGATGATCTTCTTCTCCCTTCCCCTTCCCATATTTTTCAGTTTTCATTTATTTCATGGGGTGGACACACCTTGGTCGAACCCTAAATTGATTTTTGGGGGTTTTATTTGTGTAATATTAATAATTAGGGTTCATTGGTACCTTTCGAGGCTAGTTCTAGACACCTCCATCAAGGTCAGTGGATTCACTATGTTTTGTGTTAATGGATTTTAAATATACTCATTATGTATTAATTCTAATTTAGGGTTTTCATGATTTTTGAGTTGTTGATACTTTTATAGTGTGTGTTGAGTCTTTTTTATGCAATTTTGAGTTGTGGGTTTCAAGAATTCCTACATGTTCATGCATAGGGTAAGACATATATATATATATATATATAAATTACCCCTTAGTACATATTCCCTCATGGTGCAGGGGAGTCTTTTTCATGAAGCTAAAGGTATATACATATATATTTATAAATGCATGTGCATGTTTTTGTGATGTGTCGGTTTGGGTGGTCGCCATAAAAGAGAAGAATGTTTGAGGTAGGTCCCCTATTCCTATGACTTTAATTTGAATCCCATGATTTATTTCTTTTTTTTAAACATTTTTTATATTTCTTCCATATACACATGATATGAAATATTTTTGTGGTTGTTATTAGTGATTATTCCTTTGTTTTGGAAAATGAAATGTATTTTTAACTCCCATTTGGTCTTAAGTGAGTTTTCTTAAAAAGTGATTTCCTATGTGTTTTTCAATTAGTAAGGAATATTTCTAAAAGTTTTTGTTCTTTTGGCCAGTTTAGTTATAAAATTGTAAGGACATGTTTGGTTTTCCAAAAATATCCAATGTGATTTTCAAAGATGGTTTTTTTGTGAACTTGATGTCAAATGGTGGTTTGAATTTTTTTCAAAGAGTTTCATCATTGTAAGCATGGGTTCAATATTGTTTTTAAATGTTTAGTACATTGGTTATTCAATCGAGCTTTTAAATATTTTTAGAAACATAAAAGTGTTGAGTGACTATGTGTTCTGAAATGAAAAGTATTCCTTGAAAATAATTTAGCTCATTTGGAACATTAGGAATGATTTGTGAATAAGGAAACCCCCTATTAAGGCATTCCCCCTTGTTTTAGAAGATTATGTGTATGTTGAATGTGTGGATTGTGATATGTTCCTAGTAAAGAGGCTTGTGCATTTTTTTTGTGACTGAAAAATGGGGGATGTGCTCAAGGGGGAGGATCATTGGTGAAATAGTGAGTGTGTTATTTAATAAAGAGAATGATATGATCGTGTATGTTGGTTTTATGGAAACTCACCACCACCTGAAATAGAGCACATGTTAATCTTGGTGTATCTAGGCAGGCAGACAAGGTCTAGTATGCTAGATGATTGAGAAATGGTTCATACCAGTTTTTTCTAGCCGGATTGGTGCTACAAAACTTACTAAATTATTATATATGATGATGGGATACCAATAGGTTATGTGGGTGTCCTATAAGAGTGGATTGGGCATGAGAACATTGTTGATCATGGTTTCTATACCACATTTCACTGAGGTACAAGGTTTCTATGGTCCAATTTATTCTAGTTACCTATAGGGATTGGCCATGGTGCTTTCTTATGACACAGAGTTTGATAAATGATTTCCATTCTAGTTGCTTCAATATTTTTTTACCATTTGTAATAATACATGTTTTTAATTTTTAAAAATGTTTCTTTAAATTTAAAATGGCTATTCATGCTTGTAATCTATTTTGGAAATGTGATAAAAAGGGAAATAGTTTTCTTGGAAACAGATTGCCTAAATTTTTAAGAATGGTAAATATTATTCCTATGTGGTTTTATTTTCAAAAAAGCAATATTTGGGTTTATTTTTAATGGTTAGGGAATATGGTGTTTTTATTCTTTGGCATTCCAACTTAGAATATAAGTTCTCATGCCTACTTTATCTTTTCAGTTTTAGGTTCCCCTAGTTTTTTATCGCTCTTGGAGTGAGATTGTTTCTATGTTTGGTGGTGATCTATGAGGTCACTTCGAGGTATGTTTATATTTAAAAATTTATTTTATTTCTACCACTAGTTTTTATTTGTTTTGTTCAGTTTATATTTGTTTATCTGTATTTTATTTATGTGCCAAAATAGATCCCAACCATTTTACGTTGGTGCTAGATACTAGTTTTAAGCCTGTGGGGATCAAGAATTCCCTTCAGACCTTGTTGTTGATTGACTCGAGTGATCGTTTCATGGTTGACCTGGGTTTTTTCATGACAAAATGGTATCAAAGGAGGCCTATATTATTTGGGGTGTTAGGTTTCATGGAGATTAGGATTTTCGGGACTTGAGAGGTAGTGCAGGAAGGACGTCATGAACACTTTCACATCCTAAGCCTCGAGTTACCAGGGGTAGTCTGGGATTTTAATTTTCCTTTTGCATGGACTTTGTGGGTAAGGGATGTCAGAGGAAGTGATTCATTATTATGTGATGAGCTTTCATGGTGTAACAACCCTTGTACAGCCCGAGTGCATGGTTCAAGATACTTCATGTGGTGAATTCTCACTCAAAGCATGGTATGCTAAGCCAGGTAGTTGAGTGGTGTAGCCACTAGTTCCTTATTTTTGTAAGTTTTGATGTGAGTTATGTTTGGACTTTTTTTTGGATGGCATGAGTTTATTTCAAAAAATGAAAATGTTTTTTAGGAAAATGTGGTTTCAAAATGGAATGTAGTTTTGGAGTGGTAAATCGGTTTTTGAAATGGATGACTTTTTCTATTGATAGGATGTGGGGTTTCAAAGAGAAATATGGAAAGTTTTTTTGAAATCATTGGGTTTGGGAAATATTTCTCTAATTTGAAATAAAATTTGGTTGGGAATTTTTTTCTTCATGTTGATTTATTTGTTTTAATAATGAGAAGTGTTTTGAATTGACCCTTGGTATTCCTATGAGTGATCACATATACGGAGGTATGCATGTGATGCAGGGATAATTATTGGTATGTGTGGATTGGTTATTGATCAATAACAAGGATATATATATATATGTGTGTGTGTGTCTGTGTTTGAGAGAGAGAGACTTCATTGAATGCCCGTGGTGGATATTTAAGTTGTTTTGTTAACAAAAAAATTGGTTTTGAAAAAAGGTAATTTCAATGTTTTGAAAAGTGAGTGGGGAATCATTTAACATTTTATTTTCATGTTTGAAATCCTTTTTCAGGGGATTTTGGTTTTTTCTTACTGAGGATGTGGTCTAATGGGTGATTTGAGTTTGAGTTTTTTTTTGTGATTGAAGTGTGTAATTTTGATTTTGGATGTGTTTTGATTGGTCTTCGTTCTTCTTGTTTTTTATTATTCTACCCAAAAAAAGATCCAGAGGGTTTCACTTAGTCTCTTATAGTTGTTGTTTCTACCTATAATCTTACTGATGTGGTTGAATTTAGTTATTTTTGGTTGTTCTCCATATTCCATGGTGATCATGATCTATTCAAGTTAATGGATTGGATTCTTGAAGTTTTTGGCGTTTTTATGTTATTGGGAACTCCCAAAGCTACGAGAGCTCATGTTGGTTCGAGTTCATTTAATGGATAAACATAGGATTGGTGAAAGAGATAATATTTCCATCATTTCATGATGTGATGTCTTGGAAGGTGTTTAATACCACTTTCGTCTGATGGTTTATAACTGAGGAGGTGAAGGCGAGGAATGTGGAAGAGTTTGTGAGTGTCTAGCAAGACCAATGGACAATGAAATCCTATGTTGGGAATCTCAAGGATTTGGTTCATTTTTCTATGAAGATAACATTGTAGAATCAGTTAATGTATCTATGGTATGGGGTCCTAGTCCAAGGTTCAATGATTGATTCCTTTTTAGCATTCGGGAAGGTTCTCATCCGGTAAAGAGAGTGAACTAACAGAACATGTTTCTGAGAATTCTTCTTATCAATTACATATTTTCATATTTAGGCCACTCTCTTGTTTTCTAATGGTATGATCGGTTTGAGTAATTTATGTTTCCTTTTCATTATTCTTCGACGAATTTTTGTCATTTTTGGTTGACATTTAGTGGCTCGAAATTGTCAAAACTGTAGTGATTATGGTTTTTTAGGAAATTCTGAATGAGTTTTTCATTTATAATTCTCATTGAAGACTCTACCGAAATAATGAATTGAGTGGTGGAGAAGAAATATTTCCTAAATTAATCCACACTCAAGTATTCTTAGTTTTTCTCCCACCTTCATTATCTAAAAAATAGAAGAATGTCTCTTTTGTATCAGCTTCTGACATGATGCTTTTTTCCGTGTGGTTGCTCAGGTTTTTTTAAGGGGTTCTATGAGTCAAAATACTGAAAGAGAAGTTTTAGTTGAGATTTTCAGCTCATGAGTATGGGAGAGAAGTTTCTTCAAGGCATTATATCTCAACCCATAGGTCTCGGAGTGATGTTTTTAACATAGTCAGAAAATCATTTGGTGTGGAGGACCTTGGTCTGGATTTTGTCTCCAGTGCAGGAATGGGGATGATTTAAATTTCTCTATTGCAGCCTTTTCATCTTTAAAGGTTTTTTTGTTGTAAGAGGAACAGAGGTATCATTTCCTTTTTGTGGGGTTTTTCTTTGATTACCCCACTTTGGCTATAAGAAGATGTGGTGATATAATTTTCTTGTAATTCCATTGGTTGTGCCTCCTCAAATCTGATCCTTGGAATGGTTCTCTCTTGTGTGGTTATCCCTTTTATGGACAATTATTTTTTACATCATTTAAATATTATAGATACTCGTGTCTTTTGTAAATGATAAATCATGGTTCTGTTTGCTATTTTATTTGAGCTTTTCTCATGGGATTCCCCTTGTGTCGGATGTTTCTGGTATTGGTTGGAAGTTCTAATATTGGTTTTTTCTAGTTGGCTGAAGCTGGTCAGTTATAAAACTGTGGGGAGACCCACCATGGATCTTGTAATTCTTTATTTGATAGTTGGTCGGTGTGGGAGTTTCGGTGTATTTTGGTGGTTTCTGATTCAGTTCAAGTTAGCAGTTCTAGAGTTAGCCTATGTTGAGAGTCTAAATGTTGGTTGTGTTAGTCGGATTATTGTAATGGGGATAAAAATCTGTGTTTCCTAATGGATATTATTATTTCAGTTTCCCTTAGATATGGTCAGGTGTGACTAGTGGAGTGAAATGTCACATCAAGTCTATGATTTCATTAGCCTCATTCATTTTCAATCTTGATTTTGATTCCTCATTTGGCTAAGTGACTTTATGGGGGTAGAAAGAGTTTGTGGTGGGGAAAATTATAACACCCTAACAATGATTTATTAATTATTTAATTATATCCAGTTTTTCTTTTTAGTTTAGGGTAGAATTGGTTATAAATTTTAAATTTTGGGGGTCTCTAGTAGAGGTGCACGACAAGCGCACTATTTGACCAATCGTGCAGACAAATCATGCGTGATTTCCAAGATTTTGAAAAATAAAGTAATATGAAATAAAAAATATAAAAAATATAATATTTCAATAGTAATAATAATAATGATAATATTATTATTTTGATTATTGTTATTACTATTATTATTATTTTATTATTATTATTATTATTATTCTGATTATTATTATTTTGGTTTTAACGAAAACCCTCTACACCCCTCCCCCTTACCCCCCACGTGACATAAACCCCTCCCCCTTCCATCTCTAGTTTGGTCTACCCCCACTATATCAAACCCTGTAGTACATCTCTCTGCCTCCTCCGGTGCTCCACCACCTCTCTTTCGACTACCTCCTTATGCGGCTCCCTCCCACTTCCTCTCTCTGCTCATGCGAACCCCCCCCAGCTAGATCCCCTCCCTTTTTTATGACCCCCGCTAGCTGAGGCCTTATGGAGAGCCTCCTAACTCTCTCTTGTGATAATTTCTTCCACCTATTTGGTGTGTGGTCTCCTCTAATGTGCCTCTTCTCCCTTCCCCTTCCCCAATTTCTTAGTTTTCATTGATTTCATGGGGTTCACACACCTTGGTTGAACCCCAATTTGATTTTTGGGTGTTTTATTTATTGAATATTGATAATTAGGGTTCATTAGTACCCGTCGAGGATGGTTCTAGCCGCCATCATCATGCATAGTGGATTCCCCATGTTTTTCAGGTAAGGTTTTTTCAATTTCTTCATTTTGGATTTATTTGATTTTAGGGTTTTTAGGATTTTTGAGTTGTTGATAATTTTTATAGAGTGTGTTGAGTCTTATTGAAGTGGTTTCGAGTTGTGGGTGTCAAGAACGCCTCCATGTGCATGCATAGGGTAAGACACACACACACACAGACACACACACAGACACACACACACATATATATATATATATATGAATTCCCTCTTTGTAAAAATTCCCTCATGGCATGGGGGAATATGTGAAATGAAGAGAGGGGTATATATATATATATGAATATGTATATGTATAAATTCATGTGTATGTTAGTGTGAAGTGTCGATTCGGGTGATCGCCATCAATGAGTGGAATTTTTGAGGTAGGTTTCTTATTCAATACCTTTAATTTGAATCCCATGATTTATTCCTTATTTAAAAACATGTTTTATATTTATGGAAAAAATCATAAACAATCCCTAGAATGTTGGAGGCTCTCTCCTCGCGACAACTAGGTTATTGCGCTCATCATTTGTGATGCTTGCTTCAGATTGTCTTGATTATGGTTTATCATATAGGTTTTTGATCCTGAATGGGAAAGAGCATTACAAGGTAGTGCTTCCAAGGTGAAAAATGAAGATTCCCCTCCATTTGACATACCTATAGGGATAACTTTCACAGAAGCACTCAAAGAGAATACCTCTATAAATCTAATATGATGAAAGCCTCAATATGAAAGAGACTTGGGGACGAAAGATACACAATCGAATCTGACCATTAGGATCTTCAACAAATAATACAGATGTATAAGCTCTCGGTTATGGGTAGAATTTCATACATTAAAGGGGACAAATATTGGTCGACTACTGAGTTGAAGAGTATGATTACCCATGTATGGGGTTTCTTGGACTGGAAACCTGTTCTAATCGGAAGGTTTTTTTTCATATGCTACTAAGATCCCAGGAAGAACTCGATAGAGTTTGGAAATTAGTAAACTTGCAGCTTAAACCCGGTGTGGTAAGGATCTCTAAATAGAACTATACATGTATCCTGGATGCCTTTAGAAATAATACGGCCCAAATATGGGATAGAATGCATGGTCTGAGCAGGTTTTTCTGGCATACCACAATCTTGAATGACTTGGTGTCATGCATTGGAAACCCTATAAAGATCTACCAGTGTACCTTAAATGCATATATTGGCTTATACACTCGAGTTATGGTTGAGGTTTATCTGGATTCTAAGTAGCCGGAGGTCATTTGTTTCAATGCTAAAGACTACAAAACTGGGGTCCAGATTGAATTTGAGTGCATTCCACCATTCTACAATCTCTTTAAAATTATAGGTAATAATTTGATGAATTGTAGAGTCATGAAAGGCCAAATTTCCCAACCAAAGGATATTGGATGGACTGATGTTAGAAGGGGAAAGAAGGAGAAGAATGTTTCCTTTGAAAAGTCTTAACCACTAAAGAAAAAATTAGAAATATGGGTAAAGAAGGCATATCACTTATGAGAGACTTCAGGTACAAATTGGGCTATGCTTGTTGAGGAAGATAAGGAGGCCACCTTGGACAGAAGAATTCAAGATTAAATTGAGATCTTAGTTTTGGCTGCTTTTGAGAAACCCAATCTAGTTTCTTGTGATCAACCCAAAGATGACTCGATTATTGAAGAATTTGACAACTTAATCTTCTCATAATCTGGAGACACTAATGAAAGTATTATGGATCTATCCAGTGGGAATGTTGGAGGCTCAAAACTGGAAAATAGAAATCTTCCTCACACTAAGGAGAAATATGAGTTAATTGATGTCAATACATGTGATTTCCTTGCATTTGATAATAAGAAGCCACCCAGCCACGCATCTGCTACTCTCAAGGGCACTGGAGTCTTGGTATCTTCAGAACCTGGACGTCTTATTTCAAGTCATGAAATTTCTTCCAGTGAGGGAACCATGGAAACATTACTGAAAAAATATCTATTCTTACACTGGGAAGTAGCTGGTCCTCATTGACCCCACTAATGGTGATGAACACTCCACTGATAACAGTGACCCTTTTGTTTCTAATTCTGCATCACCCGCGGGCACTGGACATTACTCTAGAAATCCATTGTCACATGATAAGGACACAACAGAGGGCATAACTCTGAGAACTGAAGATGGAAAATCCTTTGATAAATCTGTTGCTTTGGTCCTCCAAGATGGATTCTCGGGTATGACCCCTCAACCATGAATGAACTTATCTAATGAAGATACAGTGGTAGTTAAAATACAGCTTCCACCTGGTTTATGCTCTGACACAGTTTTGACCTCCCCCCACAAAACCTATTACTGAAACAAATAAGACTACTTTGAATGCCAGTACTACTAATAACTCTTTGGTTTCTCTTGTAAGTGAACCGGAAAGGAAATCCACTTTGGCTACTTCTCAAATTTTTACAAGATCCAATAAGAACAAGGTATCGGGTGGCTCAATAAAGAAAAAGGGGGGTTCTGTCTCCAAAACCAGGTTTTAATGGATTTATTCTTCTAGAATTTCCTATTAATTTGTAACCATGATACTAAAATTGTTCTTAAAATATTTATTTTAATTAATCATCCTAAAATGTTTGTTATTGTCGAGAAAAAAACCAAATTTTCCTTGAAATATAGGAACCATTGTACTTATGGTTATAATTTTCAAGGTTCCATCAAAGAGGGTAATTCTATGGAATCTCTTTGTATTTTTTATCATGCTTCCTTAAAGAATGTTCATGTTTTTAAAATCTATAAACAAATGTTCCCTTCTTATTTTTCCCTAAATGGAACACATATTTTTTCAACATTATTTATGATAAGAATGGATATCAATACTATAGGTCCCTTTATCATGATCTTTATGGGTTACCTAGCACCTTTCAGGATCCCTAGTTTGTGATCGGTGACTTTAATGTTATTATCTCCTCTAGTGAGAAAATTGGCCCATCCTATTCTTTTATCTACCTAAGAGAATTCTGAGCTACAATTTAAGATTGTGACCTTGTGGAAATTAACCTCACTTGTACCAAATTCACTTGGTATAAAAGACACTACCATAGGGTTGTTTCCAAAAAATTGGATAGGTCTTTCCAAAATATTCCTTCTTTGGAAACCTAGGACACAATTTCTAGCATCACCCTACCTAAACATAACTCATACCATAATCTCATTCTTATTAGTCTTTTCACCAAAAGGGTTAAACCCAAACATTCCTTTAGATTTAACAATGCTTGGTCCCTAGACCTAAAATGGTCTAATTTCATAAAAAAGTGTTTGAACTCTATGTATAATATTAATGATGATTTTTCTTTTGTTAACAAATTAAATAACCTCAAACTATGTCTCAAAGGTCGGTGTAATGACAAATATAAACAAATGGACAAGGACATGTCCAACCTTGAGAATGAACTCATCCAAATTCAAACCACTTCCACCAACTCTGATTTGTCCTTGGATACCCATCTTGAAATCGACACTTCCATGAAGCTCAATTATCTTATTACCCTTAAAGATAACTTATATAAACAAAATTTTAAAACAAAATGGCTTTCTGATGGTGATATAAATACTATGTTATACAATTATCTTCAAAGAATTAGAAACTTTTGCAGAACCCTTTCTCTTATTAGGGACAGTGATGTCCTCATTTTCTCTTATGAAGGTATTTCCAATCATGTGGTCACTTAATTTGATAATATTTTTAATGGAACATATATCAACAAGGACCTCCTTCTTGAGGTCATTATGGTTTTGTTAAATGTGGAAGATAATGCTTATCTACTTAGAATCCCTCTTAAACATGAAATGAAAGACATTGTCTTCTGCCTTAACACAGATACCGCCTCGGGCCCTGACTACTTTAACAATGGTTTTTTCAAAAATACTGGGAGATTATTCCAAAAGATGTTTTCAAACATGTCAAATCCTTTTTTCTAATGGTAATCTTCCTCATGAACATAATGCTCAATTTCCTACTTTAATTCCAAAAGTGGACAACACCTCTGAAATTCATCGTTTCTAGCCTATTGCTCTTATTAATTCTATTTACAAAATCATTGATTAACTACTCACCAATTGAATTTAAACATTATGCCATAAAATTGTCTCTTGGAATCAATTTGGTTTCAAAAAGGGAAGATCCATACAAGACTTCATTTTCTTAGCCTCTGAATATACCAACACCCTCAATAAAACCACCAGAGGAGCCAACATTGCCATTATACTGGATATTAGGAAAGCCTTTGATACCATTTATTGGGGATTCATCTTCAATTTCCTTAAGTACATTGGATTTAATGACATTTTTATCAACATGATAAATTTCTTATTGAATTAAGCTTCCATCTCTATCTTTGTCAATGGTTCCCTTAAATGATACTTTAAATTCACCAAGGGAGTTAGATAGGGTGATCCTTTAACTACCATTATCTTTGCTATTGTGGAGGATTACCTATGAAGACTGCTAACCTGCCTTGTGGATCAAAACAAGATCAAACCTATTCTGGCTACTAGAAACAAAAATTTCCTTACACAGCTCTTCTATTCGGATAACACCTTCTTATTCATCAAAGGTGATAAAAAGAATATTCAAAGCATAAAAAATACCTTGTCTTATTATGAATAAATCTCTACTCAGTCTATAAACTAGAAAAAATCCTATGTTTTATTTTGAAAAAATCATCTTCTTCTAGAAAAAATAGCATCATCAATAGTCTAGGAATCAAAAAAGTATTTTCCCTTCCGTATATCATGGAGTTCCGATCTTTTGGGGAAGTCCCAAATCCATGTACATCGTCAATGTTATTGATAAGGTCATAAATCAACTCTCATCCTAGAAGGGTAAGTCCCTTTCTATGGCTGGCATGATCTGTCTTGTGAATTATACTATTTTCTCCAAAATGGTTTACTCGATGATGGTCTTCAAATGTCCTGTAGGTCTTTGGAATAAAATCAATGTTTACATCAATAATTTTTTTTGGAATAACAACTTTTTTTTAAATGAATTTAGTAATGATTCCATGGCCCACATGTTTCAAACCTTTAGAAAAAGGTGATATTCTCATAGAAAATCCCAGCCTTCTTAATGATGCCCTTCAAGCTAGACTTATTTGGAGGATAATCCATAACAATTTTGACTCCATTGATTTTCTAAAAAAAAATTTTCTTCTTATATTATAGAAGGTAAATTTTAACTACATCAATTTATCTATATGGCCCTCCTTTAGGCATTATTTTGAGAATATTATGAATATTTCTAGGTGGATGGTTTTTATGAACTCTTCCCAAAACTTTTAGCTGGACAACTAGTCTGGAACCCCCTTATCTCTATGGTATCTTCTGATTCCTTACCAATAAATACTAACACCTCTATAAAATATGTTATGAAATCTTTTATCTTCAACATTCTGGATAACATCAATCATGTTATTGATAATTATTCCTTCACTAATTTTGAGGATTTTCTTATTTGGGAGCCTACTCACAAAGGTGAATTAGATTCCAAAAGATTCTATAAACAAAATATCTCAAACTCTGATCTTGGTTTTTTTGGTTAAAATATTTTGACAAAACCTGGATTAAACCCTCTATATTTACTCTTATTTGGTGTCTTTCCCACAATAATGTGCCCAAAGAGGTTTTTCTATAGTCTTTTGGGGTACAACATTACTCCATGTGTCATTATTGTCATCAGCACAGGGAAGATACTAACCATTTATTCTTATCTTATGTCACATCCTCTTCTCTTTGGAATTATATTTATAACATTTTTTATTGTATATGGTTACTCATTGACTCTATAAGGTCTCAATTAAAATGATTTTTTGAACTAGATTCCTCCCAATAGATCAAGAACCTATTCCTAGATGTTGTTACTGAACTTCTACATGTGATCTGGTATGACATAAATTCCATTCTTCACAATAATCTCTCATACATTCTTAATAATAGTAAGACATGAATTCTCATTACCATTAAGGATGTTTCCTTGATCCAAAAATCTCATTGTGACAACACGATTGGAGACTTTGAGATCCTTCATCAAATTCATATTAAATGACTCTACAAACAACCATGGAACACTTTAGAGGTCTTCTAGAAATCCCCGATCCCAGGATGGATCAAAGTGAATGTGGATGGTTATTTGAAAGGAATCCCAGCTCCTGCCGGTTGTGGTTCTATATTCAGAGACTACTCTGTTCAGTTCCATGGGTGCTTCTTTGGTATTTGTGGTATTGCATCATCTCTGGAGGTGGAAATGATGGGTGTAATACACGATGTTAGCTTTTCTAAGAAAAAGGGCTTGAATAATATTTGGATTGAAAGTGATTCAAACACTATTTTACATTTTCTTTGGGAGGGTGTGGTGCATCTTTCCTAGTCACTGACTACTCGTTGGATAAACTACCTTGATTCTCTTATGGGGACTAACTTCATTGCGACACATGCCTTTCATGAAGCGAACATGGTTGTGGATGGTCTTGCTAACTAGGGAGTCAACCAGGGTATAACTTGGAAGGATGAATTGCTGGTGGAACATCTCCCCACTTATGACAAATATTGTAAAAATATTCCTTACTTCAGACTCATAAAATTTTCCTTTATCTTTTTTTTTAATTAATTTTGTCTCAGTTTTTGACTGATTCACCAAATTATCATAATTTTTTTATATTTTTGGAATATACATATTCTATGAAATCTATTTGTAGTTGTTATAAATGATTTTTACTTTGTTTTTGAAAATAAAATTTATTTTTAATGACCATTTGGTCTTAAGAGACTTTTCCTAAAAAGTTATTTACTATGTTGATTTGAATTGGTAATGAATATTTCCAAAGGCGTTTGGCCTTTTGGATATTTTAGTTATAAAAGTGAAATGATATTTTTTGATTTCTAAAAATCTCTAATGTGGTTTTAAAAATGTATTTTGGTGTGTACTCATGGTTAAATGGTGTTTTGACTTTCTTGAAATAATTACATCGTTGTAATCATGGGTTCATGTTTGTTTTTAAATGTGCAGTACAATGTTAGTTCAATTGAGATTTTAAATGAATTTGAAAACTTAAAAGTATTGAGTGATTATGTGTTTTGAAATGAAAAGTATTCCTTGTAAATAATTAGTCCCATTTTGAACATTAAGAATGGTTTTTGAAAAAGTAAAACCCTCTTGAGTCATTCCCCCTTGTTTCAGAAAATTATTTTTATATTGAATGTGTCGATTGTGATATGTGCCTACTAAAGAGGATTGTTCTTTTTTTATAACCCTTTGAAAAATTAAATATACTCTCATAAAATTATATCATTATTATAATAAACAATAATACTAATTTATAAATAAATTTTATAAAAACTAATTTTCTTTAAAATAATTATAACTATTTTAAAATTATAAATAAAAATTTTATGTTTCAAAAAAATACTAACACTTAATTTATTATTTTTGAAAAATTTATTTTCTTGTACCATGGTTTAAATATATTAAAAATTAATATTTGGAATTATTATTGATTTATTTGATGACTAATGTATAATTATTAATTTATGATAATAATGTTATTTGGGTTTATCTATGTGATATACGAGCTTTATGACATAATTATAAGAAGGTAAATTTCATTTATAAAATTTTTGGGTTGTTACATTATTCCCCCCTCATGAGATTTCACCCTCAAAATTTCTTTTTACATACTATGGTGAGAAAAGGTGGGGGTACTTGTCCTTCACCAATTCCTCTAGTTCCTACGTCGCTAATTCACAATTATGTTTCCGCTAGAGTACATTTACTAGGTGAGTAGTTTTATTGTGTAGAAATTTGTCTCTATGGTCTATGATCTTCACTGGCTACTCCTTATAAGAGAGATCATTTTCCAGTTGTACCACCTATGAATTTAGTACTTGTGAGGGATATATTATTTACTTAATCAAGAGAGATATCTTGGATATATAATGTACTTGAGACATGTTTGGTTGAAGTTATCATCGATACGTCACAACTTTGATGTGATCAATAATTTAAAAGGGGTCGATGTGTGTGGGACTTATATTTTCATTCTTCCCAAATAACATGAATTTATTCAATGGATATATGTGAAATAATACTATGTATCTAACCTAAAACTATATGTCTAGTGGATTATTATCAACATAGATTTTTTTTGACTTTGGGATACCCTAATATAATATTTAATACTCATCACCTTTTCTACCATTTCATTTACTATTTCAGGTCCTAGCTACTGAGGTTCAGCAAATTCATCCCAATATGTAGGTGTTCTACATATGTTCCATTAAATTTCTTTTTATAGAGCCATTTTGATTCTTTAGTGGAAACTATTTTTGTAGGAGAACGTAGCCAATTGAAGATACAGATACCATTCTCCTATTAAATCCATTGAGCATGCTCTCAATATATCTTCCATTATATAAATAATACACTCATTTTGGAAATTAGTTTAAGAATTATAATTCATACAGATGTTAAACTCAGAGTATAGAGAATGTTGGGGAATTTTACAAAACATGGAGGTAAATATAGGATCCTGATCAGACACAATCGATAATGGTGCTCCATTCAACTTCACCACTTATCTACTGTATATCCATGAAATTTGATCAGGTGATATGTCTCCTATAATTGTGATAAAGTGATTATTCATTGTAATATTATCTATAACAACATAAATTCCATTATTTCCTCTAAATTTATTCAGAAGATCAGGGAAAAAGCCCATGCTTATGTTTTTTCATTTTTATGTTTTTATGGGTAATGGTTGCATCATCCCTGTAGATTTTTCCATTTATCCTTTACATGTTGACATACCTTTCACTTTAATGTATATTCAGTGATCTAATTATTTATATTTTACCACTAATTTAGCTAAGAGATATTCATAAATCTATTTTATCCATGGGTGGATAGAGAAGGTTGAGAAATTTGCCCCATTCAAAAGTACTTTTTCATCTTAGGATTTTATGGTACACATAGCCATCACCCAAATCACATAAATCCTTCTTCATCAAAATTGAACTTTGAGTATTTACCATTTATAAAAGATTCCTTCTTCTTTTGAATTTCCACATAATTTATTAGAGAATCATTTATCTTCTCTATAATGGATGGTTTAGAAATCATTTTAGAAAGGAATGATGATGTTCCTTCCCTTATGATTGACATTTCCATCCTTTGTAAGTCTAATAATATTGGATATTTCCAAATTCTCATCATTGATAATGTTTTAGGGTCCTTTATACTTAGAGAATACTCCACTATATTTTCTATACGAAGATAGTAGTGGATAGAGTATTCATAATCCTAGATTAGCCATAACCATCTTTACTGGATCATATTATTATTATTCTATGTTATTATATATATGATACTGTTATGATCAGTATATATCTCACACTTCTCCCCATAGAGATAATTCCACCTTATTTTCAATATCAAGATCACATCCACCAACTTCACATCATGTGTGGGATATTTATTCCCATGAACATTTTTTTTTGAGGCATAGGATATCACTTTATAATTTTTCATTAGTAAAAAACCTAATCCCTTCTTTGATGCATCATTGTATACCATAATGAGTTCCCCACTTTTGGTTAGTGTAAGTACTGGTGTTTTGATAAAATTCTTTTTCAACTCTATAAAAGACTATTCACATTCACTGGTCTAGAAAAACTTTACCCCCTTCTATGTCATCTTGGTTAGTGGGTTTTTAAATCACAAGAAGTTCCTAAAAAATCAATATTAATACCCAAATAGTCCATGGAAACTATAGACCTCCATTATTGGTGTTGTCTTGCATGAGTATTTTATTTTATTTATCTTTGAAGAGTCCACAGATATTTCTTTATTAGTGATAAAATGCCCCAATAATGATACTTCTTCTATCCATAAATCACATTTACTATACATTACATATTATTTTTCCATTCAAAATTTATTATTCAAATCAATTAAATGTTTCTCATAACCCCCTTTCTCTTGGATTATATTATAATATCATATATAAAAACTACCACAAACTTTTCGTGGTAATCTCTAAAACTGTATTAATGAAGACCATGAAAATTTTTGTAGAATTAGTTAGTCCAAAGGGAATCACTATGAAATCATAGTGTACATACCTTATTCAAAAGGTATTCATGAGAATATCTTCCTTCTTCACCTTTAATTGGTGATATCCTGACAAAATTTCAACCTTAGATAAATAATTTTTTCGATGTAGTCGATTGAACTAGTCATCTATTCGTGGGAGGGGATAATTTTTCTTTTTCAGAATTTTTTTATTACAAAAACCAATCCATAGGTGCATTGAACCATCATTCTTCTTGATTAAGAGGATTCGGGAACTACATGGTGAAGCACTTGTTATATAGAAACTGTGTCCATATTCTCTTGAAACTAATTATTCAGTTCTTATAACTCAATGGTTGTCATTCTATAAGAAGTCTTTGATATGGGTAGAGATCCAGGTATAAGTTCAATTGAGAAATCAACCTATCAATCAGTAGAAAGACTATCCAAATATTCTGGGAACACATCAGTGTATTCCCTCATAATGGGAATGTATTAAAGAATGATCCCATCCTTTGTCTCAATCATTTGAGATATATATGATTTCTCATAATTTAATAGTATCCATGCTTAAGAAGAATATCCCAAAGGATATTCATCCTCCTCCTTACATTTGTGTAGAATTGGAGGAGGCCTTTGGAAGTGACGAGTGATCTTCCTTTCTTAAGAGATGATGTTGGATTTATATAAAGATAGAAAATACATGCCCAATATTGAATCAAACATCACCAAAGTAAGTAAGATGATATTTTTTTAGGAGTTTTAGTCCTAACTCATTGATTAGGGGTACTTATATACTTTAGATGAAATAATTTCCCCATTCACTATTCTCATGAATAACTCAACCTCAATATTTTTATGTGGTGTTTGAATAGTTCTAATAAACATGGAGGATATAATTGACTGTATAGAAACATAATAAATAAGTATTATTTCAATTATTGAATGAATAACTAGCATACCAACAACCACATAATTTTTTAAATCCACCTCAGCAGTAGTGATAGAATATTCCCTGCCTTGATTCCTTGGATATTTTTTATTGATTTTCATTGAAAATACTTGGATTGGGGAATTATATTGCATAATGTATGTTTTACTTTCTGTAGAAACACTATACTATAGATTTAGTTTTTATCTAAACCCTCTTTTCTTCTTTCAAATTTGTCATCTTCTTCATATCCCTTTAGAATTTATTACCTTGATGCCCCTCTTTCTCACATTTGAAGATTCTCTTGGTCCCATTTACAATGTTCATAGGATTATTCCTCTCATACTTTTGACACATTGGATGTTGGATTTTATCTCCACCATGGGTTTTATATAATGAAACTCCCATATAAAACTCCATTTTTCTCTTTTTATCTCTCAGCCAATGAGGCCACTGAGAGTCTCCGTTCTCCATCTCAAATGTAAGGGGACAATGGACAATATTTTCATAGATTTCAAAGTCTTTAATCTCCAAGTACTTTTTATATACTTTTCTTTAGTCTAATAAATAAGTGATCCATCTTGATTTCAATTTTCATAACCCAGACATATGCATATCATGAAATCCTTGTGAATTTGTTTTGATACACCATGATATACTCATCATCACTTCACTTCAATCCATGTAAGTCCTTCTCTATATTAATACTTAGAGTTCGGGAAAATTATTTATTGAAAAGTATTTTATTGAATCCTTCCCATTCCATGGTATCAATTTTTTTTATAATTTTTGTTCTTTATTAGTGTCAACCACTAATCAGCTTCCTCATAAAAATGATACACCTCCAAAACATTATTATCTTTTTCTAAACACTATAGGGAATATAATATCTTATAAATGGAGTAAATACATTGTTTCATGATGTGGGTATTAGAATATTTACTAATGATATGAATCCTTTTTCATATAATATATTCAACCATAACCATCCCATTCTTAAAAGAAGTAGGCCATTCCATGTGATTTAAGTAATTATGCATAACTTTATCTAGTTGAGAAAGTGATTCCATGAAGTTTTGAGCTCCCATCCCAATTAGGTTTGGTATCTCATCAGGGATATATTCACATTTCCTATCACATTGGTTGTTGGAATGGGTTCTTCTATTTCTCATCGTTATATAAAAAAGAAAATGAAAATTAATAGGGGCTTTAATACTTAGCTAATGAGAATATAAAAAGGAACCTATGAATATATAAGGATAAACTTATAAATGAAAAGTATATCCTAAATTATTATTCTATAAGTTTCAATATAGGTCATGAATTGTGATGAAATTATCTCTAGGGTTATTACTAATGTTTTCTAGTCCTAATCCCCAAAAATAACAAGATCAATCTCAACTATGAACTATAGATACCCTATCCTTTTACACATATTATTATATTATTTTAAGCATAATTATCCATGAAATACAAACCAAAGATCAAAAAGTCAAGTTTCTTTGGAAGAATAGGTACATAATTATATAACATTAAACTATAATGAAACATATTTTGTTAATCTTTATAATGAGATAATAACTTTATTTTAACTCCAAAAACTGTATAGGATAACCTAGGGAATACATATAGAAATGTGATGAGCTAAAAAATCTAGTAAGTGAATAAACATGGGAATGATGCATAAAACATGAGTTCGAAGTCATAACATAGTAACATAAAATGCATGGTTCATGAATAAACATATAGATATAAAATATATAAAACATGTAATTATATTATAATGGAAATATAGAACTGTGTCACAAACACATAATATGACATAAACATGAGTCAAGGATAACAGCCAAGATGGTATCACATGGTGGACAAAGTCCCGTAATGGATTAGGTTTACTACCTAATCCCATGATTAACACATCATGGCAAAAAAACGTTACCCAATGCGTTGGAGTACTATCTGGGAACACCAATCATAAAATGTTCATGAATATGTTTCCCACATTAAGAATCAAACATAGGGAATAAACATAAGGGTTTCCCATGGAAAGAAATGTGTTTCATAATCATGTCACAAGGAATAACAAAAAGGAGAATCATAATGGTATTTATGAAAGTGGGGATCAGAAAATTATTGAAAATTAATCAAGTAAAAATAATAATATATAATGAATAATTAAGTCCAACTTAAGTGAAAACATGAAAAAGTGTGGCTAGTTAACATTAGAAATATGCCACTTATGCGTAGTATTAGGGAAAAGAATTAATAGTTTTAAAGTGGATAAAAGAATATTTATTTCCATAAAAACAAAAATTGATATAAAAATAATTTTCATGAAAAAATTATTGCTTTAATAAAAATATTTTTGGTTTAAATAATTTGATGTAGTGTACTTGAAAATGGGTAAGAAACCGATAAGTTCCACTTTAATTAGGTTTATTTTTCAAGATGAATTTGGAACGGAACCTTTAAAAACAATTATTAACAATAAAAGAATGATGAATTGAGATAGAGACATATGTGAGGAAAATATATACATAATATAGGATAATTATTTAATAATAATTAAGTGTTAATTTGAGGAAATGTTGGAGAAAGTGTACCCCAAATTAAATGTGGAGGTTTAGAGAGATCCCTTACCTTATGTATGAATGTGGTATGCACTTGCACATAATATCCAAGATAGAAAAATAAGATCCATTAATAATATAATTAAGAACCTATTAAATATATAATTTATTTTTTTCTATTTTTATTAATTCTAATATAGGGACCTTTTGATGAACTATAGTGTTCTTTGTCGCTGTTCCGGGAGAGTTCGATTCATGGTTTCATGATTAGTGAACTTGAATATAATTATGGGAGTTCATGTAATATTATAATAAATCTCTAGAACTGAAATTATATGGTATTTATGAACCTCCATATGTTTTAATGTCACCATACATCATTTTTTCTAAAATTAGGATGATTACTTTGATAAAACGTTGAAGAAAATTGATTAGTCTATTTTGGCAGTTTTACAACCATCCCAAAATAGTATCATTTAATTTAACATTATTTCTATTTATTAGTTCGAAAACATAGAATATGTTATAATATACATATTAGAATCTAATTTAACCATGATAATGGTTATATGAATAACCTTGAAGGTTTTAATGTAAAATAAAAACTTGTCATCCGCAAAGACAGTGAACCAACATATTACGGATGAGGTTTTAATTTTTAAAATAAAAGGAGGAGAGAAGGGATTTTTTATAGATATTATATAAAACAAATTCATTATATATATGATACTAGAGTTATCATTTCACTTTTTATAGGGGGTTAGGATAAGGTATAATAAATAAATATTTCAAGAGGGAATGATGGTGGGTTTTACCTATTGAATGTCATCTCATTGAAAACCTCCTTGAGGCACTTTTGATTGGTCTTTTGGTGATTCCAAGAACACTAGGACCTGGAGAAAAATCATAATAATGGAATTGGGTATAATATTGGGAATATCTAAATCTTATAATGTGTATGGAAAATGTGTGGTGAAGGGTGGTATTAATATGGGTATGAGAGGGGTGTTTTGATTATTATATTCATTAGTTTATTATTTTGGCTCATGACTATAACTAGTAGTGATTATTATTAATATATAAATTAAATAGTGCATGTGATTTTGAAAAAAAGGGTTCTTACTTCATATATGACTCAAAAATTCTTGTATTTGGATTATAAGGTGAAATGCCATAACTTATCGTATTTCACTATTAAGGAAAATTCAAATATTAAAAAAAATCCCAAAAATCCACACAATCAATTTTTCAATGTGTAGATTTCAAAAATGGACTCCATTTTTTGAAAATTATTTTCTAAATATGAAAATATTAATTTTTAAATAAAATCATCATTTATTTGAAAAATACTAATTTTAATTTTGTAATCGTTTTTATGACCCCTTGAAAAATTATTTATGGTTTTATAAAATTATTTTATAATTATAATAAAAAATATATTAATATATCAATACATTTTAAGAAAATTAGTTTTATTTTAAAAAATTATATTCATAATAAAATTGTACATAAAACATTTATGTTTTGTAAAAATAAAAACACTTAATTTTTCATTTTTCAAACATTTATTTTCTTGTTCCATGGTTTAAATATATTAAAATTAAATTTTATATTATCACTAAATATTATTTTACATTTATATATTTTTTTTACTATTCTATCAATTATACTACCTTTAGTAACATTAATATTATTATTCTAATGGTCAGGTTACTATTCCAATAGTCAGATTACTTTTACAACAGTCGGATTTATAATGGTTATATGGGTTTCTTAATTTCTATAAATACCTATTGGTTAATTAATTCTTCATTCAATTCTATTTTACCTTAAAAATATTAATTTTATTATTAACATTATTTTTTATTTCAACAAATTTATTCGTGAGGGAATTCATTCTGATGGATTGAGCATATCCAAATGTTCTTATTCTTGTTGATTTATTTTCAATTTATTCCCCCTCTGTAATATTTAGAATTATTATTAGGATATTTTTTAGCTAATGATTCATTATACATTTATGAGAATAATGTTTTTTTGGTTTATCTATGTGATGTGTTATCTTTATGACATAATTATAAGTAGGTAAATTCCATTGACAAAAATTTTCAATCATCACATGTAGACCAGCAATTGGGGACCATGGTGTTGTTTTAGTTGATCTCTTTGATTGAGGTTTTATTATAACATGTGATATGATCCATGTTTTTTTTAGTAAATTAAGACTGAGTGTTTTAAAAATAAATTAAGGTATGATGAGTCATTATCATTGTATTGCCTAATATTAGTGCCTAGGTTGAGGTTGTTTGGTCTGATGGGTAAGGATCTTGTTGGGTGAACCCTAGGAAAAATTTTAAACATTATTTATAGAGTTTTAATATATCCAAATTGTGGGAAATACCTTGATATAATATAGTATTTTGTAAGGTTACCCTTATACCAAAAGGGTAAATATCAACACAAAGTTGTGTGATGCCAAGGTTTCCTTAAAGGTCAGTGCATGTCATTTAGTTTGAGAAAGTATGGTGTGGTTGAGGGTTTGGTGGTAGAGTTAGGGTAAATTTTTGATATTATAGGATATTAGGTTTATTATTTTTCATACCACATCTAAAATGATTTTAGTGGGTAATTTGGAGAGGTTTTAGTGATAAGACCCATGTTATATGGTGTAATTGATGTATAGGGAAATGCCTCTACAAGGTGATAAAAGAAATTCAGGTTTGTCATGGTGTTTTAGGTCTGATAGGTTACACAATCATCTACAGAGGGTGTTGTGACACATTAAGGATCACATAGTGTGGTATTGGTTGGTGGTTTTTGGAAAGGCAATGTGTTGTTGATAACATAGTGTGATGGTTTATGTAATGTGAGACTATTAGAGAAGTGTTAGTGATGATCATAAGAGCTAGTGTTCGACTGAAAAATTGGTAGATTGGTGCATATTTATTGGTGGGAATATAAATTACATGGATCACAAAAAGTGATATTTATATGTTAAATTAAACTATAGATATAAGTGGTTTTAATGGTGTGTTAATTAAATGGATAAGTTTCTTTGATAAATGATAGATACCCGTGTGTGGGTATCAATTAGAGGAGTTCTTGTGTAGACCAGTGACAATGAAAAGTGGAGTGAGGATTAGATCATATATAAATATTTGGTTAGGGGGAACTATAGTCATATCTTGTTTTCTTGATAAACCGCGATTTTTTACATGAATTGTGGGGTGATCCAGGATTCATGACATGATTCGTGAGGAGAACCACGATCCGTGACATGATTCGTGGGGTCTACCTTTATTCATTGCATGGTTAATGGGGTAAAACGTGATTCATGGCATGGTTTTCAAGGTGAACCATGATTCTTATCAGGATTCAAGGGGCGAATCATGTGGTAAATTATAGTAAAGGAGTTAGTTTCATCTAATAGAAAAATATAGGCTTTGGCCAAGATCACTCACCATTTCTTATTTGGATGTGGTAAAGAAAAGGTTTGATGGGTTGATATTACTACAAGATGTTATCGATTCAGTGAAATTTTTTAGAATTTTTTTGTTTCCAAATACAGTTGATAGTTTTGGAATATTGAATAGAGGTGATGATCTATGGTTTTTACCATTGGTGATCAGGTGTTCTTATGAGTGTCATCTCGGTTGTGGCATCAAAAATATAGGAATCGATGGAATTTTATTTTTTGGTTAAGGGGTATGAGAAAAACCATGTGAATGTGATTATTATTATGAATACTAATTTGGATGTAGTTGCAATTTATGGATTTTCTAGTACATGTTTTATACCAATTTGTTAAAAGTACTATGAGGAAAAATAATGCCTCTCATTCGAGTGGTTTGCTTGCATGGATGTCTCTATGAAGGGGATTGATAATGGTAGTTAGATATTCAATCCTATAGGTTGAGTTTTTCAAATTATACACCTACGGATGCTTCATGATATGATAGTAATTTAAATGTCGGGGGTTTCTAATGATCCTAGAATTTCAAGGAGTGTTATGGGTTAAAATATTCCCCAAATTGGTGTATTCTTCTTGTTTTTTGTTGTTAGAGGTGTCAGGAGAGATCAAAACTAAGTTTAGGAAGACAGGGATATTCCTAAAGGTAATATAGAGATATATGTGGGATTTTATCATTATAAACATAAGCCATGATGTGAAAAAATAATGTTTGTGTTTTGGAGGGGTGTTGCCTACCTTGATTCACATTGAAAACATGTGTTCAAATCATGAAAGTATCCAGGAATTTTTTTAGGAACAATGATAAATTTCCCCTTATCCCTAATTATTTCCCCTCCTATATTCATCCCTTACCATCACAAAAAATTGGGTAACATTAGGGCACCCTCTTTGTAAAATTTGGCTCCCCCGCCTCTATTTTCTTCAGTTTTTTTGTGTTATTTGTTGTGATTGGTTTCTCTCAGAGAGTCTAATATAATTGTTCCATAAATGATCTTATTTTATTATATTTATTAAATATCTTTGTTTATTCCATAATTATACTGATTTAGGGTTTGTATTAATAGTTATTACATTTGTTTTGATAAACATTAATTAAATTACACAAACACAGAACTAAGGATCATTAAGATATTGTCTCTTTAGAAAGATGGAAAAATAAAACAATTGATTCATAAGAGTTATACATCATCTCCCACCTATTTTATCATAATAAACACCATTACTATACATATCACAAGTAATACATTTCATCATACCATACGAAAAATAAAAATAATAAGGGGTTAACTTAGATGCTCAGTAAGGATAAACAAGGGAATTACATAAACCTAATGTAAGAATAAGGTTATGAGAACAATATAATGACATATGAAAACCATATCCTTCAAATCAAAGATAAAAAATTGATTTATAGCATAAGGATTAATAGTTCATAATACATGAATCATAAAAAGTCACATAACATGATCCATGAGAGCATAAAATGGACAAAAGACATGGAATTGTGGCATACACATAAGCATAAAAAATCATTTCAAAATTAGTCAAGGATCATTTTCAGGGATATCATAGTGTAATGGATTCACTTTCAAAACCATCATATTATTCACTTTTTAGTTTCTAGACTATCATGGTGGAAAAATTCCCTTACTAAACTCGGTTCACTACTCATTCAAGTCTTTTTTATCTCTTGAAATTTCAATCCTTACCAAATTCATTGGAGGGGGATATAGGTCCCCCAGTCACATAATAAAAACATAAATATTTTTGCACAAGACCATAAAAAATTCATCATATCAGAACCCAATAAAATAAATTTGTTTAATAGTCATTACATCCTTGCATAACCCATGCAAAAGAAATGGGTTCATTATATATTTCATCATAGAAAAATGAAATCAAAATAAGCGGCCTTCATAAAAATATCTTCTTTATAATCATAAACCATGTAGGTAAATAATAAATATGGTAAAACTAGATCCTATACCTAGTTAAACATAATAAACACCAATGTTTATTGTGATTTATAAATAGAATGTCCATAAAAAAGTCATTCAAACATTTTTCAGGAAAATATTTGTTTCCTTTTGAAACAACTTATTTAAAAACTTATTTAAAATATAAAAATGTAAAAAATATTAATGAAAAACATTTCTTTTAAAATTATCTTGTAAACTTGTATTATAATCCTTAAAACATTGAGTGGTTGTGAAGGGAAAAATTATGTTCATTCGTACACTATAAAATAAAGATTCATTCCACATTTTTTAAAAAAATTAAAAATCACATTGTTTATGAAATGACAATTAGAATCTATTAATTATTTTTTTTTAAATTTAAAAAAAATTGTATAAATGAATTAAAAAACCAATTAAATTTGTAAAAAGAATTTAAAATATGTTTTAGAACATGGATATGAAATAAAAAAAATTTCAACCAAGGAGAGAAATAAAATTGATTTTTTATAAAAACATATTTTTGATCTCTTGAGTACATAAACAGAGGAAAATTAGAGGAAAAAAATTATTCAAAAGAAATAACCATAGTGGAAGTAAATACATGAGTTTATTTAGAGATATATCATAATGTTTCATCATTGAAAAAATAATCATAAACAATCCTAATAAAGTAGGAGATTGTAACAATAATTCTTTACCATTTTGGTATCTTTCGAATCGTAAGCACCATTAAATGTCAATATCAAATGAAAATTTAAATATTTTGAAATTAATTATGTTCATGATATAACATGTCAAATGTATGTATATACACCTCATAAAATATGATAAGTGCATAATGTATCTTATGTCCTAAAGATGGAAATTTGAGACAAAAAAATGCTTATATTTATTCTCAACTTCCTTTATAATCATTAAAACAACTTGTATAATAAATATAATTTAACTGAACATATATTAAGTACCATAAAAATATATATAATACCTGATATTATTTACTTATAATTTCTATTACCCATTTATCAATAATACATTGTTAAAATTGAGTTTTGGGTGATAAATATTTCATGTTTTTGTGTATGTTTTGGTTTGGTATTTTTTTATACTTTTAAATTTATCATAGTTAAATCACATATAAATGTTTAAAATTATATAAATATCATATTTAATAATTATATATCTCTTTATAGTAATCCATTAAAGTTATATATTGAAAATGTGTTACACCAATCATGGAGACGGTAATCCAAACTTACACATGAACGTTGCTTCACTTTTCTCGATGGATTGATAGAAACAAAGGTTAATAATATATCACCCTGAAATATTCATTATTATTTCATATATATCTCATAAATTAATTAAATTTTCCTTTATTACCTTCCATGTAAATCATTAGTGCAAAAAAATCACATCGCTTTACGATGCGGTAGTCTGCCGTACATATGAACGATGTTGTCATTTATTCAATGGATAGTAATGTAAGAAATTATATGATATATTTATTATAAAGACTTATTAATATTTCATTAATATTATATATAACATAAAATTAGTCCTTACTACCTTCCATGTAAATTGTTAGTGGAAAATGAATTGAGTCACTTCGTGAGGATGTATTTCATCGTACACACGAGCGACATTATCGTATTCCCTACATAATGAATCATAAGAAGGTATATGTGTTATTATAATTTAAGAAGAAGAATTATATCATAAATATAATATATATTCATTTTATAAAACATTATATTCATCCATAATAAGTGGTGATGGAAAAGGAATTACATTAGTTCATGATGTTGTAGTTCACCGTACACAATCAATAGTTTTGTTTCCCATTTGAGGGAGGAGTGCATTTTTATATGTCATGAACATAAAATAAAAAATATAATTATATTGAATATACTTTGGTTATTATATCATTATGTTTTAATAATATTTTAAAGAGTTTTAAGTATAAATAAAATAAAATTCTCGATTAAAGATGATACCACTTCTTCAGAAAACATATCGGGGTTTCACCAAGAGCCTTTATAGGATGGATTTATTTCCAAAAAATGATTCATGTATAAGGGGAGGGATTTAATTATGTATATTTTTGGGTTTTTTCAAAACCAATGGGTTTTCTATGTTTGAAGATGAGAGGAGAGTGGGTGGCCAATTATTAGTAGGGGAGTGGGCACACATGGAATTTTTGAAAAGAATAAAGTGTACCCAAATATTTCATAGGTAAAAAGAACCCAAAATAGGTTATTATCAAACCATATAGGATATATAGTTTATTTATGACCATAAAATAATATTTTGACATTTTTATATGCCATTTTACACATTACCTTTTTAGTTTAACCCCCGATAAACTCGTTCTAACCTTAACCATGATAAATAATTATTCCTGTTTCATTATTAATTATGGTCACAATATTAGTTTAACTTAATTGATAATATTAATTATAATTATTAAAAATAGGTAATCCATTTTTTATAATTCAATTCATATATTTGGTATAATTTAATTTAAATTTAGAACCACAGATGCGATAAAAAGGTGGATTTCCAAAGAGAAATTTTCAAATGTTTAAAATGTTTTTATATCGAAATTAAATATAAAATTTATTAAAATGAAATATATTGGTTTAATTATAATATAATTGAATCAATTTTACTTTAAAATCATTTTAAATCAAAATTTACTCTTTTTAATTCTTTATAAGAAAAATATTTTTTCAATAAAAACTAGAATTTTTTACTATTCATTGAAAATCAATATTTTCATTAAAAATCCAAATATTAACCCTAATATAATAATTAAATTTTCATTCCATAAATTAATTTTATTTTCTAATATTGTTTCTAAATTTTTTTAAAATTACTTTTATTAGTTTCTCACAAAATAGAAAAAAAAACATTTTTAAAAAATGGAATTTTTGAATCATATAAAGACTTTACAAAAAATTAAGTTCTTTTTTATCAAAATTATTTATTTATATAAAAAAATTATAATTAATATTTAAAATTTGGTTATTCCTATTCATACTTCCAAGTTTAATGGTTATGTCATAATGACCATGTTAAATAATATTATAAATTGAATATTACGGTTCGTTAGAACTCATTATTGTGTGTAGTTAAATCTTTCGAAGAAATTTAATTAAATTAAATATATATATATATATTAAAATATCATTTTGTTACATTATAACCCCCTTAAAATGAATTTTTATCTTGTAATTCCCTCAAATAGGTACAAATAATCAAGGATACGTTTTTCTCATTCCATCCTCTGGTTCCCATGTAGCTTCCTCAAACTGGTGGTTTCACCATAAAATTTTACCCAAATAAGTTTCCTTGTTTCATAGAACCATCCAGATGTGATCCAAAATAACTAATAGTTATTAAGTAGAATAAATATCTTTCACCTATTAGTAAGACCACTAATTTCAATACATGTAAATAGTCGAGTATGTATTTCCTCAGGAGAGATACATGGAACATGCCATGGACTTGAAAGAGGATTTGTGGAAGAATCAACCGATAAGCTTAAATCCTGATATGATCAATAATTTCAAATTGAATGATATACCGAGGGCTCAGTTTTCCCTTCATTCCAAGATTCATTACCTTTTTACATAGAGAAATTCTTAGAAACACCTCAACACCAACATCAAATTCAAGATCATGTCATTGATTATCAACAAAATTTTCTATTGAATTTGTGATTCCCTTATATGTAGTTGAACATAACTAAACATATATACCACTTATTGAGAAATCATAGATCCTAATATATTTATTTCTCCAACATTATTCCATCACATTAGAGATATATACTTATTTTCATAGAGGGATTCATAAAGAACCATTTGAAAAATTTTGTGAAATATATTGTTGTATGAAACCCAAACTAGAGGATGCAGTTGATCCCAAACACCATTAGAATACAAATAATGAAATATAAACATATTCTCTAGGGTTTAAGTAATTATTTTAGACTGAAAATATTTTTTATAAAGATATACTTTGTAGAAACTCAACTCTATATCAAGATATTGTGGAAGACTTCTCTAAGATTTCGAGGTAAATATCAGATCCCAATCAGACAAAATAGAATGTGGTACTCCATGAAACCTTTCCATATCCACAATTTATACCCAGGATGGATGGTCCAAAGAGAAATATTCTTTTAATTTAGTGAAGTGTTATGAATTTTTAAGGTGGTTGACTACCAACCATATAACATTGTTTCCTTTAGATGTTTTGGGGAGTATGATGAAGAAAATCCATGGTGATGTTTTCCCATTTCCATTTTGGTAAGGGTAATGAATTAAAAATTCCCTTATACTTTTGTCTCTCGGTCATAAATTTTTGGCTTACCATGAATCAAGATACAAACTCAGTGATACCTCTCTTCATGTCGTCCCACCTAAAATACTATTTCAAAGATTTTTAAATCTTTATGATTCCGGATGAATGGAGAATGAAGAACTATGAGACTCCTCAAACAACTCCTTCATTAAATTTGGTATGGTCGGAACACATACAGAGTTCTTTAAACATATCATTCGATCACAATCAATGTTAAACTTAGTGAAATTTGTGGCCTTATTCTACATCTCTATATCACCCTTCTACACTACTTAAATATTCATTTGGATGGATAATTGAACACTCATTTGATAAAGATAATATTTATCCCCTCAAATTTGGTTTTTTAAATATATCCTTTTGAAATCCATAAATGTTGGACCATTTGTTATCCTCATCATGGATAATTTAACTTCATCCTTTTCAACTCAAAGCAGCATCCACCTTGTACTTTTTCACTGGTTGATAACATATTGAGTATTTATAATCATTAATCAACTCCAACCATCTCCTCTAGAACATTATAACAACCCAAAGTTTAATCAATGGAAATTCAATTCTTATAATTATTTCAAATATTATAATCACATGAAATCACAACACAATGGACAAATAAGTTCTATGTAACCATTAAACATAACATTTTCACTTCTGTGATTTGAATTTCAAAAATCTAACATACACATTTGTAATCAATAAGATGTTTGGACTCCGAAAAGACAAATTTGATTTCCGGTGAATGGTAACTGAACCTTATGAATTTTAATGTTTCACATAAAACTATTAATATGAACCTAATGAATATTAAACCATCTAAGTGAATAATTATCCTTACTAATAAATGTATAACTAAAATTTTTCCATCATATAAGTTACAATATGATATAATTATAGTGTCTGTTTTTTTGTGAGTCATGTATATTTAGTTAAACTTTTATGATTATTTTAATAATTTAAAATAAAATTTATTTTATTAAAATTTATTAATAAATTATTATTTTTTATAAATTATTATTATATGATAATTTTAAAAGACCTCAATTAATTTTTCAAAGTGTTAGAAAATAATTTTTAATTTTAAACTTTTTATTTTTCAAGTAAATTCTGATTTTAATTAAGAATTAAATTTCATATATTTAGAAAATTATTTTCTTAAAATAGATTTCATTTTTTTATTCTAATAATTAAAAAAATTTTGAGGTTAGTTTTTAGGTTTTATTTTAAATACTTGAATTTTTTTGTCAATATTAAAATATTAAAATTTCTGAAAAATGTTAAAACCTAGATTTCTGCATCATGCTTGAGTTATGGATGATGTAAATGGATATTGGTTAGAAATAACATGATATATTTACTATTTATGGTCACAATAATAAAGAATATTCATAGTTTTGATAAAAAATATTAATCTAATAATTAAAATAATGGGAAACCCCTCCTCTCATCTACTGTAAAAACCACCCTCACCCCCTCTTCTCTTCACTCCTATCAAGCCATGTGACTAGTATAAATTATACTAAAATACCTCCATAGTCTCCTATCCCACGTCCAAAATCTCTGGTTATCTTTAAATGACCAAACCCTCTCCCTTAAAGAGGTTCTCAAGGAAGATATGCTCAAGAGGTAAATTCCTCTTTTCATTCTTTTATTTCCTTTCAAGTTCCATTCTTTTCTTTTTCTTTCCCCACCTCCATTCATAAAAATGTTATGATAACTATATTACATTATATGTACTATAATTTTGTTATGATAATGTAATAATTAATCATCATCACTACTTTCCCCTCCATCTAAACTAGAAATGAAAACACAATCTAAGATGTGTTAATTTCTCACATTCAAGGACTTCGAGTTTTTAATTTCTCTTACCATCATCAATTATGGTCATGAAAAAAAATTTATGGTTGCTCAATACGATAATATATATTATTTATAATTTAATTTTATGGAATCTTTTTGAAACATGATATTAATTTATAAAGAAAAATGTCTTCGATGTGAAAAAAAACCACCAATTAACAAAAATGGTTATCATTAAAGTTTTACATAATGGTTTATCGTCAATCCAAATAACCAAATGAATTTTATAAACATGTAATATTTTTTATGTTCACTAATAAAATAGAACTTCAATTATATACAACCATTCTCATATTATATGTTTATCCTCACATGTAGATAATTAAATCAGTCATGAAAACCAATGAAATAGATAATGAAATTAAACCACATAACCGGTCAAAACAATCATGAATGGATATAATATGGTTATATTAAATAAATTTCATAAAGGATATTTTATGTAAATATTAATTAATTAATGTAATTTGGTTATCCAAGACATTAAGATCATGTGAAGGACACGATCAGACTTAAGATAAGGGATTCTTCCCAAACCTCCAATATTCCTTCAGGTCATTCTATCTTCCTTTTTACCCAAATGATGTTATCTTTTCCTTTTATGTACTTATTATAAATGTTGTGTATATTCTCTAATCTCATGTATAAATATCCATTCATCATTATCTTTTAGGGATATACAAGTTTTTAAATGATTCCCTCCTCAATACTTCCCAATACGGAAACTCATTTTAAGGGAACTTCCTGAATTCTTACCCAATTTCAAGTGAACTATATCATCTATTTTGACCCAAATTTTTTTATAAAATCATAATTTTTATTATTAAAACATTATTGGTTAACTAATGGTTTTATATAAAATATTATTCCCTTTTATATTTTAAATTATCTTTAGTATTTTCCTTAAACTGCAATAAAATGTTTGAATACTAAAATTTATTAACCACTCTTCTTACATTTTGTCACCTATATTTGACATAACATACCATGATATATGTATATTTTTACTTATGAGTTTCCATGAATGTTTTAATTCCTTTCTTTCATAGATAATTGTTTGATACAACCATTTATTATTCTTTATAACATGATTAAGATACCCATTTCATTCCATGGGTACCCGTATATTTATATATGATTGATTATGGATGATTCTATATATGGAATGAATATTCATAAACATGTTATGATAGTTGTGCCTATATATTTCTCTAAGTAATAGGGTAATTTTGAGTCTCATGAGATATTGGGTGCAACAATCTTGGTGGTTATCCTTGACTCATGCTACCATGTGAAAAGGTCTTGGTGGTTAACCTTGACTTCTGCTCCTCTATATGAAAAGATCCTAGAATCATGAAAAATTAATGTTTTATGTTTTTGCCACATTACTATGAATCCATGTTTATATTATCCCATGTTTATATTTTATGATTCTATATGTCCCATTACTTTTTATATCATTATGTTATGCATTATAACCCATGTGTTAAAGCTATATTCCCACGTTTATTCCCTTACTGGGATATTTGGCTCATCCCATTGATTATGTTGTCCCTAGGTTTTCCTATTAATATTTATGATCAAAGTGGAAGTTAGGGACCCTTTATGAAGACTAAATGAATAAATGTTATGTTTAGTTCCATGTTTTATGTTTTATGTACCTTTTCTTCCAAGACACTAGACTTTATGATCCCTGTCTTGTAATATGATGATTTTATATGATTAAAATCCTATAATGATATGTGTAAAAGGATAGGGTCACTATAAAATGTTCAAATAATTCAGTGTGAATATATAATTTAATCTTTTTTTATCATTATATATAAGAAATTTCCCCAATGATGATAATGCATTAATATAATTAATGAAAATATTTCCACAGCTAACACCAAAACATGAGTTGGGTAAATTTTGTTAAGAAACTTCAATTTTTGTGAGGAATAATCTATAAACTTTTAATTAATCAAAATAAATAATCCCAATCCATTTTTTGATACATCACTAAATATTACAAACTCTTCTCCAATATAGGGTAATGTAAGCATAAGTGTCCTGATTAATTTTCTCTTCATTTCCTTGAAATTTTCCCAATATTGATGTTTCCAAAGTAACATAGCTCTCTTCCAAGTTAACATGGTAAGTAGATTAGATATTAATGAGAAATTATCTATTATCAATCAATAATATCCATCCAAACAAAGAAAACATCAGATTTTAGTCACTATGGTAGGTCTTGGACAACATTCAATAGCGCCCATATTTGATGGATCCATTGACATACCCTCACTTGATATTATATGACCCGAAAATGAAAACATTTGTATAAGAAATTAACTCTTTTAACAATTTTCATAAAACGAATATTTCCTTATGGTTTTCATTACAATTTGGAATTGATCTTCAAGCTCTTCCTTACACATTGAATAGATAAGATTATCATCTAAAAAGACAACCAAAAAATATCATGGTAAATTCTAAATAATTTATTCATTAAATAAAATAACATAGTAGGGAAATTAGTAATTCCAAACCTCATCACTATTTAATCATAGTTTCCATACCTTTTATGGAATTTTTTCAAAGTTATATCCTACTTCTGACCTTCACCGGATGATATCCAAAGTTAAGGTCAATCTTAAAAAATTATTGATCTTTATGTAGTTGATCAAATAAAAGTCATCAATGTAGGGTAGAAGAAAAATTTTCTTGATTTTGATCTTATTAAACTCTGTATAATAAATGAAGAAAATTTATTGATCCATATTTCTTTTTGACATAAATAATGGGTTCAATCTAATGTGAAACACTTGGTTGAATGTATCACTTTTCAATATTCTACTAAAGTTAATTATAAAATTTAGTTAACTCATTTCATTCCATTCTATTGGTAGTAATTAAAATATGTGTAGCACCAAAGATGATTTTTATTGAAAACTCAAATTCACGATTCAGTGAAATACTAGGAAACCCTTCTCAAAATACATAAAAAACTCCCAGACAGTAGGAATATAATTGATGTTGAGATTCTCCTAAACCATCCAAGATAAAATCCCCTTTGGTATAGGAATAAAAAAACATACAATGGATTTTATTTCTATCCAATGTTTATATTTATTATCATACTAATAAATGATCATATGTTGGTTTGGAATATCAAAATTTACTTCCCTTTCTCAAAAAATAAAGTGCGATTTATATAGATAAATCTGATCCACTCCTAATATAACATTAAATTCAACCATATGAAGAATGAAAAGAAATTCATTAAGCCCATTCCCAGAATCTTCCATTAGAGATTAATCATATTCTTAATATTTGATCATCATGTCGTTAGGGTTTTTCACTGATAATTCTACATCTAACTATGTTGGTGGAATCTTGATACCCTTATAAAATTATTTAGATATAAAATAATGGGTATATATGGATTCAAATAATATATTTTCCATTCTATAGTGGATGTTAAGTGTACCTTTCACTATGTCTTTATCACACCCCTCATCAGAAATAGTGATCACATAATATTTCTACTTATCCCTCAGCTTAAGAGTTTATTGATATTAAGCATCATAATTAACCTTTAGATTTGGGAACTAGTTAGCAAGGTCCTCATACTTCTTACATTTGAAACACAATAATGTGGGTGGTATATTTTTTGGAGATTTATCTTTTTTTGCAACATTAGTCAACTTCTTCCCATCACTTCGGCATTCAATTTTATGATGACCTTACCTTCCACACTTAAAAAATTTTCCATTCCCCTTAATATAGTTTACTTAATGTTTTCTACTATAGTATTAGCATGAAGGAAATCTCTTCTACTTATTTCAACGGTCCTTAGTGATTCCCTTGAACTCTAGGATTCTTTTCTTATCCAAACCGTGTGATTAATGGGTAAATCTAATCTATATTTCCCACATGATAGAAAATAGAAATATTTCTTTAAAGCTACTAAAGTCCCTTATGGATAACAAAATTTGGATACTTAGTTTTAATCTAGTGAAGAATCAATCTACCTTATATTATGGTTGTAGGATAATTCCAGAAACATACCTTGCAATTATTATAAAATTTCTCTTGTAGATGCCAATGGACTCATCATCCTTTTGATTTATCTTAGGAAATTCCTCATAATTTTTAATATAAATAATTCTATGGATGTACATATTAAAAAATAATCTCTTCAACTCATCTCACTCCATAGAGTCAAATTCTTCTTATTGTCTTGTATTCTAGATTAGATTCCACCATTGATCTGATTCTCCTTCTAAATGATAAACAACCAAAATTAATTTTTCATGTTCTAAGCACTATAGTAAGAAAAATATATTTTCATTGGTACCAATCCTTTTCGGAACAACTTGGGGATCTGTGGTACTACTAAAAGATTGTGGTTGTTTCCACATAAATGACTAAATGGAATGTTTGCCCCCATTTTTATTGTTTTAATTTTTTTTATGATTAATAGGTTAGGAAAGGGGTATTATTATAGCAATGAGATTTTACATTCCATCTCCCATAACATTATATTTCTAAAGAGGATAATCATTTTATTTTTTGTTTTATTCAGCAATAACATGGTCATTTGGGTTCCAACCATTGAATAAAACCAAAAATCATTGTGTGACCAATAATAATCATATTGGGAAACCATAAAGTTGTAAAAAATCATTTATAGGATGTCTAAATTAAGACACAGTCTTTTATATCTATGAAACCAATGGTTTAACTATGGTTATTCAGGGTCATGACTTATTCAAATCCTTCATGACGGTTCATGAAGAAATTATAAATTAACCAAATCATATTACCTATGAGTGTCAAACTAGGTGCGTAGTAAGGCATGTTGTTATGAACTAGTTAATGCTAGATTCAATCCTGATGCACCTTTTTTGGAGTAATTTCACCTAGTTAAATCTATTCCATAACCACATTCACATGTAGTGTCCTAATAGAGATTTATTTCTAGGTAAAAAACATAATCTTTTCATTACCAAAACAATAAGATGTTAACCAGTTATTAGACTAATCCTAAGGTTTATCACAAAATGTTTCTCATCCTATTTTCTAAAGGTTAAATAACCATATCCTCTCATACCAAATATAATGATCTAGTATTTTCATACATATATATTAAATCTTTTTATTAACATTCATTACATTAAAAATACATATTCCAGAGGATTGTAAAGTTTCGGTGCCTTTGAATTCTTGGAAACATAAAAAAAATGATTCATAAGTGTTCTACATCATCTAAAACATTCTTCCTCATAACTAGGACTATTATTATATATATTACATGTAATACCTATCATCATAACATGGGTAGAAGAAACATAAGGAATGGTCATCTCAGATGCTCACTAAGGGTAAAAAAGTGAAATACATAAACATAATGTGAGCATAAAATTATGAGAACATGATAATTACTTATGAAAACTATACCTATTATATCAAATATCAAAACCTTGATTCATGGAATAAATATTGGATGTTCATTATACATTAATCATAAGGAAATAAAATAATATGAACCATGAGAGCATAACCATAACATAAGAAATGAAATTTTGGCATACACGTAAGCATATAAAATAATTTTCATAGTGGTCAAGGATCATTTCCTTGGCTATAATAGTGGAATGTGTTCACTACATAAAATATTGTATTAGTTATGTTTTACTCCCAATACTATTATAGTTGAAAAATTCTCTTACTAAACTAGGTTCATTCCCCATTCCATTTCTTTTTATCTTATGAGATTTCAATCTTTACCCAATGAATTGGTGGGAGATATAGTTACCACTTCTCACATAATTAAAATAATATAACTTTGTGCCACAAAATCATAAAAATTTCATCATATTTGAACTCAGTAAATGAAATGGGTCTCATAAGCATTACATCATAGAATAAACCATGGAAAATAAATATATTTCATATATATGTCATCATAGAATAACCCGTGGAAAAGAATTGGGTTTCATAAACATCTATTCATCATAATCAAAAACTATACATTGAAATAATATGTATTGTAAAAATGGATCAAATACCCAATTAAACAAAAGTGAAACTAATTTTTATAGATGTTTATGAATAGGAATTCCATAAAAATCAATAAAACATTCATGAGGAAAATATCTTTTTCTTCTTGAAAACACTTTTTTAAAATATAAAAACATCTCATATATTAAATAATAAATTTTATTTGAAAAAATATTGGAAGCTTATAATTTTGGGTTTAATACATTAAGTGGTCATGATGGTGAAAAATTACATGCATTCCACACACTTTAAAATCGAGGTTCGTTTCACATATTCGATAAAAGTCAAAAGCACCTCGTTCAGGAAATAATAATAAGATTCCATTAATAATTTAATAAAAATTTAAAAAAGTGTATAAATTAATATAAAAAATATTAAAAAAATTTTAAAATATTTTTTAAAAAAAATAATAGGGACAAAATTATTTTTCAATAAATAGAAAAATAAAATCAATATTTATTAAAACATATTTCTGATACCTTGAGTAATTAAAAAGAGTAAAATGGAAGGAAGAACTTTATTCTCCGTAAATATCTATATCATAATAAAATACATGATTTTTCTTAGAAATAGATCATAATCTTCCATATTTGGAAACATTATCATAAATAACCTCGATAAATGATGAAATGGTGACGTAATATCGTTACATATTTGATATCTTTTGAATCATACGAACTGTTAAAGATCAACATAAAATAAAAATTTAAATATCATTATATTAATAATATTCATTATATATCATATGAAAGGTTATTACATATACCTAGTAAAATAATATAGTGTTATAACATGTCTTATGTCCCAAATAAGGCAATTTGAGACAATAGTCTCTTGCCTTAAGTCTCGAATTCCTTTTACAAGTTTGAACCTATTAAATAATAAATATAAGTTTATTATAAATCTATTGAATAACCATAATTATATTTATCATACGATATATGATTTACTTATGACATTTTATTACCCTTTTATTAATTATTCCTTGTTAAAATCATGTTTCGGGTAATAACTAATTCGATTTTCATGTGTGTTTTGGTTTGGAATTTTTTGATCCTTTTACTTCGATAATGTTTCTATCATATCCAGGATTTTAAACATGATATAAATATAATATATATTCATTATATATGTATTTATATAAATCCATTAAAGGTATAAATCGAAAGTCAGTTACACTATTCATGGAGATGGTAGGTCATATGTGCACATGAATGTTGTATCCATTTTCTCAATGGATAGAAATAGATTATTTTAAATAATATATCAACCTTAAAAATTCATTATTATTTCATATATATATAATATATTCATTAAATTTATTATTTATTACCTTCCATTTAATGTGTTTGTGAATCATTTATCGCATCGCTTCGCAAGTTGGCACTCCGCCGTACAAAAGAATGATGTTATCATTTATACTATGGATGGTAAGGTATGAAATTATATAATATAGTAATTTTATAGAATTATTAATATGTCATGAATATTATATATCAACATAAAATTAATCCTTATTTCCTTAAATGTAAACTATAAGTAAAAAATTCAACTCACATCAGTTCGTGAGGCAGCAGTCCGTCGTACACATGAGCGACATTATCATATTCCCGAAAAAATAAAAAATAAGAAGGTAAATGTGATATTATTATTAAACATTTATAATTATATCATAAATATCATATATAATAATTTTATACATAATTATATATAGTTTTAATATGTGTTTATGGAAAAAAATGATGTCAGTTCATGAGGCGGTAGTCCACTATACACACGATCAATGATTTATTTTCCCATTTGAGGGAGTAAGAGATGTTTGTATGTAGTTCCATTAACATAACATCATATCAGTATAAGTAGTATAATTAGGTTATTAGATGATCATATTTTAATAAAATTTTAATTAGGTGGAAGGATAAATAAAATAAAATTCTCGGTTAAGATGATACCACTTCTTTTGAGAACATATTTAGCTTTCCACCAAAGCCCTTTCAAAGAAGAATTTATCCTAAAAAGGTCTTATATAATGTTTTTAAGTCAGTAAATAAGTAGTTTTCTAGGTATTTGATGAACCAATGGGTTTCTTTTAGTGTGAATAAGATAGGAGAGGGTGGCCTTTTATAAGTGGCGAAGAAGATACACATTTAATATTTGAAAAGAATAAAGTGTACCCGCATTTTTCATAAGAAAAAAAAGATTAAAATGGTTTATTCTTGAACCTTTGATGTGATACATTTTTAATATTCCCATATATTTATTTTTATCCAAGTTTCTATGTAATATACCCCTCAACTTATTAGTCTAACACCTCAGTAAACATATTTCAACCTTAATCGCGGTAATTATTTTTTACTATTTTCTCTATTTATTATCTTCAAAAATTAAGTTAAACATTTTATATAATATTATTTATACTACTCACAAATATTTAATCCAATTTTTAAAATTTAATTCATATAAGTTCCCAAATTTAATTTAAAATTAAACCTGTAGATAGGATAAAAAATCTATTTTTCATTTAGATAGGTTTCAATTGTTTAAAATGTTTTTATATAAATATTCAAAATTAAATTTGGTTACAATGAACTATATTGGTTTAATTATAATATAATTTTACTAATTTTAAATTTAAAACCATTTTTAATCAAATTTTAACCTTATAAACTATTTAAACGAGAAGTCGATTTTTAATAAATAGTTGTAATTTTTACTATTCATCAAAAAATAAGCCTTTTTAGAAAAAACCCAAAATTTCACCCTAGGAAAATTTTGAAATGTCTATTCAAAAAATTAAGTTCAAATTTTCGAATAAATTTTTATTAATGTTTCAAATCTTATTTTTATTTTTAATTCACAAATAGTAATATATTTTTTTATCAAATAGAATTTTTGAAACACTTTAAGAATTTACAAAAAATAAGTTAATTTTTATCAAAAAAAATTATTTATATAAAACCATTATACATAATATTTAAAAAAAATTATCATATTCAAACCACCTTTTTTAATTTTCCAATTATAAGATCCATGTTAAATAGTAATATAAATAGTATATTGTGGTTCTATAAAACATGATGTTGAATGTATCACAAGATATTGAATATATTAATTTTATTAAACAAATATTTCATAAAATCATAGGGTGTTTCATTAATTTAGGTGATTCCATGGATAATTTGAATTATTTATATGATTTTATTTCATTGTAAAGTATTTTACTTTTTCTAACAAAGACATATATGTTGGTAAAAGTACAATTTGTATTAGTAAAGTGTTTTACCAACAAATATGTCCAGGTTACTAAAATATTGTATAAAACAACATTGTTAAACATTATTGTGATAGATAAAATATATTTTTATAAAATTTTAATAATTCCAAATAATAATTAATTTTTTGGTCCAAATGTCTAGCAATATATTTATAAGATATATTTTTTGTTGATAATATTATTAATAATAACAACAATTAATATCTCTTGGTAATTTTTTTAATAAAATATTATGTGAGGATATTAAAATATTTTATGATAAAATATTATATCATATTTATTTAAATATTTGTATATAATATAATTCTTATATTTATTTGATAATAATTATAAAATTAACATATATAAAACCCCAATAGATTAAGGATTTATTTTGAAAAAATATGTTCAAAAACAATTCCCAAACATAATTTAAAAAAGTATTCAATATCCAGTGAAAAAAATAAATATCAAAGAAACAAAATATCCAAACACATTCAAAATACATGTGACATTAGGTGAATATTCATCTCCAATATTATTCTCAGAAGGGTTTTCACCACTACTATAATAGTTCACACTTGTAGTGAGATCTGTGTATGTAGTTCACCTACCCAGTCCTGACATTGATATATTGAAGGTGATCAACTTTAGTAGGATCAAATTGGGTGAATAACATTGTTTATCCACAATTTTTTACATGGTTAGAACTCACTCTAGTCATTGGAAGCAGTTGATCTTCCCCACCAATGTAAGAAAATCCCATATCTTGCACTTGTGGATAGACTTAATTCATCCCCATTCTCACACCAACAAAAACAAAAAAAAATCTTATATATAGTAAATGGATATAAACAAATATCATGTCAAATGAGCTAATTTTATCATACAACACATAATTTTAGTATAGAACACATATTTAATTGACTGAATGAGAAAATTCATAGTATAGTCAAGGAAGAGACAAAGAATCCCATATAAAATTTCTGAATCCATTTAATTTTCATCGACTCAAAGTTAAGAGTCAAATGAAGAGCTCATACTAGGTTTTTTGTTAAGAGATATAATCCAAATTAACTCCTGATAATTACTGATTCCTCACTTTAAACATTTCATCTACTCCCATTTATACCCAATATCCATACATTATTTCAAACATGGGATTAAGTATGTCTTCTAAACAACAAAACCAATATGACCACCTAAAAATTTAGTAACCTAGTTTCCCTTCCAAGTCCTCCATTCTATCCAATTTATATCTAACTAAATTATCCCTTTTATATGCTAGTATAACTAAAAATGTATTTAAATCGATAAGAAAACAATGAACCGCCTCATTTGGCCTTAGGTATACTCTACACATAAAATTTTCATCCAACCAACTGAAAATATTAGCTATAGAGGCTTCATCAACATAGATGAAGAAAAATGAATTCATTAAAAATAAATATGAACAGCCTTAGGTAGTGGAAATACATGGATAAAAATGTTTTCCAAAAATTTATTAATAAGGCTTTAAAAAAATATAAGTGAACAAACCTAGATAAAAATTGTAAATAAATATTTTGTCCTTACATTTCATAAAATTGATCAACAAGGATACCCTAAAATACAATTATAATATTTCAGATCAAATAATTGAGAAGAAAAAAAAATAAACATTAAACTCTATTAATAAAAATTGAGAATTAAAAAATAAATAGTGGAAGAGAGAAGAAACATTGCGGGTTAAGTGCTTGTAATCTATTTCACATATGCACTTTAAAAAATTATATGATGATTTTTCTATTTCTAAAAAATCACTTTAACTTAAATTAAAATATAATAACACACAAATAAGTAGATAAAAACACTTCAAATAATAAAAATGAAAAAAAATGTGTATTGGAATTTGTGACAATTCAAATAGAAAAAAAAATGATATTATATCGCAGTACTTGATCATGGATAAAAAAATAAATAAATTATTTTCTACATGATCAAATAATTTTTTTGACATGAACATAAAATACTCAAAACATTACTTTTATACACACTCTTCATAATACTGTCTAGAATACAGGAAATCCACTGTTTTCAAAACAATTATGGAAAATTTGATAAAAATAGATTGGAAAAAAACCATACCAAGGCCTTGATCCAATGATAAACTTATGATTCTCCTAGGTGTTTTATAAGTGGTTATGCCCAAACATCAAATAGATGACTAAGAATTTATTTTTCACCTCCCTCCTAGCACATTTTAAGAAAACATCTTAAACACAAACAAGAAAAGGGTGAGAACCATCTTCTTTTTCCCACATTTTACCCATATTATAGAACCCTCCAAATTAGTGTTATATACTTTACTATAATAGATAAAATTAACCCTTTTACTAGTAGAAATATACTCTATATTATGCTTTTTAAATCAACTAAAACAAGTCAATATTCAAAACCTTTACATGATTAGTGGGAGAGTGGAAATTAAAATTATTGGACACAAAATCCAATAAACATTTGAGCACTAGGATATTGATAACACAAATGAATTTGATGATATTGATGGAACACATTAGTTGGGCTTTAAATTGGTACCAAAAATTCATCTTTCTCTCTCATCATATTCTAATGACCATATTCACCAACTCCTGAAGTCTTGTGTAACTATTTATTACAATTAATATGTGTTATAAACAATTTTCAATGTGTTGAATAATAGAATCCATTTCAATTGAAAAAATAATATTTATTTCAATAATTTTCTAAAAATTATTGATCTCCTAATTCACAATGACGATTTATACCCTCCATATTATTCATTACTAGTAAAATATGGTTCCAGATCTCACACATGATCACCTAATGAAAAATGTGGCAAATAACTTAAAATCAGTTATATATTGACAAATGTATTCCTCAATGATGTATCAATAGATATTATGAGTTGTTTTATCATATATAAAAAATTTCAATCTGAAAATATAATAACATGGATTAAGAAAAAAAATTAAGATCAAAACAGTTTCTTGTAAATCACATAGCCACCGAGGTACAAATCATGGAATGAATAAACCATATAATAAAAAAAATATTCAGATACTTCTTATCATTAAACTTGAAAGCTAACATCGTATAATATTCATTAAAGCATCACCCCCTTATACTCTTCCAGAATCAATACTATTGTTGATGTAAAAAATTTCATGTAACCCTAGAGTTGATCCATAAAATATATACAAAAAATATATATCTTTTTTCTTATAATAATGATTATTCATGGATTAGTGAAATAAGAAAAATGATGTAAACAATAAATTAATTTGAAATTACTAACAAAAATTTCACTACAATCCATTGTTTAACCTTGAAATAATTTATCATGTGATTCATGGAAATGTAATTTATAAGTCCAAAAAACATTACTAAATCCAAATTATCCTAAGTACTATAAAGAATAGCCCTCAAATTATACACTAGGATGGATAGAATAAAATTAGTGTCCAAAATAGATTTCAACTACAAACTATAAGTCATCCTAAATCATTATATCACTAATGAGATAGAAATAGTTATAATAACTATGGTAAAATAATGAATAGTTGAACTATAACAAGGAATAATTGAAGCATCAGAGTAAATTCATATAAGTAGTGAATCCTCAAAAAAAACCTATCATAAAAATATAAATAGGTGTACATAAATACCTTACAATCAGGATGAGAAAATATATTTTTAAATCTATAAATAGATTATATTGAATATGAAAAAACACATTAAAATTAAAATAAATTAATTTTTCTATTTACAAAATATTTTTTTAAAGAAAAATTATTTTGTTTTCTCATTAATTAATGATAAAATAGTTATTGAATCCAAAACTTTACCATATTTCCAAATTCAATCATGTAATAAATAGAATTTATTTAACTTCACATCTTACATTAGAGATTTCCAAAAGTAAAGTAGTGTAATTATCCTTAAAAATTCTTCAAAAATAATGATAAAAAATAGGAATAATATCATTCAAATTAATCATTCTTAATGAATATAATTTTATAATAATATCTATCACCCTGTAGTAATCATATTATATATGTGACAGTTCTCTCTTTACACAAGGATAAACACAATATCACTTGTAGAGGTTACACATGGTGATAATAAAATGGCACTAAGAATTAACAATATAATAGATCCATATGAATTACAGATATTTTATCTTAGATACTCATTCCCATTATAAGGTTTTGAGTATGTTGGTAGGATGGGGCACCTAGTTGGTGAGATATTTTTTATGGTATACTTTCATATATGGATATAGAATTTATTCTACCTAATGGTTGGTATTTTAATTACAGCATATGTATTGAGGGAACAATCACAGGAAGAAATAGCTCATCCAAAAATTAGAGAACAAATATATACATACACAAATAACATATATATGTTTTCATGTTATTGTTATAAAATATAGAATATATATATTTTTTATATGTGTGTGTATAAAAACAATTCCACACACACATGTATATATATATTCTAGTCATGTATAATTTTGTTACCAATGAAGTAGAAAGTGGTATATATGTGTTCTGTATATATAGATCATAAAATATTAGTGTAATAATTGGATAAATTGTCATAGATAATAAATAGAATATGTAGAGAAAGAATTTTTTGTTTCACAATTACAATATACATGATACAGGAATGCATGGAAAATATAAAAAGTGGATGAAATATCACTCGAGGTCTTGAACATGTGAGAAATACAGTTGATTGTAGTATGGTGATATCAAAGATAGCTCCTAGTATCAGTGGAAAGAATATGTGTTGACCTTGACAAAGGGAGGTAATTTCATAGAGTGTCCTAGAGGAATAATTTTAGAAAGATAATATTGATGGTGACTTTAGAAAATGGGGAAGACGATGGATTCAACTGTATCTGGAAACTTGATTAGTTGTATAGGTGATACCGGGAAATTATGAAGTAGATAGATTTTTCTACAGATGGAAAAATTCCTAGGGTTTCAATTTGAGGATTTATTTAACCCAAATAGATTAAAATAGAGATATAGAAACAAGTTTTTAGGGTTTCATGGTTAAATGATCAAAGTGGAATACCTCGATGAAAGAAAAAAAAAAGAATACATTTTGTCAATTATTGATCATACAATAATGTTCATAGGGGCTATAAGATTTGAGATGGCACTACAAATCATGATATTCTTGTGTTTTAATCATGAGTTAAGGCCCACTATAAAATATATTAATTTATCCAGTAGGGGAATATCTTTTGGTTAAGGCACATTTTGTGTTGGTAATGCATTTTACCAATAGATATGTCTGTGAATAAATTTTTATTAAAAAATCTTTCGCTAAATGTTATTATGATAGATAAAATTATTCTACGGAGATTATAATATTACAAATAGATGATATATATTGGTAAAAATGTTTAGCAACATATTAATACCAAAGTTATAACTATTTTAAATATTATTAATTTTCATATATAGTACCAACAATTAATATCTATTTGTAAATTATATTTTCAATAAAATATAATATTTTGGAATTTCAATATTTGTTGTTTAAATTTTATAATATATTTATTAATATTTTTATATTTTTATATAATTATTAAAAAATTATATTATATAAAACGCTAAAAACCATAGACTTTATTTTAAAAAACATGTTCAAATGTTATTTAAAACATGTTGATACATTGTGACAAGAAAAGATATATCGGGAAACATATTATAGACATGTTAGATATGTTCAAGGAATAAGATAATTTAAATGGAACTCAATAAAACTTCATCATTAATATATTTATCATAAACATCTGACGTCACTATCATGGAATCACCATCACATTACATGAGCTATTATCTCCTATAGTGGATCTGAACATACACAAATTCACTATCATCTATTTTATTGTAATGGAATTCTATTATATTTTTAACGCATCTCCTAACCCATCTCCCTCCACTTTAGAGATACACCATCATGAGAAGCATTATAATCACACATAAAAAACAATTACAAATTAGTTTTAATTTAAACAAATGATATAAAAATAAGAATATGTGATATAAAATTATTATCTAGTTCCCTCAATAAGAGGATTATCTAACCAATGTAAATAGAAACCAAAAGATAATATTACTAAACACCATAAAAACAAAAAAATAATCCATTTATTGACTAATACAAGAATACATTACTAATTTTCATAATAACTTCCATAATATATGACATAAAAGTAATCAGCAAACACAAGAACATAAAAATGATTAGAAAAAAAAATGACTACAAAACAAATTGAGTTACCACATTAACAATATATAACCAATGAAAAAAAATAAAAATAAAAACACATGATATATAAATAACAATAATATTATCTAACCTATAAGCAAAAACAATTGGTAATGAAACAAATTTCAATTAAGAGTGACACATAACTAAAAATCATATCATCTCGTAACATTGAATTAACTTTTATAATATTTAAATATACTTTGAATTTTTAATTAAACTAATCTTAAATTCCTAATGACACCTAATTCAATATCTAGAAATCCATTTAGTGAAATGAAAAACCTTTGTCATTAAAAATAGATTTACAAAGATATCCTTGAAGGGAATTTTAAAATTTTTTGGACATAACAGGTAAATTACTGATGATTTTTTGTTTTTATTTTCATCACTTTCCTTATTTATTCTTAATAAGGGGGTGGAGTTCACTTACACCGATTAAAAAACTCTTCGATAAAGTGATAACTGGGTCTAATTAACTGAATATGAAAATAATAGGAATATTTATTAGCGGAAAATATAGTTGGATTATAGATCATGTTCATATAAGCCACGATGATTGAAAAAACACCACAATTTAGTGATTCATTATTTATATTAATCACAATTATATTTTTATTGACTTATGGTTATTGATAGTTTTTTTATTTTATTGACAATTTACTGGAGTTGGTAATATTTATAGGGTATTAAATAGTTTCCATTGGATCATATGGATATTGGTTGTTTAATTACAAATAACATGGAATGGGATATTAGAAACACATGACATGTGTGTTTTCAATCTAGTTAATATTTAAAAGTTTGAATGAAATTTCACAGGGGTTTATATCCTTGATTCTAATTTGGTGTTGAATACCCTATCTATCCTAGTTATTAATGAGAAGAGAGCCATTATATAGATAATATAATATAGATTAATCCATCCACTTATCATATGATATTATAATAATAAATTAAATCATAGAGTTTCCTTTAGGTATGCATTATTATACCCCAAATCTTTGGATTTTAAATAACTTTTCATTTATTTACATTCTATTTTTTTGCAGTTGGTTATAAAGGAGAACAAATAATATCCTTGGATCTTTAAAACTACTTTAAAATGAAGTTGGGATAACCACTAATATTTTGAATAATTAATAGGATATGATGAATACCACTCATTATGATGATATTGTTTTTGATAAGGGAGGGGTAGTTGTTCCTCATAATATTACTATTAAAGATAAAGATGCTCTTACAATCCTCAATGTTGGTGATAATTAGTCAATGGAACTATAATATAATAAGATATAGGTTTCCTAAGATCTAACTATACAAAAAGATATATTTATTTATGAATCAAGGGTTGGTAATGAATTTTTTACTAAAATAGATTTATATAGTCATGAACATGATAGTAAAACTTGTTTAAACACCAAATTTGCAATATTTTTTAGGAGGTAAAATATGTTCACCATTCTAATTTTAATGTTAATGGAATCAATACGGGATATGCATTCAATTTTAGAGATTAGATAAGGGAATCCCACAAATCATCCAACTGGAATATGTTACTAGGTGAGGAGGGGTACCAGGTTTCAAGCGACATTTATATAGTGCATGACCATTATTTCATAAATCATCTATTCAAAAAAATCACAATGTGAGTATGGTATTTATATGGATTATGTATATATTATTTCATATAGTATGTTTTAATACTTATATTATTTATATAAGAAACAAAATTTTTAGATGCCCTAAAAAGGTTGCCTGACACTTAATGTATACCAACAACATCAAAGTTATCAAGGATCAATTTCTTAGCCTGATTTAATGAGTTGTAAAATGGATATATACATAAAATACTAGATATCATTGAATCTCATTATCCACTTTAGTTCACTTTACGCCATTGAATCATGCCAAATTCATGTTTAAACCAAAAAATAGATGATTTGATGATAAAAATTTTGGGTGGAAGGTGAAGGGATCTGAAATAAGTATTGAGTAGCAGAACATGACTCTTAAGCCACTTTGGATTGTATAATAAATCAACCAAACCCATTATTTTAAGCCCCGCCTCTTGTGACTCTCTGTTAAAACACTTTATTTCCCTTATAAAATCACTTAAAAGTATACATAATCATTTTTTCCATAAAAAACTATAAAAATATGAAAAAATGCATTTAATAATCAATAAGTAATATATTAAATTACATCTTATTTTCTGACCACTTTCTATCATTAATAGAGTTCAATCTATTTTTTATGATCTATTTTTTATTCTAACTTCAATGTACCCATAAATTAATTATATACCTTCAATACAATGATCAATTTTTTGGAGGAATCACTTAAAAGAACCATCATTCACTATAAATCTTTTCATTTCATGCATGATAAATAAATAAAAATAAAAGGAAAACAGAAATAGAAATCATATATAGTTTGAACTATAGAAATTATGAAAATAAATACACAGTATAACATCTCGAAACATTAAAATTATATGCATTTAATTACAAAAAATATCAATGGAAGAGAATAATAAAAATTAGTTATAAGAACCATATATTCTTTAAAATGTGGAAAATAGCAACCATCATAGAAGTTATTTAGTTATTATTATTTCACATATTACAAACTACGATTAAAGAAGGCCACTCCATCAAAATAAATGTATCTCTATATATGATATATCATAAAATAAGAAAAATGAAATATCCATCCTACCACCCCAACTTTTACATCATAAAGTAATGAAAATAAACCAAACATCTATCCTAATACTCTACACATGTAAATAATAAAGGAATAAATTAAATAATGTTTCATAAAATAAATTCAAAGAAAACATTTTTTGATAAGAAATAAAGACCTCAAATTTTTCCAAATAAAAATAATAAATTTTATATAAAAAAAATAAATATATACTTCATTATCATTTTATTCATGAAAACAATTAAAGTTGCAACTTCAAAATAATTTTACTCATCATCAAGTAATATTCGATCAGCATACACCCCTTGAAAAAAATATTAAAAATACATTCAATATACAATGATGTGATAACCAATAGCTTGTTTAAGGATGGGTTAAACCCACTTGACTAGAAACAAATGTTAAAAAATATTTTTCAAGAAAAAATAATCACACAAACATGAATACCTATTTCATTATAATAACTTCTAATAAATTTGAAAATTTTTATATTTAGCAAATAACTTCATCAAGTTGTCTATCAATTTTATAAAATTTTTCCCCAATATAAATCCTTATAGTTCAATCTTCTTCTAGTGTATATCTCTTTACAGTAGCATGTGGATACTTAATACCCAAACCAATTGTTTTTAAATAGCCATTTTTATCCGCTCATATAATTTTTTTTTAAATCTCATTTTTTAAAAATTAAAGGACTTTTCTAGAAGTGAAGATAATGCATTATAAATTTATTATTGTAAAAGACATTAATTTTTTGTCAAAAAAATACAATATTAAATATACATGATATTATATAATGTTACAACACAATATAATAATTATATTAACTAATATAGAAGAACAATCAGGTATTAAACCTTTTTTAGGTTCATGAGTTTTGAGCCATATGTGAAGATTATCTTCCACTTTTCCTTCTTTTTCTTAAACACAAAATAAGTGATAAAATAAAATACAAAAATATAATAAAATACAAAAATATAAAAGAGTAGAGAAAAAAATTATTTTAATTTTAGTATGTATATGAAAAAAACTATTTTTCCTTATATAATGTGACATTTTCAATTATGAATTATTTAATATAAACCAATTAGTTATTTCCTACAAAATAATAAATAATATTGGGATGAAACATATTTTTTAATCTTATTTAATGACTATTTAAGACATAAAATATATAATAGTAATTTAACATTATTTAAATACATAAATTAAGGAGAAAAATATTACTTCTTTAGATAAATATTCCAAAAAATCCACCAAATTATTCTATGGGTATTCATGAATTCATTTTGGCCTTTTTCCCATATCCTCATTGTGTGTTCAATTTGAAAAATTAACAAAAATTGCATTTTATTTTTATTTTCTCTATGAAGCACCCATTGTATCCATTCACCAATGATATTGTTCATTCCCTTCAAAGAAGTAATATGATAAATAAAACATAAAAAATCACATAATATATATATATTATATTATTAAAATAAACAAATAACAATAAATCAATTATTTCACATTGGTAAAAAATAAGAGATAAATTAATACCAATAAATTATGAATATACCATTAAATATTAAATTTTTGAGTTGTTATATATACTTTAAATTAAAAATCATGTAATTTTTAATTGATTGAATTAAATTAATAGATATAAAAAAGAATAATTTAAAATCAATAGAGAACATCGTATTTAGTTGAACAATGTGTGGTTTAGTAGTTGAGTTTTAAGAAATTGATATGGTATATAAACATTTTAGTTAATAAATGATGTAATTTAATAATGAATGAAACATATTTTTGGTATTATAATAGAAATTGTCTTAACAAACCTATTTGAGTATCATGTTTCTTTTTTCCTCTAGAATACGTTTATTTGTAATCTAGATTACTTGTATGTGTGTAGGTAGTTTAAATCCAAGTGTGAAGTATATGAAATAATTTTATTATATGTGTTTATTAAAATGGAATCCAAGGCCATCCATAAAGAATACCCCACCCCCATTCATTATTTCTTCTACTAAGAAACAAGTAAACCTTTCAAATCATCTTTTAACCCTATAATGATAACATCCACCAAGAGTTCTAGGGCTTGTAGATATGAGAACTTCTTTATCTCAGATAATAAAATCTTATTATATTCATCTTTCAATTTGGGGATAAAGTAAAAAATGTTGGTTCATAGTTAATGTAATAGATTAAATCCAGCTTTAATATTCCTCTTTGATGACTCTAAACTTTCTAAAATCATTAAAAACAATGAACTATCCAACACCCCTTGTCCACATAATCCTCTCCCTTTTGGCACACCCCTTCATTTAATTCCAACCACACAATTCATCATAATGAGATCATATCTATCCCCCACCTCATCCAAGTGTATTATTCTTGAACCTATACAGTTTCCATAAAAAATACCACTTTTCTTGATTACCAAAATTCAGCATATAAGGAAATATAATTTATAACCACACATACTAATTAGAAGTGAATAATTTTTAATGTTCCTTTTGAATGTGGTCTATAATGTAACTATAAAACTCTCTATTATTTAATTCTATGATTTTATCTAGATCCATTTCAATATCTAATTGATCATGTATCTCTCTATCAACGGGAAATACATTATTCATATATCTGAAATTACTAAGATTCCCAAATAATTATGGTTCTAGAATAGTATCATAATTTCTTATATCCTTACCCATAAATGGCATCGAATACCTTCTATAACACTCATCCAAACAACCTTGACACTTTCAAAAAGAGAAAAAATAAATCCAATATTCAAAAAAAATAATTTATTTTCATTGATAGTCACATGTTATTTCCTCGAAAAAAACTTATGAGGTGGATAAGAAATTTTAATTTTAACAAAAATTCTAGATATATTTGGACACCTTGAGTAGGAGTATGATGATCAGCATAAAAAATTTACCAAATCAAATTCTCTAGGAGTTGTATCCTCACTAGGTTTTGAAATGAAAGAGAGAGACCAAGAAACCACACCAAAACTATTTTAGTAATGGTGTTTTTCTTCACGATAAAGGTAAAACAATATTAATAAATACATAGAAATAGAAATATTGAAGAGAATTTGAATAATGAGACGGTATCCTCTTTTATTAAAAAATGAATGATAAAACACTGAGAGTTATGTAGGCCCACCACTATGTGATGTTTCTGACCAGAAAAATAATTGACATACTTATTGAAGACTTCCATTATAGTGTGACAGTGCTCAAAAAACATGATTAATAAATAATAAATAATATAATATTCTTTATAAAATTATACATATGGTAGAACCATCGGTTTATTTCCATCAAATTCCCTAATAACCTTCTGCTAATGATCGATTTCAGGAAGATATGCTGAGAGAGGAGATGAATCGAGCTTTTCCAATACATTTGGCACTTTCCCAGGAGATGAAGGAGGGTTTGGGGTCACAAAAATTATTGATCTAGGTATTCAATGATTCAATATAGAAAATCCTCAGTATTAAATTTAATAATTAATGTATTAATTTTTTATTATTATATTTAATTATATTTCTTAAATTTAAATATATAAAAATTATCATGTATAGAGAGAGTACATGAAAATGTATGAAAATATATCAAATATCATAATTATTAAGATATTTTATTATAAAAAAATTAAATATAAATTAAATAAAAAACATTAAAAAATATATAACTCTGATATTTAGAGAAAATTGGAAATTAAAATCAATTAATGGAATATTTTTAATAAATTATATGGTTCATTGAAATCAGGGGGAAATCAAAGGTAACTATAGGTCGACATGTGTATCAAAGAGTTTACCTCTTAGTATTAAATATTAATTTTTATTTTTCTTATTTTTTAAATTTATATTATTAATTTAGTGAATTTATGTTTATTAGTTTATTATTTTTAATAAATTTAAAAGTAAAAAAATAAATTACTATATATAGTAGGATATTTTAAGAACACATCAAAAATGATAAATTAAAAATTAATATTAGAATTAAAAATGATTAGAAAAAATAGTTCTCTAAATCGTATAATGGTAAAATATTTTTTTATTCAATATATTATTGCAACATATATTTTTTAATTTAAAAGATGTGTTTGTAATATTTCTTATTTATAATTGATTCGTGTGCTGGTAAAAGAATATTTGTACTTATATAATTAAGTAATAAATTTAACTATTATTATATTAATTTGTGGTATTGAATAATTTTTATTAACAAATATATATATTTATATATATATATATCATGTTAAAAACTTTTTTTGGAACATAAAATTAATGTTTATAAAACGTAATATCTGTTTGGTTGGCACATTTTTACCAATAGATGTATTATCTTTCAATGATTTTATATTCGTATAGGTTATATTTTTTGTAGTGTTGGTTCGGGTGGTGATTCTTGGTGATTAATCTTCGTCACACTTGAGTTTTGTATTCCTTAACATACTACGACATTTTTTATGGAATTTGTTTCCATGATTTACATGTGTATATGTGTCTGAATCTGTGATACCTCTACTTCTGGTGAGTTGGTGAGGTATGTATTTGTGTGTACTACATAAAACTTATTTTCACTAACAAAAATATGTTGGATGATAGTATATATATTGGTAAAAGTGAGAAATTCCAATAGATATTATATTTTATTGGTATTAATTTTAAGTAATAACACTTTTTTACAAATATTTATATCAGTTAATATTGATCATTCAATACCAAAAAATATTTAACCAAAAATCAAATATTTTTCTTTTTCATATTAATACCAACATGTTTTACTAACACAAGAATCTGTAATTAATAATTACTATTCCCAAAAATACTTTTTCATTAATAAAAAATATTATAGAAAAAAATTTAATGACAACAAATATTTTATCAATAACCAATTTGAAAAAAACTATGTTTTCAATACAAGTTATTATTTTTTAAAACCAAAGACAATATCAATTTCTTGGGGTTTTATTAAAAATATCAAATTAATTGATCCTAATTTATATTTTTTATTGAATACAAATAGTGTTAATATTTTTCAATGTTATACATTTAATAAATATTTAAACACTTTTTTGAAAAAAAAAAATTAAATTTTCACAGTATTTGATATATTTACGTATATGTTTAGAATTATCAATATACATGATAATTCAAATTTTATATATAACTTTAATAAAAATAATTAAATATAATCACAATAAATTTAAAAATATGAATTATTTAAATTTAATAAATAATAATGTAACAATCAATTATGTAATATAATATTATTAACAATTGATTTTTTATTGAAATTATATTTTATATCATAAATAATTATTTAGTTTTTAAACTTTTATACATATTACAAATTTAATTTAAAATATTCAATGATATTTTATATTTTATATTTTTTTGATTTTTGGAGGATGGAAACATTTTTGGCTTCATAGGAGAAAATATAAAATGTTGATCGAGGATGAACCAATCAATGTAATGTGGCTTCTATGGTTAGGAATAATATTTGATGTATTGTGGGTTAAAATTATGGCTTCTCTCCAAATCTATTTCCACATAAGGGTTCCCTAGAAATAACCATTTAAAGTAAAGATTCTAGTGCTCTAGAATTGGATTTCTAGTTTTCACTAACAAGAATGTTTTCTTATCATTAAACTTCACTTAAATTCTATAGGAAATCACTAGAATCTAATATTTTCAATTGATTAGATGGTATGTCAGATCCCTTTGTGTCTTAATTTGATTTGATTTGGTGGATGGTTTTTATAAATGTTGGTCCAGAAGGGCTTCAAATTCATCTCTTCATGTTTTCTTCCTTATTCTCTATCGATCCAATAATGGGTCAACCTATTAAAATTGATTCATCAACATTGAAATTATTAAAGCCCTCGGTATCAAGGATATAATTTGAGGTTGGAATAAACAAGGAATTTCCTTCTACCACATTGATTCCAAATAGTGTTTTTTGGTTTCTGGTAAATAATTTCATATGAATATATTTTATATTATTGTTCATGTTAAATTATATTTGGTCACAGTGATAAATCATGTTGCTCTAAGAAAGTGATGATGTCTCCTAAGAACCCTACGACTAAAAGGAAATCCACATGGATTGATAAAGGTAAGAAGAACATTGATGATCATGTAGGACACTCTAAAACTAAGGAATACCATGATATGAAGGAATATCAAGTTCTAGTTGAGAAAGTTAGTGGAATTGAGGAGTATGTTTATGATAATATTAGTGATAAGAGGGATTAAAATATGCATGAAAAATAAGAACATTAACTTATCTCATGTCCAAGAAAAGGTAAAAAATTTATTACTTATCCTAATGGATTCGAAAAGGTTCTTCCAGGACCAACTGGGAATGACTATTCGTCTATCAAAAAGAATATGATCACTCAAAGAATGGAATTATAAGGGATATTTATTGTTGAAGGGAGGTACTTTTAAAAGGAAAAGGATAAGAAAATTCCTTCAAAGATGGTGGTGGAATATGGATAATATCTATAGTAAATGAAAATTTAAGAGAATTAGGATAATTCTAAGCTTAATAAAGGCAAGTACTCACTAGAGTGATCTTTTTGTGGATTGATGATGAAGATGATATTTATTTTATGAAATATTGTAAAAAATATATTCATGTGTTTTATTAAAATATAACCAAGTAATAGATGATGTGTAATATTAAAATGAAGTATGATTATGATCCCAATATTAACATTTCCAATATTCCCTTATAATGATTATATTCTAGATGCTTCTTTGGTCCTTTTATTTTTAGGGGTTGAAGTCGTTCTCTGATCTATTTTCTCATCACATATTGATATCAAATTATTATCTTCTGTCTATTTTTTTTATCTTTAGTCAACTATATATTCAACTTTTCTGGTTTTCCCCCTTGTTATATGTTCAAGGATATTTAATGGTGATCATTTTTTGTAGGAGTTTCTTTGGACTTGTTATTATAAGGGGAAGAAAATGATTACTGATAACATAATATAGACACCAGATAACACTTGGATGTGAAGCATTCTGTGGTTATTAGTGTATTTAATCTTTATACTTCATATTAAATCCTTGGTATAATGTATTTAATTTATCATTATTGTTTATTAGTTCCATCTACATGAATAAATAAATTTGAATTCTTTTGTTTTAATTAAAATATATAACATTGCATGCAATTCGAATATTAAAATTTGACATATATTTTTGATTTTATTTATATAAGTTCATATTTTTATATTATATTTTAAAAAATAATAGTTACACTTCAAGTTAAATTGTGTATAATTGTATATATTTCTCAAAAAAATATGATTTTATGATAAAAATGTAGAATACTGTTTTCCCAAAACAACCATGTGTTTTTATATATTTCTATCTTAATTGCCTATATTTCTGTTAATGTAACATTTCACTATGTTGAGGGAACATGGGTATTAATATTATAATAGATTAATATTTATTTAAATATATTATCAATACTTATCATGATTAGTTAAACAAATGACCCAAATACTTTTATTCAATGATATACTTTATAATAAATAACATCTATCCATAGTTCTTTATTTCACCATTTTTTATGTTAATTACTTTCTACATCTTGTCATGTCAAATTATCTTCATTTTTTATTAGTTTAATTGCATTGATTCTAATTACCGAATCATTCATATCATAATTATTAAATTACTTCTTGTTTAATTTTCTTTATATAATAGTTTCAATCCAATTGATTAAATATATAATTTCATGTGGATTTAAATATAATATTTTTTTTATTTAATATTAAAAAATTGTATTCTTGAAGATATTAAAAATTTCCATCAAAAAATATAAAATTTATGTTTTGACTGAATTAATATATTATTTATTCAAATAATTTATAATTTAATGTTCAATATGGTCAATTAATAATTCATGAATTATTATGAATTAAGGTAACTGATTTGAATTTAACATTTTTAATTAGGATTTGGTATCTTATGTTCTATCTTAAGTGATTTGATGGAAAAATTGAAACACAAAAATTACCATTGGATAATGGAATAAACTCAAGATTAATTAGAGACCTCATAACCATATGATCGATGTACTCCCTCAGTACTTGGTCAATGTTGGAAGGAAAGTTTTTCATTAGAGATATTTATACAAGGGTATTAGAGAGTAATAACAGAAATATTCTCTTTGGGATATTTGTATCAGCTCTGCTATAGGGAATCTTACCTTTATATTCAGTTTTTTGATCTATTTGTAATCATGTAATTTTTTTATGATCCTTTGGATGTTTATTGTGAAAATATTTTTTATTTTATTAACTGAAAAAAATAATGAACCTGGATATTCTTATAATACTATTATTTTTTAAATCATTGGAAGTCTAAATTTAGGAGTATTTTGTTATGTGATATGTTATAGTGTATTTAATGAGGTTGGGATATTATTTAAGGGATTATAGATGGTATTAATTTATAGAGAGTTGAATAATACATTAATAGATATAATATAGTAAAGAGACACACATTAGGTGGCTAGGCATTTGAAATGAGGGAGATTATTGTAGTCATGTATGTGTATATCCCGAAATCTAGGGTTCTTATGTTTGGGGTTGGGGGATTCTCTCAAATATTTTATCTCTGAAGGTTTAGGGTCTCAAATATTTATGAATTTTCAAGGAAATATGGAATCTTTTGAATGGCTCACATATAGACTGCAATTGGTTTCTAGGTGATGACATGAGCTTTGACACTTGAAGGATAAGGGTATAGGTTTTCAAGTTTCTTTGGAAGAGATTCATGTTATAGCACATGAGCCTCATCCCAGTTGGTGGGGACTCGCTAGGGGCATCCAAGAGACTCGAGATCAAATCCGGGGGGAGGCATATTTCCAGAGGCACTATAGATGTACTGTAGCAGGCACTGTAGCAGTACTGTAGAAGCCATTGTTCGGTACTATAGAAGCCAGAACTATTCATCCATCTGGGCCTTCGGGCCACCGGTTTGATCCTTAGGGCCTTCAAGGCTTTCGGGCCACCCAAGGCCTTCAGGCCAGTTGATCCTCAAGGCCTTCGGGCCACCTTAGGGCCTTAGGGCCACCCCAAGGCCTTCAGGCCACATGAATGCAGGCCCCATACACACTAAAAAAAGGAGCAGCCACAAAAGATGATTTAGAGTCGGTGCACTCACCAGAGCAGAGCCAAATGGATTGTCAGAATGAGAGGGTATGGCTATGCCATCGGTACCAGCATGTGATTGCACGGGAAGTATAGCCACAAGGTCATGCAAAGGTGGAGAGCTATTATCAAGATGCTGATGCTGGGGAGGGGCAGTTCCTTGTAGATAGTCTGGTTTAATTCTCTAAGACCTTCGGGTCATGTAATCTCATAAGCCTATATGCCATTTAATCTCTGAGCCTATGGGCCTTGTAAGGGTTCCCCCTCATCCCTTGAATGGGGGGTTATCAAAAATAAATAAAAATTAATGAAGGGAGTCATGTTATATGTAATAGAATACATAAATTTTTCACTCAGTGGGGTATTTATCATTTCATCTAATTTTTATCATCTTATTATATTCTAATCATTTCTCATGTCCTTCATATTGTCTCTTATAATTAATTATTTTATCTAGATGAATCATTAATGGGAAATGATTTAATTTATTTTAATTAATATATTGGTGATTTTATAATAAATGATGATCCATGTACTAGATATATGTTCATGTAACTATACCTGCATTTTTTGGAAACATGTTGTTGGGTCATCCTATTAAGAAACCTATTGTTGGGTCAAAATGGAATAGATTTTTCTAAATTTCATTTTACCCACTATTCGTCTTCAATAACTTTCATCCTTTGATTAGAAGATAAAGGGTGACACTATAGGAGGATTCATATTTTATATATGGTTCTATGGACCATAAGTTTCTCTAAGGGAGATAGAGTTCTAGGATAAATGGGGGTCTAGCTATTATAAATCCACTTTACAAAGGAAAAAGCTCCATGCATGTTTAGTTGAATCTGTAGCAACTCTATATAATGTGTATATTTATACAAGTTCATCTTGTTTGTTTTTATAGGTATTTTTTATATTTTCTAGGCTAACATGATCAAGATATAGTATTATATACTAACAAATATAGAGCTGGTTTGGGTGCACATCACACTACTCAGAATGGTGGCTATAAAAATTTCAGGGAGCTCATGTCATGTGTTGAATCAGACATTGAAGGGAGGACACCAATAATCAATGGAGAAGTTGTGATTTTTTCTTATTAAAATTCACTACAATAGATGATAGAACATGTGATGTTCTCCAGATTCTATATATGGTGGATTATAAAGTAGAGCATATATTTCGAAGTCAGTTCCATTAAATGTGGTTTCATTACAACTACTACTCAGTGATAATTTCATGTTCTTTTTTAGTGTCTTTTTTTTAAAAATACTGTATATGAGGGTTAATTTTGTATAATACAACAATTTTTTGTGAAATGACTGGTTTTTTATGCTATATTCCTATGTTTTTTTCTTTTTTATTTCTAGGATCATGTTTACTACCATTTATGATATATTTTCATGATGCTATTGTTCAATATATGTGATTGAAATATCAAACAAGGTCTATCTCTTTGATTTTGGTCAATTTCGTCAATAGATATTAGGATATATTCTAAAAAATCACTTTCCTTAAGTGATTTTACATTATTTTATATTTTTATTATGATTCATTTATTAAAAATTCTCTGTATGTTTCTATTAGGAATCTTGAAAATAATGAATTATGAGGAAATATGGACTTCCATGATGAGGGGGTTATACTAATAATTTTTCACCATCCAAGCCTTATGAATTTGTTAGGTTATTGCACTGATAGGTTATTGTCCCTTATTTTTCCATTTCCAATTCATTTTTTGAATAAGATGTCTAGAATACATAAATGATTCTTCCTTTCTTGTTTAATATATGATTCCCATTCCATGTGATGTGTAAATGAATCATATTAATTTTATGACATTAATCATTTTGTGTATTTTTGAATTTGATATTTTAAGTTTGTACTTCTAAATTATTTTACAATGCCTGACTCATTTTCATAGATTTGATTAGTTAAAATACATATAACAATTTATTTTTACATTAGATTTCACTTAAATATTGAGAATAAAAATAATATGTTTATATGATTATAAAATAGTAGTGTTTCATATTATTGAATAATAGTTTATTTCAATATTTAAAATTAATTATCATATGTGTTATTTGAAAGATGGTTTTTTAATATTCAATTTAGTTTATTTCTGAAATTCCCATGAATTTTAACTCATATCTCATCCTAATGACATATCAAAGTTTTAATCTCTTTTCAATAATGACATGTATCTAGAGATAGGTTAATGTTTTGATGTTGTATTAGAAAATGGTTCGAATGTCAGAGTAAATTCTACTATTGGGATTGTTGTTGGTCCAGATTTGTAGATTCCAAATAATGTTTTTCATATCAAGTCTCTATAAAAACAGGTTCCCTATATATCATGAATCATACTATGTATATTACAAGATACAATTTCTCATGGATCTGGTTAATGTCCTCATTACTCCAATTATAAATCCAATATTTCTATATTTTATTCTAGTTTATGGATGAATGGGATGTTGGAAACATATATTTATTCAAAATATTATTGTGAAATACAATTATAGAAACAAAGTTAAATACCACCCCCATAATTCATCTTTAAATGTCACCAACATATTTATAGCATTAATGAAGTGGATGGGCATGTGTCGAAACGTTTTTAAAGGGATTGATTCTCTAAAAAATGTTAAGCAATGTTATGTTACATTTCATTCCCATGTTAATCATGTACTTTTTGGAAGTTTTGTATTAAAGTTTTAATAAATTTATAAATTCTTTCTATGGTGTTCATAAACTTTGTATATGTGATTAAATCATTTTTATGATTTCTTCAGTTAAAATGGGTTAATGATCTTATTATGAATTGAATTTGAAATAAATTTCAAACTTATCATTGGGGTGTTCATAGACCATGTACATTTGATTAACTCATCTATCTAATTTCATATGTTCAAAGGGGTTAAGGACAATGCACATGCGACTAACTCATCGGTATGATTTATTTTATTTAAAGGGGTAATGTTTTTGAATCAAAATACTTAATTAAATTTGTACGTTTTATTTTTCAAATAAAAAAACAATTCTTTACATAATATTTATAAAATAAATCCTAATAATGATGATCATCTCATGGTAGTGGCCTTATATTTTTCCATCAACAGTAAGGTTTTATTATTCCTTTTCTAAGGTGTTTATTTAAAATGATGTAGATAGATATTCACCCTTTTTTCAATTTCTGATTTAAAATGATCAAGCCTATAGATACATGGGAAAATAAAAAAATTCACTTATTAGATTATTTGTAACAATGTAATATATTGATATGTGTATTGTATGTGTGTAATCGATATTTTTATGTGAGTAATCTTTAATCTATATCAATATAATTTGTATGTGTAATATGGGTGTGTGTGTGTGTGTGTGTAATTTGTATGTGTGCAATCTATGAAATATGTATCTGTGTAATATGTATCAGAGTTATCTTTTGGTCTATGATAGATTATATATGTATGTGTAACAAATTTTTAAGTGATTCATGTTAATTAGGGTGCTTATATGATGTTCATGAACATTTAATTTGTCTAAAGTTATCTGAGTGGGTGAATAGTTCCATACTTCTATATTTTTTACCTTCATCAGTAATGTTTTATTCTTCCTTTTGTAAGACATATATTTGAAATGATTTATTCATTTATTACTCATTTTTTAAATTGATATTGTCAGTTGGATTAAGTGGGAAATGGAAAAACACTCACTTAAATGATTATCTATATATGTGTAATATATCAATATATGAAACATATATATGTAATGACCAAATCAGTGGATACTAGTGGGAAATGAAAAAACACCAACTTAACAGAGTATATATGTATGTGTAATATATCAATATGTGTAATATGTACATGTGTACTATATATTTTTATGTGTGTAATCTACAATATGTATCGATGTAATCTATATGTGTGATCTCTTTGTGTATAAATTTTTAATCTATATATGTGGTGTCTATGTAATCAGTATATGTGTAATCTATGTAATCTATATCAGTGTAATCATTATGTGTGTAATATATTACATGCCTATGTGATATTTTATTTTATAAGAATCTATTATAATAATATTTTATTTATATGAATCTTATCTTTGGTGTCATTGTAAGATTATGGAGATCTATTTCAAACAACAATTGAAAAAGATTATATTTTAATTACCTGAGTGGGAATTATTTGAAACATCTAGCCACTCATGCTTGAAATTTGGGGTGTTTGGATTTATGTTACAAATTTGATCCTACTGTGGGTAATAACTGACATTATGCCCAATCCATGACTGATTGGATGAAATTAACGCATGGACCCCACTACGTGTGAACCACAACAGTGATACCTAGTGTGTTAGAGAAATAGATTACATATAAATATTAGTGGTGTTTCTTGTAAAGTATCTTAAAGTTTTTACATTTAACCAAGTTTATAACATTTTTTATGGTGATTTATTTGTATTCTAGGAGTCTCAATGTTTTTAAATTATTATTGGATACGTTTTTTTAAATAAAGCCACCTTTTTTTAGAGTTGGTTATATGATGATTTTATAATTATTATATTTCATTTGTATATTATATATAATGACATTAATAAATATAATTTAAAAATTAAGAAATATGTATTGGAATACCCATAAAAACTTTTATTCTAAATTTAATTTACAAGTATAGGTTATTTATTGGTATTTCATATAATAATAGATAAATTAATATTATTTTCGTGCTTGGGTATTTTGACCAAGGAATCATCATTTAAAAAAATAAAAAATATATATATATAAATTAATATTGTTAAAAATGTTATAGATGAAAAGGTAAATGTTGACAATAATATAATCAAGAAATAAATCCATTGTATTAATCCGTTTTTAAACATTTTGACGAACATATATATTATCTTTTGGTACTATTATAATTGCAATAGAGGTATTTTATCCATCATAATAACATTTAGTGAAACTATTTTTATAAAAAAATTAGTCATAGGGACATATTTATTGGTAAAAAAAATTACCGATTAGAAAATGTACCTTTAAAATAGATATAACCCTATTAGAAAAAATTAAATATTTTTAATTTGTCCCTTGGAGGGGTAGTATAAGTTGTGTTCTTAGAAATTGATGAATGTGATCCTTGTAAAGAGTTGTGGTAAGGGTTGTAAACCTATGAAAATGGTCTTAGAATTATCTTTTTGAGCTCGATTGAGTCTTTTATGGTTGGGATAAATGATTTTGGGGTTCAATTAGTGAATTCCATTTCTCAGGTTTCATAAAACTAGTGAATTAGATCCATGTATTGGGGAATAAGGGTAGGGTTTTGTTTATAGTTTTTAGGCCTGAAAAGTTATTTTGGGTTTAGAAAGGTTTAGAATGACTTCGGTTTAATATAGAGAGGCTTGAGTGGTATTTTACCTTTATTACATTGAGTTTTTATGAAAGATGATTTACAAGATAAAATAATGATATGGGCCAATCAGGGGTGATATGGTTGGTCTTGGCATGTCGGAATGGGAATGTCATTACTTAGATAACTATGTATGGGATAATGATGTGGGATAACCATTAGTGATATGGTTGATATTGGCATGGTATTTAGGGCTCTCTATGAGTGATATGGGAAATTCTTGGATAATTTTGGACTATTCATGAGTGAAATGAATTGGTATGATTTGTGATATGTGGATGATAATTAGTAAGATGGTTGGGTGCATTTGTTATGAAGATAGCCACCAAGAGTGAGATGGTCGGGCCGATATTCGGCTGGGTGATATGGTGACCCATAATTTTCATATGTCTATATTACATATTTTTAGATGAAAATTCCTTACATATCATAATTATCCATCCCAAAATATTATATTTCTATTCCCTTTCAAAACATGGATACATAAATAGTCGGTTCATAAGTGTAGTACATCATCTCCCACTATGAAAATTATAACTATAACCCTTCTTGGACATAACATTTTTATTATGTTTTTTAATAACATGGGGAAAGAAAACATAAGGAAATGGTGATCTTAGATGCTCATTAAGGGTAATCAAGGGAGATATAAATGATCAATTGAGAACAACATGAGAATAAGGGTATGAGAACATGATTATAACATTTTAATTTCACAACCTTCATATCATAGATTATAATATTGAGTCATGTAATTATTCTTGGAAGTTCATAAGAGATGAATCATGTCGAAATAAAATAACAGGAGTCATGGGATCATAACATCTTCACAAGACATGAGATTTTTTCCATGCACATAAGTAAAGAAAATCTTTTCCATAATAGTCAAGGATCATATCCAAGACTATCATAGTGGATTAGGTTCACTCCCCAAACCATTATAGTAGTCTTGGTTCATTCCCAAGACTATAATAGTAGATAAATTCCCTTATTAAATTGGGTTTACTCCCCATTCCAAACTTATTTATCTCATGAGATATCTATCTCTACCCAATTCATTGGATGGCTATGTAATTCTAGGCCCACACATCACATAGTGAAAATCATACAGCTGTGTACTGTAATATCAAAAACCATTCATTATATCATAACCCATGGAAAAGAAATGGATTTTATAAATATTTCATCATTGAATAACACATGTAAAATAAATGGTTTTCATAAACATTTCATCAATTCATCATATCATAACCTTTATAAAAAGGAACAAGTTTCATAAACATATTTTAATCATAATCATAAACCATCTAGAGAAATAATATGGAACATATAATTGGATCATATCCCTAGTGCAGGTTAGCAAATATCGAATGAAGAAATTTTAGATGGAAAATGATTTTAAATATCAGCTGGAACATTTCTTCAGGAAAATATCCTTTTTATAATGAAATTGTGTATTTAAAATATAAAAAATTCATAAATATTATAGAAAAAATTTACATTTAATATAACCTTGAAACCATAAAAAGGAAGCACCAAAGAATTATGTTTTCATAATGGTGGTAGATTTCGTTCATGTCATATAATTTAAATGACAACATTAATTTCAAATTGGTAAAAACCCAAAAAGTACCTCATTAAGAATATTCCTTATAATTATTTTTAAAAATATGATAATGGGTACAAATGAATTTAAATAATCATCATAAAATATTATAAATATTCTTGAAACAATTTTAGAAAACTATATGTTAGAAGAAGGATATTCAAGTGAGGATAGAAATAAAGTCAGTTTTTCATTCAAAACATTCTTTCAGCCTCTTGAGTGAATATATAGAGAAAAATAAAAGTAAAAATGTATTATTAAAAATAAAAAATTAGAAAAAAAATTCATGATTTGCATGATAGTTATATCATAATATTTCATCTTCATAAACTTAATCATAAATAATCCAATAACCATTGAGATTAATCATAAAAAAACTTACCATTTTGGTGTCCTTTTAATCTTAAACCCCATGAAAAAATAACATCAAATGAAAAATTAAATATAATTAAAAAAAATTATAATCATGATATAACATGTAAAAGGTTATTATATACACCTCAAAAAGGATGATAGGTGTATGACATAGTATATGTCCCAAAGAATATAATTTGAGATGATAAACTCATACCTCAAGTTCCGGTTACATAAAAAGAACACTAACCTCATTTATAAAAAAATAAAATTTACTATAATTCTATACCATAATAATTTAAATAATTATATTTTCATATATTATCAATTTATAACATTTCAAAACTCATTTATCAATAATTCCTTATTAAAATTTTCATTTCCAAGTGTTAATTGTTTCGTTCATCATGTGTATTTTAGTTCAATAGTTCTAGCCCTTGTATATTGATTGTGGTACCATAATCTCTAGAATTTAAATTATAATATAAATAACATATAAATTCATTATATATATATATATGTGTATATATATATATTCATCCATAAAAGTTATTATTTAAAAAAATAATTACACCGTTCATGCAGACAATATGTGATATGTACACAAGAACACAGTTTTCAATTTTTGATGGATGGAACCAAAGAAGTATAAATTATAATTAAACTATATATAATAATTATTGAATCATAAAAATTTTTTATATTAATTAAATCTATCCTTATTACAATCTATGTACAATGGAAATGAAAAACAAATAACATTACTTCATGGAGGTGGTAGTTCACACCTTCACACGACCAACGTTATCATTTTACAACTATTTGGAAGGTTAAAAGGTAGATATTATATTATAATTCTATAGTTATAATTTTTTCATAATTATTTTATATAAATATTAAACTCATCATAATAATCATCCCTGAAATATGGTAGTGTAAAATTAATTGCATTGTTATGTGGAGACAGTAAGTCGTGTGCATGCAGGTGAAATACTTTCACATCCCATTTGATGTGAAATAGGGGTGGATACTTGTGATTTCATTATCATAATAAAATTTATGTATATTTAGAAAATTTAAGTTCATATATTATTGTAACATCCCCATCCTACGAGCCATAGGAATGGTGCTCCTAGCCGGGTTGGCCACATAACCTCAAGTGGATCACTGTGAACGCTAGATGTTTCCGACTAGCAGTGAGGGACCATTAACGTGTATGTGGGGGAGACTATACCGTTAGAGGTAGTAGGTAATATTCAGTGAACAAAAAAAGTTTATAAAAAATAGCATAAGCATATAAATAATCAAACTATAGAAAAAGAAAGTGAATAATTCCAACTAAATATATATTAACTGTGGTAGATTATAAATAAACCTGACACAAAATGATGTCATGATAAGATGTTTGTGATATAGTAAAATTATATAAAATAGGAATACAAACATGAAATAAAATCTATAATTAAAATTACACAATTTTCAACAACTGTATCTCAAAAAAATTATTGGCCCTCTTCCCCCAATCTCCATCTTAAGTAGTAAGCAACACTGAAGCACAATAAGTAGCATTCGTCCCATTATCCCTACTTATGTGCATAAAGTCTACTCTGGTACAAAACAGACCCCAAGTAGAGAGTGAAAGAAAATCCTAGAATTCTGAAACCCATATTGTTTAAAACATTACTCTTGTTATTGTAAACAAACACAGTGTGCTAATATATGATAAAAGTAAACACTCAAATAAATATATCTTGGTATAGGTTCTCAACCACACCTTTCTCATATCACCTTCTTTCATCCTATGATAGGAATTTGAATAAGGACCTGTGATAAGAATAATTTATATATATATATAAGGTTATAAAATCATAAAGATGAAAAATGAATATATCCTCAATGTTGTGCTTTTCCTTGGGTAAAATTTATGTATCAATAAAAGTATCAAAATTCACAAGTAACCCAAAGCTGCATCAAATAAAACCTTCCACAAATTATCATTATTATTATATTAAAGTTTAGAGTTGGAGTCTGAGACCGTCTCAAAGGTATCACTACAGTACATCCTTTAATTTATCCAATACCATCAAGCCCGTCCAAGGAAATCTTCTGAGAGACCAAGAATCGATCAAGGCATGGTTTTATTATGAGTCTATCCTGGGTATCACACATTAGGGGTCGAGTATCAGGTGAGGCATGGTGTATCCACATTTCAAATAGGTCTATCCTCGATTGTCCCTTATGAAACTGGTATCACTCATGAGTATGTTGAAACCCGGGGAAACCCTCATATGTAAAATCCTAAGACATCACCTCCCATGCATTATGTGTCGCAAACCAGGAATGGAGAGTCCACGTATAGTCCTTAATAAATAACCTACATTATCTCGCCTCCTTGAATTAAATTAAATTTCAAGGCAGGATATATCATGGAGAAAGTATTTATAGTGGTAAAAAACAATTTAGCAACTAAAACCACATAATTATTGATCAATTAAGAAAAATAGTTACAGCCAAAACACTTTATCATAAAAAGAAAAAAAATCACTTTTCTATTTTATAAATTCATAAAACGGTAAGAATTTAAATAGGGAATTCGTCATAAATAAACAACAATAAACCCCTTGTTCCATGGTTCATAACTGTCTTGAATAATTTATTTAACTTAAATCTCAACAAGAGGGGTCCCACAATGCATGAAATTAATAAAATTAATTATTCAGGGCTATTGGAAAAATAGACCAATTTCATTGGAACATCCAAATTGGTATTCAATTATGTTACAAAAATTTAAAAAATCTATGTTATCTAAAATAAATGTGTAATAGTAATGTCGAGTAGTTTATTTAAATTATAAAAGTTGATATTAAATATCACTGGTAGACACCGACGATCGGTACAACATGAAATCTAAGAGATGCAATGAAACCTAGGTAAATAGAGTAGAATACCAACCCCATAACCATATATAATCCTATTCTCTGTGATTATCTTTTATTTGACCTAAAATAGAATAAAATGAATAATTTTAGAAAAACCACAAATTTGGGTAAGAACCTTTTGTAGTAGATTTCGTGACAAATTATGGATTAGATCCTATGATTTTTGTTGCATAACATTAGCCTTGCCATGATCTTTACTATACATATGATGGCATTGAAAACAGAGGAGAAACGGAGTCGTAGTGGGCATCTGAAGAAGGGGAGGAGGAGGAGGAGGCGCACCACAAGGGGGTGCTATAGGGGAGATGCACCAAAGGGAGAGGGAGGTGAGAAGAGAGAAAAAATAAAATAAAGAAAGAAAGTATAAAAATAGAAAATAAAAATAGAAATAAAATATAAGTAAAAATATAAAAAAGAAAAATGAATAAGAAATAAATAAAATAAAATTTATGGGAAATAAAAATAAATAAAATAATAAAAATGGGCTAATTCCCATTTTAACTATTTTTTCTTTTCATGTAACCCCCTTTTATTTTATATTAAAATTTATTTTTATCCCTATTTACTTTATTTTAATTTCCTTTAAATTTGGATCAATTATTTATCAAAAAAAATTATTATTATTAACATGAAAGATGCACTATGTCAAGATGTAATATTTTACATAAAACCTGAGTAATTATTTAAACATTTTTAATAGCTACCCGGGACCCGAAATATGGTGCATAGGCATGCACCATGGTCTATTTAAGGATTTGGACTAAAAAATTAAATGGTATGTACCTTGATTAAAGTTGACATGTTACAACCTCCCCACCCTAAGACAACTCGTCCCTATGTTTCCCCTCTGGGGGTAGTGGAACGTGTTTTGAAAAAATCATCGACCATTGGGCATGAACACCAGTCTCCCACTCCCAGGTCGCATCTTGAACACATTAATGCTGCCATAGAACCCTAATTAGAGGAACTGACCAACCATGAAGAACCTCCGCGCTACGGTCGACGTTACCGATCGAATTATCTTCAAAGGATGCATCTGCTTTAAGCTTTATGTGTTTAGGATCAAATGAATGAAATGGGTCTGGATGATACTTTTGAAGCTGAGATACATGGAAGAAATTGTTCATTGAATGATACCCTTGAGGTAATAGTATCTGATAGGATAACATCCCATCTCTCTCCACTATCTCGAATGGCCCGACGTATCTCGATGATAACTTCCCCTATCTCTTGATCCGCCTGTGACCCAAAATTGGAAAAACAAGTAGAAAGACTCAATGTCCATCCTCAAAATCGAGAGGTATGAGGTGACGATCAGTATAAGATTTCTATTTAGACTGAGTTGTAGTCATACGCTTCTCAATCTATTGAACGTGTTCAGAAGGCTCATGAATGATGTGAGGACCCAATAGAGATGCATCACCTGCCTCAAGCCAGCATAAAGGTGAATAACACGGTCTACCATAGAGGACCTCATACGAAGCCATCTGAATTGTCTCCTGAAAGATTTTATTATAGGTAAACTCTACAGGAGGAATATGTTTCCCCTAAAAACCTCTAAAATCATGGATATAATCTTGTAACATATACTCTAACACTCATATGTTGTGCTCGGACATCCCATCAGTTTGATGGTGATATACGGTACTCAAGATAACTAGAGAACCCAGCACTTTCTGCAAACCTCACTAGAACCGTGAAGTAAAGAGGGAATCTTTGTCTAAGACAATAGAATAGTGTACACCATGAAGTCTCACTATCCCCCAGAAATACAGCCTTCCCAACTAATCAATAGAAAAGGTCTCTCAGATAGGAAGTAAGTGTGTAACTTTGGTCAATCAATCATCAATCACCCATATTGTATCACTACCTTAAGGAGATATTGGTAAGACTGTAATAAAATCCATGGTGATTTAATTATATTTCCACTCAGGAATGGATAGAGGATGTAGATTTATTGTAGGTCATTGGTTCTCTGCCTTCACCTATTAATATGTGGAGCACCAAGTGATGAAACCTGATATCTTCTTCTTCATACCTGACAACTATTTATGATGAAACATTTATTTTTACATCTTGGTAAGAGAAAGATGACCTTCCCAAATAGAGGTTTGATATTCCTTCATCATTTTTTCTCATATATCTGAAAGTACCCATACTCAGATATGGTAGAGCAGAGTTTTAATGCCATCAACAACCCAACAAGGATGAGGGTTTTATCCTGTTATTATTTCCCTCTAAAAGAGACCCTCTAGACCAGATAACTGTCACATACATACTCACTCTAGAAGATATGATGCTACTGTAAGAGATTTTGGAACTAGTTTCCCACACTGTTCATAAACCTCCAGATGCATCTTTGAAAACAAGTCCATCATTTTACACTTACTACTGGATCCCTGGGTGGCTTGAGTCTACATCTTATGGATCAAAGTTTCATCCATTTCATTACCCTTATGAGGGGTATAAAAAAGATCAAATTCAAATGAATATAGGTATTTGACCAACCTGTGAAACCTTAAATTCTTGTCTCTCTATGTGAAGATATATTTCAAGCATTTATGATCCGTTTAAACAATGAACCTTTCACCTAACAAGTAGTGTCTCCCACAACTTAAACTATGAACCATAGATTAGAACTCATGGTCGTGTGTAGGATAGTTCCACTCATAATGTCTCATTTTGTGGGATTCATAATCCACGACTCGATCACCCTGCATCTGAACTGCACCCAGTCTGATTCCTAAAGCATCATAATAAATATTATAGTTTCTGCTTGGCTCAGAACGAATTAGGATTGGAGCTGATGTTATTCTTCCCTTTAAATCCTAAAAATATTTTTCATAAGCTTCTAAATAGATGATCTTTACACCCTTCTTAGTCAGGACCATAAGAGAGACTACGAAGAGGGAGAAATCCTGGATGAAACACCTATAATAGTTGGAAAGCCCCAAGAAACAGCGTATTTTGAATACATTCATGTTCTTCTCCAATGAAAATACGGTGGTCAAATTTTATTGGTCAGCTGATATGCCAACCTCGGATATTATATAGACAAAGAATACAATAATAATTTTTGATTTTTGCAACATGCTATTGAGATGGGATCCTTTCATAAAAACTATTTTACAATGGGGTCCCGTCGCAAATAGCCCATTGCAGAAAACGACATCGCAACTAGTATTTTTGTCGTCAGCACCGCTTCCCATCGCAAATAGATCTCCAATTGAATACATTATAAATACAAGAACCTGTTGTGATGGGCTCATCACAATAACTAGTTACGACGGGTCTGTCGTCCAATCGCAAATAGTTCTCTGTTTGTATGTGTCATATATACATAAACCTTTTGCGATGGGCCCATCGCAAAAAATTATTTGTGACGGTAACGTAACATGTCGCAAATAAGTTTTAAAAAATATATATATAATCTTTTTGTGAGGGGACCTCATCACAAAAGGCCTCGTTGTAAATACTTTATTATAATTAAAAAATTAATAATATTATGATTAATGAAAAAATAATATTAATATTATTGAAATAATAAAAAATTATGAAAATTCTCAATATTGGAAAAAAAATAAAAAATCATAAAATATTAGAATTATTTTTAGTAAAATAAAAAATTTTAAAAAATATAATATTACTAATAAATAATAAAATAATAAAATATTAAAAATAATATAAAAAATAAATTGTGCAATATTCACACCAATATAAAAGACAAAAATTGTAAACAGTTCATATTACAACAAATGCTGAATTCAAATATTTTTAACATAACAAAAAAATCACTAGAGGATAGTCTTCTCGGGGAGCTGGAGGAGCTGGACAAGACTATGGAGGAAATTCCATCCCTAAACTATGAGTCAGACAATGCATGTACTCCACCTACTCGTGCTACTCCATTGACGTGTGTCCTCATTGTGTTGTTGTTACTATTGCGGCTGTTGACACATCTCTTCCTACTACATCTTCAAACTCTCTATAAGCTCAGTTTGAGCTCGCAACTACTCTTTATTCTGTGAGTCAGAAGATGATTCCTCTCCATGAGCTACTCTTGAGTTGGACACCAACATCACAATAGTACCATAACAATTCCCAGGAGTCATATGAGTGTTGATACCAACTACCCAGCCCTTCTTCAAGGCATATTGGGTCGCCTGCATCCATGTCGCCTCATCGAAATGGTAGGAACTAGTCTGATCAGCCATCTCACCCTAACTGGAAGCCCAGGTCTAAGAGTTTGCAGCCTCGTATGACTTCTTTAGTTACATTTTGTAATTTAAATAGTTAAAATATTATATGAAAATAATTTTAAAACTGAAAAAGAAATAATACTGACCACAATCTGATGTTATTGATAACCTCTAATCTCTTTAGTGGCTGGATAACTTTACATTCTCTGATAAACATCATACTCCGTAATATCGGGATACTCGACTACCTATATGAATATAAAATAAACAGTTTATATTTAATGTTATATGAAATATTTAAAAAAATATTTACCAGATGATCTCTATTCGTACTAAATGTACAGCTACCATCTTGATGTATCACCTCCTGTCTCCCCCAGTTTTGTCGTCCAAATGAAGATCTCCTCTAAAATCCACCACTCGACCAATGTGAACATAATCCATCCCAAACACGAGATGAAATGTACTCTGGTCAGTGGGCTCTACATGACTCATCAAATACTATCACTCCTACTTTATTAATGGTTGTCCTTCTCAAATTGTGAAAAAACTGATGGAAACGATCACACATAGATACTTACCATGCCTTGTGGATAGCGTCACACATGCTATCATCGATGGGATACCACAAACCCTACAAATAATTTAAAATATCATGTTATTAATGAAATAAATTTCTAAATAAATATTATTTATTTACATACTAGCCAATGATTGAACATTCCATGTTGTATATCAATGGGAATATGTTCCCATTTGATCCATGGCTGAGGAAAATAATTACGCAAGATAGCACTCCCCTGTCCAACAACTACATGCACAAAACAGTAAAAAAATATCAAATAATCAAACAATTAGTGTATAAATAAATTAAAGAAATCTAACTAAAATACATAGGTTTCCATACTTCCACGTGCGTGTATCGAATCCAAGATGTGGAAGTCAGTCATGGATAGGGTCAGGAATCATCAGTTGCACAAAACCACGCCACGTACGTGTACCCCCTGAACTTCCAATAGGCTAAGGGTCAGATGATCCCAAATCGTCCTCATCCAAAGGTAGCTCAGCCTCCTCCAACTCATGAAATAGATCAAGGTCCATCTAAAACAAAAAATGATTATTGTTAGTGGATAGTTGAAAATAAATATTAAATATAGATATATATTATTTATGATTATAACCAGTATTTAACTGTGTCAATGTTCACCTTCATCATCATCTTCATATCTGACGATGTCAATGTCCTCAAATTCCTCATCGACGTCATCAATATCTATATAAGTTTCAGCTTCATTATCTCATTCCATTTCAAATTCATTTGTAACATCGTTAACTTCATTGTCACCATCAACCCTTAATTGTGGAGTGTCATCATCGATATTTCTGTCTCTTTGTGAAAAAGATGGATTTTGAGTAGTCTCTTGAAAAATTTCAATTCCTTCTACTTCATCAGAACCACATTCAGTTGGAGTAAACTGATTTTCCCATGATTTCATTTATATTATGCTCCACCAATCACTCAGGTCTCTTGACGTAGCACAGTACTTTGCGTAATATATTTGATGTTACTGTTGAGCTAGTAAAAATGGTTCAATTACTACAAGAAGACTTTTATATTTAATATCGATGATTCCATGAATTGAATGAACACAAAAGCCTCTCTCAGTATCCACCCACTAACATTTAAACATTGTTATGTAATTTTTCCCTATATAACACACTTTAATAATTTCATCCCGCATGTCGTGAAAGTCTACATCAGTTTATCTATGATGTGATCCTCTCAATCAAACTCCACTGTTCATTGTTTTTTTATTCCCTATATACACGTGTATGAAATAAAAAACCATTCGCCACATATTCATTAGAAGATTTAACCATTTTGGATGGTGGGTTACTCAATATACACAGTCTCTTATCAATTTTATCAACATGTTGAGAAACATGAAAAATTGTAAAAAAAATTATCAATGTAATAAATAATAAATTGAATTGATATGTTAAACCATTAATAATTTATGTTACTAGTTTTTGAAACCATTGAGAAAAAAAAATTGTCGTTGTTCTTCAAGAGAAGCTACAATAATTTATGGAATCTGTTTCTTAATATGATTATCATATAACCTAAAATTAAAATAGATTTAATTATTGTAACATAAATTATATAATAAGTGATATAATCACTCATAGTACAAATGATTTCATTTATTCATAGTTTAGTAGAACATATGTATGAGATCTGTGAGGTTCATCATCAGAAATCCATCGATCATGAACTCTACCAAATCCAAACTATGGATAATTAAAAATTGATAATTGATTGTCTATTTCATCATCAACATTACCCACATTCCTTCTCATGAGGTTGTGTTTTGAGGGATATTAAAATTCAGAATAATAAGAGAAGAAAAAAACAATTTCCTGTTACAAATAAGCTTTATCAATTGAGCCTTAAACTGATGATTTGTTATGTACTTTTTTCTTCAATTTCTGCATGCATCTCTCAAATGGGTACATCAATCAAAACTATACTTGACCTCCATATTTATCTTCATGTGGAAAATGTAATATTAGATGATCTATTGAGTCAAAGAAACCTAGAGATAATATTTTTTCCATTTTAAATATAATTACAACAAAATATTCTTCCAGTTTTTATAATTCATCATAGTCTATTGTCTCCACACAAATGTCTCAAAAAATATGATATGTCTTTTATCGAATCCCAAATCATATAATTCAATAAACCTATGAATCCAATCGACATAATTCTTTCAATTATAACATGACATTCATGAATTTTTAATCCAGTAATATGACCATTCTTAACACATATTCTGAAATTGGAAGCATAGAAATATGGAAGTCTCAAATCTTCAATCCACTGACAAAATAATAAGTGATTCTCTTTGGATAGTGTATAAGCTACTTTTGGCTTTATTAACCTCTGTGGTCTGACATTTTAAAACAGTTCAGGTTTCATTTGTCTTCAAATTTGGGCAAGATCTAATTATGTCTTTACATTATCTTTGGTATTACCTAGTGTATCCAAAACTGTATGAAATAAAATATCAAAATATTTCTTCTCAATATTCATGACATTCAACATGTGGATGACTAATTAATCAGACTAATATGGAAGATCCCAAAAAATTCTATGTTTTATCCAATTATGTTCTTTCCCAAATCCATGAATTTTCTATTAGTTTACGTATGCCCAAATGTGATTGGAGGTAAGGAAAATACAACTAATTTTAACTCTATACCTAAGATCATTTTTGCAGGTTCATCCATTTCAATTTTTCATTTTCTGAAATGATATTGATTTCTCCGAAAATGATGATCGGTTTGAAGATATCTACGATGACAGTCAAAATAGAACTGCTTTTTCCATTGACAAGCATAAAGTCTTTGATGTCTTTCATAAGTTAAGGAAAATATTTCATACCACGTGTACTTCAGAGAGATAACATGCCATATATCGGGAAGTCACTAATAATCCACATCAATGCAGCTTTTAATATGAAATTTTGTTTTGCCACCACAACATATGTACTAACACTGTTACTCCATAATTAATTTAACTCATCAATCAATGGTTTCAAATCATCATCAATTTTCTTTTTCAGATGTCCTAGGAATAATAAGGTCAAAAAGATATAGGGTTCCTCTATCAACATCCATGGAGGTAAATTATACAGAGTGGTAAAGATAGGCCAACATGAATACCGACTACCATAAGAACCAAAATGGTAGAATCCATCAGTAAAAAGACCCAATTTCATGTTTTGGGATTTAAAGAAAAATACAGATGCAATCGTTCAAAATGTTTCCATGAATCACCATTAGATGAATGGTTCAAGCTTTTATCGGTTGAAATATTGGTTTTCTATCACGACATAATTTATGTTGTGTTCTAAAACATAAATAAATGTTGAAACCTGTGTGTAAGGGGAAAATATCTCAACTATTTTACAAGAATCGATCCTAACTTCCCCGGTTGAGGTTCTATATACCTCAATTTTCCACATGTGGGAAAACTATCCAACGTCTCATTTTCACCAGAATATAAGATGCAATTATTTTCACATGCATGAATCTTCCGATAACTAAGGGCCAGATCACAAACCAACCACTTGATTCCATAGTAATTTGCAGGCAGCACATTTTCTTTAGGTAATAGTGTTTTAACCAAAGAAAATATCTGATCAAAGAAGTTGTTTGACATTGCATTATCTGATTTAAAAGCGATAAATTTTGCAACAGCTTCTAATTTTCTTATCTTGCAACCAGGATATAATGCAGCCTCAGCAAACCTCATCAACTCATAAAATTAGGATGGTTCCAACTCATAAGTTAAATCAATATCATCCTAAGTTTCAATTTGTTGAACAGATAGACATACAACATCATGTACTAAATTTTAAAACTCTGATGGATCCTGAATCAAGTTATTAGTATCTTCTCTGGAAATGTGTTCACCTTTTTTATACCAGAAAACATAATCTGTTTTAAAACCAAACCACAATAGATGTCCTCCAACCTTGTCAAATGTGGCAAACGTTCTCAAAGCACATTTTTTACAACGACACTTAATTTCGTCTTCTGAAACAAATTCTAGTTTTGATTATTTAAATGATAAGTAAGCTTCAACACCCTCAATATATACCAGATTTAAACCAGTACTATTTGGATTTCTATATTGATTTATCCAAGCGTGATCATCTAATAAAGACTATTTTCGACTTCCTTGTTCCATATTTTTCTACAACATATAAAATCATTATTTTGTTGAATATTTTTAAATTTAAAAAAAACTATCCAAAAAAAGAAGATACATAATTACAGCTACTTCATAATAATTACCGTTAATTACAAGTGACATAATTTTCATTGGATTGATAGGTACTCTTTTGAATGAAGGCTCATTTACTTGCAACATTATCACTCTAAATCATAATGAATAATCTTCTCTAAGGTACACATATTCATTCTCATGCATACGAGAGTGTATAAGGCTACCTCTGAGTGTATTCTTCATTATGATTTCAGTGTGAGAAAGATGCAAGTAAATGAGCAATCAGAAAAAAAGGGCCCCCTTTTGTCGATGAATCATCTTCTTGTAACTATCACTGCATGAAAACATTATATAAAATGTGGTCCTACAAATGCATATTCAAACACGTGCATACGAGATTGGATATGCATACGTAGAAGCATAATTTTCATAATGTTTTGAGTCTGTGAGAGTTGAATGGAGAAGAGTCATCGAGAAAAAGGAGAGTCGTCAATCCACTAGAAATTGTGTCAAGTTATTAAAATTTGTTATAATTGATTTTATTCCTAAATATTCATAATTATTCCTAATTATTCCTAATTATTCCTAATTATTCCTAATTATTCCTAATTATTCCTAATTATTCCTAATTATTCCTAATTATTTTTAATTATTCCTAATTATTTCTAATTGTTCCTAATTATTCCTAATTATTTCTAATTATTCCTATTTATTCCTATTTATTACTAATTATTGCAAAATAATCCTAATTATTCTTAACTATTTTTAATTAATTCTAATTAATCCTAATTATTGATAATTAATATGAATTATTTCTAATTGTTTCTAATTATTCCTAATTATTCCTAATTAATTCTAATTATTGCTAATTATTCCCAATTAATGCTAATTTTTATTAATTATTCCTAATTATTGTTAATTATTTCTAATTATTGGTAATTATTCATAATTATTTGTAATTATTCATAATTATTACTAATTATTGCTAATTATTAATACTTGTTGCTAATTATTAATAATTACTGCTAATTATTTCTTATTATTGGAAATTATCACTAATTATTGCTAATTATTACTAATTGTTAATAATTATTTCTAATTATTACTAATTATTACTAATTATTACTAATTATTAATAATTATTACTGATTATTACTAATTATTACTAACTATTACTAATTATTAGTATTTATTACTCATTATTAGTATTTGACTGAGTGACCCAAAGCCCTTCCTTTTTATTGATTTTTTAATTAGTATTTATTACTAATTATTACTATTTATTACTAATTATTACTATTTACAAATATTTATTACTATTTATTACTATTTATTACTATTTATTACTATTTATTACTATTTATTACTAATTATTACTAATTATTACTGATTATTACTAATTGTTACTATTTATTACTATTTATTACTATTTATTACTATTTATTACTATTTATTTGAATTTATAAGAATTATTATAATTTATTACTAATTGTTAGTTCTTATTACTAATTATTAGTACTTATTACTAATTATTACTAATTATTACTATTTATTACAATTTATTACTATGTATTACTATTTATTACTATTTATTACTATTTATTACTAATTATTACTAATTATTATAATTTATTACTATTTATTACCAATTATTAAAAATTATTACTAATTATTACTTTTTTATTACTATTTATTACAATTTATTACTAATTATTACTAATTATTACTACTTATTACTATTTATTACTATTTATTATTATTTAGTACTAATTATTACTAATTATTACTATTTATTACTAATTATTATTATTTATAACTATTTATTATAATTTATTACTATTTATTACTAATTATTACTAATTATTAGTATTTGTTACTAATTATTAGTATTTATTACTAATTATTAGTATTTATTACTAATTATTATTACTTATTACTAATTATTACTAATTATTAGTATTTATTGCTAATTATTACTATTTTTTACTATTTATTAGAAGTATAACTATTTTTTACTATTTAGTACTATTTATTACTATTTATTACTATTTATTACTATTTATTACTATTTATTACTAATTATTACTATTTATTACCAATTATTACTATTTATTACTATTTATTAATAATTATTGCTAAATATTACTATTTATTACTATTTATTAGTATTTATTACTATTTATTTCTAATTATTACTAATTATTACAATATACTACTATTTATTACTATTTATTACTAATTATTACTATTTATTACTAATTATTACTAATTATTATCAATTATTAGTATTTGTTACTAATTAATAGTATTTATTATTAGTTATTAGTATTTAGTACTAATTATTAGTATTTACTACTAATTATTATTATGTATTACTAATTATTGATATTCACTACTATTTATTACTAATTATTAGTATTTATTACTATTTATTATTATTTATTACTAATTATTAGCATTTATTCATTATACTTAGTATTTATTATTAATTGTAAATAATTATTACTAATTTTTTTAATTATTACTAATTATTGTTAATTACTATTAATTACTGCAAAATACAGCTACTAATTACTAATTACCACTAATTATTTATAAACATTAATAATTATCATTAATAATTATTAATTATTACTAATTGCACGACCCGTCCCCCGGGGCCCGTGTTGTGACTAACTAAAGCCCGTCTTCCATAGGCCTGGGGCTCGCGACTAGCATCGAAAGGCATATTCCCTAAAACGGGAAGACATTGTCTTTAAACCTGTACAAAGACATGGTCCGAAAACACAACAAGAAGGAACTGTGAAGTAAACTGCAGGAGTAAAAGAGTACTGAAAGCAATGGGGTCGGAATACAAGCCCAACTGGACAACTACAAGTACAACTAAAAAGTACAAAACAACTAAAAAGGTGAAAAGCAACTACTGGATCGTCCACCATGGATCCTACCTGAAGGGTAGGTACAACTCACGATCAGTAGTCCCTGCATCACATCACGCCAAATGGTCCACCTCTAAGCATCGTCCAGTCCTGGATCCCTCAGCCTTAATCAATGTTGTACATCGCCTGCACTAGAGACAACAAGGTGCGGGCAAAGCCCGTGCAGGGTTGAGTATAACGTTACCCAGTAGGGACCCCAAGACCCCATAGGTCTCCTAATGTTCCACAAAAGAAAAACCACAAAGCATGACATCAATTCTACTTATGTATATGTCCAACATATACCTAAGTTATCGAGATATACTCATCTCATACGTATACCACAAAGGTAACACCACGAAGTTAGAAGTACCACATAGGTAACACCATGAAGATAACACCACGATGGAAAAGTACCACATAGGTAAGACTCTGCTCAAACCAGGCATACAACTCATAGAAATAAGATTATGTTGTCGACCCACACAGGATCGCTATGAATGCTGATAGCCAGCCACGTGATTCCATATGGATAGTAACAAGTAATATCCCCAGTCACAACATCGAACACCTCGGCTGTTGGAGAACTCCTCCTCTATCAAGTACAGTGGGTCAGCCGCATCACACAGAGGCGCTTCCCACTAACCTTTGGCTGCTAAGGTGCTCCTCCTGTCGAGTATCGTCAGTCTTCCGAGTCACACAGAGGCGCTCCCCACCGTGGCATGCTGAGGTACTCCTCCTGTCAAGTATTGTGGATCTGCCACATCACACAGAGGTGCTCCCCATCGTGGGTCTGCCGCGTCACACAGAGGCCCTCCCCACTGGGTCGTCGAGTCACACAGAGTCAAAAAACTAGCAGTCGTCAAGTCTCAGCCAGTCGCAGGGTTCCATACGTAGGGTGTTTGGGAGAACCACTCCCCAGGCCATCAGTCGTATTACAACAGGCACAAATCCTCACAAAGGGGGTAACTCTATGATTCTCAATGTATTAAGGGGTCCAATGCAACGGACGGCGCGTCAATCAGATGCCTAGTCTGTGCATTATTGGCATTTTAGTGTCGAGGGCCCAGTTGGATTCGGGTGCGATCCAGCTCCGTCGTACTCCATGTTTCTCCAAAACTCTCACGGAGTAATTCAAAAGGACTGTCTCACACCAAGGATCCAAACTCCGCAGACGGTTCTTCAAACGGACGTCTGATTCTCAAGTTAAGGCCCTTTAATTGTTTCTTGGCCCGGTTGGGCCCGGGTCTGGTCTGACCCTGTCTGGGTTGGGTCACGGCAGGCTCAGCCTGCTGGTTTGAGGTCTGGCCTGGCCTGTAAAAGGGGAATCCTAGCTCTCCAAAGGGTGGCCCAACCCATATAGGGTGCGACCAGCGATGGGGCAGCCTGGCCCGCAAAGGGGCATCCCTCAAGGGAGGCCCGACCCACAGCGGGGCGCGGCCCAGCCTACTAGGCGACGGTCCACAAGAGGGAGGCCCGGCAGCGGAGGGTGCGGCCCGTGGGGTTCGGCTAGCTGGCTCAGGGGATCTGCTCCCCCAAAATCCCAAACGACCAAAGGTCGTTAGGCCTTTGATGCGATGATGCCACGTGGGCACCGCCCGACCACCACAGAACCCGACGGAGGTGTGGGTTCAGCCTCCTTCGTCATGGCTTCGGTCGCGACATGTTTCTCACTGGCAGAGCATGATGGCGCTCTTCCCTTCCCTTCCAGAGCTGGTTGGCATGTCGTCCGCCTTCTCATACTCCCATGGCTGACGATCCACGACCCCTTGTACCCCGGCTACATGCGACGGCGCACCGCACCTCCTCTGCGGACGGCCAGTGTCGACTGTTCTGATGATCACCACAGCTTTGTTCCATGGCCTCCTCTTGCGGCGTGCATCGACGCATGCCTTCCTCTTAGCCGGCTGTTGGTCTTCCATGGAGACGCAAGGATAGAAAAATAGCGGAGGGTTCGGTCAGGGTTCGTTAGGCCCGTGCCCTCCGCATTAGCTGATAAACATGAGGGGGATTAAGGGTTTAGCAATCAATTGATTTAAATAACAAACAAAACCCAACAAAGATACACTGCAACAACCTCCCTCAAAAACGAATAAATCAAGGATCAACCCATTAGTCGGTTAGCCCACGTTCTTCGTATTATTCAAGAATGGGGAAAGGGAAAATCATTTAAAATTCACAAATTATTAAACCCCCTACCTCGAAAAACCGTTGAATAGAATCTGTGCTTGAAGGTGGATCATGTTCTTCATTCCCGCACCCAGTTCCCAATGATTCCACTCATATGTCATCTTTCAGTTCATGGTTCAGTTTCATCTTTCAGTTCATGGTTCAGTGTCTCCCGTCATCCATCGTTAGGATCAGCTCCATCCTCTAAGGGTTTGGTGTCACGGTGCTCTTTCAGCACTTCGTTGCTTGGTGAAGCTCTACCGGTACCTCCACCAAGCTCTATATAAATAAGAGAGGGGGAGGGTAAGTAACGAAGTGGGGAATTAATGGGGCCTCATAAATTAGGAACCTTCCGAATTCTCCAACAACATCGTTACTTTGGGTTGGTAGGTCAATCCATTTATTGGATTGAAACATCGATGTCCCCACACACCTCATGTCCGTTGGAGGATATGAAATAAAATAAAATAATTATTTCATTTCATTTCTTTTAAAAATTCACAAAACATAACTTTTTCTACAGACCTACCACGGTCAAAGTTATGTCTCCCTTAAGTGAATCCTAGTGCTACAGATTCAATGGTGCCCTCATATTTTTAATCCGAGGACCGGTTCAGAAGTTATAAAATGTTTCTCATGCATTTAATGAACATACCATAAAAAAAGTTCAATAAATTATTAACATTCACCCCCGACCAGTCCCTATCAAGGTTAGGCTCTTCCTAAGGAGAAAACACCCCCAACGAACTCAACGGTACCCTTAGATTTTCATTATGAGTTACTATTTAGAAGATATGGATTTTACAATAAAATAATTGTCACTTAATTATTTTATTTACAGCCAAAAAATAACGTTCACTAGTGGGACATGCCAGCCAATGTTAGTATCATCCTAAGGAAATAATACCATCACAAGTTCAGCGATGGTCTCATATTTACAATCAGAGTTACCATTATTGAGTTATAAGCATTTGAAAAATAAAATAATTTTATTAAATTATTTTATTTATGGTTATGTCATTTTCTGGTTTTCTCATAGGAGGCCTAGGCCGACTAAAATTAATTCACTCCTATGGTAAACTCGCCATCCTGAATGCAAAGGTCCCCTCAGATTTCTGATCTGGGTAACCGTTTAAGAGTTGTTTTACTATTTTAGGAAAACTGCTTATGCACGCTAATTATAGCTTAACAAAACATCGACGGATAATTATGGGCACTTTGGGCCTCGAAATCACGCACCATCAGATTTTTCAGTCTCAAAATAATTCCATATAATTAAATAATAATAATTTATATGGAAATTCCGAGACATTACATTCTCCCCACCATAGGTATTTACATCCCCAAAATCGAAAACTATGTCAAACCAAACAAATGAGGGTACTGAGCATGAATATGAGTCTCCCACTCCCATGTTCTCCCCTAGAGGTTCTCATGCTGCCACCAAACTCGTACTAGATGGATCGACCGTCTACGAAGGAATCACTCCTGTCGATCCTCTATCTTCACCAGGAACTCCATAAATGTCACCCATTCATCAAAGATCAACTCCCCCTAGTTGATAACGTGCGATGGATCATGCACGCATCTCCTCAACTGTAACACTTGGAAAACATTGTGGACCCCCTCCAACTATGGTGGAAGTGCCAAGCGTTATGACACCTCACCCACTCTACTGAGAATCTAGAAAGGTCTGATGAACCTCAAAAACCAAGTCAAGGTGAGACCCGTAGGAAGAAATTGTCTTCCTCCTCCGGTCGGTATAAGACTTCTTCAAACTCAGTGCAGTTTTCACTTGCTAACAAATGAGGCACGTGATACAAATTCTTCCACTTCTTACTTCATTTCTACCCATTAGTACTGATGTCGGTGGTCCTGGTACATCTTCACCACTCCAGGATGTACCCTTAAAGGGGATGTATGGAATTCCCTCAACACCTACACCTACAGCACCATTGGTACCAAAGTACATCTTCTGAAGATGATGATGTGCTCCCCACCTTCAAAAAATCGATCAGGTTCCTATCCTAAGGATATCTGAGCCCGTCGAGCCTTGTAGTCAGTGCCCCCAAGTTGCACCTCCCTCACTCACTGAAGGAGTTGGGGAGTGACTATCATATACTGGAGTTATTCTGCTCCATCTCGATCCATGAAGGATACCTACAATGTGGCTAGATGCTCTATCGCCTCACTCAGCAACTGCAAACCAGACCTCATGCTGAGTACATCTGCTACCACATTCTCCTTCTTAGGAGTATAGACTATATCAAAATCATAGTCCTAGAGGAACTCCAGCCATTGCCACTGTCTCAGGTTCAGGTCCTTCTGAGAGAAGATATACTTGAGACTCTTGTGATCATATTAGACTGTAAACATTTTCCCATCAAGTAATGTCACCACACCTTCAAGGCGAAGACTGCTACTACTAACTCTAGGTCATGGGTAGCATAGTTCTTCTCATCAGTCTCTCTCTTAGCTCCTAAAAGATCTGTTGACAGTTCTCTATCCACAGGGAAGGATCCCCCTTCTTCATTAAAGCTGACAAGGGTGCCTTTTCCCTGTAGAAGTCTGGTTCAAAACTCTTGGAGTGCCCAGCTAAAGAGAAAGACCCTCTCCCTTCGGGGAGGTATCCTTGGAAACGTCTTTTGAAAAGATTTCCCCACACTCTACCACTCCTATTAGGAACTAAAAACATGAAACTCCAGATTCCACAAGGGTAAGGCTGGAAAACTAAAGAGTGATTAGCTACACCCTCTTTGGCATGGGTTTATCCTGTGATGCTTGGGTTTCCTTTTTCACCAACCAAGGAAAACCCCATTCAAACGTTATAAATAAACCACAACCTTTTTTTTCAAATACATTCTATATGAGTATGAACTGTGGATGTACGGTCCATACCCAAACTAACGTCGTAAGGCCTCAACGCTACCACCAAGAGGTTCCAACCGAAACTCTCACCTCAAGGGTCATATCACACCATCGGCATAAGTGTGATTATTGAGTCTCCTCCCAAAGTTATCTCTAGACATGACAGTCAAGTAAACAGTTTAACCATAAACTCTAGGTCTTGGACAAGATTCATGGAAGGAAGTAATGATTGGTACCTATGTCTACTAATACGGTAGCTACTAGTAGACATAGATAGTACTTATAATCATTCTTAGATCCCTTGGGTCACAGTCCTTGACTGCATGCAGCTACTCCCTTCCCCTGTCCTCCAGCTCCCTGAGCCTGGTGAGGACCACAAAGGGCGGTGGTTTTAATATGTCAAAATGTACCCCACCTCATTCTTATCTCCTAACTCTAGTTCAACGTCTGATGCCCTAAATATTAGTCTGTACCTATCTCATCTTCTACCCGAAACATTTTACATGCCCAGGTCTCTCGGACTGGAGCCAGTTTCCTTCTTTCATACTACTAACATTCACTGGCTATATCTGCTTATACAAAGAACATTCAACCACAAAATTTCTCTCTATCACCCTAACATAAGTAGGAATTCATAGAGGAATATTGTTGGCTTGGATTTCCTTAAACACACCTCACTCAAAAGTCTAAGCCATAAAGAACTTATTGTATCGTATTCATCCAGTACCAGGAATGGTCGGTACGCCTCGATGAATACTAAGCTACTAACATGTCATCGTGCCGAAGTTGTAGAATCTCTAGGGAACTCTTAGCCACCTCCTCAAGCCATTCCTTAGCTACATGTGAGTCGGGTTCTCCATGGAACCTGAGGGGTATCTGATTCTAAAACATGTGTAAGGCACTAATCCTATATTTGTCCTCTACTGGTACCACTATTTTGTAACTGCTGACCAATGGGAAGTGATATATCTGGAACACTACCCAAAGGTACCATCTCAGGAAATGGTCCAAGTACCAAAGATTCTTTACCCTACAGACCATCCTCATGGTCACGCACTAGAAAAGACTAGCAGCTAAGATCACCATCAGCTCTACTAGTGTCTCAACTAGACTGAAAACTGTATCCACTACCTCCAGCCAGTCCTTAGCTATCTGGGAGTCTATCTTGCCTCGAAACCTCATAGGCCCCTATTTTTGGAACTCATGCAATGTGCTCAGTTGGCGTGCACCGTCCGCCAGTGCGGCTAGTGGTAACTACTTCCCAAAGAGTGGTGGTTCTACAGGTACACCACCTGATGGTGCTAACAATGTAAGAGGGACCTCCACCAGAGCCTCTTCGCTCAGTGGCCCTTCATCATGTACTCATTCAAGAATCCTGGATGGTTTTCTACATGGCTGCATCCTAATAAGGAAAGAGTGTTCCATGATCATTCAGTTATACCTGGTGAGCTGACTCAAATAAATCAAAAGAAAAACTTTTCAAAAATAAACTCAATCATTGTTTTCGTGCACTGAGTCAAAAATCAGAATTCAGGGTCCTGATGTACAGATACGTCGACCTCCGTACAAACACTGGATTCCTAAAACTGAAAACCACACTCATAAAACATTAACACTATTTCCACACAAAAAATATCAGAGTCATAGATCGTTGGTAGAACCAAACTCCTCTGATACCACTTTGTCACGACCCATCCCCAGGGGCCCATGTCGTGACTACCCCAAGCCCACCATCCAAAGGCCAGGGGCTGGCGACAAGCACTGAAAGGCGTATTACCTAAAATGGGAAGGAATTCCCTTTAAAACTGTACAAACACATGATCTGAAAACACAATAAGAAGAAAATTTGAAGTAAACATCTGGAGTAAAATAGTGTTGAAAGAAAAGGGTCTGGAATACAATCCCAACTAGAAAAGTACAAGTACAACTGAAAAGTAAAAAACAGCTGAAAACGTGAAAAGAAGCTCCTAGATCATCCACCATGTATATTACCTGAAGCTTAGGTATAGATCATGATCAGTAGTCCCTATGTCATGTCACACCAAATGGACCACCTTCGAGCACTGCCCAGTCCTTGCTCCCTCAGCCTCTATCAATGGTGTATGTTGTCTACACAAGACACAACAAGGTGCAAGTGAATCCCATGCAGGGGTGAGTATAACAATACTCAGTAGGGACCCCAAGACCCCGTAGGTCTCCTAAAGTGCAAAAAAGGAAAAAACAAAAATCAATACATCAACTCTAATTAGATATATTCCCATACATACACCTAAGTTAGTGAGATATACTAATATCATACATGAGGGAAGTATACCACAAAGGTAACACCATGAAGGTAGAAGTACCACACAAGTAACACCACGAAGATAACACCATGAAGGTAAAGTACCAAACAGGTAAGACTTATCTCAAACCAGGGATACAACTCACAGAAAAATTATCATGATGCTGACCCATATAGGATCTCTATGAATGCTAATAGCCAGCCACAGGATTCTCTAGGGATACTAATACGTAACATCCCCAGTCACAACATCAAACACCTTAACTGTTGTATAAATCATCCTCTATTTAGTGCATTGGGCTTGTCATGTCACATAGAGGAGCTTCCCACTGAGCTTAGACTGCTGAGGTACTCCTCCTGTCGTGTACCACGGGTATGCCGCGTCACACAGAGGTGTCCCAACCATGGCCTGCTGCAGTACTCCTCCTGACGAGTACCATGGGTCTGCCACGTCACACAGATACTCTCCCCACCGTAGGTATTCCATGTAACACATAGGTTCTCTCGAAGGGGCCGTCGAGTCACACAAAGTTTAAAACCAGCAGTCGTCAAGTCTCAGCCAGTCGCAGGGTTTCGTACGTAGCGTGCTTGGGAGAACCACTCCTCAAGCCATCACTATTATTACAACAATCACAAAGTCTCACAAAGGTGGTAAATTGATTCATCCTCACGTCATAAGGGTTCCAACGCAACAGACCGCACGTCTATCGGATACCCGGTCTATGCGTTATTGGAATTTCAGTGCCGAGGGCCTGGTTGGATTTGGGTGCGATCCAACCCGGTCGTACTACAAGTTTCTCCAAAACTCTAATAGAGTAAGTCAAAAGGACTGTCTCGCTCCAAGGATCCTAACTCTACATATGGTTCATCAAATGGACGTCTGGTTCTTAAGTTAAGACCCTTTAAGTGTTTTTGGGCCCGGTGGGGCCCGGGTCTGGTCCGACCCGATCGGACCGACCCAGCCCGACCTGGTCTGGGTTGGGCCCTGGAGGGCTTCACCCACTAGGTCGTGGTATGGCCCATCCCGTAAAATAAGTGGCCCGCAAGGGCGGCCCGACAAGAAAAGGGGCCGCTCGACCCGCAAAGAGGCAGCCCCGCCCACAAAGGGGCAGCCCGGCCCATATATGGCTTGGCCCAAGATGGGTGGCCCATCCCACCATTGGGCGGCCCGCAAGGGTGGCTTGCGATAGGGTGCGGCCCGGCCCGCTAGATGGTTGTTCGCAGGAGGGCGGCCCAGCCGCACAGGGTGCGGCCCGTAGGGCTTCCGCCAGGCGGCACGGGGGATCCACTCCCCCGGAATCTAGAACGGCCAAATTTCGTTCATCCTTTGAAGTGGTGGCACCCCATGGGCACTGCTCGGTCACCGTGGAACTAGTCTAAGGTGTGGGTTCGGCCTCCTCTATCGTGGCTTTGACCGCGAACTTCTGATAACCGAGGGTGCGTGACGGTGAGTCGCCCTTCCCTTCCAGGGCCGGCGACAAGCAAGCCTCCTTCACCGACTACAGTCGGTGAAGATTTGCGACCCCTTGCACACCGGCGGTGCGCGACAGTGCGTTGCACCTCCTCCATGGTCGGCCGGTGACAGCCATTCCTATGATCACCACGATATTTTGTCACGAACTCCTCTTGTGGTGTGTGTCGGTCGACGCATGCCTTCCTCGTAGCCGGGTGGTGTCGTTGTGTTGGAAGTCTTCCATATAGACACAAGGATAGAAAGATAATGGAGGGTTCAAGTCGGGTTCGTTCGGCCTGCTCCCTCTACGTTAGCTCGTAAACATGAGGGGGATTAAGTGTTTAATAATAAATTGAATTAAACAACAACAAAAACCCTGTAAAGATACCTCACAACAACCTCCGACAAAAATGAATGAATCGTGGATCAACCCATAAGTCGGTTGGCCCGCGTTCATCATATTATTCAAGAATGGGGAAAAGGAAAATCATTTAAAATGCATAAATGAATAAACCCCTACCTCAAAACCCATTAAAGATCATCCGCTCTTAAAGGTGGATCATGTTCTTCATTCCCTTAATCGATTCCCAATGACGCCACTCGTATGTCGTCCTTCAGTTCGTGGTTCGGTGTCGCCCGTCACCTCTCACTAGGATCGGCTCCGTCCTCTAAGGGTTTAGTGTCGCATCTCTCCTTCAGCACTTTGTTGCTTGGAAAAGCTGTGCTGGTACCTCCCTCCAAGCACCATATAAATATGAGAGGGGGAGGGTAAGTAACGACCTGGGGAATTAATGGGGGCTCATAAATTAGAAACCTTTCTAATTATCCAATGATGTTGTTAGATAGGGTTGGTACGTAAAGCCATTTATTGGCTTGACACATCGCTGGACCCACACACCTCTTGTCCGTTAGAGGATATGAAATAAAATAATAAAATTATTTCATATCATTTCTTTTAAAAAGTCACAAAACATAACTTTATCTCTTGACCTACTGCGGTCAATGTAAAGTATCCCTTAAGAAAATCCCGACATTTTGGATTCAATGGTGCCCTTGTATTTTGAAGCTGAGCATAGGTTCAAAAGATTTAAAACGCTGCTCACGCGTTTACAGAACGTTCCTGAAAAAAAAATCAATAAATCATTAACCTTCTCCCTCTACTGGTGCCTTTCAAGGTTAGGCTCTACCTAAGGAGAACACGCCCCAACAAACTCAACAGTACCCTCAGAATTTCAATCTGAGCTACCATTTATAAGTTATGGATTTTACAACAAAATAATTGTCACTTAATTATTTTATTTACGGCCAAAAACTAACTTTCACTAGTGGCCCACATCGTCCAATGTTATTACCATCCAAAGGAAAGCATACCCTCACAAGTTCAAAGGTGGTCTTGGATTTTCAATCTGAGTTACCATTCGTGAGTTATAAGCATTTGGAAAATAAAATAATTTTATTTAATTATTTCATTTATGGTTATTCCATTTTCAGGATTTCTCAAAGGAGGCATGCACTGACTAAACATAAGTCGCACCTTGGGTAAACCCGCCATCCTGAACGGAACGATGCCCTCAGATTTCTGATCTGGTAAACCGTTGAAGATTTATTCCACTATTTCTGGAAAACTACTTATGCACGCTAATTAAATCTTAACAAAACTTTTACAGATCATTCCGGGCACTCCGAGCCTTAGAATCACGGGTAGTCATATTTAGTTGTCTTTAAATAATTACATATAATTAAAAAATAATAATTTATAACGAAATTCTGGGACATTACAACTAATTACATAGAATTAGTAAAAATAAATTGTTTTTATTATTACAAATAAATACTGATGAAAAAACAATTTAAATCAAAATTAATTACAACTAATCAATATTAATTAAAATTAATATAATGAAATGAAAGAAATACTAAATTAAATAAAACAGAAATACATTTAAACCTGATCTCTTATAATTATTGATGGCTTCAAAACTTCTTAAAAAACTAACTATGAGAAATTTTCACTCTAAAATTAGGTTTTAGTGGAGAGAAAGAAGGAATTGAAGAGGATGAAATAAAATACAGATGGGGTATATATAGATTAGATTAGTTGCGACTGGAGTATTTGCAACAGAAAGACCATAGAAAATAAATTTTTTTGCGATGGATCCTATCACAAATACCATTGGCTTTATTAATTACTATCGGCGGTTAAAAGGTTATTTGTGACATGTCCCATTGCAAAATGTAATCTTCCAGCACAATATTTGTAAAGGGACATCATCCCGTTTCAAATAGGTTTTTACTTCCGCTAGCTATTTATAACGGGACCCATCACAAATACCCTCCGGGGGTCGAACTATTTGTGGTGGGGGATCCCCCGTCGTAACTAGTGTTTACCGCCACCTGGTATTTGCGATGGTTAGTTCCTTCCCATCACAAATAATTAGTTATTTGCGATGGGCTGAATTTTCCGTTGCAAATAATCTCTTCGACGGACTATTTGCGGCGGGATGTATTATCGTCGCAAATAACCCGTCTCAAAAACAAAAATTTTTCATAGTGGAAGTGAACCTTATCAATCCAGAAGTAGAATTTGATGAGATTTGAATATAGCTAGTGATCTCTTCGTGTACTCATCACTATCTCAAGATGGGTTTCATGGTCATGTCTATAGCATGAATACACCAAGATGTCATAAAAACCCACCACAAAGGTATCAGGGTATGGGTGGAAACACCAATTCATCATATTCATGAAGACTGTTGGTGGATTCATGAGGCCAAATGGAATAACCAGAAACTCTTACAAGTCATACCTGCTCTGAAATGCTACATTTGGTATGTCAGATGGTCACACACACATTAGGTGATATCCTAACCATAGATCAATCTTGGTGAAAATGGTTTTTCCTTGGATCTGGTTAATGAGGTCATATATACAAGACAACGAATATAGATTATTTTCTATAATCTATTTTAGTTGATGATAATCCATGCACAATCTGAGGGTATCACCTGCCTTCTTGGTGAAATGATCTGGTGAACCCCATGACGATGTTTTGGGACTAATAAAACCCTTATCCTTGAGGTCCTCAAGCTGCTTTCTGAGTTTATTTATCTTTGTAGGTTCCATCCAATAAGGTGGAATAGATACTGGTTTTGTACCTGGCACTATCTTGATAGTGAACTCCACAACCCTCATGGGAGTTAAGATAGAGAAATTGTCAGGGAAGACATCTCTAAAATGATTTATAATTGAATGAAATTCCACTAGTTGTGTTCCCTGGTCACTCAATAAGATACTTTCTAATTGATATGTCACTCTTCCCAACCCTTCACATTTATGTCCATCTCGATCTACATATATATCCCATTATCCCTTGTGGAGATATGTGTTTCCCTCAGGGGATGTGAAGGACACCCGACAAGAATAGAAATCCACTTGGTCATGATAATGAGTGAGCCAGTTCATACCATGAATGAATTTGATGCTTGAAAAATCGAGGATATAATAATTAAAAAATAAATAGTACCCACATATCTGAAGGGGAACTCTTGGAAATGTTGTATACACTCTATCCTGAACCATAGAGGAGTTTCAAGAGACATGGCACTACAAAGGTACTCAATTATAAAACCAAGGCTTTTAACAACAGCAACAGATAAAAAGGAATGTAATGCACTGGTATCAAAAAGGGAAGAAACTAGAGTATATGACACCAGAAGTGTACCTATAACCATAGATGGTCCTTCACTTTACTCCTCTAGTGATGTTTTCACTGCATACATAAGACATGAACCACTACCTTGAGATGCAGCCTGACTAGCCTAAGTAGCTCCGCTCTAATAATTCTGACAGTCTAAAACATGATTTCTTCGATCAAAACCTCCATCATTAACTCAGCCTGATTGGACAATGGAAAATGATCTTCTAGCTTGATATGGAGTCATAGATCCCATACCATATTGGGGTGCTGGTATGGATCCTCTTCCACTGGATTCTTATGAAAAAGAAAAATAGAAACACTGTTGGTGACCCATCTTTCTGCAACATTGGCTCTCCATTGGGTTCCTCATGAACTGGGGATTCTTATGGCTGATCATGTTGTACTGATGATATATAATAGTGTTTTTATTAGGTGTTTTCTGGCTATAATTTTCCCCATGTGCGCCCTCAAAGTGGTGCATCCTACTACCTAAAGAACTATCACCCTGTCTTAGAACTGAACCACCCTAGATCACAGGTTTTTCTTCCCAGAAATTTCATTTTGAAATAAGGGAATGATTCATGATCTATGTAACGGTTTTGAAATAAAAGATGTCCACCTGTAAGCGGATTGTATATTCGAGTCCGTCCTCAAAGCATCTCTTAGTTTTCTGTTCATCATTGGTCAGAGATGATGAAAAATGTTGAAGATCTATTAAACGAGTAGAATACTCTAACACTCTCATATATCCCTTATATATATGTAAGAATTCCCTGGAATGATCAACACTGAGAGTCTACAGAATGAAGTGGTCGTAGAAGGTGATTTGAAAGTCTGCCTCAACCATGTCTCTGGTCTACTCCACCTGAGAAATAACATCCCACTAATTCTTGGCGGAGTCACAAATCATGTAGATTATATGTTTGACTCTCCACTCTAGAAGTATCTCAAGATGATCGAAGATGGACTTCATGGCTTCTATCTATGACTCTACAGCATGCAGACCACCACTCCCCGAGAAGGTGGGAGGGTGCTTCTATAGAAAGTCTTGTTTAATCTCTACCATATATGGGTTAGGTCAGGGAATATTCTAAAGTGGCTTCACAAACCTGAGGATACTTTACCTGAACTGAGAATTAGGTCCCATCGAAAGATCAGTAGGAAGGGGGACCATGGGTGGTACTATTGGAAACACTATAAGAGGCACTAAAAAAGGAACCTATGGTGATTCAGTACCCACCATCTCTGTAATGTTCTCACCACCACTCTTCTAAGGTACAATATGAAGACATCAAGGTGACATTAGTCTACAATATCCAAACACACACCTTTAGATAGAAAAAAATAACAGACGAGCTAAATAGGTAAAGGTTCAATAAAGAGGCAACGTACATAGATTTACTCTGAGCACTACGTATAACAAACTATCACAACGTTATATTCACCAAACAAGAACTTCAAATTATTACTACAATGTACAATAGTACTCACCTAAAAACAGGAAGATGCACATTGAATGTTGATATGGAAAAGAAATATGCATGTCATTTTAGTCCCTATGGTGTCTAATATAATTAATGTAAATTAATTTCCCTCATGTCATTGGAATGAAATGTTAAAAATCATTATCTATATAATACCAATATCAAAAATAGCATAAAACAAGTGTGTCAACCATTTGTGAAATCATATCAATAATAATTGGTATAATCAATAACTGTATTCCCAACCCATGAATTTGGGTTTCCACTGTACATGGGTTAGCTATGTCCAAGCATAGGGTAAGTTCCAAATCCATATATCTCAGTCTTCTATCTAACCAAAATAGTAAGATAAATTGGAAAAACAACCTCTGATACATATTTATAATTTCCTCATCCAAGGATCAATAGGAAGGGTGATCTGATCCGAGTTGGCCACATGACCTCAAGCGCATCTCCTCGAACGCCAGAGGCTACTGACTAGTATCAAGGGCCCATTAATGTGTCTATGGGGGATACTGTTCCCTCATGGGTAATATGTAATATGAATTAAAATAAAAATAGATTATAACAAATAAAAGAAAAATATAAACAATCAAACTATAGAAAAATCAAATGAATAGTCACAATTGAATAAATAATATGTGTGGAAGTTGATAAATAAACCAGATACACAATGATGCCATGATATGTTGTCTACATAAAAATAAAAGTACAAAAAATAGGAATACAAGCATGAAATCAAAGATGTAATGAAAAGGACACAAATTGAAACAAATGCATATTCAGTAAAGGCCCAGTCCTATGCCCCCAATCTCCATCTTAAGTAGCAAGCAACACTCAAGAATCAGAAGAAGCATGCTTCCTATTATCCCTACCCATGAGAATAAAGTCTACCCATGTACCAAATGGTGCCCGAGAAGGGATTGAGGAGAAATACCATTAATCTGGCACCCATGGTGTCTAAACCTTTCCATTTCATTTTTAAAAAAATGTATTGTGCCAATATATGATAAAAGTAATCAACCAAATAAGCATAATAAATTAAATTTTTCTTGGTTCGGATTCTCAACAACACCAATCCAATATCATCTACTTCATCCTAATCTGGTAATCTGAATAAGGACCTTTTATTAGAAGAAATTATATAAAAATAAAAGGCTAGAAAAGCATAAGGCTAAAAAAGAAACATCACCCCAAAATTTTTCTTTATTTTGGGTACAATTTATTTTTCAAAAAAATATTCTTCAATGAACCATGATGTATCACAATTCACAAGTAACCCAAAGCTGCATCAAATAAAACCTTCCACGAATTATCATTATAATTTTATTAATGTTTAGAGTTGGAGTCTGGGCCTCTCCCCAAGGTATCGCTACGGTACATCCTTAAATTTATACAATACCACCGATCCCATCCATGGTAATCTTCTGAGAGACCAAGTAACATTCGAGGAATGGTTTTATCATGAGTGTGTCCTTGGTATCACACATCAGGGGTCGAGTATCACCTGAGGCATGGCATAGACACTTTTCCAACAAGTATGTCCTTGATTGTCCCTCAGGGAGCCAGTATCACTCATGAGTATATTGAAACCCAGGGAAACCCACATCTAGAAAATCCAAATACATCACCTCCCTAGAATAATGTGTAACCAATTAGGAACGGAGAGTCTATGTGTGGTTTTTAATACAAAACCAACATTGTCTCTCCACCTTGAATTTAATTAGATTTTAGGGAAACAAATATCATGGAGAAATCATTTATAATTGAAACAAAACAATTTTACAACTAAATCCATATACTTATTGATCATTCAAGATGAACAATTACTACCAAAAAACATTATCAGAAAAATCATAAAAATTAACTTTTCTTTTTTATAATAGCATAACATGGTAATAATTTAAACAGGGAAGCCATCAGGTATAAACAACAACACAAGCCCAAGATTCATTGTTCATAACTATGCTAAATAATTTTTTTAATTTCAAGATCAATAAAAGGGGTCATGTAACGTATGTATTTAATAAAATTAATTATTCATGACGAATGGAAAAATAGATCAATTTTGTTGACAGAACTAAAGGGGTATCCAATGATGTTACAACAATCTAAAAAATCTAGTTTCTCTCAAACAAGGGTGAAATAGTCATGTTGAGCTGTTTATTTAAATTAGAAAAGTTGAAATTAGATATCACTGATAGGAATCGATGATCGGAACAACGTGAGATCTAAGAGATGCAACAAAATGAAGCGAAATAGAGTAGAATCTGTACCTCATAGTTGTAGAGGATATTATTCTCAACGATTATATTTGATTTGACCTGAAACAAAACAATTAAATGATTTTATAAAAACCACAAATTTGGGTAAAAACAATTATGTGTAAGATTGCATGATGGATAGTGGATGCGATACTATGAATCTTTGTGTGTAACATTAGATATATTGATAACTTTATTGTTCTCCTGACGGTGTTGAAAATAGATGAAAAATAGAGTAGAAATGGGCATCTGAAGAAGGAGAGGAGGAGGAAGAGGCATACCCCAATGGGGCTCTACAGGGGGGTTGATGTACCCAAGGGAGAGGGAGGAGAGAAGAGAGAAAATTAAAAAAATAAAAGAGGAAAATAAAATAAAAAGAACAATAAGAAAATATGGAAAATCAAAAAAAATGGAAATGAATAATAAATAAATAAAATAAAATGGATGAGAATGAAAATGAAATAAAATAATAAAAATGGGATAATACCCATTTTAGTTATATTTTATTTTCTTATAAACCCCGTTTTATTTTTTTTAAATTATTTTTATCCCTTTTAACTTATTTTAATTCCGTTTAAATTTATTTCTATTACTTTCAATTTATTTTTATTATTTTTAACCTCAACGTTGTGCTAGGTCACAATGTAATATTTTACATAAAACTGGTGTAATTATTTAAATAATTTAAATAGTTGCTCGGGACCTGCAACAGGGTGTGTAGGCACACGCCCTCATCACTTTAGGTATTTGGAATAAAAATTTAAATGGTCTTTACATTGATTCAAAATGGTATGTTATATTTATAATAAATGTCATATATTTAGAGGAGTTAAAGGAACAATAAAAAATAAATTTATTTGTTAAGGTGATTATCTCTTCTTTGAAAGAACTCATTTAGTTCTCCTCTTAAAGATTATGGGGTGGGAATTTTCGGATAACCAAACCCTCTATAATTTGTATAAGGAATTTTAGAAGGTATTTTTCATGGGCATGGATGAGATAGATGCCTCAAAGTTTTTTAAGGAAGATGATGGATGGGTGTCATGTTATAAGGGAGGGAGAGGACACACTTGTAATTTCTTAAAAGATTAAGATATAAAAAAGTTATTCTTTCGAATAATTCTTCCAAATGGACATTAATTCTAAAAATAAGTTCCTATGGGTGAAATAAAATCAAAAATTAAATTTAGATATTTTTTGTCATTTTAAAATTACATTTTTTATTAACACCTGTGTTAATTATTTTTTTACCTTAACCATTGTAATAACTGTTTTAATCATAAAGGGATTAGAATGTTATCATAAATGGAAAAAATCATAAATGGACCATTTATTATTTTTTTCAACCATATTAAATTCACATATCCTATGATAATATTTGTATGAATTTTAAATCATTAAATAAATTTTTATTTATTATAAAATATGATTAATGTCAATTTTGGAACAATTCATTTAATTTGTCTTTAAAGACACCGAGAAAAAAGATGAAATTAGAATATAATATTTTTACACATCACTAATTTAATATTTTTATCTAAAAAATAATTTCAACACTATAAATCTATGAAATTAAATTACTTTTTATATTTTTAAAATAAGTTATTTGATTTTTCTATTAATTGAGTAAATACAGTATTTGTGTTGTGAATGTATTTTAGGTAATTATTTAGTAACCAAGAATTATAAATAAATTACTATAATGAATATAATTTAATTATTCAACAAATTACCATTAAATGTAATTCATAACTTTATTTTGTCCCTATGTGAACACATAATATATATTTATAACTAAGAGAGTGACACTTTGTAACTTTCTTTGCATTAAATATTATATATGTCTTTTTCATAGAAAAGTAACTCTTACACAATTAAATTTTAAGACTAAGGTGATAAGGGTGGAATTACCTTTATCAAATAGAAATTTAGATAAAAAAATATTTACCTTAATACATTGTTTTAACCAATATTCACATGATTTATCCTTTACTGAGGTGTAAAATTTTATCACGGTTACTATTCGTAAAGCCAAAAAATAAAACAAGAATATTTTTAAAATTTTAACTTCTTGATTAAAAATAATGAATTATTTGATCAAATTAAATTATAATAAATAGTAGAAATTAATTTTACAATAATTGTCTAAGATGAAATGAATATCATTTTTTATAAAAATATAGTTTTTAAGAATAAATATGGATTTATTCATATCTCATTCATAGTAAAAATATTATATGAATGCTAAAAAACTTATTGAATATATAATATATAAATTTCATTAAAATAATTTACCAATAGTGATTAATTTAATTTATTATAATAAAAACACATTATCTGGATAAATTTTTTTATAAAAACAATTCCTTTACTTTCAAATTATTTAAATTTTTATTTATAATCAATATATAACCAAATAATTTATTTTACACATTTTTAAACCATAGCTTTTTCCTTTATTAGTTAATACAATTCAAACATACCAATTTAATAGGAATGTTATAATTGTGTACAATTTCATAGTTCATTTAGACTAGTGTTTGTATCTATCGCAGGCTATTGAGAAAAATTTTATTTGAAAAGAAATGTTTCTTAAAATATTCAGGATCTACATGTGTGTTTTTTCATTTGATTAGAGTGAATGTCGTTTTCAATTTAGCATGACATGATAGGATTATTCCTTTAGATAATGAGACTATTTAGGTAGGGTTGCGGTTTTTAGAAGAATGGTTAGTGTAGAGTGACATGAAATATTGTGTTTTTATTTATGAATTTACTTTTTTCATCACATATACTTTTATATGGATATTTCACTTATTTAAGGATGGATTGGTGGTGTTCTATTGGGTTTATACTCACACCCTATATAAAAATCTTTGTGTGCGGAGAACATTAGGGTCAAGGAATCAATATTAAAATGGTCCTTCATAGGGAAATTTTATAGGAGTATCTGGTCGGTCAAAGCTATGTTTGGACAATAACACCCTGATATCTTATAAAATATTTTTTTTATGAAAAAACTAAAAAAAAATTGAAAATCTTATGAAACTAAATTTTAACAATCCATGATATATTATTAATATTATTATTTAAAAAATATCATTATAACCTAGTCATTAATCATGGTGGTATGAATAGAAATAACCAATTTTAAAATATTAAGTATAATTATTTTATATAAATAATTCATACTGATAAAAAATACTTGATTTTAGTAATGTTTTATATAATTCAAAAATACTATTTTCTCATAAATAATTATTTCTTTTAGTGAAAAAATAACAGTACAATTTTCCACCTATAGAATATTTATTTGAAAAAACAAACTTCATTTTTGAAATATAAATGTCATAATTATTTTTGAGTGATTTTTTATGAATTCTCAAAAAATATATATTTTTTTGATAAAATATAAAAATGAAAGATATTTATTAAAAACTATCTTTTAATTTTAATAATTTAGAAGCTCCATTTTAATTTAAGATGTGTTTAAAAGTAAAATTAGTTCAATTAAATATTTTTAATCCAATTTAGGAAATTGGAATCAATTTTATAATGAATTTATATATTAAATCATTCTATACTTCTGAAAATTTTCTCTTTTGAAAAATATTTTTTCATCACGTCTAATGGTTTAATTTTAAATTAGTTTTTTTCATTTATTTTAATTTAATTTGAAAAAACAGATTCAATATTTTTAATCATAATAATATATAGTATATAATAAGTCAAACTTAATTTTTCATTAAAATTAACAGTAAAAATAGAAAAAATTAATTATCATGTTTAAGGTTAAAACGGGTTTACTGGGAATTAAAATAAAATGATATTGGCTATAATGACCAAGAAAATTGTCTAAAACACATTGTATGGACATATTGAATCTTTATCACATCTAAGGTTCATTAATTACCCATTTTTTATCCTTTTGGATTGTAGAAAACATGGGTACACTTTATTATATTTAAAAATACCAAGTGTGTCCTCCCCCACTTATAAAAGGTCACCCCCTATCCCCACATCTTTACACTCCCAAAAAAATTATTTTGGACAATACCCACAAAAATACCTTACTTAAATCAGAAATTATTTTTATTTGGAAACTCCTCTGATATGGCTTTTGGAATAAACCTAAAGAGGTTCTCTAAAGAAGATGTAAAATTCTTAAACTTGTATTTTTGTTTTATTTATTCGTACACCTCATTAAAATCATATTAAACTATGATAATATAACCACACAATTATATCACATAAACATAGAAACTATTATGTTAATATAATGACATAAATCTATCTCCTCTTCCATCAAATGGGAAACAAAGCAATTGGTCATGTGTACGGTGGACTACAACCTCACGAACCGATGTAGATCGTTTTCCATAACCAAAACTCACGACTAGATATAATGATTGATTAAATTTTTATATAATAAATAAATGATATTTTTATACTTTTATTTTTATAATATTATATCTACCTTCTTACCTTCCAACATGTTGGAAAAAAATAATTTTTCTCGTGTGTATGGAGGACTACTACCTCGCGAACTAATGTGATGTGTTTTTACAATTTTTATTTTACATGGATGGTAATAAGGAGAGATTAAATGAATTTATATGATATTTTTAATACAATTATAGCTCCTTAATTATGATATCACATATACCTTATTAATTTCCATTCCATGGGAGATACAATATTGTCACTCATGTGTATGGAGTACTAACAGCCCATGAAGCAATGTGATTTGTTTTTCACTTAATATTTACATGGAAGGGAATAAGAAATAATTTAATGAATATATATGATATATATGAAATAAAAAATGAATCTATAAGGGTGATATATTATTTACCTCCTTTATTTTTATCCATAAAGAAAATGGAAATAGTGTTCATGCATACGTATGGCCTACCATCTCTAAGAATGATGTAAATCGTTTTCTATGTCTAACTTTAATGGATTACTCTAGATGATTATATAATTAATATATATGATATTAATATCATGTTTAAAATTCGGGATATTATGTAACCATGATTAAAATGAAATGACCAAAGAAACCAGATCAAAACATACATGAAAAACAAAGCCGGTATTACTCAAAACATGATTTTAACAAGGAATTGTTAATAAACAGAGAATAAAATGTCATAATTAAATCATATATGGTATTATATATATAATTATTATTTTTTAATATATTTATAATTAAATTAAATTTATTATATCTTAGTTTTGAAGGTGTATGAAGTAAGTTGTGACTTAAGTTAAGGGATTTTTATTTCAATTTATCCTCTTTGAGACATACATTATATTATACACTAATATTATTTTATGAAGTGTATATAGAACCCCTTTGACATGTAATATCCCGAATTTATTTATTATCAATATATTTTATGTTTTATTTAATTTTATTATTTCATGGGTCTTATAATTCAATTTTAACAAAGTGGTAAGGGTTTTGTGATACAATCTCATCATTTATTGGTATTATTTAATTTTAAGCTTCTCATAATGAAAAATTATGATTCATATCTCAATAAAATAATTAAATTTATTCTCATATGCTTATGTCATTTGAATACATGATTTCCCATCATTTTCCGCTATTTATGTAATAAATAATTAACAATAATTATTTTAATAAAAATCAACTTTATTTCTCTCTTCGATCGAAAATAATTTTTATTCTATATCATTTTTTTCTAAAAAAGTGTTTTAATGAAAAATTTTACTACTATCCAATTATTTTTAAATAATGTTTTACCCTTTCTTGACTTTTTAAAAACTGTTTCTAAATGAATATTCATTTTTTCTAATAAATTCCTATTTGTCTTTTACTAAAATGTCTAATGAATTGTTGTTTTAATGTGTATGACACGAAACGAATTTCCCATTTCCATGAACACACAATGTTTGAAATCTTAATTTATAAGTTTCAATGTTTATTTTCAAATAAAAGGATTTACAAAATATTTTATGAATTCTCAACTTAAAATTTTACTTTCAAACAAAGGTTATTTTCCCCAAGAAATATTCCAAGTGATCTTTCAAAATCATTTTCCATCTAAGATTCCATTCTTTGATGATACTTATGATTCTCTCTGGATATGATCCAAGGATACCATTATTATTTTTTATATGGATGATTTATATTTATGATGATAATATGTTTATGAAACTCATTTCTCTTCAACAATTTATACCATGATAAAATTATTAGGAAACTAACTTATTTTTCCACAAGTTATGCATTGATGAAATGATGAAATTATTATGAAAGTTATTTCTTTTCCATAGGTTATGATATGATGAAACCTTTATAAAACCCATTTATTTTCATTGGTTTTGGAATGATTAATATTTTATGACATTTTGGAACATATATTTTTAATTTTAGTATGTGACACGTGGGACCAAAATCTCCCTCTAATGCATTGGATAAATATTGATATCTCATGAGATAAACAGGTTTGGAATGGGAAGTGAACCCAAATAAATAATTGACATTGTCCACTATGATAGTCGTGGGAGTAAACCTCTATTACTATGATGGTTTGGGGAGTGAACTCATTCCCCTATAATAATTTTGGAAATGCACCTTAACTATTAGTGAAATGACTTTTTATAATAATGTATATTCCACAAATATACATCTTATACTAGTGTTATGATCTCATGGACAATGTTCTTTGGTTACATTATAATTCATGTCTTAAGAAATACTATGATTTATTCCATGGGTAATGTTTATGATCTATGTTATACAGAGTATGGTTTTCAAAATTTAAGATCATTTTATAATACCCTTATGCTCATGTTATTCTTATGTGGTCATTGATACCTCCCTTTTTTACCCTTACTGGGAATCTAAGCTCACCCTTTATTATGTCTCATTTCCCCAGGATATGAAAAAATGTGTTATGTTTGATATGTCTAAGAAGGGTGATAATTATAGATAATATAGTGGAAGATGACATAGGTCAATTATAGACCATTATTTTATGTTTCCATTATTCCAATGGAACTAAACTAAATGATTCCGCCATGAATAGTTGTGTTATGTAATAAATATTCATCAATTAAGATGTAATATTTATGTATGAGAAGTTCATGTTTTTATAGGGACAAACACTGAGATCATTTTTTATAGATAGATCTTTATTTATTTTTAATTTTTTGTATTGTATATAGATCTTATGCATGTGACTGTCTCTCTTTGACTTGTGTACGATATATTGTATGTCATCTATTATAGCATGTTGATGTTTTTATTATTTCTTCTCTTATGTGATCTTATGTTTTATACAATGAAAATTATTTATTTCATTATTGTGTACTATGATTTTTTATCTTCTACCAAGGGTATAGTCTCTCCAAGGTGTTTCTTAGGCCCTCCCTGCTTGTCAGCAGCCTCTTGCATATCGGGAAGAACACACGATGTTGTTTGGAACCTCAGCCCTGGAATAAGTGATTCATTTCAGGGATTTATAACAACAACCCTCTTTTTTTGTTCAAACCTAAAGGATATTTCTAATATGAATTTTTGGATGATTTGATGAGATGTTGTGTAAAAGAGAGTATTGCCTATCCTCTACAACAATATACTGAAAAAATATTCTATTTTTAGTCTGCATATGTGTATTTTTAGAAAATTATTATATCTCATAAATGGTTCATCACATTGATAAACTGATACCATAGTTGGATCAAGAATTAGGGTTTTTTCATATGAATGTTTTATGTTTAGTTCACATATGGTCTAGTGAAAATTCTCCACAGTGGGAGAAGTTATAGAAATAAAGTAAATAAATTATATAATTGTTTAATTCATTCCTTGGTATAAGAGATCCTAAATATATATCATGTTATACCAAACCCCTTAGGTTAGCTTCATAAACATGGGATTTTAGAGGTGTCTTAGTGAGGGAGATCTCAATGGGAGATTCTATAGGAATTGAGGAATAGATGATGAGGTGCGGAAAAACATATCAGAATCGCTAATGACACTACCTATGAATGCACTCTTCACCAATGATCAAATCATTGTGGAGTTAAGTCTTTTTTATCTTGTTGCATAACTCTATTCTATAATATTCATGATCTAGGGATAATCATCTCGTATTTGATTTCCATATCTCATGGTCCTGTGATTTATGATTTTCAACCAGACATGGGAATTTATGATTTATGAGAATTTATTCTTAATTTTTATGATTTCTTGATTTTCCACCATTCATCTGGGAATGTGATCATTGTTATGGGCTCAACAATGAAGGTTGATATCAGATGAGTGGGATAATATCTGAATTTTAGTGATGAGTAATGTGATTTTTCAGGGGGAATTATAGCAATTTCAGAGTAGTGGTGTGGGAGGCGCGTGGTGTAGTGTGATGTGGAGGAAGCCACATCTGGGGTTAGTATGTAGTAGTTAATTAAGGGACAATAGTGTATAATCTAGATGAACAATGGTAAAACATGAGGTGACTAACTACGATGTGAGGTGGCATTTCTGGGCATTATGGAATAGGTTTAGGGGGAGATCCATTAATGTTTACCCTTCCCAGATTGTGAAGAAGATAAGGTAAAAATGTATTCTTAATAAATTAAGAGAACTACAATAGATCAGTGCAAGGGTAGTACCAGATTTTATCTATAGCGCCCCAACCCCAATTACCCCAAGTCGGTGCATTATTACATAACATTGGCATAATCACAAAAGATCAAGTCTCTAAAGACTAATTAGTTTTATTTCCTTGGAAGTACTAGATAAATTCATAAGGTTTACATTACATCATAAAATGAAAAAATACAACAACATTGATTCCATATACCACACTCATATCCCCTCAAACTATCCCTACAGGTCAGTCATACAATACTTCTTTGTATCCAGGGAAAAATAAAACATAGAAAGGGTTGAGCTTAGATGCTCAGTAAGGATAACAATATAGCAGAAACTTTCATAAATAAGAATAAACATTTAAGGAAATGTATAAGACTAAAACAAAAGCCTTTTAAACTTGAACTTCAGCATAATATATCAAAGATAAAATCAATTAATTCCATTTACTTACTCACATGGATATTCTTCTAGTCTAATAATCACATGCAATATCAATAGACACTTTCATAATGATGGAATACATAGTGCCATACTTTCATAACCTCGTGGTCAAGGCCCTATGCCAATACTACAAATAATATTTTGTTAAGGTCGTGTGCCAAGACACTAGTTTGTCTCATGAGACCTACCGATGCATTTAGGAGCTATAGTGGGCTCCACCCTTCACATACTAAGTCCAATGCATTCCTCATATGAAAGGGTTTAAACATAACATAAACATTCATATTAAAACTAGCATATGAAATGTAAATACTTTATCCCTACACCATGATTGTTATAAAAATAACACATCCATAGTCAAACATATCACAAAACCTTCAACACAATATGGAAGTTTTGTATCATAATAAATCAACTTGAAATAAGCTTAAAATCCATCAAAGGATGTTGACATAGATGAAATCAAAACCTTTTTTTAGAGAAATATCTCATTCTATTTTGAAATCATTTAAAAATAATATAATTATAAAAGGTAACATTTATTTTTGGAAATATTTTTAAAAGATTTTAAGGGAAGATTTGTCGATTTTATAACGGCAGAAAATAGCCTCACTCGGCATATAAGTTTAAAAAAGACATTCTTACCATAATTTTGTCGAAAGGGTTATAAAGGACCTTGATTGGAAAAAGATGGAAATATTTATTTATAAACATATTATAAAAATTAAAACAAGGGTATAAATGAATTTAACCCATAGTCTATAAAATATTAAGAATGATTTTAAATATATTTTTAAGAAACATGGATGTGGATGATAAAGAGGTCCCAATAGATACTTACATAAAAACAACCTTGGAAAATAAAGAGATTGTGAAATTAACCATCACATTGTACTTTTACATGGTAGAGGGTAGGTTAACCTCTTGTATAATGGTAAAATAATTGTTATTATATGGTACAAGAATCATATACATTAATATGATATCATATATGATCTTTTAACGTTGCTTTGTTAACAATATCTTAGTATTATCGTTGTTTCAGGAGTTAACATATTTGTTTTCCTTTATATTCTTTGTTATGTGATTCATAATTGTTATTTATGGGATTTATATTATTCATATCCAGAAATATATCATGTCTTTAAAAATTATTTTTAATCATCTAATGAAAATTAGTCTTGAATGGATACGATGGGGAATGAATCTCATCATGTTCGTGGAGACGGTAATCCGTACATACGCACGAACGAAAATATCATTCTTTTGATATTAAAATAATATATAATTGAATGTTATATCATATATATAGAATCATTATAATGTTATATTTATTATTTACATCATTTACACATCATTATTATACCCATCCAAAAAATAATGTATTTAATAACAATTACACCACGACGTGGTGACGGTAAGTCGTATGTACGCACGTACGGTGACATGTAATTCAAAGGATGGATAGAATAATGAATTTTGTTTTAAAATATTTATAATAATATCATAGTATATAGAAGATACTGGAGTTATTATTTTAGAATAGAAACAACAAAGAAAGAGGAAGTGGAAGAAGAAAAGAACTTGAAAGAGGGTGGTGAAATTATTACCTCTTCTTCATGTTCTTCCTTTTGATTTGATCAAAAAGGATCTATAGGTTAGATTTATGACTAAATTAAGGACTCTAAAAGGAAGTGAGAGATTTTGGGGGGATATTTAGGTAGTGGTTTTATGAGTCAAAGTCTTGAGGAGTGTGAGAAATGGGTAGGATGTGAGGGCTTTTTATAAGGGAGAGGAGGGGCGCTTTAGGAATGTTTGAAACAATTATTTTATTATAACCTCATATTCGGTTTCAAAAGGTCAACTATTCATTACTAACAAATTTAAGATGACTCGTGGTTGAAATAAAATAATCCAATTAGAATTGGAATGGTTTTGGATATTGTTTTAATTTTTATAATCTTATTTATTTAAATAATTTATTAATGAGGTAAATATTGCATCATTATTGCATCATAAATAATTTAATTTATTTGATATCCAAAAATTATAAAACAAATAAAATGATGTAGGAAATAGTTTTAGATTTACACAGAATATTTATAGTCTAAAAGATAACTTATATAACCTCATTTAAAAATTTATTTACTAAACGATATTTGTTTATGTCATTTTTGTCTTTACTTTAAATTAATTAATATAAAATGCCATTATTACTCCCATGTGGCTCCATGGGGTCCCAAATTCATCCCACGGATTCCCATGGTCGGATATGTATCAGCCAATAGGATTAGGACACATGTTAGGGTAATTTTATATTATTATAATATTATATTGTACCCTTATTTGTTATATTTACCCTTTAATCATGGTAAATAAAATATTTACTATAGTAAATATTTAAAATGTCTAAAAATAAAATTTACCTATTTATAAAATCTGTACCTACTAATTCCAAATATGGAATAATTTTTTCCAAATTCAAAACACATAATTGGCAAAAATTAAAATAAAATTAATTCCCGCTGTCAAAACAAAAAGCGTTTTTTTAAGAAATAATAACTATCAAAAGATTGACACTTTTTATTGTATAGTTTAAATGTGAAATTACATCCAATGACCAAAATTAGATTAACTGGTAAAAATATAATCTAATTATACTTTAAAACCACTAAAATCTATAATTTAACACTATAAATTATTTTGATTAAAAAAGTGGTTTTTAATTAATATTTAGTATTTTTCACTATTCATAAAAATCTGAAAGTTATCAGAAAAGTGCCAAAAAATCACCCTAAGATAATGTCGATATTCTGAATCCAAAACGGAAGTCCATTTTGAAAGATACAATTTATAAAATTTCAAAAAGTGGGTATTACTATTCATAACGGCTACTTTGATTGGTTGCGGTGTGTTAGAATCTCAAAGTTGCGTACAATGCAAGCTATTGCATTATTCAGTGGAAAACGTACCGTGGAAGCTTGGGGTGTTACATTCTCCCCTCCTTCAATAAATTGTGTCCTTGCAATTTGAAGTTGTTATTTGAATATAAAAGGTTGAAAATAGAAAATACATTTTTTGAAAACCCATATTGGATGTAGGGTTAATAAAATTTAGACTTAATAAGTCGAAATAGAAATGAAAAGTTCACCACTAAAATATGATCCCGAATAGAAGAACATTGGTGGAAATTATAGACATATAATTGGAGAAAAAGTTAAATATTTATAGGGAGTGATTGAGGTCATCAATCACAAACAAGTGTACACTTGAGGGCTTGAAAGCCATCGATCTATGATGATTTAAAATATAATCTGTTCAACAAAACATACAGTGTTAGGATAACACATTTTTTGTTTTAATATCCCTTCCCTGCAGTTTAAGAAGTAATTTCTTTATAGAATAATAAATATATATATATATATATACTTGACAAGTAGAGTTTCATCCTTCAACTAATTTCTACTACAAACTAATCTTTCACTCTAAAAGATAATAGAACCCAAAAATAATATATTTATCTTAATCGTATTAGGTTCCAAATATTAACACATACCATTTAAATGATGAAAAATATTTTGTAATAACCAGGGAATTCCTGTAGTCTAGTGGTAGGTAAGAAAGGCATGTCGCAATATAGTTGTGGGTTTGATTCCTACAGCTTTGTCAGACGCAACGGGTTATCGCGAAACCTGCAGGTTGTCCTTTTCCTAAAACTATAGTATTATAATATATTCTAAAAATAATCATAAGAAATGTTTTAAACTTAAACAATGATATCCAATGTTTAACTTAATACATTCCAACCTTTATAGTTATCCAAAATACCTCTTTCCAGACTCTCTGTAAAAGTTATCTAAATTCAAAAATTAATTGTAACATCATATTCCCCAAACAAAGTAATGTTTCTCTTGTTGTCACATACTAGAAATATGATTACCATAGTCATATTAAAACTGTAATGAAAACAACAAGTATTGTAGTACAATCCTTTTATATATCACATTATTCTTATAACCAGAATATAATCCTTGAGTCTAAAAACACAAATACATTAATTATTCCATTTCAACTATAGTAACAGCATAAGCTTGGACTTAATCCCTTGGCCCTTTTTTTAGGTAGGTTTTCCTGACTCATAGGAAATTCATTTTCATAATTCCCCATTTCTCTACAATTTTAGCATTCAACATTGAAAGCCTCTTTCTTTCCTTTGAAATCACGAGCCTGGTAACCTTTTTCTCCACATTTGTAACAAACTATCATTCCTTTTAGGCAAGTACAGGAGTGTTTATTCCCACAATTATCACATAATGGAAAATACTAATTTCCCTATTTCCCTTTATATGTCTCTTGCTCCACCATTCTATTCTTCTCTTGCTTTACTTTATTATCATAAGATTTAGAGAATTCCTTTTCTGCCTTGATAGCACATGAGACTATATCTTCGTATGTCGAGAAGGATTGTGAGACTAATTCTCGATGGAGAAATGGTTTTAACCCATCAAAGAAATGATCAATATTACTCCTTGGGTTATGTATATAATCTTATGCATGCCTTTCTATCCTTGTAAAGTTAGCCTCATGCTTTGTAACATTCTCATCCTCCTTTTGCCTCTGACTCAAAAATTTTCTTTCCATATCCTCTTGATGGTCACGAGGAAATTATTTTTCTAAAAAAATCTCTTTAAACTCCCTCCATTACATACTTGATACTTCTTCGTCCTCCTTTGTGTTTTGAATCAATAACCACCATTGATCAGCATCTACAGTGAGGCGATAAATTGCCATGACAACTTTGTCCCTTTCGCTACTCCCCAAGGCGTGGAATATTTTTTCAAAGGAATTTATCCATTGCTCAGCTACTAGTGGATTTTTACTCCCATTGAATGTTGGTGGTTTTTTCCTCATGAAATGATCAAACATTGATCCTCCACTCTGCGGATCAAGGTTCTCCCTATGGGTAAGGTTATTATTCATAACCTAAGTGAGTTGTCCCAATATAGTGATAAGATTATTAGCACTAGTTTTATCACTAGCTCCACTATAATTATCTTGAGTAGGAGGGAAATCCCTACACAGAGTGTGTGCATTGATATGGTTTTAATTCCTTCCACTAGGTTCCATTTCTAAAGAATAGCATAAACTAGATCAGTTTATGAATCGAAATACATAATACCAAACTTGTAAAACACTTATCATAGTTTGAACATTTTATGGATATAATATATAATCATAAAAAATATTTTCTATGAGAAATTATATACTCATAAACCCCTCATAATGGTTTTTAAAGAAAATGAAAATTATCCTACGAATATCCCCCGGGAGTGTCGTAACAAAGAGTGCAGCAAGGCCTGTTTTCGTTCACCAATTCCCATTCGAGTCTAGATCAAAGCGGTGTTTTTGGGTTTTACCACTAGGTACATCTATGATAGAGCCTCCTCTACCTACTCGTATCTAGATAGGGATGTTTTTCTTGGAAAAAACAATAAATCTCTATAATACCAAAATTATATGGAGTTTTTCTATACTAATCCTCAAAGCCTATCTTAGAGTAATGTGATCTAATCAGATTTTATCTAAATCTAGATTCCAAGGTTTGTAATAAACATCCTATGATACCAACTGTAGCGCACCGACCCCAGTTACCCAGAGTCTGTGCATTATTACATAACATTGGCATGATCACAAAAGATCAAGTCTCGAAAGACCGATTATTTTTGTATCCTTGGAAGTAATAGATACATTTATAAGGTTTACATTACATCATAAAATGAAAAACTACAGCAACATTGTTTCCATAGACCACACTCATATCCCCTCATACTATCCTTGTAGGTCATTCATAAAATAATTCTTCTCATCCTGAGAAAAATAAACCCTAGAAAGGGGTGAGCTCAGATGCTCAGTAAGGATAACAATATAGTGGAAACTTTCATAAATAAGCATAAACATTTAAGGAAATGTATAAGAATAAAACAAAAGCCTATTAAACATGAACTTCAGCATAAAATGGAAAAGATAATATCAATTAATTCCATTTACTTACTCACATTGATATTCTACTAGTCTAATAATCACATGTATTATCAATAACCACTTTCATAATGATGGAATGCATAATACCAGACTTTCATAACCACATAGTCAAGGCATTGTTCCAAGACTTCAAATAAGATTTTGTCAAGGCCTTGTGCCAAGACACTAGTCTGTCTTATGAGACCTACTGATGTATTGAGGAGCTATAGTGGGCTCCACCCATCACATACTATGTCCAATGCATTGCTCATATAAAAATGTTTAAACATAACATAAAAATTCATATTAATAATAGAATGTGAAATGTCAATAATTTATCCATAAACCATGAATGGTATAAAAATAACACATCCACAGTCAAACATATCACAAAGCCTTCAATAGAATATGGAAGTTTTGTATCATAATAAATCAACTTCAAATAAGCTTAAAATCTATCAAAGGATATTGATATAGATGAAATGAAAACCTTTTTTTAGAGAAATACCTCTTTCTATTTTGAAATCATTTAAAATTCATATAATTATAAAAGAAAACATTTATTTTTTGGAAATATTCTTATAATACTGTAAGGGAAGCTTTTATGATGTTATAACAGTGGAAAATATCTACACCCACTGTATAAGTTAAAAAAGACATTCTTACCTTAATTTTGTCGAAAAGGTTATAAAGGACCTTATTTGGAAAATGACAGAACGATTCCTTTATAAACATCTTATAAAAAGTCAAATAAGGGTATAAATGACTTTAACCCATAATCAATAAAATATTAAGAATGTTTTGAAATATATTTTTAAGAAACATGGATGTGAATGATAAAGAGGTCCCAGTAGATACTTACGTAAAAACAACCTCGGATAATAAAGAGATTGTGAAATTAACCCCTACCTTGTACATTTCCTTCGTTTAGGTTAGGTTAACCTCCTTTAAAATGGTAAAATAATTGTTATTAAATTATACACGAATCATATACATTAATAAGTTATCATATGTTATCATTTAACATTTATTTGTTAACAATATCTTAGTATTATCGTTGTTTCAGGTGTTAACGGATTCGTTTTCCTTTATATTCTTTGTTATGTGAGACATATTTGTTAAGAATGGGATGTATATTATTAATATCTAGAAATATATCATGTCTTAAAACATTATTTTTAATCATCTAATGAAAATTTGTCTTGAATGGATTCGATGGGGAATGAATTTCATCACGTTCGGGGAGACGGCAATCCGTACGTACGCACGAGCGACAATATCATTATTTTGACCTTAAAATAACATATAATTGGATGTTATATCATATATACAGTTTCATTATCATGTTATATTTATTATTTTCATCATTTAAACATCATTATTATACCCATCCAAAGAATAATGTTTTTAATAACACCTACACCACGACGTGGAGACCGTAAGTCGTGTGTATGCACGTACGGTGACATGTAATTAAAAGGATGGATAGAATAATGAATATTGTTGTACCATATTTATAATAACATCAAATTATATCAAAGATATTGGAGTTATTATTTTAAAATGTAAACAACAAAGAAAGATGAAGTGGAAGAAGAAAAGAACTTGAAAGAGGGTGGTGAAATTATTACCTCTTTTTCGGGTTCTTCCTTTTTGATTTGATCCAAACGACTCCATTGGTTGGCTTTATGACTAATGTAAGGACTCTAAAATGAAGTGAGGGATTTTGGGAGGATACTTTGGTAGGGGTTTTATGAGAAAAAGTCTTGAGAAGTTTGACAAATGGGTAGGAAGTGAGGGATTTTTATAAGGGGGAGGAGGGGTGTTTTAGGAAAGTTTGAAACAATTATTTTATTATAACCTCATATTCGGTTTAAAAAGGCCAACTATTTGTTAATAACAAATTTAAGATGACTAATGGTCGAAATAAAATAATCCAATAAGAATTTGGCAGGTTTTGGATATTGTTTTAATATTTATAATCATATTTATTTAAATCATTTATTAATGAGGTAAATATTGCATCATTATTGTCTCATAAATAATTTAATTTATTTGATGTCCAAAAATTATAAATCAAATATCTTGATGTGGGAAATCTTTTTATATTTACAAATAATATTTATAGTCGAAAATATAGCTTATATTACTCCATTTAAAAATTTATTTACTAAAAGATATTTGTTTATGTCATCTATGTCTTTACTTTAAATTAATTAATATAAAATGTCATTATTACTCCCATGTGGCTCCATGGGGTCCCAAATTCAACCCAAGGATTCCCATGGATGTATATGTATCATACAATAGGATGAGAACACATATTATGGTAATTTAATATTATTATAATATTATATTTCACAATATTTATTATATTTACCCTTTAATCATGGTAAATAAAATATTTACTATAGTAAATATTTAAAATGTATAAAAATAAAAGTTCCCTATTTAAACAATTTGGACATAATTATTCCAAATATTGAACAAATTTTTCCAAATTCAAAACACAAAAGTGGGAGAAATTAATATAAAATTAATTTCTACTGTCAAAACAAAAAGCGTGTCTTTAAGAAATAATAACTATCAAAAGATTGACACTTTTTTGTGTACAGTTTAAATGTTAAATTACATACAATGACCAAAATTAGATTAAATTGTAAAAATATAATCTAATTATACTTTAAAACCACTCAAATATATAATTTAACACTATAAATTATTTTGATTAAAAACAAATTGTTTAATTAAAATTTAGTATTTTTCACTATGCATAAAAATATGAAAGTAATCAGAAAAGTGCCAAAAATTCACCATAAGCTAATTTAAATATTAAAAATCCAAAAATTAAGTCCATTTTGAATGATAAAATTTATAAAATTTCAAAAAGTGGGTATTACTATTCATAACGGCTACTTTGATTGGTCGCGGTGTGATAGAATCTCAAAGTTGCATACAATGAAAGCTATTTCATTATTCAACGGGAAGCGTACCATGGAATCTTGGGTTGTTATATTATAATAACTAAGAAAAATTCACTGAAAAAAGTCACACCATTATCATCATTTAAACTTCTTCAAGTAACATGATCATGTTCATCAGTTTGGCTCATCATTCAACAGCAGGAATTGTATTCTTAAATTTCCAGGTTCATGTGGTATAGGTATTCCAGAAAATCAGAATACCATTGTTTATGGATTCCTATAACGTTTTAGGAGTTTTTTAATTCTAGATTTTTCTGTTAATCATATATCAAGATCGATCATTTCATCAATAGACTAAAATTGAATAATTTATACTTTTATACTATCATAAATTTTACTTTTATATATTATAAAATTATAAAATTATATATTTTTAAAACTATTTAATTATATAAATTATATATAATTTTATAACATATGAGTTCCCATGAGGGATAAATGTTGTTTTCCAAGTGGTTTTATCCTTTATTATGGAATATGATTCGATGAAAAGTGTTTGTAAAAATGCCTAAATGGATTTTTTAAAGAATTATATTGGTTTTAAAATAATTGGTAATAACTAAATTAGTGTTTTCAAAATTATTCTTATGTTAATTGGATTTCAAACCAAGAGTTTGGGTGATTTGAATGTGTTGATAATGTTGGATATTCTGTTTTATATTTAAAGTGGTGAGTTAAACATTATGGTCTATATTTAAAAACACATTTTTAGCCGTGGTTAATTGTTATATCAACATTTTTGGGTGTTCAACTCTTTTAATATTTCCAAATGAGATGGATTATTTCAAAATGGTGTGTTTTCCCATGTGTATTGGATTTGGAAACTAATTGTGTCCTTGAATGTTTTTCAATAGCTGTTTAAAGGGTAGTGTGAATTCCCATTGGGGTTTTAAGGTTTTCTTTGATAAAATAGGTATAAAGAGTAGATTTGGATGGATTTTATAAATGATAAAATGGCTCGGAATTACAATCATGTTTCAAAAATAGAAGTCCCATTTGAAATTTTACAAAAAATGAGTTTTCATAAAATGTGTCATACCCTCTTAAGGCCCTTTGATTCTAGTATGACCATTATAGCCCAGGATCCCATGTGGGGATATTTATTATTGAAAAGCTTGTTTTATGGGACTTCTGGGGGTGTGGATAGGTTATTAATGATGACCTAGTTTCCTTATATCTATTTCAAGTCATTTTATTTATACAACCAAGTGACAATTCCCATGACACTAGAATCATTTTTAGGATCATTTAGGGGATTTATCTTTATGCTTCTATTGTATCCCATACTATTTATATTATTGTTTGACACATCTTTTATTTTTTTTCTCCATGTTTTAAAACATCAAATAGTGTTTCTTCACTATTTTATTTCTCCCTTATTTGTATGATTTTCTTTTTCAGAATTTTTTAAAAGGGATTTTAAAAGGTTTTCAAAGAAGGAAAAAAAGGAAATTGTGATTTTGAAGTTTTTTCAAACTATTTTAATAATGAGTTTGAAAAGGTAAAATGAGAAAAGTTAGAATGGTTTATATTTGAAAATACAATAATGTGGGAGTATTGAAAATGGGGTTTTATGCCACTATACCCATTTTTTGGGAAATTATTTTTTTCAAACACCTTTTTGAAAACATAATGATAGTTGGAATACTCTTTGAGTTTTGAAATGTATATTTAATAATGGGTGTTTATCAAATAGTTTAAAGTCATATTTTAAAATAGTGATTAGACCAAGAGGTATTGGCTGAGGAATTGTTTTTTCCAAGTTATTTTTTCCATTTAATGAAAATCAACGAAAAGGAGTTTTAACACACTTTTATATGTTACTACTTATTTGTTAAATCTTTATAGAAATTTTTTATTTTTCTAATGTATTTAAAACATGATTTTTTAGGCTATAATATGAAAGTGATCTCTTAGATTTATTAGGTTGTGGTGACCTACTGGACATTTAGATCATGCCTATATTTTATAGGTTCAGTTTTGTTTTTTCTTGTTTCACTTACTCAGGATCTAATGAGAGGGATATATGTTTTGATGGTTACCCTATTTGAAAATATTTTTTGTATTTATTTTTTCAAATATTAATATTACTGAATCAAATAAAATAGATATGAATTAAGAATTTATTTATTCCAATCATATGATAAATGAGTATAAAGATGGAGTGAAATAGTTCAATAAGTTTGCAAAATATCAAACATATTACACTTGTCAAATCCTTTTTCCATGTTTACACTGTTTTTATTCAAGAATAATTAGTCCATAGGTGTTGTAAGAACACTTGATCTGTAATGGAAGAGATATAAGTTATAAATGTTGGAATAAACATGAGGAAAAATATAATGTAGCTAGTGGATAGAATAACAGTGTGTTTTATGGATCATCTAATATGATTACATGTGTGGGAAATGAAGAATACTATATCAAGGAAGTGATTACAGATGTTAATAGTGATAAATATCATATTGAGGAAAAGAAAAAGGATATTTGAATATTAAATTAATGTTTGGACAAAAATTTTTATTTTAAAGAGTTGGTTGAAGACTCAATTGTATGTTGGTTTCACTAAATATAAATCATTTTCATTCGTATTAAAATAGTATAATTTGAAAGTAGGAAGCATATAGACTGAAACTAGTTTTACAGAACTATATTCTCTATTGAATTGCATGATCCCAGAAGATAATGAGCTCCCTATCTAAACATAAGATACCAAAATAATGATACTCTCAGTGGATTTGATCTCTGAAAGAATACATGCTTATCTGAATGAGTGTATTCTATTTCATGAGGGCCAAAAATCACTTACAGAATTCCCAAATTGTGGTTCTTCTCGATAAAATAAAGATTAATTCAGACTTATGAGATTTTTATGCTACTTTTTAATCATTGCAATGTTTAGGTGCCAATATAGAAGTAAAGAGACTGTAGGGAAATTGATGTTGCATGATAATAAAATAAATAAATATGGAAATATAAGTCACCTGATAGACTCTCCCTAGAAAAAGATAATTAATCATGAGTTTCCTGAATTTTGAAAAGAGTCGAGAAACCTTTGTCTTGAATTATCTATTAATAGAGTAAATCATTTGTGTTTTCAAAGTACCACTCACAGTACATGGATGGTTATGTTGGTATATTATAACTTTCCACTATTGTTATGCATTAAATAAAAACACATCTGTAAATCTATGCTTATATTGAGACCAAAACAATAGGGTAATGATATTGATTTTTATTTGTCTCCATTGATTAAGTATTTGAAATTATTACGGGATTCAGGTGATACATTTTATGATTCTTATATAAATTAATATTTCACATTGAGATCCATGTTGTACGAGACAATAAATGACTTTACCACTTATGCAAAATTTTCAGGATATAGAATTAAAGGAACCCAAGGGTGTCCTATTTGGGAACTAGGTACACAGTCAATTTTGTTGAAACATTCATCAAAGACTGTGTTTCTAGGACATCGTAGATTTATACCCTGACATCATAGGTACCGATCTTCAACAAAATCATTCGATGGATGTTTAAAAGAATGTAAAAACCCATCTCCACTAATTGGATATCAACTATTTGAGAAAGTAAAATGTGTGTACACTACTGTTGGTAAAAAAATTCAAAAAAAACCATACAAAAACTGGCCTAAAAAAGAGATCATTTTTATTAATTTCTATACTATAAGTCTCTATACATCATACATTTTATTTATTTTAAGAATTTTGAAAAAACAATGTATGTGATAATGTCATCGTTATGTTGCTAAATGCACTCTATAAAACAATGAATGGAATTAAGGCTAGGTTGGACATGGTTGGCATGGGAATATGATAAGAGTTGGTGCTAGTGAAGGGTGAAAAATGAACATTTCTTCCTCCAGATTATTACATTCTTTCCAGGTAGGGGAGATATCAATTTTTCAACATCTTGAATGACGTAAAGGTTTCAGATGTGTATTCATTGAATATGAAGAATATTTTTTCAATGGTTGATTTAAAGTTAAAGGGTTAGAAATCACATGACTACCATGTTTTTATAAAAGATCTAATTACAATAGCTTTATATTGTACTTTTCTCAAGAATATCCATCATCATTTAACTATGCTCTGTTTCTTATTCAAATATATATGAATCAAAGTTAAAACCAATAAAAATTGTCGACTATGGAAAGAGAAATTGTCATCAGATTATGTGAATTGGAAATTTTCATCCCATCATAATTATTAGATATACTGGTTCACCTGATAGTTCACTTGGTGGGAGAGATTCAACTATGTGGTCCTCGAAACTATCGATGGATGTGCCAAATTGAACGGTATATGAAGATTTTTAAAGGGTGTGTCAAAAATCAAATTTGGCCATAGGGTTGTATTGTGGAGAAATATATTTTTGAGAAAGCCATTGAATTATGTACTGAATACCTATCTAGTGTGGAAATAATTGGTCTACCAAAATCTCGTCACACTAGGCGTCATGTGGGTGAAGTAATTTCTAGAAGAGATTTTGTTACAATCAATATTACAAATTGAGAGCAGGCCAACCTTTTTTATTTACATAATATTTTAGAGGTTTTACCATATGTTAAAACCCAAAAATAAGTTCGTAGGAATTTGAATCCATCAAGGGATGAAATATGTATATCAAATATACATAATCAATATTTTATAGGATGGTTTCAAGACCATATTTATAAGGAGTAAGATGAAAACATGGATTCAATTTGATAATGATGTTGATGGCTATCCATAGGACCATGTGTGTGTATATTATCTTACAATGGTTATGTAATTAATTGTTATACATTTTATACAAATGAAAAAGATAATGAAAATACCATGTAAAATAGTGGAGTTACACTTATGGATGAAGTGATGCATGTTTCTGGTACAAAGGCTAGAAATCTAATTTATGTGTATATGTTATATTTTGGAATCATCAAAAATATATGGGATTTGTATTATACAACATTCCAAGTGCTCATTTTTCAATGCAAGTGGATTGATAATAGGAGTTATATTAAAATAGATGAATTGGGTTCATGAAAGTGGATTTTAGTAAGGAATCATACAATGATAAACTATTTATAAGGGAACTATAGGTACTATAAGTATTTTATGTTCTAGACCCCACAAACTAGAAGTGTTCAATTTTTCTTTCATCGACCAAAACCACTAAAGGGTCAAATGAAAATTCAACTGAGGATGACACTTTCAATGGGACATCACAATAATTTCACAGTGGTTCGAATGTAGATGGGGTATTTTATGACATAGGAGACCACAATGAAGGGATTTGGATACTCTATAGAGGGGTCAAATTCCTTCAGCCTTAAAAAACTGTACAATAATTAGGTTTTATTTTTTTGTAATATACATTGTGTTACCTCATATTATTATTATTTTGTTGTTGAATTTAGGTAATATAAATTAAATATTAAACCACTTTTACGATAATGACTTTTTCATATACTAGTTCTCCCAATATTGAGGAACATTAGGTTTCTCAAGCTGATGTTGCACCCAATGCAGAGGAATAGTAACCTTCTATACATGTCGATTCTACTACTCCAGGGAATCATTAGGTTTCTCAACCTCCTAATGCTCCCAATGCATATGTAAGATGACCTTCCCCATATGTCGATGATACCTCTCTTAATAAACAATAGGTTTCTCAACCTAGGACTACTCCCAGTATAGAGGAAGAGTATATAGATGATATTGAATCTGTGTAAATATTAGGAGATGAAGAACTGGTGATGAAAAAAATACAATAGAATCTAAGTTTTTTGTGTTAGAAAAAAAATCATTAAGGTAAAAAAAAATGAATTATATACAAGTTCAGATCGAATGTTGGGGCGAGCATGTTAACCCCAACTATGCCATGTCTAGTAGTTACATTGGAATATTCACTCGGCAATGTGTTCAGATTGATGTATACTTGTGGAAGCATGTTGTTCTCACAGTTAAGGCCCTGATGTGGGAAGATATTGTGATAAAATTCTGATATCATTTCTATATTTTACTAAAAAAAATAAAAGAATAAAACATATATTTACACTTCAACATCCCTGGAAGAGTGCATTTATAGAAGATGAATTTCACAAGAAATATGTATTAATACTTTCTAGAAGGATTCATAAAGGCTTTATCAAAATTCAAACTATATATCTTAAAGATCTAAATGGGAAAATAAAATCATGCCCACTGTTTATTCAAAATTGACATTAATTTTAGTAAAATAGACAGCTAACATACTAAAAATCAAAAACAATGCATTCATATTATTTAAATACATTATTAAAATGATCCTTAATTCATTTATGTTCTGTATAAATCATCTACACCTTAATCTGATGCAGGTGGTGACGGGTATGACTCATATTTTCCATTATCATTTTAAAATCGACGTTTTACCTCAAAATGATTCACCCACTTAAAACTAGCAATCACACTTAGATTTTCTTGATTATTTTTTGAAATTATTCATAAATAATTTTTTATGTATAGGAATATTTTTCATGTAAAACCTATATACGATGAGACTGGTATGAGTCAAAGTGTGTGTTTCCTGTTTAAAAATAAATTGTATTAAAAAAGACATGTGACATACTAAAAATTGAGAATATGTATTGATATTATTTTGATAATTTATTTAAATAATACATGAGTCATTTGGGACATTTAATAATCATTCCCACCTAAATTTGACACACTGTGTGACTGGTATGACTCCAAGTGTATATTTTTTAAAAATTGATATCAATTTTAGTAATAAGGAACAAATGAAGAACAAAAAATTATAAAACACATTATTATTGTTTTGATATATTAGGGAAATGATATATGAGTCATTTGTGATGTGTAGGAATTAGCTACATCTTAATATGAGTAATGGTGTGACCGGTATGACTCCATGTGTGCCTTTTTTATTTTGAATTTACATCAATTTTAGTAAAAAAAAACAAATGACCTAATCTAAACTAAAAAAATGAATTATGATTATTTTTATACTTAGTAAAGTGGTCTATATGTTATTTAATACATATAGGAATCATCTGAATCTCAATATTACACACAGTGTGACTAGTATGACTCCAAGATCATCTTATTTTTAAATTGAGATCATTTTTAGTAAAAAGGAACAAGTGACATACTAAAAACAGAGAAAACACATTCAAATTGTTTTGATAATTTAGTGAAATGATATGTGAGTTATTTTGGACATGTATAAATCATTCTCACTATAATCTGAGGCATGGTGTGACTGATATGACTCCATATGCGCCTTTTTATTTAAAATTTACATAAATTTTAGTAAAAAGGAAAACAAACCAATTGAAAACCTATAAAAAGCTTTATTATTACTTTGATAATTTGGTAAAATTATCCAATAATCATTTGGGGCATGTAGGAAATATCCTCGCCTTAATCTGATGCATGGTGTGTCCAGTATGACTCCAAGTGCGTCTTTTAATTTAAAATTGACATCAATTTTAGTAAAATGGAACAAGAGATGTACTCAAAACCTATAAAACACATTTATATTATTTTTATACTTTAGGGAAACTATCCAGGAGTCATTTTATATGTTTAGAAATCTTTTTCACCTCAATCTGAGGCACGATGTGACCAGAATGACAACAAGTGTGTATTTTTTATTTAAAATTTAAATCAATTTTTGTAAAAAGGACAAGTGACGTACTGAAAAACTAAGAAAACATATTTGGACTATTTTGATACTTTATTAAAAATATCCATGATTCATTTTGGACATGTATTAATCATTCACACCTTAATCTAACACACGGTGTGACCGGTATGACTCCAAGTGCGTCTTTTTATTTAAAATGGACATCAATTTTAGAAAAAATGAACAAGTGTCATACTGAAAACTAAAAAGATGCATTTAGATTGTTTGGATACTTTACTAAAATGATCCATGGTTAATTTGGGATGTGTATAAATCGTCCACACCTCAATATAATGCACGATGTGACTGGTATGACTCCATGTATGTTTTTTTTATTTAAACATTACATCAATTATAGTAAAAAGGATAAATTACCTACTCAAAACCATGAAAATGCATTCAGATTGTTTTTTATAATTTAGTAAAAATATTAATCATTCATTTTAAACATTAAGGAATCAGTCTCACCTCAATCCAATTCATGGTGGGACTGGTATTACTCAAAGTGTACCTTTTTATTTAAAATTGACATCAATTTTAGTGAAAAGGACAACTAACCTACTCAAAAATTATCAAATGCACTCAGTTTGTTTTTATAATTTATAAAAATGATCCAAAAGACATTTTTGACATATATGAATAAACCTCACCTCAATCTAACAGACGGTGTGATCTTTATGACTCTAAGTAAATCTTTTTATTTTAAATTCACATTAATTTTAGCAAAAAGAACAAGTGACGTACTAAAAATTGACAAAATTAATTCATATTTTCATGAGTCAATTTTTGATTTTTAGGAAAATATCACACATGTATATGATGCATATAGTGACCAATATGACTCATAGTTCCCGTTATCAATTTAAAATTGACATTTTAGTTCAAAATGTGTCACTCACTGAAAAAAAAAAGAAAATGTTCTCTGATTGTGTTTATAATTAAGAGAATTAATTCCAAAGTCAGTTTTTACTTGAATGAATTAGTCTTGAATCAAAACAATACATGATGTGACTCAAATGACTCAAAGTTCAGGTTTCCAGTTTGAATGATGTTTTAGTAGAAAACCAAAGTAACGTACTGAAAAATGACCAAAGGAATTCATATTGTTTTGATACTTTAGGAAAACAATACTGAGGTAATTTATCACATATAAGAATCAAACACACCTCAATCCCATGAATGGTGTGATTTCTATAACTCCAAATGCATCTTTATTTAAAATTGACATTAATTTCATTGAAAAGAACAAGATACATACTCAAAACTGATCAAACACATTCAAATTGTTTTGATAATTTAGGAAAATGATCCATAATTCATTTTTGACATGTTGGAATCAACCGCACCTCAATAAAAAACATGGTATGACTAGTATAACTCAAAGTGTTTAATTTTATTTAAATATTACATTTTTAATGTATTTTTCATATTAATGTTTAATTTATTTCTTTATAATATTACTAACATAAGATTTGTTTTCTTATATAGGTGGATTCTCTTGATCAGGTTGAGGTGCTTTTTTAGGTAATGGATATCATGGGCAAACATTTTTGAGAGGTGATCAAGGGTGCCAAAGATTAGCATTAATGTTTTAATTTTTTTGTTGATAGTAATTGTAAATGTAATTATACAACACATTTTTTGAAAAGTATATTGTAGTGTTTTTTCATTTTCTTTTTTTTATTCTTGATGTATAATTTATTTCAACTAAATTATAAATATATTGTATAGTTTATAGGAGGTTGTTATAGTGTGTTGTTATGAAAATAGAATATTTTAGCATATGGGGCCTATATCAGCACTATTTCTATTTTTTATAAAGGCCACCAATTATTAGCAGTACGAAAAACTCTAAAACATGGGACCTTTATTAGTAATAAAAATAGAGCTTATAAAGGAACCCCTTTATCAATGTTTTTTGGGTGATGATAAAGGGGAAGTCATTGAGCATGAATCAAGTATATATCAATTAGGATTATGGACCCCGATATCAAATTAATGATACACATCTTGAGTGGAATGATATACAACTCAATGCCCTTATATAGGATGTCCATGTGATCATGATTACTGGCCCAAGGATTGTCTACTGATTGGTTTTGTGGTTATTTCTTTAACTTTACTAATGAATATTCGTATTTATGTACATATATATAGGTATTGAATTATACATGTATTCGCATAAATATATAGACATCCATTGTGGCAATTTCCCAGTTCAGAGGGATTACAAACCCGGGGTTCGATTGTGGTTTCACATTTATTGGATTTACTCATGTTTTTAGTTGTGTCTTGGCTAAGCTAAGCATATTCGTTTTTCATGCACAAATAGTAGTGTATTCATAGGTTCATCATTGGGGTGTCCTATTAATACTATTTCTCACCCCTGAATGTATACCTCGTTGTGTGTGTAAACATTATGTATGCTTTTCAGGTTGAGCACAGTTGCATGGTGGATAGGGTTGATGCCTATAGTTACATGTTCTAGAAGAGATTCTCATGTTGGTTCTTCTTATCTGGATGGTGCAGTTCGAAAGTTTCTGTAGAGTGGGTATGTGGTCATCTCTGAGTTAGTAGTAGAGACCTGTACTTTTATTTCAATTTATTTTGTACTTCTTTATCTATATGGTCAGCCTAGTGGGTGACCAATGTTGTATATATAACATAGTTGGTCATAATGTTATAGAATTTTCATTTATTATTACAGCATGTTCTATTTTAGTTTATTTAAAACCTCATCACTCTGTTTATTTACTGTAGGGTGTGATACTTATCTATTTTTGTTGTTTCCTCACTCTGATATGAGGGAATAGTCTCCCCATCATCACACCCTAGTCCCTCGCTACTAGTCGGTTCAATTGGAATACAAGGAGGAATGTTTGATGCCTCATAACTAATCGGATCAAAGAACCATTTTAGTGGCATCTGGGTCAAGTCATTAAAAATTGGTATCATTACTATTCTTTTCCTGGTAGTTACTATTTGGGATATGGTAGATAGGAGTATTGGGATGGTTTGGGAACCTGTTATGGATATCAGAATAGTGCATTGATAACACTTGTTTTGGTAAGAAATCATGGTATCCAGGGTATGGGATTGTTGTTATGATATGTGACGTTACATTTATATATGATTTTCACCTTGAGAAACTTACATGGTGTGTGGATGTTATGATTTAATATGGATCTCAGGATCTTTTCCATTGGAAAGAGGTCAATGATGGATTTTACCTCATGGTCAGCAAAGGAAAGAGGCATCTAATGAATCGTATTTAACATGTACGATTCATATAATATCAACCTGCTAGTATGTAATTTTTACTGATGAATAAGGCCTTTTCAATTGGGTCTACTTATGTATATATATTTAATTTTATGTATTTTATTTGATCTACATTGAGGCATTAGGTTGTGAGGCTGATGACTCATTCCTTATACACAGGAGGTGTAGTGACCCTAGTAAGTTGATATGGAAAGTGATTCTATTATGATATACCCCTTATAGGTTATTATTTATCAGGTTGTGTCTATCTAAATGGATCATTGAGTATGATTTTGATGAGTACCAGGGTGTTTCTCATGAACTAGACCCCCAGGGGGTATTACTGTGTAAAGATTCATAGTGAGGGTTTGTTCAGTCTCTTTATCTGTATTTGTATTCTGACATCCATGGAGCAGTTCCTTATGAGAATTCTTATTGAAGATTAGGGCCTTGTAGGTAGTGTTTTCAATTTTGACCCTCATAGGTTGTGGTGGTTTTTACCTTCCTTGTAGAGGTATGGTATTTTGGTATTTGAGGTAAGGCCTTGTGTCCCAGTTGTGATCCTTGTTCTATAGGTCTAGGTGGGAGACCGAGAAACCCTTAGTATCAACTTGGAACCTTGTAGGATGATGTCCATTTCTTTCAAATTAACCCCCTATGAGAGAGGTTGGACCATGTTTCTATATGCATTTTTAGGTAGTGAGCTTTGGTTTATGCTCGTTTTGAGTTCGATGCATGGTAGGTGATCATGTTTGGCATTATAGGAATGTTTATTCCTTTATCTTTTGACAAACACCTTGGGCGCATTAGTATCAAGACTAGATTTGATGGGCAAGACTATTTGGTTTCCATTCGTGGTTGAGCAGTGTTTCAGCTATTCCAAATATAGTTAGAGCATGGGTAAATTCTCATGATTAGAATTAAAATGGGTGATGGGTGGTCATGGAATACAATTGTGGCACAATTGAGGTTCCCAATTTCGAAGAGTATATCCCAAGGGAGCTTCTAGATAGTTAAAATTGGTATGGAATGTAGTACAGTCAGCTTATCCTTATTGTGGACAACTCGATGAAGTATGATTTGAGTGATAAAGGTATACGCTAGTTTCACAAGGTGTGGTTTGAATTATAATCCATGAGTTTTCATGTGAAATCCAAGGATTGGTGGTTTCAATACTTTCCATAGGACTGGTTGCCTAGGAGTTTTAGTTTAATGAAGAATGTATCTCCATTGTAGAGGTGACATCAAGAATAAATGGGGTACTATAAGATGATTGACCATGGCTGAATTCTTATTCAGTATTAGCAGGATGGTGATCATGGATTAGGGAGAGAAGTACACGCATTTTGATGGAATATTAGTATTCTTCTGGTCAAATATGATCATACTCTATCTTGACTTCTTCTTAAGTATGCTAAGTGAGTGTCGGCCCTATGCTGAGATTATTTTGTTTCATTTTATTTTAAATGTCTTTCGTGGTTTGTGGAAGTAACCTATTGAGGTTGTTCTCGAGGAGCAGTGTCAGGTAATTCATATGGTGGGGAGTGCACCATTGGCCATTAGTGGGTGGTGACTCTTGTTTTCCATTTTAATTCGGGGTTTTCATGGGGTCATTGTGCTTAAAGTTCGTTTTAAAAAGATTATAAGGGTAATACTATGGTGGTTAATACTAGGTCAGTTTCAATTCGAAGTCTATCATGTAGGAAATAATTGTTTTTCTTATGAAAATGGTCTTTGGACAATCCAAATAGCTTGGTTGTGCAGATGCTCGGTATAAGGACCCGACCATAAATAATACATAATCTAGTTAATTCGACTATAATACATTTATTACATTCCCAATGATCTTTTAAATATATAATTTTTTTTAGTTAGTTCACGAAACATACATGACAACCCATAAGAATAAAAATCGGATACTACTAAAATAGTATCTATTTCTTATATAATACAATTTTTTAATAAAACTTGAATTTATTTCCTGAAAAATATTCACAAAATTTAGCTTGGATTCTTCTTTTCTATTATCCATACTTAAAACCTATAAAAAAATTTAAAAACATGGGATGAGCACAAAAATATTATTAAGGGACGCAAAATAAAAAGGATCCATTAGTCCATGAATACTTATAAAAATATGATATCATTTCCCCAATATATACTTATCACCCTTAAAGTATCATATACTAACTTTGTGAAAACATGATATTTCCATATATAAATCATAAATAAAACCTTATAGGTAACTTGGGGAACTAATTACTTTATATGTTAACACTTATAGCTACCATATTATTTATAACCCTCACATCTACCTTATAATTCCACCCTTACAGCTACCTTTTGATGTAACCATGATAGTTACACTTAGAATAACCATTACTGTCAACTTCCAAAAAAAATAGAAAATTCATTAGAGGGATATATAGGTTCCACCCATAATTATAAAAAATTCCAAAGAATCATAATATAATCATAATATAATAATACTTTCATAAAAACATCCCTTTTGAATTTTGTAAAAAAATGAAATTTAAGAGAGGATTTTTTAAGAAAAGTCCCTTACATCAGGTTCATCTTACATAAAACAAGTTAAGAACTCATCTATAATGGTTTAAAGAGTGTTAGTAATATATTAAATAATGATAATAATATTTATAATTCCTTATATTATATTTTTATAATATCTTTACAACCATTTATTAATAATATTTTCTTATTTTCATTATTTTGAGTTCATTTATTTCATGGTTTACATGGTTGGTTCATTATGTATTTTATTGTAAAATGGAAGAAAAACACCAGAAGTGGAAATAAATGTGATTAATAGGTTTCCATAATTTTAAATGATACCATATATAATTTTTTTTCTAATATGAGGATGATTCATTAGATAAAACATTAATGAAAATGATTTAATTTATTTTGGTGGTGTTTAAGACCATCACAAATGTATACCATTTAATTTAATATCATGTTTATATATTGGTACAAGAACATTATATAAATTATAATATTTATAATAAAACCTAATTTAACCATAATAACAATTTTATGATCAGCCTTGAAGGCATTAAAGGAAAATTAAATCTCATCATCCATGAAGGTGGTGAATCAGCATATCATAGATGATATTTTCATTTTATAGAATAATAATATATAAGAGGTTTGATGATGGATATTCCATTTAAAAAATACATTATATGTAAGATACAATACTGATCATATCACTTGGATGAGGAGAGGTGAGGAGAGAATAAGAAAATAAAATTAATTGAAAAGAAAATAAAAGAAAATGAATGAGGATTTTGCCTCTTAAATTATCATCCTTGAGAACATTTGGGATGAAATTAAAAAATATAAAAGGATTTTATGTGTGATGAGAATATGTGGTGAGGGGTGGTATTTATAATGGAGAAGAGGGGTGTTTTTTGAATATTTGTATACATTAGTTTATTATTTTGGCTCAAGACTATGAAGAGTTTGATAATTAGCACTAAATATATCAAAATAATTAAGGGGAGTTTAAGACTATGATCATAAATCATCAATAAATAATCTATGACTCAATAATTCATGTATTTAACTTATATTGTAAATTATCATATTTCATTATTCCCTAAAAATTCAAATGTTTCAAAAAATCCCCAAAATCCACCCTACCCATTTTTCGATGTGTAAAATTCAAAAATTAACTTCATTTTATGAAAATAATTTTATAAATATGAAAATTTTAATTTTTAATTAAAATCAACTTTTCTTTGCAAAATACTGATTTTAAAATTATAACTGATTTTATGGCACTTTGAAAAATTAATTAAGGTCTAATAAAATTATCTTATCTTCATAAAACAACAAAATATTAATTTGTGATTCAATTTTATGAAGATAAATTTTCTTTTAAATCATTATATTAATTATAAAATTTTAAATAAAAATTTATGTGTCCCAAAAATACCAACACTTAATTTATCATTCTTAAAAAATTTATTTACTTATTACATGATATAAATATGTCATTTTTGAACTTATAAGGAACATAAAATTTTATTTATACTCTAATATACATGGTTACTATTCAATTAGTATAGATTCATTAATTTCTATAAATACCACATAATTTATTCTATGTTAATAATTAATTTAACTAGATAATTCAAGAATTAATAAAAAATATTTTATAAGTACATGGGTTGTTACATTATCCCCCCCCCCCACCTTATGGAAATATCATCCTTGAAATTTTTATTAAATTATTAAAAAATTTAGGATACCTTTCTGTCATAGAATTTTCAGATTCTCATGTTTCTTCTTAAACCATGTGGTTTCTCCAAAAAACCTTAACCTAGGGATTTACCTTATTCTGTAATACTTTGTTTCTATGATCAAACCTCTTAATAGTATATTCCTTATAAGAAAGGATCTCATCCAACTGAAATACTTCTAGGATAAAAACATGAGGTGAATATGGAACATATATTCTTAACATCAAAACAAGAAAAACATTGTGTTCCGAAGATAATCTCAGAGGTAGTGGTACTCGGTAGGAAAATAGTCCAACATTCTCAAGAATTTTAAAAGGTACAATGAACTGTTGACTTATCTTTCATTTCTTACCAAAACACATTATACTTTTCTATGGATATATTTTAAGGAAAATTTGATCACCTACCTTAAAAGAAAATACCTTCCTTCTATTTTCTGTATAACGTTTCTGCCAACTTTGAGCTTTCCTCATGTGTTATTGGATCATATTCACTTTCTCATATACTTACTATACTAATTATGATCCCATAAACTTTCCTTCCATGACTTCATCCTAAAATGGTGTAGTTTGAAACCACTTTCCATATAATTCCACAAATGGTTCCATCTATATGCTAGAATGAAAACTATTATTATAAGAAAACTAAACTAAAGATGTATTTTGATACCAAATTCTATAGTAATAAATTGAATAAGCTTAAATCATATCCAAAAATGTCAGAATAGTTCGCTCATTATTTCCATCAGATTTAGGATAAAATGTTGTGATGAAATTTAATTTATCTCTGAACAAATTCTGAAGGACTTTCTGAAAGTTAGAAGTGAACCTGGGATCATGGTCAGATACAATGGAGAGAGAAACTACAGGTAACCTGAAAATATCATTGAGGTAAAATAGAGAAAGTTTATATAGATAATGTGTGTCTTGAATTGGAAGTAAATGTGCAGATTTACTCAGTTGATCAACAATAAAAGAAATTCCATTGTTACCTCGATATTTGTTTGGTAGTCCTACAAAAAATTATATGGATATATTTTCCCATTTCCACTCTCACACTAGAAAACGATGAACAACCCCCTTTGGTTTTTTTCGATGTCCTTTAACCAATTGATAAGTCTAACATTTCATGGTAAAATCAACAATATATCTTTTCACTCCATCCCACAAATAATACTGTTAAAGGTCTTTGTACATCTTAGTGTTGTTATGATGAACTGAAAAAGGTGAACTATGAGCTTCACATAACAATTATTTCTTCATCAAAAAATCATAACTCACACATAATCTCTTTATAAATCTCAATACACAACCCTCATCAACCTTAAATTCTGTTAATTTACCATTCTTAACCAATTATAATGTTTTCTGTAACTCGTGGTCTTCTTTCTGCACTTGCTTAATTCTATCTGAGAGAGAAAACTATATTGACACATCAAACAAAATAGAGAAGTTTCATGCACCAACAACATCCAAGGAAAAATTCATCCAATCATTAACCAATGGGAAATGTTACCAAATTAACATGTTTAATGTATAATTATGTTTTTCACTCAAGGAATCCATCAATTTTTTTCTTTTCCATGATGGAAAATTTATCATGAAATCACAATCCTTTATAAATTATAGCCATCTTCTCTACATCATGTTCAGTTCCTTCTAAGTAAATATATACTTAAAACTTTTATGGTCGGTATGTATTTTACATTTGGCTCCATATAAATTATGCCTCAACATTTTTAAATCAAAAAACCATATATACTAATTCCAAATCATGTGTTGGATAATTTAACTCATGAGGTTTTAGTTGATTTTAAGTGTATGTAATTACCTGTTTATTCTACTTCCAAACAAAACCAAGTCCATTCAATGAAGCAACACTGTATATAGAAAAAATACCCATTTCAGGATGGTAGGTCCAAAACTAGAGCATTCACCAATCTTCCTTTCAGTTCCTAAAAAATTACAGTATTCTATAAAAATAAATTTGACACCTTTTCATGTTAACATAGTTAGTGGGATAGATAACTGTGATTTTTAAAAAAAAATTGTCAGTAATTTCTTGGTAGTACAAAAATACTACAAATCTCAGTAACGTTTATAGTCCTTGTCCCTTTATCAAAAAATTATTCTACAAGATCAACTTCATTTCCATCCTTATTTACTATGTTCCCAAGAAAATAAATCTATTGCAATGGAAAATCACATTTTCTAAATTTTCTATATAGCTTCTTTTTTTAAGTGTTTGTAGAAAAATCCTTATATTTTTTCATGATCTTTATAAATTTTTGAAAACACCAAAATATAATCAATAAAATAACAAAAAAACTTATCAAAATATTCATGGAAGATTTTATTCATAAGATCCATGAATATAGTAGGAAAATTTTTCAAACCAAATGGAATAACAAAAAATTCATAATTCCCATATCTAGTACAAAAATATGTTTTTATAATTTCATCCTTTTCACCTTTAAATGATGGTACCTAGATCTCAAATCAATCTTTTTAAAAAGCTGATCTCTTTAGAGCTGATAAAAAAAGTCATAGAAATGAGTAAATGGACACTTATTCTTAATAGTAATGTTGTTCAATGATCTATATTCTATTAAAAGTTTCATTGAACCATCTTTCTTTTTAACAAACAAAATAGGAGAACCCCATGGTGAAGTGATAAGATAAATTAAACCTTTATTAAGAAACTCCTGCAACTTCTTTTTGAATTCCAGAAGTTCCACTTGATCTATTCGATAAGGGGGTTTTGAGATTAGCTTATAATCAGAAACTAATTCGATAGTAAATTCAATGTCTTGATCAGGTATAACACCATCAAAATCATCAAGAAAAACATCCAGGTATTCATTTAACACCAAAACATCATTCATCTGGATAGTTCTATTATATTCAACAATATGTTCAAGATAAATTTTATTTCCATCATTTAACAATTTCTCATCTTCTTGATATTTTATCAATGGAATGGTTCATTATTGTATTCAAACTGAAACTCTTATTGAAGAAAAACTTCTTTATCACTATAATTAGTCTTATCCTGATAAAAATTAATTCATTCCATGCCCATAATAACATCAAACTTTACTAAGGAAAAAACAAAAAATGTTTTTAGGTAATTTCTTTCAACATAAAACAATAGTAAGATTTTTATAATGTCATTTTTCATTAATATTTCCCCATAGTGTTTTAACCATAAGTTCATGCTTCATTTCATGAGTTGAAATTTACAATTTTCTAGAATATTTATCAGAAATAAGGGAATGTGTAGACCCCAAATCAAACAATAAATTATAAAAATACGAGTAAACAAAAAAGTAATTGATGCCACTAATTATATAGAATATCTTCTATCGAAGTAGTTGAAAATTATTTCACTACACCATTTTACATATAATCCAGACACTTCCCATTATTTAGATCTTTCTTTGGGAAGGTATTCACATAATGACCCATTTCACCACATTTAATACACTTTACATTTTTCTTATCAAAATTAGATATATCATTACTAAGATATTTTTCATTTCAATCTTGGGACATATGTCCAAACTTACCACATCGAAAAAACTTCCCATATTTGTTAAGGAATTCCCCGATATGATTTTTACCACACTTCCCATAAACTAGAAAGTTCATTTTCTTACCTTCATATTTCTTTAATTGACTGTTACCCATTTCTTTACATCTTGAACTGTTATTCTATTTATTTTCAAAGTACATGTGATCATTAGAAAAATCCATTTTTACCCTCTCAACACATTGAACTACTTTCTCATAACTTTTGAATTCATGTGAGGACAATGTCCTTCAGTATATTGGCTTCAATCCTGAGTAAAAATGATTGATTTTACTACCAAGATCCTAAATAATTTTTAGATAATACCTTTCCAATTTGGTGATGTTTTCTTCAAACATATCCACTTAATCTTCCTCATTTTTTTTAATTCAAGGAATTTATTTTCTATACTAATTTGAACCACCTTGTGAAAATAATTTTCAAAGAATTTATTCTTAAATTCATACCATTCCAAGGCATCTATCTCTTCGATATCCCTGGTATTCTTGACCATTGACCACCACTAGTCAGCTTCACCTTCAAAATAAAAAATATCAAGACTAAACTTTTGATTATATGAAAACTCCCTGACATCAAATATATTTTTAATGGATTTAATCCACTGTTCGACCACCATTGGGTCAGAAGATCCACTGATGTCAGGAGGGTGTTGCCTCATAAAATGTTCCACTATCATCATGTTACATTATGGTAGCTATGGATATTATCTTACATGGATTCAAATTCTATTTATGGACTACTTTTATTAAACCATTACTTTAACATAATACTCAGTTCCAATTATCACCATTCCAGGTTGTAGATTTGGAAAGATATCATCCTCTCGGCACCTTCCAACATCATATTTCTTGTTTCATCTATGGAAAACGATTTTGAATAGACATGTCATTGATGAATAAAAATTGGAATATTTAAATACTATGTCATTTAAAATTTACCATAATGTAAAAATAATTTGTGGTATTCTATTAAAATCATCATAAGATCTAAAGTGGTCTAAACAATGCTTTGATACCAACTATAAGGACCCGGCCTTAAAAATTACATAATCTAGTTAAATCAACTAGAATACACTAATTACATTCCCAATGATCATTTTAGTTTATAATTTTAGAGAATTGGGTCATAAAATATAAATGACATCCCACAATCATACACATTGGATACTACTAAAATAGTATTCATTTCTTCCATAATAAAAAAGTTTTTAATAAAACAAGAATTTATTTCATGAAAAATCTGAACAAAATTTATGTTGGTTTCTTATTTTATCTTACCCATCCTTAAACCCTATGAAAAAAATTTAAAATATTAGTATGATCAGAAAAATATTACTATGAGACATAAAAAAAAAATAGTTGTTAGTCCTTGAATACTTATAAACATAGGATATCATTTCCATAAGATAAATTTCTCACCCTAAAAGTATCATATACTTAAAATATGAAAACATGATAATTCCATATAGAAAAAATAAATAAATCCACATAGGTAATTTAGGGAATTAAATTCATAAGATTGTAAATCTCTCAGCTACCACATGATTTGTAACCCTCAAATATTCCTTAAAACGTATCCCTCATAACTACCTTATGATGCAACCATCAAAGTTACACTTGGAATAACCATCACGGTCAACTTCCAACATAAACATACCCAGTGAATAAGATGGAGATATAGGTACCACCCATAATAAAAAAAAAATTACAAGAACTAAAACATAATCATAAATAAATAATAATTACATAAAAACATCCCTTTTTAATTTTTTAGAAATATAAATTTAAAAGATTATTTTAAAATAGAAGTCCCTTACCTCGGGTTTTTCTAACATAAAAAATGTCAAAACTTCTATATAATGGTTTAAAGAGTGTTATTAATATATTAAAGAACAATATTAATATTTATAATTCCTCATATTATATTTTTATAACATATTTCCACCCATTTATTAATAACATTTTGTTATTTTCTCTGTTTCTGGTGGATTTATTTCAAGGTTTCCATGGTTGGTTCATTATGGCATTTCTTATCAAACAGAAGAAAAAATTTAGAGGTGGAAAGAAATGGTATTAATTTTTTCCATAATATTAAATGATACCATATATCATTTTTTTCTAATATGAGGATTAATCATTAGATAAAACATTAATGAAAATGATTTAATTTATTTTGGTGGTTTTTACGACCATCACGAACCTATATCATTTAATTTTATATCATGTTTTTATATTGGTTTCAGAACATTATATAAGATATAATATGTATAATAAAATATTATTTAACCATAATAATGGTTTTATTACCCTATTTAAAGGTGGTAAAGAAAAGTAAAATCTCATCGTCTATGAAGGTTGTGAATCTGTACATCACAGATGATGTTTTCATTTTCTAGAATAATAAGATAAGAGGAGAGGTTTGATGATGGATAATAAATTACCAAAAATACTTTATAGTATATATAAGAAACTATATTTAACATTCCACTATGATTATGGGAGGTTATGGGATAATAAGAAAATAAAAGAAATGAAAAATAAAATAAAATGAAATGAAATAGGATTTTACCTCTTGAATTCTCCTCCTTGATAACCTCATTAAAAAACTTGGTTTTATCTCTATGGTGATACCATAAGTTATAAAATGTGTGTAATAGTCTTGGGAAAGTAATTGGGTATAAATTAAACTATCTACAAGACCTTAAGGTGTGATGAAAACATGTGTCGAGTGGTGGTATTTATAGTGGAGGATAGGGTTTTCTTGAATATTTTATTCATTAGTTTATTACTATAGATCAAAATAATGAATCATTTGAAAATTATCACTAAATATATTAAAATAATGTATTATATATTTGAGATTATGAGCTTAAATCATTCATACATCATCAATGACTCAATAATTCACCTATTTAGTTTATATTGTAAATTTTCATATTTCACTATTCACCAAAAATTCAACTATTTCAAAAAAATGCCAAAAACTCATCCTACAAATTATTCAATATTTTAGAATTAAAAAATGAACTCCATTTTATGAAAAAAAATTTCTAAATATGAGAAATTTAATTTTTAATTAAAATCTTCATTTATTTAAAAAATACCGATTTTAAAAGTATAATTGATTTTATGAATATTTGAAAAATTAATTAAGATATCATAAAGTTATCCTCTGATAATAATAAAAATATTAATTTTCTAATATATTTTATGAAGATAAAATTTATTTTAAATCATTATATTAACTATAAAATTGTAAATAAAATTTTATGTGTCCAAAAAATACCAATAGTGAATTTATCATTTTCAAAATATTTATTTACTTAATCCATGATATAATTATATCATATTCTCACTTATAAGATACATAAATTTTATTTATACTCTCATAGATTAGGTTACTATTCTATTAGTATGGATTCCTTAATTTCTATAAATACGACTTATTTCAATATATATTTATAATGAATTTAACTATTTAATTTCATAATGAAAATAAATTATTTTATATGAACCTGGGTTGTTACACTTAGGTTGAGAGCATGGATTATAGTCTTACCACCAGACTTCTTAGGGATGATAAGGTTTATGGTGGGATTTTTGTAAGGTCCCATGTATTTTTGGATGTGAATTTTGAGCAGAAATTTGAATTGTTTCTTTCAGTTTCTTATAAGGGGTAAAATTAACTCTTCTCTAGAAGATGATATTGGACAATTTTTCTGACCACTATGGTGGTCTAGTAATAATTTTTTTAACCTAGTAAATGAGATTGGTAGATATATGATCCATTCGAATTTTAGAGGAAAATTTAGATTTATTATTTAATAAAATAAATATTAAATTATTCACAAATGTTCGTTCAATCGTATCTTTTCATAAGAGAATTGGATTTAGATTATATCTCTATCATTCATTCTAGAATAGAGTGTTCAAAATAGGGCATAAACTCGGCTCAGACAATGAGGGTCGGACGAGGGGGGATTTTCTTTTTCTTTTCTTTTTCTTTTCATTTCTTTATTTTATTTTCCACTTTTATTTTCTTATTTTCCTCATGAATTCTTGCATATGTGGTCGGTCCGACTATTACGCATATATGAGATAGAGAATGAGAGAGGTATAGGGAGAGAGAAAGAGAGGGAGGGGAAGAAACGTACCATAATGGAGCTCGGGATGTGCCAGAGTGATGTGCGGCAACAGTGGACCATGGAAATAGGTAAAACATTATTAGATTTGGCCCTATGCTAGGCTATTTTTATGATTTTATTATAGATACCTATATAATATCAATTTTTAATTTTTATTCCTATTTTATTCTTTATTTTGACCTATTTTGGTATGATTTGTTGTTTTTTTGGAGAAAATGGGGGTTTCATGAATTTCTAAGGGTGTTCGTTTAGGAAAACCCATCCACACTATGCGTGGTTTAGGGAATAAACACCATGGGTTATTCCTTTTTATGGAATAAAACTTTTCAGAAGTACATGTTGTGTATTTCATATGCACACCATGTACTAGTACTCGATTTTATAGCTGAGTACCCAGCCAAGTTTCATGTGTAAGGGGCACATGTCATGTGGGGTACATGAACAGACCCTATGTGGGTCACACACCATATATAGGTACACATCCATGCCAAATACATGGATAGGCCCTGGGAGGGACACTTGTAGGTACCCTGTGTAGGCTACATGTCGTGTACCCGCTGTATATGTTGTTTAATTTGGAGTTTACATGCCAAGTCCAACTAAAGTACACACCTAAGTGGGGTGTTGGGTGGTTCGGGACTCAATACTAATGGGTCATGTTCAATGGGTGTCCTGCGCGGGGGTGGGGTGGTTTGGGACTCATGGGGTTAAGTCCTTCTTCCCATCTCCTCCTCCTTAGGAAATGGATCCTCTCTCCATGCTAAAGCTAAGGCCATTCTCACGAGGGTTACCCTTTGTCATTAGAAGGGTGATGATCTTGTTGAGGTTGAAACTGATTCAAAAATTCTCAATGTTTCCCTAAATGATATATTCTCTCCACCTTGTTCCATTTTCTACATTATCAGAAGGTGAGAATATATGATCTCTAAAGGAACCAAAATCAACCACTCCTATCATGAGGGTAACCAAGTGTCGGATCACCATTCTTCTATGTATGTCCTTGGTCTTAACCCGGTCTATTTGCATGATTTTTCCACCTTGAATCCTGAAGGGGAAAATTTGATTAGATGGGATTCCCTTGGATTTCACTATTTCAGACCTCCTTAGGCTGCTTGTTTCGTATGTCTGTATGTTTTTTTGTTTCTATGTTTTGTTTTGTCCTTACAATAAAATTTTTTATTTGATCTTGAAGACCTGTGATTTGTTTTGAGTACTCTTAGGTGGAGTTTCTTGAATGGAGAGGTTCTTCTGCTGGTAACAGAATCTAGTGTCTCCTAAGAGTGATACCTGGTCTGAGATGATCCATGACCTATCTATAATGACTAATACCTTAGTAATCATTCCCTTATGGATGTCTCCCTAGCTAGATGTTCCATTCTGGCCCAGCAGATTGTGTGATAGGTTGTTATTGAGGATCCCCTATAGGATGCATCTATTTATGTTTAGTCTTAGAGGATCCCTTGTAGGGTCCCTCTATCTTATTAATGTTACCAAGGATCCCTTATAGGATGATTTTTCATAAAATTCAACCTAGTGAGTCCCGTGTGGGATTTTTTTACCTATGTACCATTTCAAGGATCTCCTATAGGATTCCTCTATCTATGTTCTCTATTGTTAAGGGTACCTAGTAGGCTGCCCCATCCTATATCATTTAGAGGATTCCATTCAAGATCCCTTAGTTTTATTACAATATGAGGATCCCATGTAGGAATATCCTTTTACCTTTGCAGCTAAGGATTTTGAGTAGGATGAATTCACTTATGTCTATACCTTGAGGATCCCAAGTAGGATTCATCTTAGTGTCTAACTTGAGGGACCCAATGGGTGCCCTATTATTTGACCGACCCAGAGTTAATACCTTGGGTTTGTGTAGAGGTGATATCTAGTTTCACTTTATAACATGTTTTAAATATAAAATCCCATGGGGTTGTGGATTTAGTGTCAGTTTTAGGCTTTAGACAACCCTCACTCTTTTTTTTACTACTTCACGTGTTTATTGTTGATGAAAGGATGTTTAAAAGGGGTGGTTCCTAGTTGGTGGTTGTTGAGCCTGAAGTGAGGTATCTTTCCTTCCCTTTGGGATTCTCAGACATGCTTCCCTTGGATCCATATTCTGAGCCACATTATTTCTTATATTCATTTTTATACCTAGAAAAAATACCTATGATCTAGTTCTTGAGATTTTATATTTGATAATTAGAGTATTAGGATTTCCAATGGTGATTCCTGTTATCCACTATTGATCCTACTACTATGATATACATGCATGGAATCCCTAGTACTGATACTCATGGATGATTCTACTCTCTTAAGTAACAAGGATGACTCTGGTATCCTCTATCTGATATTTTTGGAGGATGATTATGCTCTCCTCATATTGTGGGTTAAATGAGGATGATTAATCTCTCCTCATCCCAAGGTTGTCTGCAGAAGATTACGCTCTCCTCGACTTGTAGTCTATAGAGCATGATTATTATCTCCTCAGCCTGTAGATTATTGAGGATGACTATGCCCTCCTCAATTTCTCATATGATGATGATATTCATGAATTCTCTCTATGATCAGGATTTTCTGCCCGTTTTATTTATCAAGGTGTCTAATAATGGAATCTCAGACCTATGATTGACGTTGGAAATGACATTCAAATTTAAATCTCGAGGGGTGGGAATGATGTCTCATGGGTGACCTCTCCTATAGATTACATAAGGGACTAACCATTAGGTTTCATCCAATTTTCAATGTCTTGATCACCTAGAGACTTGGACCTAGGGATCAAACATTAAACAATATATACATGGCATGAGAAGCATTAAATCAAGCTTAGTGACCATTTAATGGCATCCATACATACTTCCTTAGAATCATTTTTTACTATTACTATAGCTGATTACATGTCACATACATGACTTATTTTTAATTTAAATTCAATTTAATTTCTATTCATGCTATGTTTGGGGGGTTTTCCATGCATTTATCGTGGAATGGTTGAGTTTTCATGAATTGGGCCAAACTGTGAGCCTTATTCCAGATTTAAAAATTAATTTTGATTCCTTTATAACTCCTTCAATTTTCAACATTTTTCATCTATTACAATTCCTAATTGTCATACCCTGACCTATTAACACCACCATATTAATTTGGACCATTTAGGAATCCATAATCATGGTGGATATGGGTTTTTATTTAAGGGTTTGGGTCTTCCTGAAAGCCCATTTTTTGCATTAAAAAAAATAAATTTTAGTTATTTAATATCTCCTTCAATATTTACCTTTTTTTGGTGATTCCAACTCTCACCTGAGTCTACATACGTAATTCATGTCCCCAGTCTCTCCTCCCACAATTTGGAGTTCAACAGAATAGCTAAATTGGTCGAACTTCTATGGATTTCATAAATCGCCCAGATTTGGAGAGGTAAATTGATATATTCATAAATCCTTATATTTGTACTCTTTTTCCCCCATCACAGTTTCTACATGATCTCCTAATACTTGTTAGAACATCACTTGAATTGTTGGATGTTTTCAAATTCATATACTGGTGGATTTTGGGTCGTTTTATTCAAGATTGTTTAGAGTGAGTATTTCTCTCTTCAATTTCTTCCTTCTCCTTTGGGTTTCATCCCTCTTTCATTATGTTCTAAAATTTCCAGAATCTAGGGTACGAAACAATGGTTTGATTTGGTGTCTTTTTGGTTTAATATTTTGGTCTAGGTCTGGATTTATCATCCTTGTGATGCGGCGGTGGTGCGGTTGATGTTTCGCACCAAGTTTTCAGCGATTCGACACTTCAGGTAGGTGGTTCCATGTGTAAACAATTATTGATTAGTTATCTTGCTGTATTTACTCATTTTTAATATTACTCATATGTTGGGTGCAGTGAAAAACTTTTTATGATTTATTTTGTTAAGTGTTTAATCATATAGTTGCATTTTAACGTGAAATTGGGTGTTTTCATGTGTTACTCGTGGGGTATTGTTTGGGTGTATTTTAGAACATATGTAATTGGTTTACTAAATCATTTTTGGAATGCCAATTCTGGTTTGGTAATGTATTAGTGTCATGTGGGCCTAAAAAAGAAGGTTTTTGAATAGGTTTTATGTGTAAAAAATATTATACTTCTTTAGAGCATTTTATGAAAATGTGTATTTTCATTTTGATATTTTGTAGTATTATTCAAGGTGATTTTATAAAACATGAAAGTGGTTTTATAAATGTATCTAGGGATCCTAATTCTATTTTGGATATGAATTGGTATGATTGCTGGTCTTAAATGGGGGTTTTGAAATGGGTTTTGTCTGCAAGACATATTTACATCACTAGGGTTCTTTTTAGGGAAATTGTAAATGTTTTAGTTGGTTAAACGAAGTGGGAAAAGGGTTCATATGTACTGTTTGGTATGCGTGTTCACCTATTAAGGGGTTTTGAAAGGTAAAGTGATGTTTAAGATGTTAAACATTTTTATAATGTTTTGAAAATTTCTGAAATTTTTTATTAAATTGTGATTCTGGATCGAAACTTATTTGTGGGATGTTTCTTGTAAGTTTGATGATAAAATGATTTTAAAGGTAAAAATGGTATCATGTAACATGTGAGTTGGCTGTTATGAGAGTTTTAATATATTGGAATGGTTTTATAAAACTGTTTAATGGATTTGTGACAATGTTAAAGAAACGTGAAAAGTGTTGTGGGCTATTTTGGTGTGAGTCGGATTTCAAAATCAATTTGAATGAAAAGTGGTCTTTTGTGACTTGTGTTGTATACATGTGGGCTGTTTGGTGATTTTAAGATATGGAAATGATATTTTCATGTGATAAGTATATTCATTGACTTTTTGAACTTGTTTGAGTACAAAGGGAAAACCCAGGTATCTAGATGGGTGGACGTGTACTAGTATGCTAGTGAATCTGTGGGGTTTGGCATTAGTTTCACTTAGCAAGATTGACGCTTACAACTCTAACTACACTATGATGATGATGATTGGGGACCACTAGGTTATGTGTATGTTCCCTACATGTGGCATGTGCATGAGAACAAATATTTGTGATGGTTCCTATCACCGAGATACGAGGTACCAGGGACCCACATCTATCTAATGCCTAGGGGTTATTTCCCACTGCTTGTGCTCACTAGATATTTTGTGCTTATTGTCGGCATACGGTATGAGTGGCTGGAAAAATTAAGTATATTTGGTATTTATTTTAAAAGTGTTTATTCTTTAAATTATCCCACCTGAAACTATTTTTATTTAATGTTGCATCTTTTAGAAAGTGTAACTTGCATTTCTTGTTTTTGAAAACTTGCATGATTTTTGTCATTAAATGTTTATCACATGGAGTATTTTAGTTGTGTTATCCTATTGGGTTTTGGCTCACACCCTACTTACACCCTTGGGTGTAAGTAGACTTCGTTATTTTTGTCGTCAGAGGTTGAGTACAGTTTTTAGTGCCAGTGGTTCGGGTTTCTAGCAGGTCCTTGGTGGTGAAGTCTTGTAGAGATGGATTGAGGGGGGTGCCCCTTTCCATGAGGGTTCTTGGGCTGTTCCATTTTGTTTTTTTACCATTGTTATAGTCTTGTTGAGTTGTTTTAAAATATTTAATTCAGCTATGATTTTTTGTAAATGATTGTTTGGATTAAAAAATCTAGATTCATTTCATTGGATTCTTTTGTTGTTTTAAGTTTATAAACTCGGGTAAATAGTTTCCAATTTTCATTTTATGATTACCAGGAACCTTTTTCGGCCCATGGGGATTGGGAACGCCCTTCGGGTCTTTTCACGGGTCGGGTTTAGTGCCAGGTTTGGTGGTGACTAGATTTGGTTCGTGACAAAATGGTATCATAGGAGGTTCGGGTTAACTCTTTGGGTTTTGTTTTTTGGGTAAGAGTCTGGATAGTCTGAAGTTAGGATTTTTGGGACTTGGAAGTCTAGTTTTCAGTAGTGTGCCTAATCACCACACCTCGTGATGGGATTCATGTTTCTATGAGAATTCGAGATTCATCTATTTCCTTTGGTTTTCTTGGTTCGATGATGGTTAGGGGAATTGAAAAGCGAGTTGGGTTAATGGTCTTAGTGGGCTCACAGGGTCTGGAAAGCCATGTGGAGCCAAGTATATTTCCTAGAACACTCTCTAATACAGTTAAGTGATTGGAATATAGCTGACAACCATATGTCTAAGTCACCCCCTGAAACTAGTTTCCTCTTGCATTGTTTTGTGCTTTAGTTTTGAAAACTTTGCACTTTGGTTTTAAGAAGAATAAAGTTTTTGTGAAATGATTTTCAAATAAAGAGGGAATGTTTTGATTTATGAAATGGTGGAAATAAATTTTTAGAATTGTTTTGAAATGGAAAATGGTGTGCTTACACCTCTTTTGGATTCATGAACTATATTGATGTTGCTTTTGAAAAGTGTTTCCAATAGAGTTTTCTAAACAATCAAAGGGTGTTTTAATGGGATGAGATGTTTTGAAATTGATGTAAATATCTTGAAAGTGAATTATTTTCTGAATGTTTGTGTCTTTCTAAAATGTTTTGTAAGATGTGAATTGGGATTTTGATCTTGTGGTTAGTAGTTTTGAGAAAACGGATGTGTTGTTTGAATGTTCTGGTTTTGAAAAGTGGAAATAATTTTTTTGTTCTAACCTTTGGAATTTCTGGGAGCAACCAAATGCATGGGGTTATATGGGATGATGGATGGTTGATGGAATGACTGGATGAGTGTCGGGATGGATATGTGGAGGGTGCCTGTTGTGGCACAAAAACATGCATGTGTAAGCCCCAAGGGGTACAATTGGTGGATACGCTAACCACTAAACTGTTTGTTTTCAAGAAATGTTTTTAAAGAAATACATGATGTCTTGATTAATTGTTTGGGATGGATTATATTATGTGTTTTTGGAAAATGTTGATGTTGTGGGATATTTTGTGTCCAAGAACCCCTCCTTTTTGAACTGTGTTTTGGGTTTATGTTTGGTCGGTAAGTTGTATGGAAGGACCAGTTAGTAGTCTCCTATAAGATATGTTTCGGGACACATTTATGGCGGTTACCTTCATGTGTTTGTATCTGGTTTATGGATTTTTTTGACCAATGGACTAGCTTGGATGGGTCCTTGGGTTCTCTCATTGGATAATGTACGCCCCCATTAAGGCTTAATGTATAACTGAAGTGCAACTTAGATTTTTTTTCCATTGGAAAATCCACCAGTTGATCAATATAAGGAATATTTTATTGATCATTGTTGATTGAGTCTACACCCATTCTTTTCTTCGATTTTTTAGATCCTATTATAGTAGGAGAGTTCTCCTTGAAGTTTGAAAGAGACCTTAGTTTCTTATGTTTCCTAATTCGTCGAATCTGGAAGTGGTCTAGGGTTGTCAGTAGGGATGAGTGTCTTGATGGTGTCTAAGAGGGCCTCTGGGTTCTTCACAGTTTCTTTGAAGCATGAGTTCATGTTAAACCACCATTGTAGGAAAAATGGTCATGATAGGATATTGTGGCCACTTTCTAGAATTGTGTGTTGTTTGGGGATGTTTTATAAGGTTCCTCTCCATGAATTGTTTATATCAGTCGCAATGGTCATGTTCAGTGATACCTTATGATGTCATGTTCTCGATTGACCGTAAAGGCAAAAGTTGGGCAATCATTTGAGAGTCTCTGTTATGTTGGGAGAATGTATCCCTTGGAAAAACATAAAAATATTCAATTTTAGAGGTAGGTGAGTATGGGTGTTCTTTACTTATATTGTTCTCACCCGAACAATCAAGGTGTGATGTGTGTGCGTCTTCTAAGCCCCGGTTTCAGTGAAATATTGGGTTAGTGTAAACTGACTGTGGAATGTGTTAGGTATTGGAAAACTTATCAGGGATTGTGGTGTATTTTTTGGTAGCACCAAATTATGAATTCTCAATCATGGGGATTCCAAATCCTAACTTCGAGGCCGAATATTCTTCAATCATTTGAGCTCCAGCCTTAAGTCTTGGAGAGAAGTTGGCTCGTAGTCAGGGGAAATCATAGGTTTGTTTAAACCCCTATACAAATTCCAATCTTCAGTATGAAAGATAGGAAGAGTTTAAATTTATGGTGTCATCATCTTTCTTTTGTTGTTCCTGTTTGGTGGAAATAGGTGGAGGGCCTTGTACCCATGTCATCACCCAATGTTATTCCCTCCCCCTTTGGTTTTCATTGAGTCTTTGGATAAAGGTTTAAAGTTTGGCTATACAGGTTGAGCACATGGTTTACACTTAGTTAGTAGTGACCATGCCCCAGAAACCCATTTAGATAGAGGGATCCCCGCTGTTAGTGCGTGGTTCCCTAAACCGTGCAGACTAACTATGTGGTCGTCCCAACTCTTTAAATTTTGGGGTATTTCTGTACCGGCCAGTGTTGGTCGGTTAAGATGGTTGGTTATTATGGTGGGGAGACCCACTATGATTCTTATATAAGTTCTTTTGTAAATTTATAGTGGAAGTATACCCTTTGTACCGAGGAGTCCATTTAGGCCTCCCCCTGTTAGTGTCCGGATTCTGTCTCCGAAAAAAAATATAGGTTGTATCTTATATTGGGGAGCCTATTTTTGTTCCCCCATACCAGTAACTCTTACTTATCAATGATCTTGGATTGGCTCTAGGTAGTCTTGTTCAGATATATCAAGCTACCTACATCTTACTTGGGTAAAATTTGGGATTGGAGAGTGCCCAATGGTTTAGTTATAGCAAGATAAGTGTAACCTTGTTCAATGTTGCTGTTCGTTTGGGTGAATTTATTGAGTCCTGTTCGGATAGTGTTTAAGGAGTATTATTTTGGGATAAAGTATGAATGTGATTGATCATTTCAGGAAAGTGGTTTAAGTTTTTTTGTGAGATTAATAATTCATTAATTTATCACTGGAGGTGTTTTGGCCTTTGGGGTTGAAACCTGGCAAGGGAGTACCTCTTGGTTTCTCAGTTGGGTTTGGATGTTGCTTTGGCCTTGATGTGACTTTCTGGGGCGGAAAGTTTTCATGGAGGGGAGAATAGTCACATATATGACTTATTTTAAAGTTAAATTACATTTAATTTCCATTCATTCTTTGTTTTTGGGGTTTTCCATGCTTTGTGGTGGAATGGGTGAGTTTTCATGAATTTGGCCAAACTGTGAGCCCAATTCTGGATTTAAAAATTAATTTTGATCCCTTTATAACTCCTTCATTTTTCAACATTTTTCATTCGTTATAATTCCTAATTGTCATCCTCTGACCTATTAACACCACCATAGTAATTTGGACAATTTAGAAATCTATAATCATGGTGGATATGGGTTTTTATTAAAGGGTTTGGGCCTGCCCGAAAGCCCATTTTCTGCATTAAAAAAATAAATTTTAATATTTTAATATCTCCCTTAATATTTACCTTTTATGGTTATTCTAACTCTCACCTGAGACCACTTATCTAAGTCGCGCCCCCATTATATCTTACCATAATTTGGAGCTCAACAGAATCGCCAAATTGGTCGAAACATCTCTGGATTTCCGAAATTGCCAAAATTTGGAGAGGTAAAATGATCTTTTCATAACTCCTTATATTTTTACTATTTGTCCCCCATTCTAGTTTCTACATGATCTCCTAATCCTTTTTCAAACATCCCTTGAATGGTTGGATGTTTTCAAATTCATATACTAGTGGATTTTTGGTCGTTTTATTCAAGATTGTTTAGAGTAAGTATTTCTCTATTTAATTTCTTCATTTTCCTTAGGGTTTCCTCCCTCTTTCATTATGTTCTAAAATTTCCATAATCTAGGGTTAAAACCTATTGTTTTATTTGGTGTCTTTTTGGTTAAATATTGTGGTCTAGGTCTGGATTTATCATCCTTGTGATGTGGCGGTGGTGCGGTTGATGTTTTGCCCCAAGTTTTGAGGGATTCGACACTTCGGGTAGGTGGTTCCATGTGTAAACAATTATTGATGAGTTATCCTGCTGTATTTACTCATTTTTAATATTCCAAATATGTTGGGTGTGGTGTGAAAACTTATTATGATTTATTTTGTTAAGTTTTTAATCATATAGTTGCATTTTAACTTGAAATTGGGTGTTTTCATGTGTTACTCGTGGGATATTATTTGGGTGTATTTTATAACATATGGAATTTGTTTACTAAATCTTTTTTGGTCTACCAATTCTAGTTTGGTAATGTATTAGTGTCATTTGGGCCTAAATAAGAGGGTTTTTTAATAGGTTTTATGTGTAAAATATTGTTATTCTTCTTGAGAGCATTTTATGAAATTGTGTGTTTTCATTTGGATCTTTTGTAGTATTATTCAAGGTGATTTCATAAAACAAGAAAGTTGTTTTATAAATGTCTCTAGGGACTCAAATTATGTTTTTGATATGAATTGGTATGGTTTTTGGTCTAAAATGGGGGTTTTGAAATGAGTTTTGTCTGCAAGACATATTTACATCCCTGGGGTTCTTTTTATGAAAATTATAAATGTTTTAGTTGGTTAAAAAAAGTGGGAAAAGGGTGTAGATGTACTATTTGGTATGAGTGTTCACCTACTAAGGGGTTTTGAAAGGTAAATTAATGTTTAATATGTCAAACATTATTAGAATGTTTTGTAAATTTCTGAAATGTTTTATTAAATTGTGATGTTGGATTGAAACTTGTTTGTGGGATGTTTCATGTAATTTCGATGATAAAATGATTTTGAAGGTAATAGTGGTATTATGTAACACATGAGTGGGTTGTTATGAGAGTTTTAATATATTGTAATGGTTTTATAAAATTGTTTAATGTATTTGTGGAAGTGTTAAAGAAATGTGAAAAGTGTTGTGGGCTATTTTGGTGTGAGGCATATTTCAAAATCAATTTGAATGAAAAGTAGACTTTTGTGACTTCTGTTGTATACATGTGGGTTGTTTGGTGAATTTATGATATGGAAATGATATTTTCATGTGAGAAGTATATTCATTGACTTTTTGAACTTGTTTGAGCACAAAGGGAAAACCCAGGTATCAAGGTGGGTGGACGTGTACTAGTATGCTAGTGAATCTGTGGGGGTTGTCCTCAGTTTCACTTAGCAAGATTGACACTTAAAACTCTAACTAAACTATGATGATGATGATTGGGGACCACTATATTTTTGGTATGTTCTCTTCTAGTGGCTCGTTCATGAGAACAAATATTGTTGACGGTTACTCTCACCGAGATACGAGGTACCTGGGACCCACAGCTAGCTAGTTCCTAGGGGTTATTTCCCATTGCTTGTGCTCACTAGATATTTTTTTCTTACTGTCGGCATACGGTATGAATGGATGGAAAAATTATGTAGCTTTGGTATTTATTTTAAAAGTGTTTATTCTTTAAATTATCCTACCTGAAACTGTTTTTATTTAATGTTGCATCTTTTAGAAAGTGTAACTAGCAATTCATGTTTTTGAAAACTTGCATTATTTTCATCATTAAATGTTTATCACATGGAATATATTAGTGGTGGTATCCTATTGGACTTTGTATCATACCCTAATTACACCCTTAAGTGTAAGTTGACTTGGTTATTTTTTTGTCACATGTTGGGTAGAGTTTTTAGTTCCAGTGGTTCAAGTTTCTAGCAGGTCCTTGGTGGTGAAGTCTTGTGGAGATGGCTTGAAGGCGGTACCCCATTCCATGAGGGTTCTTGGGATGTTCCATTTTGGTTTTTTACTTTTCTTATAGTCTTGTTGAGATATTTTAGAATATGTAATTCAGTTCTAATTGTTTTTAAATGATTTTTCGGATTGAAAAACCCAGATTCGTTTTATTGGATTCTTTTGTTGTTTTATTTTTATAAACTCTGGTAAATCATTCCCAATTTTCATTTTATGATACCCAGGAACTTTTTCCAGCCCGTGGGGATAAATAATGCCCTTCTGGTCTTGTCACGGGTCGGGTTTGGTGCCAGGTTTGGTGGTGACCAAATTCGGTTTGTGACGGTACAGCTGAAACTAGTGTTAGGAAGATTATCCCCATATGGGGACTTATCTTGCATGGATAATGTTATGGAACTGGACAAAAATGAAACATGGATTGAGTGGAATGATGTCTAGCTCAATTACCTTGAACAAAATGTCCCATAAATCGGGAATATGGACCCATGGAGTGAATACTTATTGCTTTTATGTTACTTATTTCAATTTAATCATGAATATTCATATTTATGTATATATGTATAGGTATGGGACTATACAAGTATCAAAATATATATATGTGGACATCCAAAGTGGAACATTCCTAGTTGAACATGATTATGGACCCGAGGTACGACTGTGGTTTGATATTTATTAGGTTTACTTATCTTTTCAATTTTCTCTCATCTAGGATGATCATATTGTTTTTGTATATGATTATAGTATTATATTTATAGGTTCATCATTTTGGAGGCCTACTGAGATTATTTATCACCCCTGTATGTAAACCTTGGTTTCTGTGTGTGTAGAACTTTTGTCTTATTTTTAGGTAAATCATAGTTTCATGGTGGATAGGACTGATGCCAAAAGTTTCATGTTCAATCGGAGCTACTCGTGTGGTTTCTTATAATCAGGTTGGTGTAGTTCCATGGTTTCTAGAGACCAGGTATGTGGTCTATATCAGAGTTAGTAGTAGATAATTGTACTTTTTTAGGTTTCTTTTATACATATGTATCTATATGGTCAGATCAGTGGGTGACCAGTGTTGTATGTATGACATAGTTGTTCGTGATTTTATTAAATTTTCATTCATTATTACAACCAGTTCTATTTTAGTTTATTTTCAAATTATAGACTCTATTTATTTACCATTGTGTATGATACTTAGCTATTTTCACTGTTTTCTCACTCTAGTATAAGGGAATAGTCTCCCCGCTATCACACCCTAGTCCCTCGCTACTGTTCAACAACCTCTGTAATAGGAGGAGGAGCACTTAAGGCCTCATAACCAATTGTCTTGGAGCACTGTTTTAGTGGAATCTGGTTCGAAAAGTTAGAAAAAAGAAAAAAATATCATATTTGATAATCATTTCTCTCTCCTAGATAATTTAAAAATTTTATCTTAAGGCCATAACATGTGTTAACAGATTATTTCTAAGAATAATTACAGGTGCACTTATGATGATAATCCCTCTCTCTTGGATAATCTGAGATAAAAAATAATAATAATAATAATAATAATTTTTTATAATTCATGGTTATTTTCATTTTATGAACCCTTTAACAATTTCCCAAAAGTATTTTGAATGATGAAACCACAAACTAATTTTTAGAATATTATAATGAATTATTAATTGGGTTTTATCCATTAAAAAACATAGCACCCAAAATAGAGTAGAGAAGGTGAGGTCCCAACAAGCCGAAAAAATCAAATGAAAAACATGGTTTGGTCAAATATGGTTTCAATATACATGAAAAAGGAATTGTGGAATGACTAGTGTAACACCCCAAGATTTCATAGTATGTTAACTTGCACTACACACAACACTGAGTTCAAGCGCACTACGACTTACCAAAAAAGTCCTTCAAAAGCAGTTATGAATATTATTAACTGAATTTTGAATTTTATATAATCCTTATAATTTTAGAATCCATATTATGAGTTTCTAAGACATAATATAAGAACAAAATCATTTTTTCAGATAAAATAATTATTTGTTTAAATGCAATCTTACCGCCTTTTAATGGTGAACCCTTTTTAAATCCAATATTTGAAACTTTTATTAAATTGGAAAAAATAAACTTCTTCATTCAAATCGGGACATAAAAATTTAGCTTTGATAAATTTTTGGTGTTTTTCTGATAACATTCATATTTGATTGAATAGTGAAAAATACTAAATTGTAACTGAAAACAAATTTTTTAATCAAAATAATTTATAGTGTTCAACTATACTCATGAACGGTTTTGAAGTATAATTAGATTATATTTTTACCATTTAATCCAATGTTAGTCATTTGAAGTAATTTCAATTTGAAATTGGACATAAAAAAGTGTCAATCTTTTGGTAGTTATTATTTCATAAAAATACGCTTTTTAGTTTTGACAACATGAATTAATTTTAAATTAATAAATTTAATTTCTATGTTTTGAATTTGGTAAAATATAATCCATTTTTGGAATTCAAAATATCAAAATTATCTTAGGGTGAATTTTTGGTATGTTTCTGAAAACATTCAATTTTTGATGAATAGTGAAAAACATTGCATTATTGGTTAAAACTGAATTTTCATTTAAATATTTATTTATTTTATTTAAATTTATTTTTGGTCAAAATAGATACATAATACCTATATATGTTCAATTTAATTCATTGTAGTCATTTTCTAATAATATTAGATATATAAAATTTTATTGAACTTTTCACCGTCTTTTACCCACCTCCTAGGAGAATTTTCAAGTTTGCATAAAACTTAATTTTACCGGTTCTGTGAGTGGAATTTAAAAACACCGAGAGACATGGTAGATATCTGTAAGAAAAATTTGGTTCAATAAGATGAAAATAATTTGTGGTGAATAGTAACTTCTTACTTTTATTTACCATGGTTAAAAGTAAATTGGGCAATTAAGGGTAAAAATAATATTATTCTTATCCTAACACATGTCCTAATTCTATTGGATAAGTGTAATTTGACAAAAAACAACATTAGGAATAAAATATGATCCTTTAGGTTCACTTGGATTAGATTAGGACATTTATTATTATTTTATTTAAAGAAGAGTTAAAAGAGTTAAAATCAAAGTTTAATAACTAATCCATTTTTAATATTAGGATACACAAAAAATAAATCCGACAATAAATATTCATTAGTAATATAAAAATATTTCCTAGATCATGGTATTTTATTTATAATTTTTAGACATTAAATAATTAAATTTATTTATGACACAATGATGATACAGTAATTACCTTATTAATGAAAGAATCAAATAAATGGTATTATAAATATTAAAATAAATATAATTTCAAAGTTTTTATGACATGCACAAATTTTCTAGGTTAACATGACATGTTAGGGTTGATTAAATGTATCTTTTTCGAATCAATCAAGTTGTGATGACTTTCAAAAAAAACAAATATCAAATAGTGTCAAAATTGACGTAAATTACTTTTTAAACCAAATACTCTATTATTGGTTGATATAATATTCCTAAAAATATAAAGTTCTTAAAAAGGGTTAAATAATATTATATATGTCATTACTGAAGCACTTGCGGTATCTTGGAAGATTATAGTATGTTTATTAACCATATAGTGTAAGAATACATGAACACACGGTAAAAGTTAAACTATTTAAATAAGAGTTAAATCTAAAAGATAAGGTTAAAATGGTTACATAAACTTGTCTAAAACCTATTGTTTGAAATTATTTAGTACCATAACAACCTTATCCAATAAATAAATCATTTTTGAGCCATTATAAACCCAAAATTATTTTATTATAAAATAATATTTCAAGCTTTTCCTAAAGTGACCCTCGCCTCTCTTATAAAAGGGAACTTCCCCTTATATCAAATACACACCTCCAAAGCCATTTATCTATGCCAAACCCTACCCAAATATCCTCCCAACTATCCTAACTTCATCCTAGAGGCCTTCATTTAGTCATAAACCCAACCTAAGGTTCCCTTTCGATCAAATCAAAGGGAAGAACCCGATGAAGAGGTAATGATTTCACCACCCTCTTTCAAGTTCTTTTCTTCTTCCACATACTCTTTATTTGTTATTACCATACCAAAATAGTAACTATAGTACCTTATATATAAAGTTATGTTATTATAAATAGGTCACAACCATATTAATTATTCTATCCATCCTATTAATGATAATGTCACCATGCGTGCGTACGTACGGCTTACTGTCTCCACGCTATGGTGTAATTTTTTATTCAACACTATGTTAGTTGGATGGATATAATGATGAGTAATATAAATATAAATAATGAAAATAAAATTTTAATGTCTCTGTAAAATTAATATACCATCCAATTCCTCACTTTTAAGAAAATGATATTGTCGCTCGTGCATACGTACGGATTACCGTCTTTACGACGCGATGAGATTCATTTCCACGTTCACCATTCATCGACGATTAAAAAATATATATTACTAATAAGTATTTAATATATGACCTAATAATGCTACAGGAGATATATAAATTTATATATATATGTATTTATGTACATACATATATCTTATTCACTTACTTCCGTTCAATACGATATGAAAACAGAAACAATGTTTATGCGTACGTACGGCCTACCGTCTCCATAAATGGTGTTTTCAATTTCATATATCTATCTATTAAAAACATTTATATTCAAAATATTTATGATATAAATATCATGTTCTATATTATGGGTGTATTTAAATCACAATCTAAATGATACGATCAAGAATAACAAGTTAAAATACGTACGATAAAGAAAGCGATTATTACCGGAAATGTTAATTTAACATGAAAATCAATATTAAATGGGTAGTATAAAGTCATAAATGAATCATGTATGATATAAAAAATATGAATATTGTCTTGGTATAATCTAATAACATACAATGGTCATTATACAGGAGGTTAAACGTACCCTCGACCAAAGGAAAGTGCAAGGTAAGTGTTAATTCCTCAATCTCATTATTATTCGAGATTGTTTATGGGTATGTTTTTACTGGGAAATATTTATTATCCATGTCCATGTTTCATAAAATAGTTTTAAATGGGATTCTTTTAAGGGAATATTTTACTAAAAAATCATGTTAATTGTTTTATATATTTATTCTTCTAAATCATTCTCATTAATGTCCATGCTTTCAAAATGTTTTTAAGGATTTATTTATATAGACATGAATATTTTTAAAATGTTAATTCCATTAAAAAGTTTCAAAGTTTTATGGGACACTTTGATTCAAAAATGTCTTTAAATGTCTTCCTTTCTAAATTGTGTGACTTTTTAATGTTTTCTTGAAAAAAAGATATTTCTCTCAAAGAGTTTTACAAATCATTTTCATCTATGTCAACATCCTTTGATGGATTTTAAACTTGTTTGTAGTTGATTTATTATGATACAAATATTTCATATTGTATTGAAGGTTTTGTGATATGTTTGACTGTGGATGTGTTATTTTTATACAATTCATGGTTAAGGGTTAAAGTATTGACATTTCTTATGCTAGTTCTAATACGAATGTTTATGTTATGTTTCAAACTTTTCATATGAGGAATGTATTGGAAAAAGTAAGTGACGAGTGTAGCCTATTGTAGATCCTTCATGCATCATTTGGTCTCATGAGAAAATTAGACATGAAATTGGCTGAGGCCTTTTCCAATTTTATATATAGTTTTGGCCAAGGGCTTAATCATTTTTAGACATCTTTGACAAGGCCTTGAAAAAATGTTTCAGAATGTATGGCATTATACATTCCCTCATTTTGAAAATAATATTGATGGTTCATGTGGTTATTCGGCTTGTAGAATACCAATGGCTATGTTTTATTATGGAATTATTTACCCATCTCATATTTCTACCATAAAGTTTTCATGTTTATTATTTGTAAAGGCATGTGTTTTCAATTATTCAACATGCCTATTGTTTATGTTATCTTCCGCTAAATTATTTACCCTTAGTGAGCATCTGAGCTCACCCCTTTCTTATGTTTTATTTTCCTAGGATATGAAGAAGTTAGTTATGAGTGACTTTCACCCATAATCTAGGAGGCATGGACATTTATAATGGAATAAATTACTGTTGTTTTTTTCTTTTCAAGTTTTAATGTTGAACTTCATGTATGTGATCTATTTTCAAAGACTACTAAACTGATCGGTCCTTCGAGACTTGATTCCTTGTAATCATGCCAATGTATTAAAATAATTCATCGACTCTAGGTAACTAGGGTCGGGGCTTTACAACTAGCCTCGAGAGGATAACCAAAAATAAAGGTTTCAAGGGTTCATCTATTTTAAAAATAAAAAATCATTGTACAAGTTTTCAATATCAAAAATCAAAAATTAAATATCACTATTTAATTTCTTTTTAAGAGATTGTTAATTGTAGAGTTTTTAATATTCAAAAATATTTTATTTAAGTAAAAATTTATCAAATGTGTATAATCCCATGATTTTTGGAATTTAAAATTATTGAAATGTGTTACAGGGTCAAGTTAGAGAAAAATAATAAAAAATGGAGGTATTAAAAGTGTTTTTCCCGAAAAAGGGTATTGGATAAGGGTAACATGGCTTTACCCTTATTAATTCCTTAGGTGTCCCATATGGATAAGGAGTTTAGCATTAAAAAGTGGATAAACCCCATACTACCCTTACACAGCTCAGGTTTTACCCTTATGTAGCCTTCAGAAAAGAGAAGTTTCCTTTACCAATGGGACATGCTACTGTTACACAACATTTTTTACCCTTATGAAGCTTTGGGATGGATCTTACATAGTTAATATAATCAAGTAATTACCCATAAATAGAACATATAATTAATTATTTACCCTTAAAAAACCTTTAGAAAAGTGGATCTATCCTTACGCAACTCAGGGAAACACCACTTTACCCTTATGCAGAGGATTGGATAGAACACTTACTCATATGAAAGTCTTAAAAGGTCACCTTACCCTTATATAACCCCTGAAAATATTTGGATACCTTGAAAAAATGTCATAAAAACTTGTATAAGAGTGAATTTTATTAAAAAAGTATTTTCATATAAAAAGACTTATAAATTATATTGAAAAGAGGGTTTAAGGATATTTAAAATTTGAGAATGTTAAAATTCTAACCCTCTAATGGATTATCACCCTTGAGAAGTGTCTTTAGTAGTCTTACTTGAAAAAATAAGGACACTAAACTCAAACATCAGACTCCCACTCCAACATATCCCCCTACATCTTTCCATGCCACCACGGGATCCAGACAAGTGGTATTGTATTCCCCCGTAGTACCTTCTTTCTCCATTCTATTATCCACACCAGATGCTCCTCATAATATTCATATAGCTCCAACTCAATGTTCACATTGTTTATAAAATTCATAGGATCACCCATGTACCATCAAATATATGATATATGAAACATTACACGCACACAAAATTTGTGAGAAAAAGGATTTGATGGTATTCCATTATCCTAACTTGTTCATTGATATCAAAGGGTATAACCAAACAAGGGTATAGCTTTCATTTCTTCATCATACATCAAGATCCTGACCAAGGAGTTACTCTCAAGAAAACTTGATCACCCATAGTGAATTATAAAAGCCCCTCCTATAGTTTTAATATGATCTCTTCCTACTATGAGTAGTGATCAATCTCCACGGAATCAGTCGCACTCTCTCGAAGGTCTCCTCAACAAAATGGTTCCCCACAATTGCTGCCTCACCAACCTCATGAACAAAGTGGTGAATTAAATGGCCTCCTCTAAAGAGAGTCATAAGGTTCCATCTTAATGGAATCCAAATAACTATTGTTGTATTTGAACTCAACCAAGGATGGTTGATCATACAAAACTCTACTAAATTCTAGAATATAAGCTTGGATCATATCCTTTAGTATGTTAATCATCTATGTTGACTATCTATATGACTAAGGATTGTAAGCTATGATCACACTCCATTGATTCCATATGTTTTTTGTAATCCCTTCCAAAATCATGGAGTGAAACATAAATCTCTATTATATACAATTCTCAAGGGACTCCATGCAAGCATATTATCCCAAGGATTTATATCTTTCCATGTTTTTCTACTAATTGAGTCTCTTATATTGGTAAGATGTTAGAACCCTTTATATTTTTATCGATAATCATGCAGACAGTGTAATTAATCCTTTGGGTCCTAGGTAACCCCATCACAAATTTCATCATTATTTACTCCCACTTCTACATGGGTACTAGAAGTGGTTGGAGAAATTCACCAGGACACTGGTTCTCAACCTTCACCCTATAGCTAGTAAGTGATCATAAAACAAAAATCAGTGATGTACCATTTTATCTCAGGCCACTAGAACTACTTTATGAATTCATGGTATATATTTTTATAACTAAAGTGTACCTCTAGTATAAAGTTATGTAAATTCCTCATCATAACCACTATTATATAAGTAAGGACTACCATTCTCTCATGTACAAAGATCACATCATCATTTCCCAATGACCACCTAGGTATCGATTCACCTTCAGCAAGTTGTTTATACATCATAGAATACTCTAGGTTAGTGTCATGTCCAACCTTCAATTGTTTTACTAGAGAGTATGTGACCAACAAGGGATCACAAATAATTGATCCCTAATCCTCAAAAGCATCCATCCTCCAATGGACCAATAATCTCATCAAGTGTCACTACTCCTTTGAAGTCTACTCACAAAGCTCTTGAGCTACCCAATTCTTACAGCTATGATAATTTTTTATATTGTTAGCCTTCCAATATTCATAAAACATATCAAATTAAAACAACTTTAAATACCCCACTAAGTTTCTCAACACATATTTAGGTCCCAATGTGTGAAAATATAACAGATTATCTTTTGGATAGTGTATACAATAAATCTATCACTGAAGAGATAGTGTCACCAACACTTTAGGGAATAAACCATGGATAGTTTCACTAAGACATGAGTAGGGTATTTCCAATAATGGGTTCAAAGATGAAGTGACCCATAAGCCACTGCATACTCTCCCTATATGATTACTTCACCTAAACCAATTCCTAACACATCATTGTACATGGTGTATCTGATCCCAAACTCGGAGTGTATCAGTACTGAAGTTTTATTGAACCACCTATTTATCTCAAGAAACACCTCTTCACACTATTCCAAACACAAAAAAATTACTCAATTATTTTTTAGTGTAGTCATAGGTGCAGATAATTTGGATAATGCTTGGATAAAATGTTGGTAATATCATGCAAAACCCAGAAATCTCCTAATCTAAAACACTTTCTGAGGAATTTTCCAAGATTTCACTACTTCCATATTCTTTGGATCCATGAATATACCTATCGTAGAAACTACATGAACCAAAACAATAACCTCTTAAATCCATAAGTCAATATTCAATAGTTTGGCGTAAAGATGATGTGGTCGGAGAGTACTCAAGAATATGTCAAAGTTCATGGATTACTGCTCTAATTTTGATGAGTAGATGAGGATTTCATCAATGAACACCATGATAAACTAGCCTTAGAAAGGGTGGAAGATCATTTTTATGAGACCTTTAAAAACTGTCAATGCTTTTTTCAGTCCAAGTGACATCACGAAGCACTTGTAAAACCCATAACTACTCTAAAATTCCTTCTTCATGATTTTATCCTCTCTAAGCCAAAGCTAGTGATAGCCTGACTGAAGATCAATCTTGGGAACCACCGATATCTTCATAGATTATCTAAAAGATCTTTGATCCTAGTCAAAGGTTATATATTATTCACCTTCACCTTGTTTGTATTTTAGTAATCTATGTATATTTGAAGACTCGATTATACTTTCTTGGTGACCAACACTAGATCTCCCCATGGTGAAGCACCTGTCCAGATTAATCCCTTCTTCATCAAGTTATCATGATACACCTTTATATATTTCACCTCAATAGGTTCAATATGGGAAGGGGTACAAAATTGGATGGGAACCATGTATGATCTATATCTAAAAGTCAACTCCTCTATTATGAGGGTGTCAGATTAATTCATTTGAAGAAACATCTTAATAAAGATCCACGACTAGAGGAAGAGTCAAGTGGATTGTTATTGATCCAAATAAAAGAGATAATCCTTATATCTATATCATGATCTTTCTGAGCTGACTCAATCTAAATTAACTCTACCTTCTCCCAATTCCAATCATTTAGTCATTAAGTTCCTCTATCCCTTCGGTGATGTAAATGACACCCATCTTCGATAGCAATCAATGTGAGCTTAGAAGCTGGTAAGCCATTCCAAACTATTAATCGAATAAAATATCATCATATATAGAATTATAATGTTCCTAATATGTCTATATTCAATGAATACTTTAGGATAACCTTGGAATCACTCATTAAAGTCCACTTGTGTTCCCAATAGTGTGTCAAAGGATACTAACTTAGAGGATTACTTGACATGTAAATCCAGTGTATTGACTACTTGTGTAGATATAAAGGAAAGAGAAGAATAAAAATGGATAAAATAAGTATATAAATTAGAGGTGGTCAAAACCATACCCTTAATAGTGGATAGACCCTCACCACCATCCACTAGAATCAGTTCCATTGCAAAGATTTGACCCCCCCTCACCACTGCAACCCTATCTATGACTTGCCTAAGAACTCATTGCATGGGTCTACTGCTGAGGACCCTGGTTGGATCCTTGATTCGTATAAAATGTATTACTTGATCTCCAACCTATATATCTTTTGAAAAACTACATAAGATTAATCATGTTTCTAAATTTTCATCACTTTCTCTAGGGTGCTGAGATGGATCTATGATAATGTATGATCTTTGTATAGTTTAATTATTTGGGGTAAACTTATTTGGGAACTAAAGAAGCTAATCACTAATCTACCAATATATTATTATCTATTACACATATTTGGTCTTACTCTTCCTATTATTATAAATGTTACTCACTATAGATGTAGGAGGTCCACCCGCTTGAGCACTTAAGGGTCGAAGAAGACCAACTACCCAACCCTCCTACAATATCGTCTTGATGGTTAAGGACTTACAATGATTCTTTGGGTATGATTATAGGTCTAAGCTCTTGAAAAAGTGTATAATTTTGGGATGAAGATCAATATTTAACTTTCTAGACTTTTGATCCTCATTCCCATCCATAAAACAAGCGAAGAGAAGAAGATTAGTAAAGCTATTGGTGTAGGAGAACACAATCATGGAACTGTATTGTTGCTCCATAAAAATCAATGTTTGGTCAAGATTCAGAATATTGGGGAATAAATACACCGAAAATGGGTCCTTAAATTCCTCATGGGAGATTCCCTCATATCGACTAGCCTATCCCATGACTTCCCACAAATGCCTAGTAGATCCTTGTTGCATGAATGCCACTACTTTCACCTTCGTGTCTGTCAATGTATCGATGAGGTCAATGAAACCATCGATGATGTCCATATATTTTTCAATATATTGTGGTCTTATTGTGCACTAAAATTTCAGAGGAATCTAGAGCTATAAATCTATGGAATAGTCGACCATGGATCTTAGTGGAAGGAATCTCGACTATTTTGGCCCTACTGCATACACCACTAGAGAAGGTTCAAGAACTTTATCGGAACTACCCTCTTGTATAGTAGGCGGTAGGAAAGGATCATTAAGAGAACATAGGACCGTGTTATCTGGTAGTCTCATTAAAATTATATGTTGTGGAATCTTCTAAGAAAATAAGGAAATAATTTAGGGTAAATTTCATTTTCTTAACTAGTATAAGGGATCAAACAAAGGTTCTCCTAGGAGTCTATCAATTACCCAAGGTATAACCCTCATAAAACTAACCAAAGTTTAATACCTACATGTTAATTACAATAATCATATAAATTTACTAAAACATAATAATATTATCATTTTAACTAATTAATTTCTATAGGGATATATAACAATATTAATATAAATGATATACCACCCAATAGAGAAATTTCCCCAAACAGATAGCCCAATCAAGGCATCTAATTAAATAACTAATATCAAACATAGAAACACAAACACACAAAAAAATACACACACACACACACACACACACACATATATATATATATGAAATTACATTTCTAGTAATGATGAATGAACACATCTAAAATCCCATAAAAACAGTAATAAAAAACTTTTCAATGGTAACTTGGAAGGCTGTTACATATGATATGGCTAGAAATATGGATACTCCCATTCCCAAGTCCCACACATCTATGTCTTATATATCGTTTCCCCAATTAGTCTAAATAAAAAATAAGAAATGGGTTCCCTAATATCATTTTATAATATCTCATCCGGAACGAATAGGTCCTAGTTAGAGGGTTACATGACCTCATGCGCACCTCCCTATATGCAAGAGGTTGTTGACTAACATTGAGGGTCCAAGTCATTCAGTGGGAGGACTATACCCATAGTATCATTCCATGACACAAATAAAAATAAAATAATATTATGAATATAATGATCATAGTATCATGTGGAAAATTCATGATGGCGTATAGTCATATAGGTAATAGACGAGTCCCATAGTGGAAAGACAAACTAGAGTAATGAAAGAATCAGATAAATAAATAATAAAATAGTGTGGTCCTCTAGATTCAATCCCAATCTACTACCATCTCCATTCTCCTCTACTCCACCATCAGCTACAGACCCCTTTCCCTTACTCATATCTCTATGCATAAATAATTCACTCACATCAAAAATACTCCAACAAGGTGTGAGTTATAAACCAAATAGGACACCACCATTGCAACCATAAAAATTTTCACATGTATAACATGGGTATTTCATGAAAATAATATATGTTTATATAAGAATAAAAACACTCAAGCATCTACCGAGTGGTCTTTCACTAACCAAGATACCATAAACCATAGATCATACCTTCTTTGACTCTATGTTGGAAGAATAATAAATAAATTTTGGAAGTAAACAAACTATCCACATGGTTAGTAAACAAGTATCTCAACATACTCATGGAATGAATCATACATGATACTTGGAATCCTCTAGTTATCAAGTGTGTCATGATACACAGTGTCTTCTAGTCTTTGAGTAACTGTGTTGCTCAACATCCAATATGCATCTCTGAGCAACAAGGTACTTGACATTCACTAGTAATCATAGAGTTAACCATCAAAATGATATATATTTCATCATCATATCTTCAATTTGTGTTCATTTCAATTATAAATATCATCGTAATTCATGAAAACTCCCCCTCAATGTGAAAACTATGTTACGATGGTCCACCTATTTCGATCACCAAGAATGATACATCCAAAGTAAAGATAACATACATTAAAATTTAGATAATACTAGAAATTGTATCATCATGAGAATAAAGTAGAAACATAAATGAATTTGATCATCATCAAACATGGAAAAACAAGCTATAGCAATTATCAAGGAATTAGGAATCATAAACACGTGTCACGGTCTACAAACACACCCACATGAAATTCTAATAAGGAAAATTCCCCAAGGTATTCGAGCATAAGAACTATACAATATAAGACATGTGTATATGAGATCCCCAAAAGGTAAGGAACTTTCTACCTCAATTCATTTTCTATGAAATTCAAGGTTCTTAAAAGAACCCCCACTCCCTGATTCATGTCCACGTATTCATCAACTAAAAACATTCTCTAAGGATTCCTAGCACTCAATCCAACCATTTAATTTTCAAAAAGAAATAAAATATAACATGTGATAATCAATTATATCTCCTAGATAATTTCAAAATTATCACTTAAGTCAATAACATGTGTCAACATATTATTTCTTAATAATGATTACAAATCCACATGTGATGATAATACCTCTCTCTAAGATAATCCAAGATAATCCATGAATAATTATTATTATTATTTTCCATAATTATAGGTTATTGTCATTTTAATAATCCTTTAACATTTTTAAATAAAAATTTTGAGAACCTAAACCACAAATAGAATATTAGACTATTATAATGAATTATTACCTAAGTTTTATCCTTTAAAAAATGAAACACTCCAAATATAGGGGAGATATTTGGGCTTTTCCATTCCTAGAAACAAGATTAAGAAACTGGTTTGGTCAACGAAGTTTTCACCATACCTGAACAAAGGAATTCTGGACTACCTGGACAAAATAGGATAACCAAAAAAATTAAGGTCTCAAGGGTTCAACTATTTTTGAAATAAAAAATTGATATACATGTTCAAAACATTAAAAACTACATATTAAATATCAGCATTTAATTTTTTTTAATTTATTAATATCTTCATATTGTATGATATTTATAAATATTTTATTTAATGGAAAATTAATCATAGGTATTTAATCCTATGTTTTTTAATTTAAAATCATTAAATTGTGATACATGGTCGATTTACAGAAGAATAAGTGAAAAGGGATGTTTTAAAAGGTTTTATTCTAAGAAATGTGATTACATATGTGTAAGTAGTGTTTACCATTATAAAGATCCTAGGTGTCCCATAAGGGTAATAAGTTTACCCTTATGCAATATCTAAACCCCATACTACCCTTACGAAGCTCTATTTTTTCCCTTATGGAGCCTTTTCAAAATTAAAGGTACCTTTACATATGGGTCATGCTACCATTACACATAACTGCTTACCCTTACATAGTGTTGGGATGACCCTTACATAGCACATATAATCGTGGAATTATAATTACATAGTGCATATATTTATGTATTTACCATTATGAAACATATGTAAAGGCATCTCAACCATTACAAAACTCAGTTATGTTACACTTTACACTTACAATGGTCTTGGATAACCCACATACCCTTGTACAAGTCTTAAAAAGTCACCTTACCATTATATAACCCTTATAAATCCATTGTTACCATTAAAGAACCTCATTATAACTTTAATAATGGTGAATTTTATTAAAAAATTATTTTCACATAAAAATAAATATAAATTATTTTAAAAAATGGTTTAAGAATGTTTTAAAAATGATAATGTTACAGATAATTCCCCCCATATTGTGAGATATTCCTACTTAATTCAAGTAAACAAACCCTAGACTATTGGGGGCCTAATTGGGATGGAACTCTTAGCTAATATCTGGATTGAGAAGGTCCCTAATTAGTATGTTTATGTCATTACTAAGGTATTAATTTTGGTATTATATCTTGAGTCTTTTCAAAATTTTGGATACCCTTATCTATTTTAATTAGTGAGTAATAATTAGAATTGTGAGGATAAGATTTATTTAAGGGGAGAATGTAAGACCCTTGTTTTTAGGACCCATTTTATTTCTTTAAATTATATGAAAATAATTCTAAATTATGATTTTATTTTCTTTCAAAAGATGTAAAATTTATTAGGAAATTAGTTGTACTATATATGAATCAGGCTAACAACACTTTATTCATTAATTTTGGAACATTGCAATAAAGGTTCATGAAACTATGAATTATATACCATGGATTACTACTAATCATTAATGATTCTATATATTAAAATTATATAAATTAAAAAGGGACAATAAATATAAAATAATAACACAATTACAACTAAGAAATCTCTGATATATTTTTCACCCTTAAGAATCAAATTTAGTAGAACTCAACCTGCAATGAAAAAAATCATGAAAGGAGAATTAATTATGAAATATACTTAATGAAAATTTATAGAATGAAAATTATTATTTGTTAAGTATGAAAGGAATGAATTTATAGGAGGTAATTGGGGTAATGTAGTTGTTATATAGTCATTTGAAAATATTAATATATTCATTTGGTATAATACCAATAAAAGGTTTACCAATTTGGAATTATTGATATATGGTTGATATGTATAAAGTTAATTTAGATGATGAAATTTATATATATTCATTATAAATGTTGGTATCTAGGAACACATTGGAAGTAGATTGATCAAATATTTAAAATTTTACATCACTGAATTGACATAACAATATAATTTTTGGTTATGGGAATCTAGATAAAAGGTTGAGGATCTCATGTAACATAATTTATGCACCAAAATTAAGTTGAATAATTACCTCATTTGATTTGAAGTCATGTTCACTAACTTCTCATCATTAGTGATTTTTTCTTGATAGAACTAACATTGGATCCCTATATATCATCCACACATGATTCAAAAGTACATGTGAATTAAAATCATTAATAAATGGGTGATAGTAGATATAATTCTTAGACTTCAACATCCTGAAGATCACCACAACACTGATCCTTCGATCCATGAAGAACAGGGATCAGTCACTTGAATCACCTATTTCATCCTCTATGATGTGGAATATATGAGGGAGAGGCTCTCAAATTTGAGTGGTGAATATTACATAAAATTATATCCTCCTTTTACTTATATAACGAGGAATGACGTACACGAAAATGGATCCCTGAACTTTGAATATGTCGTACCCACTAAATAATCCATAAACAAACTGTTATGACCAACTAAATATGCCATAAATATCATGTCTAATTTTATGTGATAAAAGTGAGTCATTAACTCAACTCATTATTCCCATAAATATTAACGAACAATGGATAGTAAAATAAAATTCATTTGATAATTATTTTTCACATATATTCACTTAAATGCTAGTAATCAAATTAAATATAGAAATTCAATTCCAATTATTTTATATTTGAATAATGATGAATTTATATATTCCATGGTGATCATTTATATTTGGACATCTCCATGACCCGATGGTGGGGTGCACCATAACCTAAACATATTTTCATTATAATAGACCCATACTTTTGAATACACTAAGTGTTTATCCCTTTATGACCGTATCTTGATAGTAATTAGTACTATTTATAGAACAATAATAAAGATTAGAAACCCATCAAGTTCACTTAGGAGATAAGGAATAGTCATAGAATCAAAAAACTTTCCTATGAACACACATTGTGCAATATAATCTATTTTTTCATGATATCTCATAAAGAAGGATGAACACTTGTTGTCCTAATCATTTCCTGCCTTATTATTCATTGAACTTACTAGATGAACTTACCTTCTTCTACCATGGACAATTATTTAGTGAAGGTATTATCATCCGGATCAACTAGGTATGTGATATCACTTCTTTTAATAAGATAAAAATTCTATAATGATTATTTAATTAATTCCACACCACCAATGGTGCACCCAAGAAATCTACCTCTCCATGAAATAAATGTCGTTATTTTCTTACAGTAATGTAAATAATCAAATAGTATACACTAATAATAATATCCATTTAGGAGACCATTACATGTGTTCATAGATAGGAACTACCAATGAATCCTGAAACATGTGGGTTCCTATTAGTGGGATAGTCCTCATGTTCCCATCTACAAAAGAACACAAAGTGTGAACTTCATGAGAATAAATATCAATGTTTATAATCCCTAAGAACCTGATAGTCAAGAATTATCTGTCTCCCATCATAATGATGTTTCTAGACCATAGGAAATATATTCAAGATTATTATCATGGTATCTCTAGGTTCTCTTTATATCCTTGGAATTTCTATAACCATTTAATATGACATGTAATATGAGGGAATTACCATATAAATAGTACAATTGGAAGTATCAACACTATTATTGTAAGACAAAAACATGTATATATCAAACTATATACATGTAGTGGTAATAAATATACCCAAAGGAGTTGGGTATAGGGAACCCAATCACAACACCCTCACTTTCACTAGATCCAATTTCTAAAAATCCTTAATTCAATAGCTCTAACATGAGAAGCATGCTTCTCCTAAGATATGGATTTATTAATGGGGTCATCCATGTTACCCTCTATTGTTTTACTACTCACTACAACTTTACCTCTCAAAGTAAAATACCTCAAGATATAAAAATTTGGAAATATATTTCATATCCTCTTATGTGACTTGATCTATATAGAAATAAACACTAATGCATTATTATCACAATAAACTAGAATATGGTATGCACTATCAAGAATAACACCAATATCAGAGACAAATCTATGTATCTGGACTTCCTCTATAGCTGTATCAAAGGCCACTGTAAACTCGGATTTTGTAGTAGAAACAACGACCATGGGTTCTTTTAAGGTTCTCAATCTAACCGCACCACCATTCAAGTAAAATTAATAATCTAAATGTGATTTAAAATCATCATAATATGTCTAGAAACTATAATCAGTTTATCCCCACACAACAAGTTCATCATCTCCTCCATACACCAGAATCATATCCTTTGTTCTTCTAAAGTACTTCAAGATATCTTTTACTACTACCCAACACATCTCTCCTAGATTATCTTTTAATCTTCCCAACATGAGAAATAAAAATTAAACATAAAAACTAATACATAACATGAATTATATTACAGATACCACTACTAAAGCATAAAGTATTCTACTCATCTTTCAATCTCCTCCAATGTTTGTGTACAAATTTTCTTATATATATTAATACCATATGACATTGGAAACAACCCTCTCTTAGTTTTTTCCATATTCTAACTTTTGATTACTTTAGGAATATATGTTATTTGACTTATCCCAATCATCATCTAAGATCTATATTGATATATCTTGATACATAGGATATAGGGTTCTCCACCAATGTCTATTATAGAGAATCATTCATTAAACAATGTCTTAATTGATTATAATATTTTCACTTTGTTTCCCATAGTTATTATGTCATCAATATATAATATGAGGAAAGTGACATCATTACCTTTAAACCTTTTATAAACACATGGCTCCCTTTAATTCATGATGAAACCAAATTCACTTATGGATGTGTCAAAATTAACATTCAATGATCATGATTCCTGCTTCAACCCATAAATGGACCTCTTTAGGTTTCATACTTTATTCTAACTCTATGAATTTATAAAACCTTTGGGTTTAGTCATATAAACATTTTCAACCAAATTGTTATTTAGAAAATCTGTTTTGACATACATTTTCTAGATATAATAATCAAGTATGGTTACTACTGCAATTAATATTCTAATAGATTTTTTCATCACAACTTGTGAGAAGGTTTTTACATATTTTATTCCTTGATGTTGACTGAAACCATTTAAAACCAGTCATAATTTTCAGTATTTACTTAAACGTCCATGTATTTCTTTTTCATGAATACCCATTTACAAATATTGGGTTTTACATTAGTTATAGGCCCTACCAAAATCCAAACTTGATTTGGATACATGGATTTTATCTCATAATACATGTCTTCATTCTATTTATCAGAATCCCTTCCATATACTACTTTCTTCTAGGTTATAGGTTCATCATTGTCTTCGAGTAATATGACATCTATCTTTGTGACAAGAAAATTGTATCACCCTGGTTCTCTAACCTCTCGAGTATACCTACATTTTACTTGTTTCTTGGGATCATATTCATCCCCAAATGTCACTTATGTAGATTTTTCCCATACCAAATGTTTTAAATTCAGAGCATCAACTTAATAAAAGTCAATATTGATCCCACTATTTATATTGGGAATTTTTTTACTTTCTAGAAATATTTAATGTCTTTTTCAACACCCCAAGCTTCCATGGTACATTTCTCTTTGAATAACGCAATAGCTTGCGCTGTATGCAACTTGGAGTTTTAGCACACCACGAACAATAAACTAGAAACTTTGAATAGTAATACCAACTTTATGAAATTTTTTAATTTTTATTTTTAAAAATTGAATTCATTTTAGATTTGGAATATCAAATTTAGCTTAGGGTGAATTTTTGGTATTTTTCTGAAAACTTTCAATTTTTGATGAATAGTTAAAAATACTACATTATTGTTTAAAATCGACTTCTTATTTAAATAATTAGTTATTTTATTTAAATATATATTAGGTAAAAATTTATTCATAATACCTGTATATGTTTAATTTAATTCATTTGAATCATTTTATAATAATATTATATATATATAATTTTATTAAACGTTTTACCGTTTTTACCCACCTTCTAGGAGCATTTGAAAATTTGCATAAAATGTAATTTTATTTCTTCTGTGAATTGAATTTCAAATATTTTAGAGACATGTTTTACATATTTAAGTAAAATTTGGTTCAATAAGACTAAAATAATTTTTTTGAATAGTAACTTTTGACTTTTATTTACCAGAGTTAAAAGTAAATAGGGTAATTAAAGGTAAAAATGATATTATAATTTCCCTAACACATGTCCTAATTCTATTGGATAAGTTTATATTAACAAAAAATAAACATTAGGAATACAATATAATCATTTTTTTCACTTTTATTAGATTATTACATTTATTATTATTTTATTTAAAAAAGAGTTAAAAGTGTTAAATTCAAAGATTAATAACTAAACCATTTTTAATATAGGGTTATACATAAGATAAATACAACTATAAATATTAATTAGAATGATGAAAATATTTACTACATAATGATATTTTATTTATAATTTTTATACATTAAATAATTAAATTTATTTATGACACAATAATTATGCAGTAATTACCTTATTATTGAATTATTAAAAAATTGATATTATAAATATCCAAATAAAATTAAATTGAGACTTTTGATGAATTAAAATATTTTTATAGATTAATATGAATTTTTAAGGTTAATTAAATATATTTTTTCGAAGTGATAAAGTTTTTATGACTTTCACAAAAATAAAATACCAAATAGTGTCAAAATTGACATAATTGAGTTTTTTTAAGAAAATAATATATTTTTAATTGATATAATATTATTAAAAATCTAAGGTTCATGAAAAGTACTTATATATGGTTATATATATCACTAATGAACCACTTGGGGTTCTTGTGTACTTTTATAGTTAATTTATTAACCATTTATTATAATAATACAAGAATACATGGTAAAAGTTAAACTATTTAACTAAGAGTTAAATATAAATGATAAGGTTAATAAGGTGACATAAACCTATCTAAACCATTTTGTTTGATATATTTTCAACCCATACCTAGCTTATCCTTGGAATAAATCATTTTGGATCCATTATAAACCGAATATGATTTTATAATAAAATAATATTTCAAGCTTTTCCTAAAGTGACCCTCGCCTCTTTTATAAAAGGGTACTTCTCCTTCTCTCAAAATCACACCTCCAAAGCCTTTTGGCTCGGCCAAAACCTGCTCAAATGTACTTCCAACTACCTTAACTTCAACCTAGATGCATTACTTTGATCATAATACAACCTAAGGATTCATTTTGATCAAATAAAAAGGAAACACTTGAATAAGAGGTGATAATTTCGCCACCTTTTTCAAAGTTATTTTCTTCTTCCACTTCCTATTTCTTTGTTTTTTACATACCAAAATAATAACACCAGTACCTTATAAATACTATAATGTTATTATAAATATGTTACAAACTTATTCATTATTCTATCCATCCTATGATTGACATGTCACCATACATGCGTATGTACAGCTTACCGTCTCCACGTCGTGATGTAATTTGTTATTGAAACACTTAATTATTTGGATGGGTATAATAATGAGTATAAATGATGTAAATAATGAATTTAACATGTTAATTATTCTGTATATATTATATACCATCCAATTAAATACTATTTCACCATCAATATAATGATATTGGCGCTCGTGCATACGTACAGATTTTATTCTCCACGAACGTGATGGGTTTCATTCCCCATCATAATCATTCAAGAATAATTTACATTTTAGGGTTAAAAATAATGTTTATGAAATTAATATCATTATGGATATAAATAAAATACATCTTATTCATAACAAACATGACTTACATAACAAAACATATAAAGGAAAACGAATCAGTTTACACCCTAAACAATGATACTACTAAAATATTATTAACAAAGAAATATTTGAAGATCATATACGATATAATATTTATGTATGTGGTTATTTTATAATTTAATTAAATTATTTAAATATTATATAGGATTTTTAATTACCCTCAATAAAATAAAAGTTCATGTTAAGGGTTAATTCAAAAATCTCTTCATTATCTGAGGTTGTTTATACGTGAGTATCTACTAGGACATCTTTATCATCAACATCCGTGTTTCTTAAAAATGTATTTCAAAAAAAATTAATATTTCCTAGACTATTAATTAAAGTCATTTATACCATTGCTTTACTTTTTATCAAATGTTTATTAATGAATCTTTCCATCATTTTCCAAACAAGGTCCTTTACGGTCTTTTCGACAAAATTAAGGAAAGAATTTTTTTTAACTTATATGGAGGGTGTGGCTATTTGGCACCGTTATAAAACCTTTGAATCTTCCCTTATGATATTATAAGATTATTTTAAAAATAATTTTTTTCTTTTATAATTATGTTACTTTTAAATGATTTCAAAATAGAATGATATGTTTATCTTAAATAGTTTTGATTTCGTCTATGTCAACATCCTTTGATTGATTTTACACTTGTTTTTCGTTGTTTATTATGATAAAATATTCCATATTGTATTGAAGGTTTTGTGATATGTTTTAATTTGGATGTGTTATTTTTGTACCATTCATGGTTTAGGGTTAAAGTATTAAAATTTTGAATGCTATTTTTAATACGAATGTTTATGTTATGTTTCAACATTTTCATATGAGGAATGCATTGGACTTAGTAAGTGATGGCTGGAGCCCGCTATAGCTCCTCAATGCATCGGTAGGTCTCATGAGACAAACACGTGTATTGGAACAATTCCTTGAAAAAAATATTATTTGTAGTCTTGGCATGAGGCCTTGACTTTGTGGTTATGATGTCCAACATTATGCATTATACCATTATGAAATTGGCTATTGATATTACAAGTGATTATTCGACTAGTAGAATATACATTTGAATAAGTAAATGGAATTATTTGATTTATCCTTGAATTTTATGATGAATTTTAATTTTAAAAGGCTTGTTTTTTAGTCTTATACAATTCCTTAAATTTTTATTCTTATTTATGAAATTTTCCACTATATTATTATCCTTACTGAGCACCTGAACGCACCCCTTTCTATGTTTTATTTTCCCTAGGATGCGAAAAAGAATATTATGACTGACCTAAAAGAATATTATATGGGATATGAATGTGTTAAAAGGAGAAAATTTTGTTTTTTTCATTTTATAACGTAATGTAAAACTTATGTATGTATCTAGTACTTCCAAGGCTACTAAACTGATCGGTATTTCGGGATTTTATCCCTTGTGATCAGGTCAATGTTATGTAATAATTTACTGACTCTAGATAACTAGGTTTGGGGCATTACAGTTGGTATCAAAGGAAGTTTAGTACAAACCTTGGAATCTATGTTTAGAAAAACTCTGATTAGAGAACGCTGCACTAAGATTTACTTTGATGGTTATTATAGAATAACTTCCTAGAATTTTTGTAATGTTGAGATTTTGTGAGTTTTCTATGAAATAAATCCATGTTTGGATATGAACAGGTAGATGTGTCTTTGTCACAGATGTACCTAGGAGTCAAAACATTTACAAGGAGTTTCGGGCTTGACCTGAGGTATCCTGGTACACAGCAATGGGCCATGTTGCACTCTTGGTTACGACACTCTCAGGGGATATGCTTAGGATATTTTAAATTTTCTTTACAAACCATTATGAAGGATTTATAAGTATATACCTCATAAAATAATTTTTTTATGATGAATGATTATATCCATATACATTTGAATTTATGTTAAGTGTTTTTCAAGTTTGGAATTATGTATTGTGATTCATAAACTAATCTAGTGTATGTCATTGTTTAGAAATGGATCCTAGTGGAAGTAATGGAAACCATATCAACGCACGTAATACATTTAGGGATTGACCACCTACTCAAGATAATTATAGTAGAACTGGTGATGCAACTGGTGTTGATCAGCTTATCACCATACTAGGATAACTCACTTAGGTTATGAATAATAACTTTACCTGCATGGAGCTCCTTAATCCACAATGTAGTGGATCATTGTTAGACTGCTTCATGAGTCAACAACCATCGAAATTCAATGGGACTACAAATCCATTTTTAGTTGAGAAATCGATAAGTACCTTAGAGAAAATATTTCATTCATTGGGGAGTAGCGAAAGGGAAAAAGTTGTCATGGTAGTTTATCGCCTCACGGGAGATGCAGATCAATGGTGGTCATTAATTAAAAACAAAAAGTAAGATGAAGAAGTATCAAATATATAATGGATGGAGTTTAAAGAGATTTGATTTTAAAAATACTCTCCTTGTGACCATTGAGCGGATATGGAAATATAATTTCTGAGTCTGAGGAAAAAGGAGGATGAGAATGTCGCAAAGTCTGAGGCTAACTTTACAATGTTAACAAGGCATGCAGCAAATTATATATGTAACCCAAGGAGTAATATTGATCGATTATTTGATGGGTTAAAACCATTTAACCATTGAGTATTAGTGTCAAAATCCTTCTCATCATACGAATATATTTTCTCATGTGCTATGAAGACAGAAAAGTAATTCTCTAAGTCTTAGGACTTTAAAACAAAGCAAGAGAATAAGAGATCTACTGAACACTCTGGAAACAAAAATAAGCGGAAGAAGGGAAAGGTTTAATTTCCATCATATGGTAAATTTGGGAAGAAACACCCTAGTACTTTCTTTAAAGTAATGGGAGTCTGTTACAAGTGTGGTGAAAATGGTCACCAAGCTCGTGATTACAAGGGAATGAAAGAGGATGTCAATGTTGAATGCTACAATTGTAGAGAAATGGGGCATTGTGAAAATAAATGTCCTAATAAAAAAAAATTTACCTCAGAAAAGGCCAAGGGAGCAAGTCCAAACTTATGCAATCACTAATTCTGAGGTTGAAGCTCCGAAAGACATGGTGGTAGGTAATTTAATGGTTTCCTAAAATTTATCCAATGCTTTATTTGATTCTGGATCATCTCATTGTTTTATATCTTCCCTATTTTTTTAGAAAATTAGATATTTTCAATTTGGTTTAATGAGGGATTTGTTAGTAAAAAATCCTATGGGAAATATCATTACAACAAAGTTTTGTGAATTAGTTCCCATTGGGGAATATAAATGTTATTTATCTACTGATATCATCACCATACCCATGATTGAATTTGATATAATCCTCGGTATGGATTGGCTTTTGAATCATGATGCGAAAATTTATTGTAAGAAGAAGGAGGTTGCAATTTTCAATAATGATACGGAGTACCTTATAATTAGATAAGAAATGTGACATCCTGATTCTTATCTAGATCAACCCCCAATAGCTCTACTAAATTCAATTATTGGGGATGAAGAGAATGAAATAACTATGAGTGAGGAAAAGAATGTTAAAATAGAGGACATACCTATTTTACAAGAATATGTTGATGTGTTTCTAGAGGATTTACCTGGACATCCTCCAGAATGATAAATTCAGTTTTCCATTGATTTAATTCCTGGTTCAAGGCTCATATCAAATACCCCTTATAGAATGGACACTAGGGAATTAGTGGAACTAATGAATCATCTAGATAAATTAAATAATAAATGATTTATTCTCCCTAGTGTTTCTCCATGGGAAGACCCTTTTCTTTTTGTTAATAAAAAAGATGGATATATGAGTTTGTGAATTGACTAAAGGGAGATCAATGCTATAACAATAAAGAACAAGTATCCCCTACCTCGCATTGATGATTTATTCGATCAACTTCATGGAGCTCAATATTTTTCAAATATAGACCTTCGATCTAGATATCATCAGTTGTGTGTGAAGAAGGAATAAATTCTGAAGACAGCATTTCATACCAGTTATGGGAAATACAAGTTTACAGTAATGCCTTTTGAACTGACTAATGCACCCTCTATTTTCATGGAACTAATGAATATAGTTTTCAAGGAATATCTTTATGACTTTGTTGTACTATTTTTTGATGATATCTTGGTATACATAAAAAGCCATGAAGATCATGAAAATCACGTGCACATTATTCAGAAAACCATCAGAAAAAATGAATTATATGGGAAGTTTAGCATGTGTGAATTTTGGATTTTGGAAATTTCTTTTCTTGGCCATATTTTCTGAAAGGATGGAATATATGTCGATCCTTCAAAGACCAAGTCAATCCAAGAATGGCCATCATCAACAAGTGTAACTGAGGTATGCAGTTTTATTGGTTTAGTAGTTTATTATCGGCATTTCATCCAGAATTTTTCCCGATTGGAAAACCCATTAACCAAGATCACATGTAAAGAGGATAAATTTTTTTTCGAAAAAATAGTGCGAAGAATGTTTTGAAGAACTGAAGAGAATATTAGTCAAGGCAGAAATCTTGACTCTTCCATTGTGGAATGGTGGGTTTGTTATTTATAGTGATGCATCAAAGAATGGAAATTGTTGTATCCTTATACAGAATGATGGGGTTATTGGCTATGCATCATGACAGCTAAAAATTCATGAACAAAACTATCCCACTCATGATCTTGAGTTAGAAGCAATAATATTTTCTTTGAAGATGTGGAGAAACTATCTCTATGGTGAAAAATGAGAGATATATAATGATCACAAGAGTTTGAAGTATATTTTCTCACAAAAAGAACTCAACATGACACAAAGGAGATGGTTCGAACTACTCAAGGATTATGATTTCACTATACACTACCACATGGGGAAGGAAAATAAGGTGGAAGATGCATTGATTAGAAAGGATCATGGAGTTTTGAACAAGATAAGAGTTGAAATGGATCCTATGTTCATGGATATAGTAAGGATGGATATGGGAATAATCATGGATGGTGAAACATCAATACTTTTTCAAATGGTTTCCAAACCATCTTTACTGGAAAGGATAAAACTTTCTCAGATAGATGATGGGGAGTTTCAAAAGAAAATTATAGCTATGGATGATGGGAGATTGATTGACTTTGTATGTGAAGATAGAATTTTGAAATTTGGGAATAGACATTGTGTTCCCAATATACCTGATCTATAAAGGTAATTATTAGATTATTCTCATAGTTCCAATTTCTCTATACACGCAGGTAGCACTAAGATGTATAGATATTTGAAGGAACATTTTTGGTGGGACAACATGAAGAGATATATTGCTAATTATGTGTCAAGATGTATGGGTTTTCAACAAGTGAAAGCTAGAAGACAACATCCTAGAGGAGTCATGCAACCTCTTCCCATACCAGATAGGAAGTGGGATGATATTATGATAGACTGTGTCATAGGACTACCAAATCAACCTAGAACAAATGATGCAATATGGGTCATTATTGATTGTCTTACCAAGTCAGCAAATTTTCCTCCTATAAGAGAAGATTTACCACTTGAACATTTATCAAGACTACATATTATTGATGTTTTAAGACTTCATGGAGTACCCCTATTGATTGATTTGAATTTTGATCCCCGTTTTACATTATGATTCTGGAAAAGTATTCAGAAGTCCATAGATACTGAACTTCGTTTGAGCACTACCTACCACCCTCAAACTGAAGGATAATCAGAACGAACTATTCAAACCATATAAGACATGTTGATATCTTACTCACTTGGATTTCAAGGTATGTGGGATCAATATTTACCTCTGGTAGAATTTTCCTATAACAATATCTTCCATTAAAGTATTCAGATGGCTCTATATGAAGCGTTATATGGAAAGATATGTCACACACGAACTTGTTAGGATGATGTTGGTGAAAGAAAACTCATATGCCTAGAACTAGTTAAGTAAACAATGGAAAAGGTTAAGGTTATCCAAACCCACATCAAAACAGCTCAAAGTAGACAAAATAGCTATGCCGATAATCGAATTAAAGATTGGGAATTTCAAATAGGGGATCTTGTTTTCTTGAAGGTATCTCTAGGGAAGGGTGTTATACGATTCGATAAGAAGGGAAAATTAAGTCCCAGGTACATCATATATTTCGAAATTTTAGAATGAATTGGAGTTGTAGTATATCATTGGAAATGCCATCATGTCTCTCCAAAGTTCATGAAGTGTTCCACATATCACTTTTAAGAAAATACATGCTTGAACCAACGCATTTACTCACCTATAAAGAAATATAAATGGAACCCAATCTGTCTTATTTTGAAGAGCCTATCAATATTATTGATACCAGAGAACAAGTGCTGAGAAACTGGGTGACTCGTCTGGTGAAAGATCTATGGAGACACGATAAGATGGAAGAGGAAATGTGGGAACCTGAGGAACTTATGATGAAGAATCACCCGAATATTTTTATGTAGTTGTATTATAGAAATTTTGGGGAAGAAATTATTTGAGGGAAGAATGTAACACCCCAAGCTTCCACAGTGCGTTTCTTTTTGAATAACGCAATAGCTTGCGTTGTACGCGACATGGAGCTTTAGCACACCACGACCAATCAAACTATCCGTTATGAATAGTAATACCCACTTTTTGAAATTTTTCAAATTTTATTTTTCAAAATGGATTTCATTTTTGGATTTGGAATATCAAAATTATCTTAGGGTGAATTTTTGGTATTTTTCTGAAAACATTCAATTTTTGATGAATAGGGACAAACACTGCGTTATTGTTTAAAACTGACTTTTTATTTAAATAATTATTTATTTTATTTAAATTTATATTAGGTAAAACTAGATAAATAATACCTATATATGGTTAATTTAATTTATTGGATTCATTTTATAATAATATTAGATATATAAAAATTTATTGAACTTTTTACCATCTTTTACCCACCTTCTACTCGCATTTGAAAATTTGCATAAAACGTAAATTTACTGATTTTTTGAATTGAATTTAAAAAATCCGAGAGACACAATTGACATCATTAAGTAAAATGTTGTTCAATAAGATGAAATTAATATTCGGTGAATTGTAACTTTGGACTTTTATTTAACATAGTTAAAAGTAAATAGGGTAATTAAAGGTAAAACAATGATATTATAATTACCCTAACACATGTCCTAATTCTATTGGATAAGTGTCTTTTGACCAAAATAAACCTTATGAATAAAATATGATCCTTTTGTTCCACTTGGATTTGATTAGGACATTTATTATTATTTTATTTAAAGAAGAGTTAAAAGTGTTACATTTGAAGTTTAATAACTAAACCATTTTTAATATAGGGTTATAAATAATATAAATTTGACTATAAATATTAATTATAAATATATAAATATTTCCTACATAATGTTATTTTATTTATAAATTTTATACATTAAATAATTATATTTATTTATGACACAATGATGATGCATTAATTACCTTATTATTGAATGATTAAAAAATTGATATTATAAATATCAAAATAAATGTAAATTTAGACTTTTGATGAATTAAACTAATTTTGAGGGTTAATATGACATGTTAGGCTTGATTAAATAATTTTTTTTCTAACTCATAAAGTTTTTATGACTTTCACAAAAACAAAATACCAAATAGTTTCAAAATTGACATAATTGATTTTTTAAAACAAATACTATATTATTAATTGATATAATATACCTAAAAATATAAGGTTCAGACAAAGGAATTATATAAGGTTATATATATCAATAATGAACCACTTGGGATTATCTTGTATTTTTATATTAATTTTATTAACCATTTATTATAATAATACAAGATTACATAGTAAAAGTTAAACAATTTAACTAAGAGTTAAATCTAAAAGATAAGGTTAATAAGGTGACCTAAACCTGTCTAAAACCTATTGGTTGAGAGTTTTTAGACCCATCCCCACCTTATCCTCAAAATAAATCATTTTTTAGCCATTATAATCCGAATATGAATGTATAATAAAATAATTTTTCAATATTTTCCTAAAGTGACCCTCACCTCTCTTATAAAACGGTACTTCCCTTATCTCAAAGTCACAACTCCGAAGCCATTTGTCTTGGCCAAAACCTACTCAAATATCCTCCAAACAACCCTCCCTTCAACCTAGAGGCATTAATTCTATCCTAATATGTAACACCCCAAGCTTCTACAGTACGATTCCCTTTGAATAATGCAATAGCGTGTGTTGTACGCAACATCGAGTTCTAACACACACCACAACCGATCAAACTAGCCGTTATGAATAGTAATACCTACTTTATGAAATTTTATCTCTCAAAATGGACTTCATTTTTGGATTCGGAGTATCAAATTTAGCCTAAGGTGAAATTTTGGTACTTTTCAGATAACTTTAATATTTTGATGAATAGTGAAAATTACTAAATTTTAATTAAAAACAACTTTTTTAATCAAACTAATTAATAGTTATAAATTATTAATTTGAGTGGTTTTAAAGTATATTTAGAATATATTTTTACCATTTAATACAATTTTGGTCATTGGACATATTTCACAATTAGACCGAACATAAACAAATATCAATCTTTTGATAGTTATTATATCTTAAAAACACGCTTTTTCTTTTGACAGTGGGAATTAATTTTAAATTAATTTCTTCCACTTCTGTGTTTTGAATTTGTAAAAATGGATTCCATATTTGGATTCAGGATGTTCAAATTGTGTAAATAGGTAACTTTTATTTCTAGACATTTTCAATAATTACTTCGGTAAATATTTTATTTACCATGGTTAAAGGGTAAATCCGGTAAATAAGGGTTAAAAAAATAATATTATAATAATAAAAAATTACCCTATAACGTGTTATAACCTTATTGGTTGATACATGTTCGACCATGGGCATCTTTGGGTCGATTTTGGGACCCCATGGTGCAACTTGTAAGTGATAGGGACACTTTATTTTAATTAAGTTAAAATGAATACAAAAATGACACAAGCATATATCTTTTAGAAAAACAATTTTTACATAGGGTTATATATGTTGGATTTTCGACTATAAATATTCATTAGAAATATAAAACGATTTCCTACATAATGATATTTTATTTATAATTTTTAGACATTAAATAATTTAATTTATTTATGACACAATGATGATGCAGTAATTACCATAATAGTGAAAAATTAATATAATTGATATTATAATTACCCAAATAAATATAATTTGAGGATTATAATGAATTAAACAAATTTTGTAGGATAATATGACATATTAGGATTGATTTAGTAGACTTTTTTCGAAGTAATCATTTTGTTATGATTTTTACAAAAATCAATTATTGAATAGTGTCAAAATTGACATAAAAGAGTTTTTAAAACAAATATTATATTATTAATTGATATTAAATTCTTAAAAATCTATGTTTCGTCCAGGAGACTTATATCATGATAGGTGTATCATTAATGGACCACTTGGGGGTCTCTTGGATTTATATAGTATTTTTTTTAACCATATAATATAAAAATACAAAGAGACATTGTAAAAGTGAAACTAATTAACTAAGAGTTAATACTTAAAGATAATGTTAGTATAATGACCCAAACCTGTCTAAATTCTATTGGTTGAGTGTTTTTCGACCTATACCCACCATAACATTTAAATAATACACTTTTTAGCCATTATAAACCGAATATGAATTTATTATAAAATAATATTTCTAGCTTTTCCAAAGGTGCCCCTCACCCCTCTTATAAAAGGGCACTCTCCCTTCTCATTAACTCACACCTTAAAAACCTTTTGGATCGGCCAAAATCTACTCAAATACTCTCTAAAATTCCCTAAATTCATCCTAGAGGCATTCCTTTAGTCAGAAAGCCAACTTAAGGAGCCCTTTTGATCAAATCAAAAGGAAGAACCCAAAGAAGAGGTAATGATTTCACAACCCTTTTTCAAGTTCCTTTCTTCTTCCACTTCTTCTTTATTTGTTATTACCATTATAAAATAATAAATCCAGTATCTTATATATATAATGTGATGTTATTATAAATATGGTACAATAATATTCATTATTCTATCCATCCTTTTAATAACATGTCACCATACGTGTTTATGTACGGCTTACCGTCTCCACGTCGTGGTGTAATTGTTATTCAATAAATTATTATTTGGATGGGTATAATAATGATGTGTGATTCATGTAAATAATAAATGTAACATGATAATGATTCTTTATATATGATATACCATCCAATTATATATTATTTTAATATCAAAAGAATGATATTGTCGCTCGTGCGTACGTATGGACTACCGTCTCCACGAACGCGATGAGATTCATTCTCCATCGTATCAATTCAAGTATAATTCTCTTTTGATGATTAATAATAGTATCTAAGGACTTGATATCATTCTTTATATGATTAAGATACAACCTATCCATGACAAACATGACTTACGTAACAAAACATATAAAAGAAAATGAGTAAGTTGACACCCGAAACAACGATAATACTAAGATATTATTAACAGATCAATGTTAAAAGATAATATATGATATCATATTAATGTATATGATTCTTGTATAATTCAATAACAATTATTTCACCACTATACAAGAGGTTAACCTACCCCCAACCAAGGAATAGTACAAGGTAAGGGTTTATTTTGCAATCTCTTCATTATCCGAGGTTGTTTATACGTAATAATCTACTGAGACTTCTTTATCATCCACATCCATGTTTCTTAAAAATGAATTTCAAAACATTTTTAATATTTAATAGTATATGGGTTAAATTCATTTATACCCTTGTTTGACTTTTATAAGAGGTTTATAAAGGAATCTTTCTGTCGTTTTCCAAACAAGGTGCTTTTTAACCTTTTCGACCAAATTAAGGTAAGAATGTTTTTTTTAATTTATACGGCGGGTGCGGCTATTTTCCGCCGTTATAAAATCTTTGAAGATTCCCTTACAAGCTTATAATAATATTTTCAAAGAAAATGTTTTATTTTATAAATATATGACTCTTAAATGATTTCAAAATAGAAAGAGATATTTCTCTAAAGAGAGTTTCGATTTCATCTATGTCAACATCCTTTGATGAATTTTACGCTTATTTGAAGTTGATTTATTATGAAACAAAACTCTTATATTGTATTGAAGGTTTTGGGATATGTTTTACTGTGGATGTGTTATTTTTATACCATTCATGGTTTATGGATGAAGTATTTACATTTCGTATGCTAGGTTTAATATGAAAGTTTATGTTATGTTTAAACCTTTTCATATGGGAATGCATTGGACTTAATATGTGACGAGTGGATCCCACTATAGCTCCTCGATGCATCGGTAGGTCTCATGAGACAAACTAGTGTCTTGGCACAAGGCCTTGACAAAATCTTATTTGTAGTCTTGGCACGAGGCCTTGGCTATGTGGTCATGATAGTCTGGCATTATGCATTCCATCATTATGAAAGTGGTTATTGATATTGCATGTGATTATTCGATTAGTAGAATATCCATGTGAATAAGTAAATGGAATTATTTCATTTTATTTTTTCCATACTATGTTGATGTTCAAGTTTAAAAGGCTTTTGTTTTAGTTATACACTGCCTTAAATGTTTATTCTTATTTATGAATGTTTCTGGTATATTGTTATCCTTACTGGGCATTTGAGCTCACCCCTTTTCTATGTTTTATTTATCCCTGGATGTGAAGAAGTAAATTATGAATGACCTGCAAGGATATTATGAGGGGATAATAGTGTGGACTATGGAGACAATATGTTTTTGTAGTAGTTTTTTACTTTATGATGTAATGTAAAACTTTATGAATATATCTAGAGTTTCCAAGGCTACAAAACCAATCGGTCTTTCGAGATTTGATCTTTCTTGTGATCATGCCAATGTTATGTAATAGTGAACCGACTCTAGGTACCTAGGGTCGGGGCGTTACATAATCCAACCTAAGGATCCCTTTTGATCAAATCAAAAGGAAACACCCGAAGAAGAGGTTATAATTTAACCACCTTTTTCAAAGTTTTTTTCTTCTTCCAGTTCCTCTTTCTTTTCATTCCATAAAAAATAATAAATCTAGTAATATATACCTACTTTTATTTTATTAAAAATATGGTACAACTATATCCATTATTTTATCCATCCTATGAATTTCATGTCACCATACGTGCATACGTATGGCTTACCCTCTCCACGTCGTGGTGTAGTTTGTTATTCAAACACTTTATTATTTGTATGGGTATAATAATGAGTATAACTGATGAAAATAATAAATATAACAAGTTAATTATTCTTTATATATGATATACCATCCAATTACATATTATTTCACCATCAATATGATGATATTATCGCTCGGGCGTACGTACGGATTACCGTCTCCAAGAACGTGATGAGATTCATTTCCCATCGTAATCATTCGAGAATAATTTTCATTTTATGATTAAAAATAATATTTAAGAAATTAATGTTATTCTGTATATGAATCAAATACATCCTATCCATAACAAAAATGACTTAAGTAACAAACCATATAAAGGAAAATGAATCAGTTAACACCTGAAACAATGATACTACGGAAATATTATTAACAAAGAAATATTAGAAGATCATATATGATATCATATTTATGTATGTGGTTCTTTTATAATTTAATAACAATTATTTAATTATTATACAGGATGCTGATATACCCTCGATCAAGGAAAAGTGCAAGGTAAGGGTTAATTCTACAATCTCTTCATTATCCGAGGTTGTTTGTACGTGAGTATCTACTGGGACCTCTTTATCATCCACATCTGTGTTTCTTAATAAATTTATTTTAAAACATTTTTACTATTTCCTAGACTATGGTTTAATGTCATTTATACCCTTGATTTATTTTTTATAAAATGTTTATAAAGGAATCTTTCTATTGTTTTCCAAACAAGGTCCTTTATGACCTTTTTGACAAAATTAACGAAAGAATGTTTTTTTAACTTATACGGTGGGTGAGGCTATTTTGCGCCATTATAACACCTTAGAAGCTTCCTTAAAATATTATAAGAGTATTTTAAAAATAAATGTTTTATTCTATAGTTACATGGATTTTAAATTATTTCAAAATAGAAAGAGATATTTCTCTCAAATAGTTTTGATTTCATCTATGTCAACATCCTTTTGAATGATTTTACACTTGTTTGTAATTGATTTATTATGATAAAATCTTCCATATTGTATTGATGTTTTTGTGATATGTTTGAATATGGATGTGTTTTTTTATACCATTCGTGTTTTATGGTTAAAGTATTTAAATTTATTATGCTATTTTTAATGCGAATGTTTATATTATGTTTCAACCTTTTTATATGATAAATGAATTGGACTTAGTAAGTGACAGGTGGAGCCCACTATAGCTCCTTGATGCATCAGTAGGTCTCATGAGACAAACTATTGTCTTGGAACAAGGCCTAGAAAAAATATTATTTGTAGTCTTGGCATTTTCCCTTTACTATGTGTTTATGATGTCCGATATTATGAATTCCATCATTATGAAATTGGAAATTGATATTACATGTGATTATTTGACTCGTAGAATATCCATCTGAATAATTAAATGGAAATATTTGATTTATCTTTTCCATTTTATGATGAATTTTAAGTTTAAAATGATAGTGTTTTATTCTTATACATTCCCTTAAATGTTTATGATTATTTATGAAATTTTTCGCTCTATTGTTATCCTTGCTGAGCACCTGAGATCACTCATTCCAATGTTTTATTTTTTCTAGAATGCAAAGAAGTATATTATTACTAACCTGTAGGGATAGTCTAAGGGATATGAATTTGTTCAAAGGATACAATGTTGTTGTTGTTTTTCATTTTATAATGTAATGTAAAACTTATGTATGTATCTAGTACTTCCAAGGATACTAAACTGATCGGTCTTTCCGGATTTGATCCCTTGTGATCATGCCAATGTTATTTAATAATGCACTGACTCTAGGTAACAGGGGTCGGGGTGTTACATATTTCCATAATATTTTTTCTATATGTTAGGTTATATTTGTAAAATTCTTTGGTTTCATTATTATAAAATATAAAGAGTCACTTATCTCTCTACGATGCTAATTTTTCACTATGTATAGTCGTGATAAAAGATTTGCATCCCCATACACATATGTATTATATATTGGGTTTCTTTCCATACCAAAACTCAAATGGAATCTCAATTATTGCTTTAGTTGGTACTCAGTTAAGGGTATATGCCTCTGTCTGCATCTTATATCCCCAAATTGATAATGGAATTATTTCCTGACTCATTATTGATATGACCATGTCAAGAATGGTTGATTCCTCCTTTCACTAACATAATTCCATTGAGGTGTATAAAGAGGAGTGACTTAGAATACTATCTCACACTCCTTTAAGTGATAAATGAATACTTGGTTTAGATACTCTCTACCTCCATCTAAGAGAAGTGACTTAATCTTATTACCAATATAGAATTCCCCATCATATTGATATTCCTAAAACAACTAAAATTAATCAAACTTTTACCTCGTTAAGAATATATAACCATCCCTATTATAGTCATCAATAAAATTAATGAAGTATAAAATCTCACCCATTTCCTCTGCTAAAAATGGACCACAAACATTTGTATGAATTAATGCCATAATCACTACGGTCCTTACAATTTTACCAATGAATGGTGTTTTGGTCATTTTACCTCATAAAAAAGTGTGACATACATCCAAGGGTTTTAACTCAGTTGATTTTAAATACCCAACTAGTTGAAACTTACATAAATGCATCTTATTTACATGACCAATCTTGAAGTTCCAAAAAAATGTATTAAATGAGCCATTTTTTATTTTTTTTAACTGATTTCCATTATAGGGTTTTTCAACTTCAATTATATACAATCCATTGTTAAGATGGGCTATACCATAACATATTTTATTCTTATAAAAGTGATAAAAATTTATTTCCAAATATAATATAAAATCCATTGGTGTCTAAACTCAACACTAAGAATATGTTTTTTCTAACATAAGGTACATAATAATTATTATATAATATAATAACCAAAGATCTAGGAAATGTTATATGATAATCACCCACTTTCAAGGCATTTATTCTCTCACCATTTGGAGATCCACCACACCCATTGAAATCTTTTGGAATATACTTTGTTCTTTTATGTGAATAAAAATTGGTAATCCAAATGTTGTATCTAATACCAAATGTCTAGGTAAATAAAAATTACATTCAATGAAAAAAAATACTTGATCTAGAATCATCACCTTTCATTTTCTTTCTATCCTTGTGATTTTTCTTCTAATGTCATTTCTTATCACATGAAAGGTATATATTATCCTACTCATTTCCATCCTTCTATATCTTTATCTTCCTGGAAGGATAGTGTGTCAGTTTCTTTATATTGGGTTAATCCTCACACCTCTTAGCCTTTACCTTCTTCCAATTTTTCACCATAAATACTGAAGAGTTGGTATTCTTCATATCCAATAATATTTTTGAACAAATTTTAATAGGTATAGGAGATGGGTTTTCATTTCATTCAAGTTATAATTAACAATACATGTGGATAGTTAGTTGGTAAAAAGAAAATAATGACATGAATTGCTAGTTCTTGCTTCGGTTTGAATCCAACGGATTAAAGTCTCTTGATTCACCCAATAATATTGAGTACATGAGTTCCTTATTTATTCCCTTCTCCTAGATTTCACCTAAATAGTACACTTTATATCTCATATCATTATGCCCTTTCTATCTCCATATATTAACACTTTGTGATGAGATAGAATCTTGTAGACATCTTCATCCTCATTAATATTTTGTAGTTAAATGAAAATTGATGACAACATGATACATTGTACATCTAGTGAACCATATACTTGATTATTATATTTATCTTTATTGGCCATTATTTCTCCCTAATGAGGTTCGATAGGAAGTGGGGACTCCATCACATAAAGCATACTCAATTTATGTAGTACTAGGTTCAAGCACTTATACAACCCTTGGAATATATGTGTTGGTCGGAGTGGATACTCAAGAGGGGGGTGAATTGAGATCCAATTAAAATTTCTGTTAAAAATATTTTCTATTAAAATCCCCCAATTTCAAAAACAAATTAAACTGTAGTGAATTTATACAGATTATAAAGGTGCAATTAGTTTCTCAAAGATTGATTAGTTCTCAGTTAACTTAATATTATGATTAAATTAGCTTTTGAAACTAACTTACTGGTTTACAACAAATATAAACACTTGCGAGTTTAACTATCAAAGTAGCCTTGAAAATAAATTATATTTCAAAGTAATAGCAGCGGAATATGAAATAAATATATATAGTATGGATATAAACTTTAACTAAAAACACAGAGGAGTTAACCAAGAGGTTCAGTCTCAAGCCGAGACTTAGTCCTCTCAAAAGTTTATAAAGATGATCCACACCCTGGATCGGGGATCAATAGTTTACAATAGTCCAGGTCCAAGACCTCTACCACTGTTATTCGTGGGAAACAAAACAACAGCAACCAGCTGTCCAGGTCACACACGACCTCTACCACTATCCACAGTGGGAAATGAAGTATAAAAAGGTTTGCTGAGGATTTACAGATCCTCCAGTTAAAGTACAGGAGTCATTGTGTGTGTTTAATACAGCAGATAACACCCACTGCTCAAAATGTAGAATAAATGAATCACAGAGCAGAGATGTAGAGTTTAGAAATGGATCGGGTGATTTTAGTGTAGCTCTGGACTCTTTTTGGATTTGATCAGAAGTAATTATGAGTCCTCTTCTCATTTTTTTTAGAAGCAGAGTGTCGTATGCTTCAACTTCATAGGCAGTGAGATGTAGTCGATGAAGTTATTCAATGTTATTTTGTATGCACAGAACTCTTCTTGAGTAGGCTTGATTGTGTATGAGATTCTGTGTAATCTCTTGATATGTTTCTTTTGCTCTTCTTGGTTCTTCCTCCTCTTTCTTCTTCCTCTTTTTTCAGCAGCAGAGACTTCTTGTATTTATGTCACGTGCTTTGGAAGACAGAAAAGGTTTCCTTTCCGCAGGTACGAGGTACGGTTTCCTGACATCCGACAACCTTTATTAATTAATTGACAGAGCAATAAAATATAACTGATATGACCGAGGGTTAGATTAAATAAAGATAAAGATAAAGAAATTCAAACATTTTTTTATGACTATCGATGAGTTCAAGTGATTGGTAGGTCATCAGCATCAGCATTGGTGGCTAGACATCGGTGTGTCCTGACCGGTGACTCAGATGATCAGCATTGATGAGTCATATTGATCGGTATCGGTGAGTCATATTGATCGGTGACTCATTTGCATAGGTGTTTCATTCGATCAGCATCGGTGACTCAGATTGATCAGCATCAGTGAGTCATATTGATCAGCATCGGTGAGTCATATTGATCGGTGACTCATTTGCATCGGTGTGTCATTCGATCAGCATAGGTGACTCAGATTGATCAGCATCGGTGAGTCATATTGATCAGCATTGGTGAGTCATATTGATCGGTGACTCATTTGCATCGGTGAGTCATTCGATCAGCATCGGTGACTCAGATTGATCAGCATCGGTGAGTCATATTGATCAGCATCGGTGAGTCATATTGATCGGTGACTCATTTGCATCGGTGAGTCATATTGATCGGTGACTCATTTGCATCGGTGAGTCATATTGATCAGCATCGGTATCAGTCTGTTGTCTTGATATTGGATCGGTGCGACCGTTGTCTTGATATTGGATCGGTGCGACCGTTGTCCTCTGATATGGATCGGTGAGACCGTTGTCTTGATATTGGATTGGTGCGACCGTTTTCCTCTGATATGGATCAGTGAGACCGTTGTCTTGATATTGGATCGGTGCGACCGTTGTCTGTTTGATCCAGAAGACTTCCAAAATACTTGTAAATCAATAAAAACATAGATAAAAACATGATAACAGATTCACTAATATATTGTGATTAAGTTTATGATAAATCCAACTAGATTAAGTAATAACGATTTGTGATTATTAAAACAACAATCATAGGAATGAATTCAGCAATCTTCCAGATGGCTCAACAATCTCCCCCTTTTTGATAGTCACAAATCTTAAAAAAAATATCAATAATAAAAACATAATGCGATATAAATCTCCCCCTAAAATTAAATCTCCCTCATAAAAATTAATCTCCCCCTTAGAGATTGATCTCCCCCTTAGAGATTGATCTCCCCCTTAGATATTAATTATTATCTCCCCCATATATATACATCCTTCTCCCCCATATATATACATCCTTCTCCCCCTTTGGGATAATCAAAAAGGAGGGAAAACATACAAATAAGAGAGTAAAAAAGAAGGTAGCATAGAGAATAGAGAGAGAGAGAAAAAAAATATTTTATAAAGTACAGAAGATTACAAGCAACACATAGTTCACCCTATCAAAAACAATACACAACTATTTCTGGGGATACAAAGGGGCCTTTCCTTTGTCTTTAGGAGCAAGATTGGGTAAGTTGGAAGGCTTGGAGACAGGAGGAACTGGGCGAAGTTGCAGAGGTGGTAAAATGACTCTAGAAGTTGGAGGAGAGAGTGCCACGGAGGTTTGTTGTTGAGTATCAGCAGTAGCTGGTTGAGAAGATGTATGAGGAACTGGCCATAGTTGAGAGAGTGCCTGAGCAACAGAGAGCTGATTTGGAGCTACATCAGAGGCAGGGAGAGGGTCAGCAGTAGGAAGCACAATGGAAATGGCTTGGGCATTCAGATAAGGCTTCAAAAGATTTATGAAATTCTGAATAACTTCTGCACCATACTGCATAGCCTTTTAGAAATCACCTTTGTTCTCCATGAACTGTGCCAAAGTAGGAGTAAAATCTTGCAACTAACGAACTTGAGCCTTGAAATCTTGAGTGACTGGAGGTAGTTTCAGATTTTCTGCCAATACCTTGAAATTTGCAGCCATCTCATGCTTTGTATAAATCTTTGAAAAGTAATGATCAACCTTTTCCTTGATCTCTTTCAGAGCATTTTTGGCATCTGCTGAATATACGGTTGCCATTTCATGATTGTGATCACAGTGCTCCTTCATTTTCTTTAAAGAATCCAGATCAAGAACTTGTCTAACAGCTGCTAACTCATCATGCACAACCTCCCTTAGAGCCTCTAGCTCATTGGTAGTGATTTTGGTTACTTTGGCAGTACTGGCTTGGATAACTATTTGCGTTATCTCAGCTTTCAATCTTCTAAAATCAGACTTGTTGAGATGTTCAATTAAATTCCTCAAAACTTCCATCATACCAGAGATGGTTGATCTAAATTCGCTTGATAAAGATACTAAGCTAGTGTGGAGATACTTCATAGTCTGGTTCATAGAGGCTATGTGCCTGCCAATAAGCTCACCAGTATTGGCCAGGTCTGGCTTCACAGCATTCGATATGCTTTGTGGGAAAGCTTCCAACGATGCTTCAGAAACTTGCAGAGGCACTTGAGTAAGGGAATTGGAAATTTCTTATCTGACTATATCTCTCACAACAGCCAGAAATTCAGTCTTAAACTTATCAAAATCTGCTTGAGAGATTGCAGAACCAGGCAGATGAACATCTATAGAATCAACAACAGGAGCAGATCTTGCTTCACTTGGGAGGCTCTTCTTCACAACTGCAGTAGATTCTGACATTTCCTCTTAATCTTCAGAATACTCTAAGCCCAAAATAGAAAAACCAGGGTAGTCATCCCAGACAGCTGCACACAAGGTATATTTTGGTTTCTCATAACTTGATGTTCCACTGATTTCTAGCGATTCTCTCTTGCAAGTGGCATATGTTTCTGGTACATTTTGATGTGTTTCTGTTGGAGGTACAACAAGCCCATCTATAGGTCGGTTAACACCATCATCATCATCACCATCACCATCATCAGCACCATCACCACCTTCCTCGTTATCACTCTTCTCAGAGGCTTCACTGTCATATTCTTCAGTGTCAGAATCTTCTTCATCACCAAGAATTGGCTCTGACTCGGGTAGGGCTAAAGGTGGACTGGCAGGTCCAAAATCTATTCTTCTTTTAGGGCGAGCAGTATCAGGATCACTCCTATCATCAGGAGGTGACACACTTCCATCTTCTATATCAGCTTCTTCCATTCTTTGACCTTTGATAGATTCATTTCTTTCATCCTCTTCCTCATCATCAGAATAAACTGGTTCCTCATTTGCTTTCAAACCAGGGTCTCTCAAACCCTTAGGCCTCTTTCCATGATCTGTGGGATTGTAGGCTTCATACAGCTTGTCTTCATCAGCAACCCAACACTTCTTCCATGGATTCCAATTGATTTTCATCCTCTTGCAGATCTCTTTGTTGAGACAGAAAGTATGATCTGTTTCAGTTACTTCATCATCTTCATCAACACATTCTAGATTCTTGAGTATGGTAGAGATCATCTTGGAGTAAAATAAGGTAGTGGCTTTCTTGGACGGTTTCATCATTCCAGCTATGTGAACCATCACATATCTATACAAATTGATCTTCTCATGGGTTTTCAGAAGAAACAATAGGAAAACATCTTGGTACTTTACAGCAGCAAAATATCCTCTCCTAGGGCAAAGTTGGTGCTGAATAAACTTGAAAAGAAGTCTGCATTCACCATCCAACTCTGAGGATGTGATTCTCCTCGACTCTTTGTTTCCAGTCAAAAGCTCTAGAGCTAATTCATAAGAGAAGTAATCAGTGATTGGAGGAATATTCCCAGCATAATCCTCATACCGACCCTCATGGGGTACATTTAAGCACTCTGCCCACTGTTTAGATGAAAAGGATATTTTCTTTCCTTTCACTTCAGACGACATCCGGGTAGCCTCCACACCATCTAGAGTGATTTTCATATTCATATAAAACTCATGTACCAGCTTCGGGTAGTCTACTTGTGAGTTGTCTGAAAACCAGTCTGTCCATCCTTGCGATTCAAGAACTTGCAGTAATAGTGACTTACTTGATAAAAGCCAAGCAGAACTGACTTCTCTTTCTACAGCAACAATCCGAGTTTCCAGGTTCGGATTTATTGATTGTTGAGAGGCACTACTCGACTCGCCTCAAGCACACTTTGGAGGTACAGGACTATCTGATCCTTTGCTCGGTCTCTTTTTCTTAGCCATTTGAAGATTTTGGGGAAAGCAGGAGTTCGAAGGTTCGAGGTAGAGGAAAAGAGAGGTTGAAGGGTTCGGCAGGAAATGAAAGGTCAATGGTTTAGGGAAGAGAAATAGCCGCGTATCATTTATTTTATCATTTAGGGTTCCCATAAAAAGGATAAAAGAAATTAATTAATTAATTAAAACATAATATAAAGTAATACAAAGAATCGGTTTGATAGACCGGTGTGACAGATGGGTTTCACTGACCGGTTTCACAGATCAGTTTCACAGATCGGTTTCACAGATTAGTTTCACAGATCGGTTTCACAGATCAGTTTCACAGATCAGTTTCACAGATCGGTTTCACAGATCGGTTTCACAGATCGGTTTCACAGATCGATTTCACAGATCAGTTTCACAGATCGGTTTCACAGATCGGTTTCACAGATCAATTTCACAGATCGGTTTCACAGATATGTTTCACAGATCAGTTTCACAGATCAGTTTCACAGATCGGTTTCACAGATCGATTTCACAGATCTGTTTCACAGATCGGTTTCACAGATCAGTTTCATAGATCAGTTTCACAGATCGATCATACACAATTCTTGTTTAATAAACTTCATTCTTTCAGAGCATAAAGTCTTTGTAAATATATCAGCTAATTGATGTTCAGAGTTAATAAATTTTAGAGAGATATCACCTTTCTGATAATGATCCCTTAGAAAGTGATGTCTGACATCAATGTGCTTAGTCCTAGAGTGAGACACAGGATTCTTAGATATGTTAATTGCACTAGTATTGTCACAGTTAATTGAAACATGTTTAAAATCAAATCCATAGTCCAATAAAGTTTGTTTCATCCACAGAATCTGTGCACAGTAACTACCAGCAGCAATGTATTCTGCTTCAGCAGTAGATAATGCAACTGAGTTCTTTTTCTTACTACACCATGATACTAGCGATTTTCCAAGTAAGTGACATGTTCCATATGTGATTTTCCTATCTAACTTGCATCCAGCAAAGTCAGCATCTGAATAACTAGTTAGGTCAAAAGATTGTCCTTTTGGATAAAATAAACCTAAATTTACAGTATACTTAAGATATTTAAAAATACTTTTAACAGTCAGTAAGTGTGACTCTTTAGGATTAGCTTGAAATCTAGCACACATACATACACTAAACATAATATCTGGTTGACTAGCAGTAAGATAAAGTAAGCTCCCAATCATACCTCTGTAATTGGTTTGATCAACTGGTTTCCCAGTTTCATCAACATCCAATTTGCAGGTAGTACTCATGGGTATATCACTTTCCTTAATACTATCCAAACCAAAACGTTTTAGCAAATCCTTAGTATATTTACTTTGATTTAGAATAATACCATATTTAGTTTGAAAGATTTGAAATCCAAGAAAGTACTTAAGCTCTCCCATTAAGCTCATTTCAAATTCATTTTCCATAACCTTTGAAAAATTAGTACATAAAGAATTTTTAGAAGATCCAAAAATAATATTATCAACATAGATTTGTACTATTAAAACATCATTTGAAAGCCTTTTTATAAATAGCGTGGGATCAGCTATTCCTTTTGTAAATCCTTTTGAAATAAGTAAGTTTGAAAGTCTTTCATACCAAGATCTTGGAGCTTGTTTTAAACTATATAAGGCTTTAGAATGTTTAAAAACATGATTTTGAAAATGAGGATTTGTGAAACCTGGTGGTTGTTCTAAAAAAACATCTTCAACAATAAAACCATTTAAAAAAGCACTTTTCATATCCATTTGATATAACTTGAAATTCAGATGTGATGCATAAGCAAGTAAGATCCTAATTGCCTCTAATCTGGCTATAGGTGCAAAGGTTTCCTCATAGTCAATTCCTTCTTCTTGATTGTAACCTTGTGCAACTAGCCTAGCTTTGTTTCTAATTATGTTTCCAGATTCATCTACTTTGTTTCTAAACACCCATTTTGTGCCTATGGTTATAGTGTCCTTAGGTCTTTCTACTAATTTCCAGACTTTGTTTCTTTCAAATTGATTTAGTTCTTCTTGCATAGCTATTACCCAAATTTCATCATTGATGGCATCATTGATATTCGTAGGTTCTAGCTGTGATAAGAAGGCTTGATGTTCAACCTGATTTCTAAGAGAAGCTCTAGTCAGTGTCCCTCTATCAAGATCTCCTACAACAGCATCTAAGGGATGATTCCTCGGAATCCTAGATGATCTAGAAAAGGTAGGACTCGAGATTTCAGGTTCATCTACAGGTTGAGGTTCAATAGAAACTGGGTCTAGAAAATTTCAAGAGCTGGATGTTTTAACTTCAGGTCCACTGTTTTTATCATTAAGGTTCAAACCAGGGAGATCATCTTCAAGATTTTCAAGAGAGGTCTTAGGTTCATGTGGATCAGTTTCATCAAATTTGATATGAACAGATTCTTCCACACATTTGGTTCTTTTATTGAAAACTCTATAGTCTTTACTAGAAGTAGAATAACCTAGGAAAATTCCTTCATCATTCTTGGATGCAAACTTGTCAAGATTATCTTTAGTATTAAGAATAAAGACTTTGCAACCAAAAACATTGAAGTAGTTAACTTTAGGTTTCCTATGGTTCCATAACTCATGAGGGTTCCTCTTAAGAACAGGTCTAATCAAGACTCTATTAATAACATAGCAAGCAGTATTGACAGCTTCAGCCCAAAAATAAATAGGTAGGTCATACTCATTGAGCATAGTCCTAGAAATTTCTTTCAGGGTTCTATTCCTTCTTTCTACTACACTATTCTATTGAGGTGTCCTAGGGGAAGAGAAATTTTGACTATAGCCACTGTGTGAGCAGTAAGATTCAAACTCATGATTTTCAAACTCACGGCCATGATCACTTCTCAAGGTCTTAATCTTAAGTCCACTAAGGTTCTCTATAGACTTGGAATATTTAACAAAGTAAGAACAAGCTTCACTTTTGTGAGCTAGAAAATATACCAAAGTATATCTAGAAAAGTCATCTACAAGAACTTAAACATAGTGCTTCCCATTTAAACTAGAAACTCTAGAAGGTCCAAATAAATCCATGTGAACCAACTCGAGTGGTTGAGAAGTTGACACTTCTTTCTTTGATTTGAAGGAAACTTTATGTTGCTTTCCTGTTTGACAGGGATTACAAACTTTTTCTTCTGGAAATTCAAGTTTGGGTAGGTCTTTTACTAAGTTCTTCCTAGGGAGTTTTCTAAGTGAATGCACATTGCAGTGTCCTAATATTCTGTGCCACAGTCAAGACTCTTTTTGAAAATCATTTAAACAAGTAATGTTTTGTTTAGCCAAGGAATTTAAGTCGACAGCATAAACTTTTTCATTTCTTAAAGCAGAAAACACTAAAGAATTTTTAGAATTAAAAACATTGCAAGAATCATTTTCCAATTTAACATAAAAACCATAATCACATAACTGAGAGATACTTAATAAATTGTATTTAAGGCCATCAATAAATAAAACTTTAGAAATCAATACTGAGTTAGTGTTACCAATCTAGCCTAACCCGATGATTTTCCCTTTAGACTTGTCACCAAAGGTAACAAAACCTCCATCAACTCTGACTAATCTTTTAAAGCATGAAACGTCTCCTGACATATGTCTTGAACATCCATTGTCCAAGTACCAGGTCTTTCTACAGGAGCTCTTTAAGCAGGTTTCCTACAAAACAGATTTAAACAGGAAATGATTTTGGTACCCAGATTTTCTTGGGTCCAGACAGGTTATCCAATAATACTTTAGGTCCCCATATTTGTCTAATAGGTCTTATATAATTTGTAGAATCACCATACATTGAAAGATAAACCTTATTAGATCCATAACTATTAATATAACTGGTTGAGGCGTATGAAGTTCCAGAGCTAGTTACATTCTGTCCAGATTTAGGAATAAATCTATTCTTGGTCGGCTTTCTCTGTCCAGGTTTGTAACCTATTCCAGTAGTGTATTTTGGTGCAACTTGTTTTCCTAGAATTTGAGTTAGAGTTTCCTTACCATTGGTAAATTTCTCTAAATCCTTTCTGAGTTTCTCATTAGATAATTTCAATTCAGTGTTCTCCTTTAGCAGTTGAGAATTTTTCTCTTTTTAAATAGTGAGTTCAGTTTAAACTGTAGTGGTGAGAGCATGATGTTTCTTTAATGATTTGTATTTATCCTTAAGTTCATTGCATGTCTCTTCTAACATATCACAATATTCAAAAAATTCAGATTTAGACATGTTATCACATTCAGAATCATCTCCAGAATAATATGAATTAGAAGCAGGAGTTTCTGAAGTTACCACAGAAGTGTTTGTCATAAAACACATGTTTGCTTTATTTCTGTGTTCTGTTTCAGAAACATCAGATTCACTAGAACTGTCCTCATAAGCACTCCAAGTAGCCTTCATGGCCTTTTTAAACTTATTGTCCTTGTATTCATACTTCTTCTTGTATTTCAGCTTTGGACAGTCAGCTTTTATGTGTCCTTTCCTTTTACACTCATAACAGACAACTTTATCTGATTTATCAGATTTCTTCCAGTCCTTTTTCCAATATCCCTTGTTATCATACTTACCTTTGTAGTTTGACTTTCTGAAAAACTTCTTCTTCATATAAAACTTTTTAAATCTTCTGGAAATGTGAGCCATCTCAGCATCATTGTCAGAGTCACACTCACTGTCTTCACAGCTTGAGCTTTCGTTTATAGCTTGAAGTGTTTCCTTATCCTTGTTCTTTGAGTTTGTAGTTTTGACGGCAACAGACTTTCTTCTAGATTCATCGTCATCTTCTTTATTCACCTTGAGTTCCTCTTCATACATCATCAGTTTGCCAATTAGTTCTTTGACTGGAAGTTCTCCAATGTCACACGATTCTCTAATGGAGATAGAGGTTCCTCTCCATCTTTCAGGTAGACATCTCAAAATTCTCATGATTTGTTCCTTTGCTGGAACATCATTTCCCAGAGAGGTCATTGTGTTGAAAATTTCATTGAACCAGAGATACATATTAGAAATGGGTTCATCAGGCTTCATTTTAAAATTATCATACTTAATAGTATATGTATTCAATCTCATCTCCTTAACATTTGTTGTTCCTTCATGAGAAACAGCTAAGGTATCCCAAATTTCATATGCAGTTTTACAAGAAGAAATTCTATTAAATTCTTCATCTCCTAGAGCACAGTACAGGGAATTCATAACTTTACAATTATTATTGTAAGCAGTCTTTGTAGGTTCATCCCAAGTAGATCTAGCAGTAATGGGAATTTTATATTCAGATTCAATAGCAGTCCAAATATCAAAACCTATGCTTTCAAGATGAATTTTCATTTTTAGTTTCCACTGAGCATAGTTGTTTCCATTGAAAAAAGGTGGCCGGTTAGTAGCAGCACCCTCAAGTCTATTATCCATGATATCACAAAACGAATTTTAAAGAGATAAAAATTTAGAAATAACAGAAATTTTATGAACTTTAAAATAAAACTAAAATCACAGTTGAAAAGTAGAGTACTTTAGAAAATATTTTCCAACCTCTGATACTAAATGTTGGTCGGAGTGGATACTCAAGAGGGGGGTGAATTGAGATCCAATTAAAATTTCTGTTAAAAATATTTTCTATTAAAATCCCCCAATTTCAAAAACAAATTAAACTGTAGTGAATTTATACATATTATAAAGGTGCAATTAGTTTCTCAAAGATTGATTAGTTCTCAGTTAACTTAATATTATGATTAAATTAGTTTTTGAAACTAACTTACTGGTTTACAATAAATATAAACACTTTCGAGTTTAACTATCAAAGTAGCTTTGAAAATAAATTATATTTCAAAGTAATAGCAGCGGAATATGAAATAAATATATATAGTATGGATATAAACTTTAACTAAAAACACAGAGGAGTTAACCAAGAGGTTCAGTCTCAAGCCGAGACTTAGTCCTCTCAAAAGTTTATAAAGATGATCCACACCCTCGATCGGGGTTTAACATTTTACAACTGTCCAGGTCCAAGACCTCTACCACTGTTATTCGTGGGAAACAAAACAACAGAAGCCAGTTGTCCAGGTCACACACGACCTCTACCACTATCCATAGTGGGCAATGAAGTATAAAAAGGTTTGCTGAGGATTTACAGATCCTCCAGTTAAAGTACAGGAGTCAGTGTGTGTGTTTAATACAGCAGATAACACCCACTTCTCAAAATGTAGAATAAATGAATCACAGAGCAGAGATGTAGAGTTTAGAAATGGCTCTGGTGATTTCAGTGTAGCTCTGGACTCTTTTTGGATTTGATCAGAAGTAATTCTGAGTCCTCTTCTCGTTTTTGTTTTAGAAGCAGAGTTTTGTATGCTTCAGGTTCATAGGCAGTGAGATGTAGTCGATGAAGTTCTTCAATGTTCTTTTGTATGCACAGAACTCTTCTTGAGTAGGCTTGATTGTGTATGAGATTCTGTGTAATCTCTTGATATGTATCTTTTGTTCTTCTTGGTTCTTCCTCCTCTTTCTTCTTCCTCTTTTTTCAGCAGCAAAGAATTCTTGTATTTATGTCACGTGCTTTGGAAGACAGAAAAGGTTTCCTTTCTGCAGGTACGAGGTACGGTTTCCTGATATCCGACAACCTTTATTAATTAATTGACAGAGCATTATAATATACCTGATATGACCGTTGGTTAGATTAAATAAAGATAAAGATAAAGAAATTCAAACAGTTTTTTATGACTATCGATGAGTTCAAGTGATCGGTAGGTCATCAGCATCATCATTGGTGGATAGACATCGGTGTGTCCTGACCGGTGACTCAGATGATCAGCATCGGTGAGTCATATTGATCGGTATCGGTGAGTCATATTGATCGGTGACTCATTTGCATCGGTGTGTCATTCGATCTGCATCGGTGACTCAGATTGATCAGCATCGGTGAGTCATATTGATCAGCATCAGTGACTCATTTGCATCGGTGTGTCATTCGATCAGCATCGGTGACTCAGATTGATCAGCATCGGTGAGTCGTATTGATCAGCATCGGTGATTCATATTGATCGGTGACTCATTTACATCGGTGAGACATTCGATCAGCATCGGTGACTCAGATTGATCAGCATCGGTGAGTCATATTGATCAGCATCGGTGAGTCATATTGATCGGTGACTCATTTGCATTGGTGAGTCATATTGATCAGCATCGGTATTGGTCTGTTGTCTTGATATTGGATCGGTGCGACCGTTGTCCTCTGATATGGATCGGTGAGACCGTTGTCTTGATATTGGATCGGTGCGACCGTTGTCTTGATATTGGATCGGTGCGACCATTGTCCTATGATATGGATCGGTGAGACCGTTGTATTGATATTGGATCGGTGCGACCGTTGTCCTCTGATATGGATCGGTGAGACCGTTGTCTTGATATTGGATCGGTGCGACCGTTGTCTGTTTGATCCAGAAGACTTCCAAAATACTTGTAAATCAATAAAAACATAGATAAAAACATGATAATAGATTCACTAATAGATTGTGATTAAGTTTATGATAAATCCAACCGGATTAAGTAATAACGATTTGTGATTATTAAAACAACAATCATAGGAATGAATTCAGCAATCTTCCAGAGGGATCAATAATATGGTTGGTTGGTACATTCTTTGTATCCAGTATAGATCACAAAGAAATTAAACTGATGGGGTTTTTTCCATTTTTTAAACAAAAAATAGTATTAGTTTTCAGTAATTTATCTTGATTATCGATTATAAATTAATAATTAATTAAATCATTAAATGTTTCTCACTATTTTATCAAACCCAAGTAACCCTCTTGATGAGGTTTAGAATATCAAGTATCTTATGTATTCTAATGGAAATGATCCTTAAAAACTCTACACATATTCCAAGAAATGGCTACATCACTACTCATAGTGTTTCAAATTAGGCTTCATAATGGAAAACTGTATTGACTCAGGTCTCCTAGAACTATTGAGCGAAGTCCTAGATTCTAAAAATTTTAACCTTGACTTACTTAACACTTCAACTCTAAAGTGGAAAATATATTGCTATATCCACTTATTTGTTGTCATATTTAGTAAAGTTGACTCACCACTCTCATAAGAAATCCCTGGTATTAGGATGCACCCTCAACTAGGTTAGACTAGTACCTTGAATACTCAGTTTTGTGGAAATGTAAGTGACGTAGGGAATTACAACTTAATATTTCTTTAAGGTTTTTTTTATTTTTACTTGAATAATGAAATTATTTTGTATTTTATATTCTCTTATTATGTGACTTCACTCACAACTAAACAATTAATTAAATTGAAAACATTAATCACATTATATTTCTTTTATTCTATACAATTCATTTATTATTTTATAATATCATGTAAACATGCATGTTCAAAAAATAATAATATACCATGTATAAATTAAATTAAAAACTCTATTGATCTTGAGAATTTACTATTGGTTGATCTATTTAGTGTAAATAGATCAACCATGAACCTAAGTGTTGAATACAAGAGGCATGTATGTCTCTTATCCTAGATTTCACCTCGATCTAATGCATCCACATCTCATCTGGAATACTTCCCCATCTCATTATGGTTTTTTTATTATATCATCCTTGACATTATATATATATACCCAGGATATCATGAAATACATGAATAATAAAACACATAAATGTGCAAGAACATATACATATAATGTGGGGAAATATTATGTGTACACCATCAAAAATAAATAAATTATTAAAATTACTACATGAAATTGCAATAGAAAATTAAATAAATTAAATTCCAGACATGAAATGGTTGGTAAATGCTCAAGATTAGTCGACATAGAAAATAAATGCATTATAAAATTACATTTCTGATAAATTTATCTCAATGGAAAATAAAATGAATTAAAATAATTTAATCTAATTTTAATTCACTTAATATATGTCAAACAATCCCCAACATAATTTAAAGCTACTCCAAAATAATTAAGTTCAATTTTTTTGGAATTGTTTTTAAAAAATCGTGCCCCCAAATAACCTTGAAACCCATAAAATTGGATTTTGGGATATTTTCAAGCTTGGATAGGGCTAGGTGAGTCGAGGAGGACCCAACCCAGCCGGGCCTGGGTTGGTTTGACCCAGATGGGCTACTAAGTTTGCTGAAGATGGTACCCCAAATGGAGTTTCTCAATGAGGGGGGTAATGTCATATAAAAAATAGTTTTTTATATAACTTCACTTGCGCTAACTATCATAGGTATATTAAATAAGAGTGTCCCCATTTAAGGGACTGATGGTATTTTTCTTTACAGGGTGTGGTTCATCCATCCCCATTTAAACCTTTTTTACCTTTTTCATAGTGTAGGGGTAGTGCTCCCCACCCCAACATTCACTTTTTGGAAAGAACATGTTTTTTACGCTTAAAATTCACCACCTCTCCCCTATTAGTTTATTTTTGAAAATATTAAAAGGACAAAATTAGTGTTTAAGGTTTTTAACAAAGGTTTGGAAAATTCAATAGGCTGAAAGACACTATTCTATAAACATGAGTTCTCTAGAATACTTGGGTTCACCAGAAGCCATCAGAATTATCCTTCACCACTACCTTAAGAAAAAATTAACATATATTAATATATGTTCTTAAAATTTTAAAATAAAATAAAATAATGGTTTCAATCTGATCTAGAACTTTGGATGGTAGTAACATGGCCATCCATAATTAGATCAAAGTATAGTTCAATGTGATGGGACTGTAGAAACTCTCTCTACATAAATTTAATAGTAATTTTATATCTGTGTGTCTTAAAAAACATGAAATCCATTTGATACTAACTATTTGTACCAGGGTGCGTAGTGGAAGAAAATGGGCCTAGGATTTAAAATGTTCATCATCAGATCAACATAACAACATCATCTCAAGCGATACATAGCTCGGTAAAAGTTTATTGATCTTGAGTGAAGGAATTTATGATCAATTTAATCAAACAATTACAGTGTTAAATTTGAATTAATGTTTTATAGTCTCTCATCACCAGAAAGTATTTCTTTAAAGAACCAACATTGGATCCCTCTAGATCATCCATGAATTATTTAAAATTATATGGAAATTACTACCATTGATATTCAGGTGCAAACATGGGGATTCGATGAATACTTCAAAGTCCTAAAAATCACTACCACACTAATCCTTCAATCCATAAAGAAAAACATGGATCGATCACTTTGATAAATTTTTTCTCTCTATAGGATGTGAGGGAGATGATATAAAGGCTCTCAAATTTGAGTGGTGAATAGATCCTAAAATAAGAGATACCATCTACTTATATGATGAGGTATGAAATACCCTTAAATGGATCCCCAACCCCCTAATATGTATTACCCACTAAATAATCCATAAATAACATGTTATAACCAAATAATTATGTCAAAAACATCAATTATAATCTTATTACTTATTTTTAATATAATAAATATATTATTTTATAAAAATGATTCATTAACTCGACTCATTATTCCCAAAAATATTGACAGACCATGAATATTAAAATAATATACATGCATTAAATATTTTCTATTGTATTAACTTAAATACTATAAAAATATTAATTAAATAAATTAAATTATAATTATTCTATACTCTAATAATAATTTATTTATTTATTCTTTGGTGATTATTTACATGTGGACATATCTCGGACACTGTTTTGGGGACCCCCATGTCCTAAAATCCTATTAATTTAATATTCCTAGACTTTTGAACATGATAAGTGTGTGAACCACTAATACATTATCTTAATAGTAGTAAATACTATTCATATACCAGAAGTAGTGCCTGTAAACTCATTAATTCCACTAAGGAGATATGGAATATTCATAGAAACAAAAACCTTTCCTATGAAAACATGATGTGTAATATAATCTATTTTTCTCGTGATATCTCATAAATAAGGATCCACACTTTGTGTTATCATCCTTTTTTTCTTTATTATGCATTGACCTTACTAGATGAACTTATATGTTTCTACAATGTCCTTTTATTTAGTGAAGGTGCTACCTTCCAGATCAACTAGTCTTGTGATATCACTCTCTTTTAGAAGTTAAAAAATTCTATCTTGATTATTAAATTAATTTCATACCATAAATGGAACACCCAAAAAATTCTACATCTCCATGACATAAATGTCCTGCTTTCCAACTTTCATCAATGTACATAATAAAATATTATTAATTGATAGTATTCTAAATTCAAGATACCATTACAGGTGTTTATAGATAAGAACTGCCATTGACACATGAAAAATGTGGTATTCTTATTGGTGGTTCATCCATTGTTATCTTATCTACTCGAGATCAACAAGTGCAAACAACATGAGAAGAAATCTCAATGCTTACGATCCCCCATAACATGATATACAAATATCATCTGTGCCCCATTTGCATGATTTTTCTAAACCATGGGAAATATATTTAATATAAATCTCAGGTATCTTATGGTTCTAACTATATATTGGTAACTTCTATAACATCTTCATTCAACATCTAATCTAATGAAATTACCATATAAATGGTCTTTTCATAAGTATCAACACTATTATGGAAATATAAACACACACACACACACATATATATATATATATATGTATATATATCAAACTGTATACATGTAATGGTACTCAATGTACACAAAGGAGTTGGGTCTAAGTGACCCACTCACTATAATAAATAACTTTTTTCAATAAAATAATTTATTTTTTAATTATAATTAAATGATATTAATTCATTTTTGAATGTACCATTGATTATTTAGAAGCAATTTTTTTAGTTGCATATTTTAATTAAATTTATTAGTTTTAGAGAATGATATTAATAAAAAAATTAAAAAACAAATTTAATTATTATTAAAACGATATTATATAATCTAATAAATAATTTAGGAACAATGAGTAATAATTTAATAATTCATGGTTATACAAAAATAACTTCTGTAAAAATCTTTTTTTATTATATGTTTTACAAGTACATGTATTTTAAGTATGAAGTTTAAAAAAAATTATTTTCATAATAAAATGAATAAAAATTTATTCACTTAATATTAATTAAATATAAAATCACTTAGTTTGAAAAAGATAAATTTTTCAAAGTATTGTTTTTTTTGTATAATGATTTATTTTTCATAAAATTAAATTGATAACAATAAAAGAATGATTTTAATGAAATTTATTTATAATATATACCTAAATTTAATATTTTCCCAATATTTATTACTAGTCAAGTAATAATTATAATTTACACATTTTATATTTAAAAAAACATTTTCGACTAAAAAATATTTTCCCCGCATTATATGTTTTATATTAAAATTAATTTTCATCACATTTAGAAATTGAATATAATAAAATAGATTTTTTATTTTGAATAAGGAAGGTAAATTTAGTTAACATGTCTAATTTTATGTTTAGACACAAAAATAATTTACCAAGGTAAAAGTTGGTTATCATGGTAAATGTAAAACGATTATTTTCAAATAATTATTTTTATTAGTGTCGTACACTTTTTATCTAAATAAATAAAGTGATATATTGTAAAAGATGGAACTAATTTATTTTATATACATACATATATATATAAACAAATATATTAACACATTTAGTTAGAAATTGGTATGAAATAAGATTTGGAACACCTAATACTGAAAAAAGACATTTTTCACAAAAACTGTTTTTAATAAATTATATGATTTAATTCAAAAGTTAATATTATTATTTTTATAATTGTAATTATATCAAATTTATTACAAATTCAGAATCATCACATAAAAAATTAGTAATATGGGACATCAAATATTTTTTTTAAAAAGTAATTTCCTTGGTAAATATTTAATGAAGGTTAATAGGGGTAAAAGCAGTAAATTAAAGTAGCATGAAATTTTGGTAATTAAAATTATAAAAAAATATATGATATTTGTTAGGTAATAAATTCAATAACACATGTGTCAGAAAAATTTATTTATTTAACTCGTGATAATCTCATGTGATTCCATCTTTATCCTACACTTTACTTAAGTTTCCAAAGAAATGTCTCTCCTTTTCACCTATAAAAGGTGTTCAACTACACCTACTATAAGAGGCACTTATCTGTATATGTTCCCTTTAATCCCTTACAATTTTACCTCTTTTTAAATACTCTTACTTTTTTTAAACTCTTGTTCCCAACTAAGATCCCAAATCCTCCATCATTAAGATTTCCTTCAATGGAAGATTCAAGCCCTCAATATGAATATTATCCACTGTCTATCCTTTTATTCTCTATATTTCCCAACAACATCTTTTAAAATATTATTCACCACACTAATAAAATATATATAATATCATTTTACTTATATAATAAAAATATTATAGAAAAAATCACTTTCAAAACCATATTCACCATAAGTTATATTATATTTTTGTTTGGGTCGGTTTAACAACCTACATGAATGATGCTATAAATTTATATCATGGATGACTGTTGAAACTTCGTTATTGTAAGATTATATATTAATGAGTAAATAATGTTTTTTTAATCTTAAAATTAAATATTAATAATTAACTCATTTTTAAAATACCACCTTTTCTTCAATAAAAATTACCAAAATAAGCTCATCATATAATTCATCTTTAGGAATCAAAACTAAAACTCTCATGGAATGAACATATATCACTATATATCATTATGGAACATATATTATATTATTTTTAATAATATAGTAATGATTATCTTTTTAAATACTGGTGCTTCCCTAGATTTGAAATATGAGTGAAAATTTGAATTTTTACTATTGAGTACATATGAGGGGTAAAATGGTCTTTTTACACTGAAATTTGATCTCATATAATTTTTTAGACCACATTGTTGGTCCTGGAGTAGACTATTTTCCCTATTATAGGAGTTTTGTGAAGTTATAATTCTTTCATAATTTGGAAGAATATTTAATGTTTAATTAATTATATATTAAATTATTCATGTGGGTTTGGGTAGATATATCTTGTAAATAGAATGTTGGATTGAGATTATGACTTCACAATTGAGTCTTTAATGGGGTTTTATTAGGTTAGTTATTAACCTTCTTTGGTTATTGCGACATAGGATGGGTATTAAATGAGAATTTAATTAATTAATTAACTAATTTAGGTAAAGTGCCCTCCCCCATTTGGCTTCCCATATATAGAATAAAAGTAGGAGATTTTCTCCCTTACACACAACAGTTGGACCAAGAAGAAATTGTAATTTCTGTGTCATCATACTTTATCTATCGTAGAAATCGAGACCAGGTCGAGGTGAAGTAGATTCTGGAAGAGGATTTGGACGCAAAGATTTGGTGTTTACACGATGAGGTAGGATGGTTTTTTATTTTTATTCCATAATCCCAATATATTTGTTATTTTAAAGCTTTAAAACTTTTTTTATGACTATTAAAAACTCCATGGTGGTATATATATTATTAATTGGGAAAAAATGGGGGTTTGGGGAGGTTTGTAGGCATTTCCCATTCAGAAAACAAGACTACACAGAGTGTGGTTTTAAGAGCACATGTCATGTATTCTTCTTGATTGGGGAATATTGACTTTTTGAAGTACACACCATGTACTGAGAGTATACGCCATGTTATATTATATTTCCATGTGCCAGTTCATGGAAATGTGGCTATGTAGCTGGGAAGGTGGGATGTTGAGACTACACACCGTATAGTCGAGGTACACGGCATGTAGAGGGACATGGTTGTGTGGATGGGTACATGGGAAGGAACTCCCAAGTAAGGGGGGACATGGTCATGTAGAAGTACATGGATATACCCCTTTTATGACATGGTCATGTATATATTACACATTTAAACACCATGTATTTCATGCATGTATAGTAGTACATGGTCAAACCCCTGGTGTTCCAAGCTGGGTAGAAGTAAATCAGAATATAGAAGGTTTTGTAGTACACATCGTATAATTCCCCTATGTTATGATTTTGAGGGTATTGGTTGATTTTACTCTTCATATTCATAACTAGACATAAGAGGATTCCATTTTCTGTGTTTCCCCATATAGAATGTGATGGTGAAACCCTTGGGGTGTTTTGAGGACATAAAAGAGTTTTTTTTTTTGTGATTAGTTGATAAGAGAAATGTTTCCTCAAAAAGTGAGTTCATCTATCTCCTGGGAGTGAGACCTGGGATGAGATATAAGTGAGGATCGTGAGAATTATTATAGTACATAAAATGAGTTTTTTAGATACCTCTATTGGTGTTGGAGTTGGATTCTCCCTAGTTAGAGGTACTGAGTTGTGATTTGAGTTGGTGGATAGTTTGGGTGTATAGTACAACCTAGTGTGACTTGTAAATGGGTTGGGATTGAGGCTATATACCTTATGAGTATTCACTTCCTTTGAGGCATGGTAGGATATGAGATACTAGTGATTGGGTTGTGTGATGTGTGGCCTCCAAGGGATGGGAATTTCCCTAAGATTTTGGTTGGTATCAGATATTGGGATTGGTATGTCTCCACTTTTGTTTTGAACCATAGATACAAGTGGGTTCCTGATTGATAGGATGACACTTATTAGGCACATGTGTTTGATTATTGTTAGTTATGGGTGTTACATTAGGACCTATGTTTAGGTACGATCTAATAGGGATGATATTTTGATGATGTACATGGGAGTTTGGATAACCCTTGGTATGATTTCAATTATTTATCATGAGGTTATTTCATGCTTGTGGGAATATCATGATATGATTGGGATTCCATTATTGAGATAGTTGGACATGATTTTAGGTGTTAGTAATGATAATTGTTTTTCATTTTGGATTTTGTACCAAAGTTCAAGGAAAATTTATATGATATAGTTGTTTATGGTGGATCTGAAGTTCTATATATGTGGTTGAGATGATAGGATGATGATTTGGGGATGGGTAGTATAATATATGTGTCAGGTTTCAGACTGAGGCTCTGAACACAGATAGTAGACGTTATGGTATAAGTGATAAACTGACGCTCTAGGAGACTATGGTATACTAGGTGAATGGGTTGGAATACTGAAGCTCTACATCCATGGGTTATATGTTAGACTGATGCTCTATGTACTGTTGTTTTGGATTCTAGAATGATTCTATATAAACTATTATTTTATATACTAGATTGATGCTCCAAACTCTATTGGGATGATTCATGGGTTAGATATCGAGCTGATGCTCTAGGTACTAGAAGTACTTTTACATGGTATGAGTACTTTGGAATTATATGTTTAGGTAAATAGAAATATATAATGAGTAAATTCTTAAGTTTCGGTTGGGGATACCTTGGATATGAAGCCACGTGATATTTGGGATGCACGGTCATCGAGACATGCTCAGAGACACTTTGGCATTGGACAAATGAAGGTATGGTCAATCAAGGTCATGGACCTAAGGAATTGAAAATGGTTTTATTTATATTTATTTTAGTTATATTTCATCTAGGATAATCATATTTCATGAGAAAGCACTTACGGAATCAAGTTATATGTTCACCATGGGGTGGCCTATTGAGATTTATTTCTCACCACATGTAAATGAACCTCAATGTGCATGTAGACCATATGTCTACTTTTAGGTTGAGAACAGATGAATGAAAGATAGGGAAAATTCCCAAGATTTCATTAATGAGTGGGTTTCTAGTGTAGAGTATGATGATATTTAAAAACTTCTTAATAAGGTAATAGAGACTAGTTATGTAATATAGCTCAGAGTTTGGAGTAGAGCCTAATGTATTTTTTTCAGTTGTTTATTTTTTATATTTGATCATCCTAGTGGGTCATCAATTATAGATGTATGGCATGGTTGTTTTGGAATTTACTTTATTCATTTCATTATAGAATACTTCATTTAATGTTAATTTTTTTTTCTATCACTACAAGATATTTAACATTTTATAAGAGGAGCATATCTATTAGTAAATATTCATTTTCTATTAGTAAAACATTTTACCAACATATATGTCTACCACTGAATTATTTGTAAAATATTTATTGGTAAATTTTATTGTGATAGATAAAATAACTTTGTTTCAATTAACATAATACCAACAGATGATATATATATTGGTTCAAATATTTAAAAATGGATTCATATGGAATATTTATCTATTGATAATATTATTATCAAAATTTATAAGTAATACCAACTATTAATATATATTTTTAAATCAAATTTTAAATAATATATTATGTGTGGGTATTCTAATATTTGTAACTAAAATTATATATAATATTTATTAATATAATTATATTTATTATATTAATTATATAATGATTATAAAATTATATTAAATAAAACTATAGAAAGGTGAGGCTTTATATGGAAAAATAGGCTATCATAATTTAAAATATGTTCAAACTTAAATAAAATATATGAAGTCCAAGAAATAGTTATAAACATGTTTAAACTCCAAGAGACTTTCCCTAAAACTCCAAATTTCATTCACAACCCATATCTCTCATACATCAGTTATCACTATCATGGTTCACACTAGTGGTGGGGTATATTCATTTTATTCACCCACTTAGTCATAATATGGAAATAGTTACAGTGATCACAAATAGTAATATCACATTGACATCATGAATCAGGTCATCCCCAATTTTTAACGTCGGTCGCTGGAAGAAGCTGGTCATCTCCACCCATGTAAGAAGGTCCCCTTCCCTTAACTAGTGGATGGAAGAAATTTATCCCTAATCTACTAATGGAATTAAGAATAAGCTTCTTATATAAAATAGTAGTGGATTAAATTATTAGAAAGTAAAATAGTGCATCAAATGTGAAAATTGGGTATTCAAGTCAAACATGTTAAAGAATATCATTTTTTCTATTATAAAACATCCAATATACTAAACAAACATTTGTTTAATTATTTTGAAATAAAATAGAAGCTTCCTCCCTTTTTCAAATTAACAATATATTAAATAAAATTTTCCAAACATAAATATTTTATAAAACATGGACTAATAAGTGAAACAATTGGGTAAAATTTTCATTCTTCTAACACCATTCCCCATCATTAATTACATTACAAGATCATTCCTTAGCATATGTATAACTAAATAAAAAACCTAATTTTTATAATTAACACAATAAAAATATTAATTTGTAAATTTAATTTTTATTTTAAAAACATCACATAAAATTATTTTTTAAAAATTTCAACAAACACCTAAATAGTAATAGTTATAGTAAGTGATAGTCATTTTATATTTTAATTTGTTTAATGAATTAAAAACTAAATCAATAACCAATCTGATAGTCATTGTACATAACCTATAATAACTAAATGAAATATTTAATAACCACTTTAAAATGTAACTGTAGAACACTTATCATTTATTATCAGAATTTCAAAAAAAATGTCATATTTGTTTTAGTTATAAAAATTTTCTAGAAAAAAACATACATTTCATAAAAATATTTAATTGAGAGAAAAAATTATTAAATTTTATAAAAAACTTTTAAATTGATGAAAATTAATATCCTCATATATGTGTTAAAATAAACATAGGTCAAGCATTACTATCATTAACCAATGAGATCAAACTAGAGAGGCCAAATTATAATTTTCTATTATAGAGAGCCATCCAACATAATAGCTATACAATTATAGTATCTACCATGAACACAAGATAATAAAAAACTTCAACCAAATAATTAGTGAACCATTAGAAAATATAGTGTACCGAATAATAAGTTAAGCATCCTATAGTGGACATGACTTATAATTCAATGCTCCACCAGTTGTGAACCAGCCACAAAAGCAACTAGATCTAGAATTCCCATCTATTCACATGGGATATTAGATGTTGTAGTGGATCTAAACATGCCCAACTTCACCACCATCCATTTTATTTTAATAGACCACCATTATACGTTTGATGCGACACTTGACACGAGATCCGTCCACTTTAGACAACCACCACCACAAGCAGAATGATGTACACCTAAACTATATCTAGATTTCTTAACATCTAGAAATATAACTAGCTCACTGTAGCCTAAAAATAATAGTATTCCACATAAATACACAAAATATAATAACATTTATTAATATATACTTAATCTAGAGTTTTTACAACTTTCCCCATACATGCATGAATCACCTTCCATCGAAAATTGGATTGGCACTGGTCGGGCCCAAATATAACCTATAACTCCATATAAAGTTGAGTAGATGAGGATCCATGATACCTTTAGTCAAATAGTTTTCATCCCTCAATGTCCCCCTACAACTGAAAATCAACAAAAGATGGTTATTACAGATGAACAGTGGTTAAAACTCAACCAAGCACACTCCATTCCATTCAAATTGATAATTAGATTAATAAAAGTTTGACCTAGAAATATTTTTCCAAAAAAATACATGTATATTCACATGAAAATATATCTAGTTTAAGGATAATCACTTCTCAAAAATCACCTATAAATTAATCCATTCCTCTCTAATGATTCAACTATAGAAAATATTTTTAATTAGAAGACACGTTTTGAAGGACACAAAAATTTTGAAGAATAAAAGAAGGGGATAAAAATTAGATGAAATAAAAACACTCCAATGAGTGATAGATCAGATTCCTCAATTATACATAGCATGACTCATTTCTAAAAGAACATAAAAAATATATTCCCTTCTCCATTGAGTGTCAAACCTTAAGTCCTCCTCATCTAGAACCAAGTTAGATTTGTAGATGATCAATTAAAAAGATTATATCATGCCACCTAGCTCATGTATGTTCAAGAAAAAGTAATTAAAGTAATCAAATAAATGAAAAATATGAAATGTCCGGAGATATATACTTAACAAAAACAATGGTTAAATAAGGGAGTATGGATTGATTTCATTTAATATATAATATATCATTCTTTAAAAATCATTTCTTTATGAATTGTTCCATTATCCATGATAATTATTGATAATATTTTTCAATATATATTTATCTATAATTGGATTAATATGCATGGTTTTTCAACATAGATAAATATTACACTAACAAAAATATACGTGATTAAGAAATCTATATATGAAAACTCATCATCGCTTCAAGAAAAAACATTCTACATATAATTTTATCATAAAATCATAATTTCTCAATATATAATTTGATGTAAAAGAAAAATAATTAATATAATGAGACTATATTAGAAAACATTTCTCCTACTTCATTGAAAATTTATGTAAAAATTAAAATATTAAAATATTAAAAATAGAGTGGAAAGATTATCATTCACCAATGAAAATTGAATTAAAGGTTTTAAAAAAATTATCAAACCACATCAATTCATCCCCCTTCTTATTTCAGTCAAAAAAAATTATAATCATGAAAATCTATCCATGGGACTTAATAATTGAATAGAATATTATAAAAAAAAGATATTATAAGAGAAAGTGAAACTTCTCTTCCAGTGGATCCTGATCATGAATCCTAATTCCTATTATACATCCATGTATTGATTACTATTATGTATCAAATTCAAACACTGGTTGAGATAACATAAGCAATTATATGATAATTTTGGTCAAAGATCTTCCAAATATAATAAGAAATCTATGAAGTTATTCAAAGTGAATCAAATTCCCCAAGTAATTATAATAACCCATTTTTTCTTTCATGTATGAATCATTTTAATTTATGCTTTAAACACTTGTAAAGTTCTCTTTTTCTCTTAGAACACAAAGTTGGGTTGTGGTCTGGTTGTGTTGTTTTTGGAAAGGAAGATGAAGGAGGATTGTAGGCGGGCTATAAACTGATTAAATGTTGGATAAATAGAATACATGATGTGTATTAAATACATGATGTGTAATATCCTGAGAAGTCCCTTTTCACATCACGTAGATGATTTTCTTAGGGGGGAAAGACCCCAATATTTACATGATGTGTGAGGAACTTACATTCTGGGTAAATTCCCAATCAATTTTTTTAAAAAAGATAGGGGCCTCATTTTTAGATAGAATCACCCTCACTCGCTATTTCTATTTCATGAATAGGTGGTCCCTTATAGGAAGCTCCTCAAAGACCTCAAGCCATGTTCTTCCATCGTTCCTCTATCCAGACACTGATTCCAGATCTATCAGTCATGTTAGAAGCATTACAGTAAGTCTTTTAAGTCCTTTACTCCTATTATCATTCCTCTTCCTATTGGAAATGCTATTTTGATGTAGGTTCATATGCCATATTTTTAAGGGTTTGATCTGTTCTTCATATTTTTTCTGATCCAGTCTAAACAAAAGGATGATACTGATCTATAACTCATCCCTTAAGTTTCACCATTTTAAAAATTTTCATACTGTGTGAATGAAAATTTCATCAGTAATGGCCTATTAAAATCATATTCATTACTTATATTCATTATAATCACATTCTAAGACACTCGTTATATATGTTATCTATTCTAGAGGATTACTTCCTCAACACTGACCACCCCTACTAAGGTGTTTTCCTTAATTGTTCCATTAGTGGTTTTTTATGTTCGTTTGTTCCACTATTTAGGTGTGATATGGTTTTAACCTACTAATTGTAATCCCTTAATTAAAAAAATTACTATTGAATTAGTATTTACTTTCCCTTGTATATGATAGTGTCACTTGACCCTTATAAAGTATGTGTTCTAATTAATTAATTAATGTTTAAATGGTTAATTGGAAAGTATATTATAGATATTAATTGGCGTAATTTATTATAAATTAATTCCATATGGTTTCACATCCTTAAACTTACTTGTCATGTTAATGAAAGATAAAGGAGTAAAGCAAATAAATGACATGCGATTAATGTATAAAATGGTTGGATGTCCTTTAGCCTTGTCACACGAATGAAAGGTATGGAATGAACACCTTTGAATTACTAAATGGAATGATTATTACATTGTATTAAATAATTACTGAATCAAGTATAAGGTTCCTATTGCATATGGACCATAACATATTTATAGGAGTGTTCAAACTTGAGTCATCCTTGGATTCCTATGGTAATTCCTTGATCCCTCATGGATGTCATTTCTATTCAAGGATGAAGGTTTCCAAGGTTGATACCCACCTTGGAAAATGATCTTTTTTAATTGTGTATTTCTAGTATGATACCTTAGGATCCCTCCATTATTATTATAGGATGCCTTGGATATACTCATTTGATCTAGTGTGACATTTAAGGACATGAGGTTCCTTTGTTACACCTTATGGCCCGGTCATTGCTTATCATGATTTACCTTGGATGAATTTATTGGACTCAGTTATATTTACATTATTATGGAATGGTTTGGGAAATTCCCCTTGGATTAAACTCTTATGCCTATATTTAGGCTACAAGTAATTATTGATTTGGCTTAGCCTCTAAGGTCAAGGATACCATGGTTATTACCTTGGATCCTCTTCATTATTAATATCAATGAGATTCCTTGATATATTTTGGATCCTTAACTATTGTAATCATGTTTGGATGACAATGTTTGTTATACCTCATGTGACCTAATATATAAAATGGGACATAATTAACTTAAGAAATGGTTACATATTCAAAAACTATATTTTGATGAAGAAAGTACTTTGGTATTTTGTTACTGTACTTACTACTTTTATATATTCATGATTGCACACTATTTCAGTTTATATTACATGGAATTGATGTTATAGACACCATTGATGGTGGACTACTGAGATTCATACCACACACTATCTGGTCCTCCATTGGTACCTAGGTAGATTACATGCATGCAGTTGTTGATAAAGATAATCATAATATCTTGGACCCATGATATTACTTGCTTACATAGGATGAAGCATGGTAGTAGATAATCGAGCTGGAGATCAGGATTATTGGATATATATTTTTATACATTTTTATATAATATATTTCTTGATTCCTTGTATCCATTTTTTCCATCATTATATACATATAGACATGATATGTATCATCATATTTTGTATATTACCATCAGTTTCTTCTATTATTTAATGCTCATGTTTTCTTCTATTGTGCCATATGTTTATAATGCTTATTATATTTACCAATTATCATATTTATCCATTATGATACACTCTGGTAATGAGGGAATAATCTCCCCACCGACACACCTTGGGCCCCTCTTCTTGTCGGCGACCTCTGGTATTCGAGGAGATTCACTTAAGGCCATGTGGCCAACTGATCTTGGGTAACCTCTGAGTGGTACCATGATTTAGGATGACACAAAGTGGTATCATAGTGGTTTAATTATTGGATTACTATTTGGAGATATTTGACATGAGATTAGGAATTCTTGGAACTTGTTTATAAGTCATTCTTTTGCATAGAAAACCAATGTTTGAGGAAAATACCTAGTTTCTTGAATAATGATTATTGTTCTATTTATCCTAATAAAGTTGATATCATATCATTTTTTTGGTGATGCACATTATATATAATGGTTATTATTATTATTATGATTAATAACTTCATTTTATCCTTGGATCTATGACATAAGGGAAAGGATCATTGTTACATCCATCATCATAGGCACCTAGAATTCACATTCCACTCATATTTTATTCCATATAGGTGTATTTCACTAGTTTCATTGCTTGTTTTGGTTGTGATTTTTAAGAGATGATATGGTAGTTGTATATTATTTAGCTGCTATTATTTCTCTATGATTGAGTGATTTCCAGTTTCAATTTATCTGGTGTATGGGTCCTAATGGGTTGGAATTGGTATTTTACCAAGTTAATCCATTGTATAAACCCATTACATTATGAGACTGGATATAGATTGGGTTAATTAGAAATTACGTGGGTGTTTATTTCAGTGATAAGGTGTACGGGTCCTAATTAATTGTGAATGACAATCTATTTTAATCGGACTCCGATATAAGTTTATAAGCACATGAAACTTTAAATGTAAAATCTTGACTTAAGCAAGTAGTTGGGCTAGTATAGTTTAGTTAGTGATCCTTTGTTCTTATATTCTGTTTCTACTAGTACTTCAATCTAACTTATGTTTGTTCTGAGGCATATGTTTGGAATTTGTAGAACAATTACTCTATGATGTCCTCATGACATGTTCCAAGAGGGTAGAAATTACCATACCTTAGATGTGGTGGGCCCTAAACTACCATTCTTACTGCTAGGAGTTCTAGTTGTGGAAGTGCCTATTATAACTAGTCTAGTTATTGATGCTCAGCTTCTTAAGAGTTTTCTACATATAATATCATCCCTGAAAGATTCTTTTTGACCTGAACCAACAATGGTTGATCTGAGTAGTGTGTTCTAGTAGTAGGATCCTTCTAACTTTTTAGGGGATGGAAGTCAACAACATAGTAAGTCTTAGCTGGATCCCACTTTATCTATCTTTGAGAATCTATATATTCCTCCCGAGTAGAGGATTAAGCTCTCTACTTGCATGTTTCATGATTTTTCTAAGTGCTGGTGGGATTTTTTTACCTAGGATAGTCACCATCAAAGAATGGTATGGGATTATTTCAAGACTAATTTCTATGATCACTTCTTTCCTCAGTCACTAAGAGCTAACTGGGTGAGAGAGTTCATGCATCTAGGGAAGGGTATTCTGTCAGTTATGGATTGTTAAGGTCATTTAACTGAGTTAAAGTGATTTTCACCACTTCTAGTTGGGGATGATATTTCGTGATCTAGATTCTTTGAGGATGGGATCCAGTATGAAATCCATACTCAAGTGAATGATTTTCAACTACCTATTTTTTCTGTGATTTTCAATAAGTGTCTTATCATTGAATGTAACATAAGGAAAGGAGGGAGCATCAGGAATAGAGGAAAATTTTCGAGACATGACAATAGTTCTTTTGGTAGTAGAAGATGTTCCCTTGAGGTTTCATGTTAGATCAGTGGTTGTTAGAGTAACCACACATGAAGATTTGTTGTATTCCATAAGTGTAGATAGCAGGGGAATCTGAATCCTTAGTATGATGGAGACCCAATGGAGATTCGTGCTTGCGACTGTATGGGTTTTCTTAGGAGATTTTATTAGACCTTTCATCTACTTCTAGTGGAAGAGGATCCACCCCAACTCTACCTTCAAGGGAAGGTTCTTTTAGGCTATGTTAGGTGGGTAGTTTGAGTATCACTGTAAGGATTGGCCTAGGAGGAGGTTGTGGGTGTAGTAGACAATGCCCAGATCAGCATAGTAGTCATACTCTGGGTGGCACAGTTATAACATAGGTCCACGGATCTGGTCAGTTTCTTGCATTATAGTTGATACCCAAGGATCAGAGTGTATGACTATCTATAGTACAAGGTACTATTCTTTAAGGCTCTACTATAGTTTCTACTTTATTTAATACAAGTTATTCATACTCTATCACTTTATCTATCATGAAATGTATTAGGATGAAAATACAGTAATACTATGGTTTAATGACCCTAGATAAACTATTGGGAGTACTGTTAGAGGGAATGCGCCAACGAAAGGATTGTCCCCTTAAGGTGGGAAGTTACAATTTAATGTGGAACCACTTTTTTCTCAATGTGATGGGTTTTGATTTCATTATAGAGATGGATTGGTTGGTCTCGTATCATGCCTTTGTAGACTACTATCACCATTGGGTATCTTTTACATCACAAGAGGGTGGCAGTTATCTATACTAGTATGAGTGTGATGTCCAGGATAGTAGAGCTGGACTAGAGAATCTAGGACTAGTTAGAGTGACACTCATATTTGTAATCTCTTCATGGAAAATCAAGGTTTTCATCACACAGAATTTTCTCTAGTAAAAGATCATTAAAGGGATTTTTTCCTATGATTTTTACGGGTTAACTCCAGATAGAGAGGTAGAGTACATAATTGACCCTATTCTAGGAGCATCTCCAGTGTCCATCCCTCTATACAGGATGTCACCTACTGAGTTCTAGGAGATCAAGAATTAGTTGGGGGATTTAGAGGCCAAAGGATTTATCTAACATGGTACTTCTTCTTGGGGTTCACCGATGATTTTCTCCAAGAAGGTGGATGGAACCCTTAATCTATGAGTGGATTATAGAAGATTGGATCATCTTATTATCAAGAACTGGTATTCATAGTCTCGAGTGGATGATTTTTTTACGAGCTCTAAGGAGCTAGGTTGTTTTCAAAGATCGACTTGAGATTGGGCTATCATTTGGTGCAAGTCATACCATCCAAAAAAAAATTCAACATTCCATAGAAGGTATGGTCTTTATGAGTATCATGTTATATCATCCGGTATTATGAATACGCCCACCATTTTCATGGCCTTAGTGAATAGTTTTTTACACCCCTCTCTGTAATCTTTTTTCATAGTCTTTTTAGAAGACATTATAGTGTATTCTCACACTCGTATCAACCATTACAGGAACATTGAGATCATTCTAAGTACACTGAGATAACATCAGATTTATACCAATATTTCTAGGTTCCACTTTTGGATCCTCAAATTTCACTTATGGGGTCATATTATTTCAGAATCAGGAGCATCAGTTGACATAGAGAAGGTGAGTGTTATGGTGTCCAGGGAGAAACCCAATAACATGTTTGAAATATGGAGTTTCTTGGGGATAGATAGATATTACAAGTGTTTCATACATGAATTTACACACCTTACTTCACCTCTTACTAGTATTTTAAATAAGGGTGTTAAGTTCATGTGGTGAGAATAGTGAAATAAAGCCTTTCAAGATTTAAAAAGAATGATTTTGTGGCATCGATCCTGATTCTTCCAAAGACTCACAAAGGATATATAGTGTTTTTTTATCAATCGTGCATCATATTTAAAGTATTATTGATGTAGGAGGACATATTCATTACATAAAAATCATGAATGTTGAGACCTCATGAGAGAAACTACCCAATGCATGACCTTGAGCTAGCAATTGTTTTCCATGATTTAAGTTGATGGAGACACTATCTGTTGGGTGAGTAATTTATAGTGTATAAGGAACTCAAGATCCTAAAATATATCTTTACACAACATGACTTGAATATCAGATAGTTAATATGGTTTGAATATCTTCAGTCCATCAATTTTGAACTTTCCTATATGCCTAGAAAATGCAATGCGGTAGTGAATGTGCTGAGTTGGAAAGCTCCTAAACTGGCCGTACAGGAATCCAGTGATGAATGTAAATTTATGGACCTATTTTTTGAGTTGAATATGGAGTTTCATGATAGTCAAAAGAATTATTGTCTCTCATCCTCGACAGTTTCGTGTTCCCTTCTTGTGAAGGTGAAGAGTAAGAAATTTCCATATCCAGAAGACTTGGTTCCACATGAGAGTATTTCTAGAGATGACCTGCATTCATATTAGTCTATGGATAGAGATGAAATCCTATGTATTCATGGGTATGTCTTGGTTTCTAAAGATATGAGAGAAGAACTAATGTAAGAGTCCCACACTTCCTAGTGGGAAGTTCATCCTGGTATCTCCAAGATGTATTGAGATATAATATGCCAAAATTAGTTTCCAAGGAGAAACATCAGATAGTGGTATTTATCACTATATGTTCCACCTATCAGCAGGTGAAGGTATATCACCAGATACTTGTAGAATTTTAGTATCCACTTATAGTACCCAAATATAAATGGGAAGATGTTTCCATGCATTTTATAGTCGGTTTACTAAGTTCTTCGAGAGGTTTTGATACTGTATGGGTTATCATTGATCGACTAATCAAATTATCCCACTTCCTACCTATCTGAGAGACATTATAATTTGATTAGAGGGGAAGATTCTATTTCCATGAGATCATCCAACTACATGGACCCCTCATACTATCATTTAAAATTGGTATGATTTATTTATGTCGTGGTTCTAGCAGAGGTTGCAGAAGTAAATGGGTACATAGGTTCTTCTAAGCACATCTTTTCACCCTCAATGCCATGTCTAATAAGAATGGATGATAAAAGTTTTATAAGAAATTCTATGAGCATGAATTATTGATTTTGGTGGTTCTTGGTAGAATAATATCACTCTCATAGATTTCACCTATAATAATATCTTTCATGTGATTATTCAAATGGATCCTTTTGAGGATTTGTTTGGTAGGCCATTTCGTTCATCCATGTGATAGCTAAAGGAAAAAAAGGATGACCAAATAGGTCCTTGTCACAAGTAGGATAGTTCAAAAAAGGTTTATTTGATCAGGAAGTGTTTGTAAAATACTCATTATAGATAGAAATATTATGTCGATCTCTATTAACAACCTCTAAATCTTGAGGTCGAGGATCACATTTTCCTATTGGTATCACTCTGCTTGGGTATAAATGGATATGAAAGAAAGAGAAGTTGCCACCTCATTTTGTAGGGTCATTTTAGATTTTGGGGAGATTCGGGATAATAGCCTATTAGTTTTTACTACCTCATAGATATCATTCCACGAATGATGTCTTCCATATTTCACAGTGTCACTGGTATCATGCCAGCTCATCCCATACTTTTGATCTTGAGGATGTTGATTTAGATGTCCATTCTTCGATTAAGGAGTATCCCATATGAATCATTTACTAGATCATTAAGGATCTTTGAGAATGGTTTTCCCATTTATTATAAGTGTTGTACAAGTATGACTATATACAGGATGATACCTGGGAGTGGGAGTCCAATGTATGTGCCCAATGTCCAAATTTATTCTCAGATGATGTTTTTCCGCCCTTAGAAGGTGAACTCGATGATGATTTAATTTAAGGTGAGAGACTATAAGAACCTGGTTTTCCTTTTAGGTATGGATAATCTTAATTCCCGATTTAATCTCTTATAAATTTCTATTTTTTTCTTAGACCCTAAAGTCGAGCGATGGGCCAGTTGGGTTTTTTTAAGGAATAATCAGGAAGTTTGTAGTCTGGCTGCAGAAAAATTACATGTCATGTAATTGGAATACACATTGTGTATTCAATACATGACATGTAATATCATGGTCAGTCCCATTTCATGTCATTTATATGGTTTTCTTAGGGTAAGGACCGTAATCTTTACATGATGTGTAAGACACTTGCACGCTAGGTAAATACGTAAGAATTTTAAAAAAAAAGAGGTAGGGGACTCATTTTTAGACGGAAGCCCCACTCCCAAACTCTTTCTCTTCCACAGAGAGGAGGTACGCTATAGGAATATCTTTAAATCCCTTAGTCTAGTTTTTTATATCATTCCTCCATCCAGATATTTATTCTAGATCTTTCTTTCACATTGGAAGCATGATAGTAAGTTATTTGGTCCTTATCTCTTTTTATCATTCTTCTTTCAATTGTTAATGCTATTTTGATGTAGGTTCATATGCCCTATTTTCAGGGAATCGATCCTTCATTCATATTTATTAATATCCAAGCCAAACTAAAGGCAGATACTAGATGATGATTATTGTACAAACCTGATGTAGGTATTCTATAACTCATCCCTTAAGTTTAACCATTTTAAAAATTGTCGTAGTGTGTGTGCACCGATTTCATTGGGTGTAGCCTATTAAATTCATATGCCTTACTTATAGTTATTAGAATGGTATTCTAAGAACCTTTTTATATATGTTTTCTATTTTTGTAGGATTACATCCCTAATGACGACCACCCCAAGTAGGGTGTTTTACTTGACTAAGAATTTAATGGTTTGTTATGTGCCACTGTTCGGGTGTGTTATGGCTTAACCCTACTAATGATAAGCCCTTAATAAAGTGACTATTAATTTTTTATTTAATAGACCTTGTATATGATATTTTCACTTAACCCTTCTAAGATAAGTTATCTAATTAATTAATTAATATTTTAAATTTTAAATTGGAAAGTATATTATGGATATCACTTGTCCTGGTTTATTATAAATGAATTCAATGTGGTTGCACGTCAGTATCCCACCTTTTCATGTTAAGGAAAGGTAAAATAGTGAACCAAATAAATCCAATGTGATTAATGTATTAAATGATTTCATGTCCATTAGCCTTGTTACACTAATGAATGGTATGGAATGAACCCCTTTGACTTATTAAATTGTATGATTATTACATGAACATAACTAATTAAGGAATAAAGTATAAGGTTCCAATTTCATGTGGACTTTAACAACTTTATATGAGTGTTCATACTCAATCTAGCCTTTTATTCCCAAGGGAATGCCTTGATCCCTCATTGATGCCATTCTGATTCAAGGATGCTAGTTTCCAAGGTTGATACTATGACAACCCTGATCTTTTATTACATAATTAAGCATAATTTATTACATAAACATCAGTTGATAAAACTTATAATATCGAGATGTCTAGTGTCTTTGTGGCTTAGTATCATTTAATAACAACTTAAAACATGAAAAACAACATCTTTATTGAAAACTTCCTTTACATGACCACTACATTCCCTCGTACTTAACATTGCATGGGATAACCTGAGGACATGCATAAGAAAAGGGTGAGCTATAAAGCCTAATAAGGGAATAAACATGGAGTAAAATAAGAAATACAATACATATTTGACAATAGGCATATCATTAGAACACAATATAAGCATAAACATAGAGTCATGATAAAGCATGATAATCATAACATGGAAATGTGGCAACAACACTTAACATGAAATTAGCATGAGTCCAGACTTATTACACATGGAGCGTGAGTAAATCCTCATTGAACAAGAAGCACGAGTAAAACCTCATTGAATTTTAATTATCAGGATTAAACACCCATTGCACATGACGTATCATTATACTATTCTTAACCCAGTGCATTTGAGCACTATCAGGGCACACCCTTCTTAAACATTTCATCTCATGCATAAGTGAGCCACATGGATCATATCACATGGATTCATAAAACGTAATCATTTATTCCACGATAAAGGAATGTGGAATTAATACATGAAAGTTTATAATCAATAAGTAAATGTGCATAAAAGTGAATACCCTTGATAGAGAAATGGGCATGGTATTCACTACATAATGACATTGGCTTGGAAAATCGGTGCAATTTCCGCAGCGTAACGGCGTGACGTAAGAGTTCATAAAAATGTTTGATGAGAGAGAAAGGGGTGTCTCATCATATTTACATGAAAATGATAGTAATGGGTTCATATAGATACATTTCCCAACAATTTTAATGGAATTTAGAGTCATGACACAAAATAATTGCTTGAATGTAAAAGAGGATTGAGAATTTCCTTTTGGAATTTCAGCATAGTAACGGGTGTACATGGAAGGCATTTAATGAGAGAGAAATGGGTATAACATCATTTAAACATAAAGAAGGAATTATGGGGGAGGTTTGAAACCATACCCCAACATTTATAATTGAAACTAAAATGGCATAACAATTTAATGAAAATTGGACAAAAATTAGAAAGCAAGAAGAAACCCTTACTTGGAAGTGTGCTTCCAAAGTCTTGAGAGAGGATTGAGAGAGGATTCTTGGGAGCTTGGGGCACCTTGGGAGGATTATAGAGAGAGTAGGTAAGAGGTTTGACGAACTCCAAAGGCTTTGAGTGAGGAGGAATTGGGAGCTTGGGTGGGTTTATATAGGAAAGGTGAGGGAATTCTTTATTATTTAGGTTTGGGACACCTCACATTAAACTAATCCAAAACACAAACCATCCCATGTTTTTTGGAAAATTTAAGTGGAAAAAAATATTTTATAAGGTCAAAGTCCGAACTTCTTAAAATAATGGGGTTTCTTATGTGTAGGAGAGTCACACTCCCAAGGAAATAAATTTAAAAATACAAGATGTTTTATAAGACTTCAAGGGTCCATTAATGATTTTTAAAATAAATCAAACAAACCCAAAATCACATTTTTTTAATGGTAAAACATATATTGGCCGAACATAAGGCCTATAGTATTTTATTACATCACTATTGGGTCATTATGATGTCATAAAACACATTATATATTTAAACGGTATTTAATTTTTACCCAAAAATTTGACTGTCTCAGAAAATTATGAAAAATTCATTGGTAGATAATTTTGACATCCTTATTCCAAAAATAATATTTATTATATCTAAATAATATTCTAAATATGATAATTTTCACTTTTAAAATAAAAACCAGCATTTATTGAAAATTCAAGGGTTTTGAAAAAAATGGATTTCAAACCTTAATAAAAATTACGATTGCATTCGTAAAATTTTACAATAATTTATATTTAATAAAAATGAATTAAATAATAATAATAATGTTTTATTAAAATATTATTTAATTCAAAAATACATTAATTCATCAAAATATATTTCTTAATTGGATATTAACTAAAAATACTATTTGTGCTCTAAAACCCATCTACTAGGTAACAATAATAAATTGAAGGTATATTCATTATTATATAAAAAAATAATGTACATAAAAATAGTTATAATGTCTTGTTAAATAACCTTTTATAACACCCACATAAGACCAAAGGGTAAGGTGTGCGGTGGTGACCAACTTTTGGGGTGGCTATGATAACATTGCTCGGGTGGTAATCTCTATCAACTTCCACTTCTCTCATAGGAGGTTCCACTTGAGCTCAACATATTCAAGCTCGGATTGGGCTTGGTCAAGAGAAAAGCCCAAATATGTAACCTCCTTTCTGAGCTCTAACAAATGGGCTTCGTATGGGGCACATCTACTGGATGAGTCCATTGTTTCCTTTTTCTGAGTAAATTGGATTTGTTAAGGCCCTATATTTATACTAATCATGTGATCACTGTTCAATGGATATATTAACAACGGTCAAAATTATTAATAGTATTTTAAAATCCAAAAACATAAAACCAAAGAATTTGACATTTATATAAACATTTTACATAAAGAGACATTTAATTAGATCAAGAGGTATTTCCATTAATGAAATTTTGGGTCGTTACAATCTTCCCCCATTAAAAAATTTCACCCTCAAATTTTTCTTTTCCCGCACTAAAATAGATGTGGGTAACTCTGCTTCGTCATTTCCTCCAATTTCCATGTCGCTTCTTCAAACTTTTGGTTTCACCACAACACCTTGATGAGGGGCATTGTCTTATTTCATAGAACTTTTTCTCTATGGGCTAAGATCTTCACTAGTTTCTCCTCATAAGAAAGATCATCCTTAAAATGTACCACCTCTGAAGAGAGTACATGTGAAGGGTCCAGAATGTACTTCCTTAAGGGGGATACATGAAAGACATCATGTACTTCGGCCATGGTAGGTGGAAGTGTTATTCGATAGGCCACAGCCCTGACATGATCAAGAATCTCGAAGGGGTCAATGTACCTTGGACTTAACTTCCCTTTATTTCCAAACCTCATGACCTTATTCCACAGAGATATGCGTAGAAGTACCATGTCTCCAACTTTAAACTCAAGGTCTCATCGATGGTTATCTTTATAACTCTTTTGTCGACTCTAGGCAACCTTGATATACTGCTAAATGATTTTAACCTTCTCCACCATTTCTTCGACCATTTCTGGTCCAAGTAGCTTGTGATCACCGACCTCATCCCAACATGTCGGTGTTCTGCACCTTTTCCCATAAAGGGATTCATATGGTGCCATTTGGATGCTCGAGTGGAAAATGTTATTATAAAAGAACTCAACTAGAGGAAGATGTTGATCACATCCTCATTTAAAGTCCATTGAGCACACTCTCAACATGTCCACAAGTGTTTGGATAGTCTGCTCGGATTGGCCTTCAGTTTGAGGATGATAGGCCATATTGAAGTTCAATTCAGTATTCAAATCATGTTGAAGACTCTTCCAAAACATAGAGGTGAATCTTGGATCTCGATTGGACACAATAGATAGTAGAACTCCATGTATCCTTACCACTTCCCTGATATATATCTGTGTTAGTTGATCCAATGATAAATCTTCATGAATAGAAATGAAGTATGAAAACTTTGTAAGACAATCCATAATAACCCAGATTGCATTGTTTCCTTTGGATTTCATCGGATGTCCGGTGTCAATGTCCATGGTGATGTTATCCCATTTCCATTCTAGTATGGGCAATGGTTGCATCATCCCCTTAAACTTCTGCCTCTCTTCCTTCACTTGCTGACACACCATACTCTTTGATGTATATTCAGCAATCACTTTCTTCATATTATCTCACCAATAATGATCTCGGAGATCTCGATAAATCTTTGTGTTTCCTGGGTGAATAGAGAAATTTGAACAATGGGGACGTCCAAAAGTTCCTTCTTTAGATCTGGACTTGATGGAACACATATTCTTTTCCCAAATCTCACAATTCCTTCTTCATTAACATTAAAATCTTAGGATTTCCTTTTTTCGATAGCTTACACTTTTTCCAGAATTCCCACATCATCTTTTTGAGCATATTTTAACCTTTCGAAATGTGATGGTTGATAAATCATTTTTGAAATGATTGATGATTTTCCCTTCTTTATTATTACCATTTCCATATTCATAAAATCTAAGAAGATTGGATCCTTTTCAATTCTCATCAATGATAGAATCGTTGGGTCGTTTCCTCTTAGGGTATCTGCTACCTTGTTCACTTTCCCAAGGTGGTAATGGACTGAGTAGTCATAGTCATTGAAAAAATCTAACCATCTTCATTTTCACATTTTCAAATCTTTCTATGTGAATATATACTTGAGGATTTATTGTTCTGTATATATTTCACACTTCTCCCCAAAGAGATAATGCCACCAAATTTTCAAAGCAAATATCACTGCAGCCAACACTAGGTCATCTGTTGGATAGTTCTGTTCATGAACTTTACATTGCCTTGGAGCATAGGCAATGACTTTGTCATTTTTCATCAACACACATCCCAGGACATGCTTCGATGCATCACTGAATACCACCAAAATTTATCCACTTGTGGTTAAAGTGAGCACGGGCGCAGTGATAAGCCTCCTTTTCAACTCCTTGAAGATTTCTTCACATTCATCACTCCTAGAAAACTTTACTCCCTTCTGAGTTATCTTGGTAAGAGGGTTGGAGAATCATGATAAATTTCTCACAAATCATCAAAAATATCCAGCTAACCCCAAGAAGCTACAGATATCTTTTTCTGATGTTGGCCTCAGCCATCCCTCAATAGCATCTGTTTTAGAGGGATCCACAGATATCCCATTTCTTGTGATGATATGGCTCAATAATGAGACCTAATTCAACCATAACTCACACTTTCTGTACTTTTTATAGAGATTCTCCTTCCTCAAGGTCTCTAGTACAGTTCTTAGATACTCCTCATGATCCTCCTTAGTTTTGGAGGAAATCAGAATATTATCTATAAAGACTACCACAAATTTTTTGAGGTAATCTATAAATACTCTATTCATCAAGTACATGAAGATTTTTGGAGCATTAGTGAGTCCAAAAGGCATTACTATGAATTCATAGTGCATGTATCTTGTACGAAAAGCAGTCTTCGGGATATATTCCTTCTTCACCCTTACTTGATAATATCTCGACTGCAAATCCACATTGGAGAAGTATTGTGCTCCACACAGTTGATCGAACAAGTAATCAATTCATGGGAGAGGATACTTGTTTTTTATCGTGATTTTTTTGAGCTCACGATAATTGATGCAAAGGCGCATTGAACCATCCTTCTTCTTGACGAAGAGGACTGGTACACCCCATTGTGAAGCACTTGGGCATCTGAACTCTTTATCTAGATTCTTCTATAGTTGTTTCTTAAGCTCCTCAAGATCCAAAAAATACATTCTATATGGATTCTTGGATATTATAAATTCCCCAGGTATAATTTCAATTGAGAATTCAACATATCTTTGAGGAGGAAGACCAAGAAATTCCTCGGGAAACACTTCAGCAAATTCCCTCACAATAGGCATGTCTTCTAGGATGGTTGCCTCCTTAGACTCAATCATCTGATTCATATAAGCATTTACATAGGGAAGTAATATCCACTCTTGAGATGATGTAGATAAAGAAGATTCATCTTCCTCCTTGCACTTGTAAATAATCGGGGGTCGATTCCCTACATAGAGAGTGATTTCCCTGTCATAGAAATTTATGTAGGCTCTATATAAGGAAAGCCAATCCATGCCAAGAATTGCACCAAATTCCACTAGAGGGGGTATGATGAGGTTCACCGGGAATTTTAATCCATAGATTATGACAGGGGAGGAGATATATTCATGGGATTCAATGATTTCCCCATTTTTTGTACTCACCGACATCTACACTTCTACAATTTTTGGTGCTTCTGGGATTGTTCTACTAAACTTTCGTGATATAAAAGAATGTGTAGAACCTAAATAAAAAAGTACATTCACTATTCTTGAATGAATAACTAGAATGCCTGTCACCACTTCATTTTTGGGGTTCACTGTAGTAGTAGTGATGGAAAAATCTCACCCTTGCTGCCTTGGAGGTTGTTGGTTGCCTCCGAAAACCCTTGGCATAGGGCACTGATTTGAAAGATGCACTGGTTCTTTTCAGTTGTAGCATTGAAAAATGTGTGGAGGTTCAAACGGAGAATTCCTCTCCTCTATTGCAGCCTTGGGTTTTTCTTGTCGGTATTTAATAGCTAGGTTTCTTTCTCTTCCACACCTAAAGCATTTCCTCATCCCCTTCAGGAAATTTCTGGGGTGCTTCTTTCTGCCCCTTTGGCAAGTGGGGTGCTATATCTACTTATCACCGTTGGATTTATCCATCAGACCTTCAGCATTAAAGTCCACCTTATTCTTCTTATCCCCATGATGCCCCTGAGATTATACAATCTTCATTTCGACCTTGAGGGAAGATCGGGCAATTTTCTCATAGCTGTCGAAGTCACGGATTTCCAGTGCTTTCTGCAGGCTAGGTTTCAGCCCACCAAAGAAGTGGTCAACCTTGCATTCAGGGGTAATAAAAAACCCAGAAGCATATCGTGAAAGCCCTGTGAAGTTTTCCTCATACTCTCCAACAGATTCTTCATCTTTTTTAGTGAGGGAAATGAAGTACATTTCCATATTAAGCCGGAGGGTGTGCGGAAAATATTTATCGAAAAACATCTTCCAGAAATCCTTCCATTCCAACACCTCGATCTCCTCATCAGACTTCATATTTTGGGTCAACATCAACCATTGATCAGCTTCACCCTCCATATGATAAGAAGATAAGAGAACCTTCTCTTATTCAGAAAATTGAAGTATGGAGAAGATATTTTCATTGGAGTTGATCCATTGTTCATCAATTGAGGGATCAGATGATCCATTAAAAGTAGGTGGCCTTTGTCTCGTGAAGCTCTCGATAGTGGCTTGTTCTTTCTTAAGGGGGGTTGAATTTTCCTCTTGACCCATGTTTCTATTCAAATCTTGAGTTAGCCGAGAGAGAAGTGTGAAAAAGTTCACAATTCCTGCTCCCATTATATTGGGCATCTCATTAGTATAGTCATCACATTGATCTTCACATCGGTTGTTAGCTTGAGTCCTCCTATTATCGTCCATTTGTAGGAATAAAAGGAAAGTTAGGGGTAACACATAAAGGGTAATCCAAGTAAAAAACTAATGAATTATAAATAACTTTTATTTACTTAACATATTAATCTATTGGCTTTAGTCTATGTGATATGTGATCGAATTTGTAACATATATTATTAGGGAATTTTTTTCCCTTAATAATGATTCATACTATGCTTGTGAATTTACCAAAGCATATCCCCTGGGAGTGTTGTAACCAAGAGTTCAGCAAGGCCCATTGTCGTGCACCAGTTCCTGTTCGAGTCTAGCTCAAAGCGGTGTTTTTGGGTTTTACCCCTATGATACATCTGTGTTAGAGCCGCCTGAACCTACTCGTATCCAGACAGGGATGTATTTACTTGATAAACCACTTACTCAATACTCACAAAAACATAGGGATTTTTTTATTATACTTAGTCTTGTCTCTAAGGCTTCACTAGGGTTTTCTAATACTAATCCTAAAAATAACTAAACCTATCCTCTGATACCAACTATTACAACCTTGATCTATTATTACACAATTAATCATAATTTATTAACTAAACATCATTTGATACAACATAGAATATTGAGATTTCTAGTGTCTTTGGGGCTTGGGATCATTACATAACAACTTAAATCATTAAAAACAACATCTTTATTAAAAAAATCATTTACATGACTACTGCATTCCCCCGTACTTAGCATTTCATGGGATAACCTGAGGACATGCATAAGAAAAGGGTGAGCTATAAAGCCCAGTAAGGGAATAAACATGGAGTAACATGAGGAATACAATACATGTTAGACAATAGGCATATATTTAGATCACAATAGAAGCATAAACATAAAGTCATGATAAATCATGATAATCATAACATGGACATGTGGAAACAACACTTAACATGGAATTAGCATGAGCCAAGGCTCATTGAACATAGAGCATGAGTAAATCCTCATTACCCATGAATCATGAGTAAAACCAAATTTCACTTGAATTATAAAAAGTAAACACCCATTTCACATGGAGTATCATGATACTATTCTTAACCTAATTCATTGGAGTGCTATAAAGGTGCACCCTTCTTAAACATTTCATTTCATTCATAAGTGTGCCATGTGGATCATATAACATGGATTTATAAAACATAATCACTTATTCCACGATAAAAGAATGTGGAATTCATACATGAAACTTCATAATCAATAATTAATTGTGTATAAAGGTGAATACCCTTGATAGATAAATGGGCATTGTATTCACTATACAATGACATTGGCTTGGAAAATCGGTGCAATTTCGGCAGCGTACCGGCGTGACGTAAGAGTTCATAAAAATGGTTGATGAGAGAGAACGGGGTGTCTTGTCATATTTACATTAAATTGAAAGTAAGGAGGACATATAGATACATTTCCCAACAATTTTAATGGAATTTAGTGTCATGATACAAAAGAATTTCTTGAATGTAAAAGAGGAGAGAGAAATTCCTTTCAGAATTTCGGCATAGTAACGGGTGTACATGGAAGGCATTTAGTGAGAGAGAAAGGGATATCCCATAATTCAAACATAAAGAGGTTAGTATGGGGGAGTTTCAAAACCATGCCCCAAAATTTATAATTGAAATTAAAAGGGCATAACAATTTAAAGAAAATTGGACAAAAATGAGAAAGGAAGAAGAAACCCTTACTTGGAAGTGTGCTTCCAAAGACTTGAGAGAGGATTGAGAGAGGCTTCTTGGGAGCTTGGGGAACCTTAGGAGGATTATAAAGGGAGTAGGGAAGAATTTGGACGAACTCAAAAGGTATTTAGTGAGGAGGAAGTGGGAGCTTGGGTGGGTTTATATAGGAAAGGTGAGGGAATTCTTTATTATTTATGTTTGGGACACCTCACATTAAACTAATCCAAACCAAAAACCAGCCCATGGTTTTTTCCCAGGTTTATTGGAAAAGGGAAGTGAAAAAAAATATTTTATAAGGAAAAATCCCTAAATTATTAAAATAATGGGGTTGCTTATGTGGAGGTGAGTCACACTCCCAAGGAAAACAATTTAAAAAGACAAGATGTTTAATAAGCCTTCAAGGGTCCATTAATGCTTTGTAAAATAAGTCAAAAAAACCCAAAATCACATTATCATAAGGGTAAGACATATATTGTCCTAACATAAGGCTTATAGTATTTTATTACGTCACTATTGAGTCATTATGATGTCATAAAACACATTATATATTTAAACAATATTTAATTTTTACCCAAAAATTTGACTGTCTCAGAAAATTATGAAAAATTCACCATTTGATAATTTCAACATCCTGATTATAGAAATAATATTTATTTTATCTAAATAATTTTCATCATATGTTAATTTTCACTTTTAAAATAAAAACCGAAATTTATTGAAAACTCAAAGGTTTTGACAAAAATGCCTTTCAAAACTTAATAAAAATTACGATTGCATTCATAAAATTATACAATCATTTATATTTAAAAAAATTAATTTAATAATAATAATATTTTATTAAAATATTATTTAATTCAAAAACCCATTAATTCATCAAAATGGATTTCTTAGTTGGATGTTAACTAAAAATACTATTTGTGCTTTAAAACCCATCTACAAGGTAACAATAATAAAATGAAGGTATATTCATTATTATATAAAAATAATAATTTACATGACCGTAGTACTAATGTATTGTTACATAACCCTTTATAACACCCGCTTAAGACAGAAGGGTAAGATGTGTGATCGTGACCGACTCTTGGGGTGGCTCAGATAACATTGCTCGGGTGGTAATCTCTATCAACTTCCACTTATCTCAGAGGTGGTTCCACTTGAGCTTAACATATTCAAGATCGACTTGGGCTTGGTCAAGAGAAAATCCCAAAGACGCAACTTCCTTTATGAGATCTGAAAAATGGGCTTTGTATGGGGCACATCTACTGGATGAGGCCATCGCTTCCTTTGTCTGAGTAAATTGGATTTGTTAAATCTCTATATTTATACTAATCATGTGAATGCTGTTCAATGGATATATTAACAACAGTCACAATTCATAATAGTATTTTAAAACAAAAAAAACAAAAAACCAATTAAGTTGACATTTTATATTAACATTTTAAATAAAGAGACATTTAATTAGATCAAGAGGGATTTCCATTAATGAAATTTTGGGTCATTACAGATACCATATTGGAACCTGATATTTTTATAATTTTTAATACTCAGTATGACACCATAGGATCCCTCCATTATTATTATAGGACTCCTTAGATACACTCCTTGTATATAGTGTGACATCTACAGACATGTGGTCCTTGGTTACATCCTTGGACCTAGTCATTTATTTTCCCATTTTACCTCAGATGAATTCATTGGACTCGGTTAGATTTACATTATTATGGAATGTCTTGGGATAACCCCCTTGGATTACACACTTACCCCTATAGTTGAGATATAAGTTACTATTGAGTTGGCTTGACCCCTAAGGTCAAGGATTCCTTGGTTGTTACCTTGGGGTCTCTTCATTATTAATATCAGTAGGATGCCTTGTTACATGTTGGATACTTCACTATTATTGTCATGATAGGATGTTAGTGTTGGTTATACCTCACATGACTTACTATTTATCCAAGATATATTTAATTAAAGGAAGGGTAACATGATCAGACACCATATGAGGATGAAGCAGGTACTTGGTTATTTCATTACTATGTCGATTACTTTTATATATGCATGCTTTCATTTTTTTTAGTTTATATTACACCTAATGGATGTTATAGACATCATTATTAGTGGCCTAAGGAGAATTATCTCACACCCTATCTAGTCTACCATTGGTACCTGGCTAGATTACGTGTATACAGGTGTTGATAAAGTGAAGCATCCCACATTAGACACCTAATCTTACATGATTTATTAGGATGGATATTGGCATTAGATGACCAAGCTAGTGGTTGGTATTCTAGGATAGTTTTTGGTTTTATTTTTATACATTTGTATATCATGTATTGCATGCTTCCTTGTATCCATGTTTTTCAACTTTGTAGACATAGAGGCATGACATTGTTTTGCCTCTGAGGTGGCACGTTTCGGGTGATGATGAAATGTTCTGTTGAGAATCATCACCCATATCTTTTTCCAGAGACGATTTCTTTTCAAATTCACCATTTCTTTTGTTTCAACCCACTCTGTGCCATTATCCTTTAATGGAAGGTTGGATTAACCCTGTAGGGACTGGGTAATTTTTTCCCCCTATATTATGAGGGAGACTTTATAGTCAAATGATTCCAGCGGATGATTGAGAGGGGTCAAGTACTAGTGAAATCGGTCCTCCTGGGATATAACATCCTCAGATAGTCTCCAATGGGTTTATTCGTGGAGCTAGAAACACCCAACGACCCTGGTATCCATGATTCATGGACCTGCTTTCCAATGTTAGGCATTATTTGGATGATGAATTATCCAACTACACATAAGGACCCCATTGGTCTAGAGGATGGGAATTTGGGCTCACCGAACCCTTTTAGGGGAGGATTACTGCATGTTACAGGACTTTCTTATAGATTTAATTCATGTTAAAATGTTTAGGAATCCAAGGTTCATTTCTAAAGAGTGTGTCCATGGTCTACCCCTAGTTGGTAGGATTGTCGTAGGCATACATGGATTTGATGCTACAAAGGTACTGATAATTTGATCCATACAATAAGGCACTCAAAAGTTTATCATCATCCCGGGGGATGGAAGGTGACTTGATTTTCGAATCAGACCCATAAGATGGGTTTCCTACGTATCCATGGGAGAGGAATCAAAACTCATGTAGTTTGGAATGGTTGGGTCTTACGAATGGAAGCTGCCCATTTAGGGGGAGTGATTGGGTGATCCCTTATGGGAGGGAACCCTTTTGTGCTCGGACCTTCAAGTAGGCATCCTACATATCCTGGTTAGACTAAGAATCATAGTTCTCATAGTTTAGATTTGTGTGGATGTTGTAATCGTCACAAACCTATAAGTCCATTGGAGTCATTCTCAGTGTGAGAAACAAAATGATGTGAGAGATCCAACCAACAACATGATTCCTCTCCTACTGGAGGGAGAGGGAGAGCCTATGATGGAAGAGTCTGGGGTGACGGTGGGTGAGGGTGTGGAGCAACGAACCCTTTAATGTGAGAAGACCTTAAAGGTCACATGACTCATCCTTGAAAGATAGGGGACTTACCTCAGTGGGAGTTCCCTAGAACATGTTCTAGGAAGGGGGGAGCTTTTTACCCATCAAAAAGGGGAAGCGAAAAAAACCCATTAACTGATCACCATTCCTCATTTAATGGAAAAGCAGGTGATCACCCTCAATCCCTAGAATGGGGAGTTTCACGTTGGCATCCAAATGTTGGACTCTGGGTTACCATGGGAATGTAGACACACAGATATTCCTGAATCCCAAACCATTGTGGGGAGATCCTTCATGACTCCTCTTACCATGGTTATGTACACTCAAAGGGGCATGCAGATGTACCCAATGGTCTGATCATACGGTTTTGGTGGCTTTGGTGGAGGATTTGATATGATGTAAGAGCACTGGTTCATAGAGGGATTATGGGGGACTAAACAGTATCAAAGTGGTGAGATTAAAACTAGAGGAACTATTACCCGAAAACACCCCATTCTGTGTACTACTTTTTTATGTGGGATGGGGGAAGCTCCGTATGCTGTTGTGGTATGAGGGAAGAGCGATTGTCCGTGTACCGATGCGATACATGGGCATGGGTTTGGACCACCGCACACCATGATGGTACGCGGTCCTGGATGTGGTCTGTCACGCCACTTTAGGTTCCACCTACGTACTGGTGAAGTATGTGGTGTCGAGTTAAATTTGCATAGAGATACACTACACGGAACAACATTTCGAAGGAGGGTCTGGGGGATTATTTTTTGTGGGGACTTCATCTGTGAGAATTATGTGGTTCATAGTTTAACCAATTAGGTTCGTGGTTCTATTATTATTTTTAATCTCTCTTATTTTATGGTTCACAGATGGATGTACATATGGGAAGTGTGGTTCACGATTCAAGCATTGTTGATGATCCAAGACTAAAGTCAAAAATCTTTTCCGAGTTCTTTCTTTCAACCTATGATTTCCCTTCAAACATTCTTCATCCTTCCTTTCTCAATTCCTTTTATTATCCTTTTATAGAGAATTGATGCAATTGTATCTATGGGCATGAAGCACCATTTAGGGAGGCCCACGAAGAGATATCCTGACCCATGGAAGACTCGGTCAATCGGGGTTTGTGGAGGCTATGGTTTGCGATCATGGTTCATAGAACCCTAAGGGTTCTCTTTGTTCGTGAACCATTAAATTTAAAAGATGGTACACAGATGGCCTTTGTGTGCAAGATTCATTCAGCGATGTTGGTCTCGGTCCACTGGGTTCGATGTCCATCGCTCCGTTGGCCAGCGCCTTGCGGATCATTCCACGTACTGATGGTTTGTGATCTAGGCAGTCCGCGAACCCTTCTCAATGATGGTATGTATGATGCTTAAAATCCTTTGAAAACTTTAATTCCTTCAATTTTCTTCTAGAATTTGCAACTCCATGTGAGTCCATTCACTTTTCTAGACCTTTATAAGTACTTTATTCCTTCTGCAAGGTGATTGTGAGTGTATTTTCTTCTGTTGGAGGAATTTTTAGGACCCTAAAAATGACCCCCATTGGCATGGGGTCCGTTCAGAACAAAAAAAGAGACTATTCCGATTTAGAAGCGGTCCTGAACTGAAATGGATAATGGTATAACCAATAGGCCCATTAGGATGGGAGTGCACCTATATATAGAGGCCCATGTCATTTTTATTTTACCATTTCTTGTGATGAAAAGTGATCTCGACTTCCCCAGCTTCCTCTACATTTGTGTACTGTGCTTCTTGTGAAAATCCTATTCGCAAACCGCTTCGTACATACTGTGAAAATCCATTTTCACCATTTCTCTGTATTCAAACCACATTTTGGATTTATCGAATAGTATTTTGCAATTTAAAAAATCAAAATCTGGATTCCATGTAGGAGAACGCCATGTTGATCATGTTTCCACATACCGAACTTGATCCGGTGAACCAAAATTTGAGAATTAATAATCCAAACATAAACTTTTAATCCATGATCTTTAAAAATGAACTTAATAGAGGCATAGGTTTGAGATATCCAACTTTTGAAAACCCTTATGTTTGCTGGAAAATAATATCTGGACCATCGTCTCACATTTTTTTTGCATACCATGGCTCTACACGGTGAAATGCTTCCACATACCATGCAGTATTTAGGGTTTCTTCCACACATTATGTAGTATAAAAGATATACCTACCACATAACGTTTCCAAGAACATTATGTAGTGCCTTATACAGACATATTTTAATTCCTTTAACCATTATTTTTTAGTCTTTAACCAACAACTTTTATTGGACTAATTTTTATCGGCTTTTGGATCCTCCCATGCAGGCTATAATGGCTGCATCACAGGTTTCTGCTAACATCTCTTCTTCTTTTGAGGATACTACTAATTCCCCCCTTCTTCTAATAATGAAAAATCTAATAACATGGAAGATTTGGTCAATGAAAACATTCTGGTTGTTCAACTTCACCAATCTCTAGTGAATGTGGTTACGGCGAGCCAACGGGAGTACCCAGCTTCAAACAAGCTTCCTTTTTATGGGTTTGGTCTATTGTTTGACCCAACGATCCTAGTACCAAATCCGACCGATCAGCCTACTACCTGGATAATTAATACCACTATTATAAAGGCATTGATTTCATCCAAGGGGTGGTACCTTCAGATAGATACTACCTCTGGGTCCTTTCTAAACTACACACCTCAAACATTATAGGGAGTATAGAGGAAGACTGACCAGATGGCCCACTTTTACCAGAGCATTGCGAGGAAGGATACGGAGAACAAGAAACACAGTTGTTCATCCTGGTGGAATCTTCTCTCTAGAGGCTCGTTCGGCTAAGACTGGGGGTGGCCCTTTTGGGTTTTCCAGAGTTGTGAAGAATTTGAAACCGAGCTACATATTGTGGGTCTGTACGATGTCGTTTGGGTTACCCAGACATACACTGATCATCTTACTGCCCTTATATCACATCTCTTTAGTAGGTGGATTCCAGACATCAATACCTTCCATTTGACCCACGGGGAGGTCGGCATCAGTCTTTTGGACATATTGCTAATTTCGGGAGTCCCTATCATCGGGGACATGTATGATGAATTCTTTACTCCCACCTCTATTTGGGATGATGAGGAAATAACCCCCCCCCCCCAATATAAGAAACTCATCATTCAAGCGAAGATACTTTTGAAGGAAATCGATCCCTGTCCAAAGTTAGGTGTTCCTTTTCATGATTGGTTTGGTGATTTTGTTAATCATACTAGTCTAGAGCCTAATCCATGGATACCCATGGCTTGTCCTACTAAAACCACCTAGAGGCAAGTGGTTACTTACTATACCACCCTAGAAGAGGGGAATTTTTAGGAATGGGGATGGTGGATCATCTTAATCATTGATCAATTATTTCGACTAGTGGCTTTCTTGGCCATGTTTCTAAGTGGGTGGCTCTTACCGGTGCAGTAATTTAGCAGTGTAAGAGCCTTAACATTTACCATGGTCACTCAGTTGGCCACTGGTAGATGTATCAATTTATCTATCCTAGTGTTGGCCAATATTTACCACTTACTAGGTCGAATCAGTGAGGGGGTCCACCTTATCAGATGGCTGGGCCCTTCCAAATTCTTTGGGGCTAGATGGGATCCCACGTATGAGGTTATTATTTCATTAATTCCGTAACAATTCTGCATTCCACCCTCGGAACATATCTTCAGAGTACCAGTGGGGTTATTCCAGTGGATTTGAGTTCATAGGATAAGAAAGTGAAGGAAACCCAAAAGAAAAAAGCAAGACTTAAAGGCTCATCTCAACATTTATGAACGTTTCTCTTATTACTCTTATGATTCACCTACCGGTACTATTTCAAATAATGCATCGGAAGGCTTTTTCAACTAAGGTTATTTCTTTTCTTTATGAGAATTCATCCTGGTCACCTGTATCGTTAAGGAGCTTACTTGTGAGGGATATGCACCCTATCGATTTAGTCATCAATTCAACTATGTCCTGAATTTGTTCCCTCCTGCTTTCAACAGTGCTCATCAGGAGACACATCAGATTATATCCCATAAACAATGGCTAATGTTCAACCTAGAAGACACCCAGTGCCAGGCAAGACTTTTAGACCCTAGGGATTCTGCACCTTTACTTACCAAAAATTATGTCGAGGCCTGGGTTAAATCATATCCATATGGCCAATTATCTGACCTGATTCCTATCATGAAAACTTCCAATGCATCTATAGAAAAGGTAAATGAGAAGCAAAAGGGAGTTGTTGAACACTCTCAACTGGGAAAATTCTTCAGAATTCCTCTTAGCTCCTCCCTAAGGGAAGTTGTGAAGGGTGGGGTTGTGACCTCATAGGTGGCCGAACAAGCTGTTGAAGATGCTACTGTGAGTTCACTATCAAATCCTCATGAGGCCGATTTTTCAGTGGCTTGGAGGCAATGGGACCTTTTGAAAGTTCATCCATCTACTTGTGACCAGCCCCCTTGTGATTTATGGAATCTCTTCTAAAATAAGGATGTTTCTCTTACTAGCATTGGCTATGTGTCAGTACCCACAGACATTTATTTTTATGAGGATTCATATAGTGTGATTTTCTACCTTAAGGATCTCAAGACCCTCATCCACTAACGAAATGGTCATCGCAAGTACTCACATTGGGTACTTTCCATGCTACGACTAGAAACCATTAATGATGATGACGACGTTGTTTTCTCACCTATTGAGGCTTCCATAGAAAAATATTCTTACTTTCTCCCATATTCTCATAGACGTTCCTCTTCTCAAGGTCCTGAGTTTGTAGGAACATCCAAGAAATATTTGTGGTTGTCAAAACCTGCTTTGTTCCCTTTTACCAACTCTCCAGTTCTGTCCATCCCAGTTATAGCTACATTTTCAAATTCCTAGATAGTCTAGGATGAATTGATAGTGAATGCCTCAAATGAAGGTATATAGAGGCTTCTTACGGATGGTTTCTTCGACCTTCTGAGCTTTGGGGGATCCATTTCTCCTACCAGTATTTTAGATGACGAAGAGCCTAAAGAGGTGGCTGCTTATTTGAATGAGATGGATAAGTGTCTCTACGATCCTACAGAGAGGCATTACTGGTCGGATCACGTGGCATTGATGGTATTACTCTCATGGATGAAAAGATAGGCCGTTTTGTCTGCAACCTTTGACCTTAAGTTCTCCTAGAGGTAATGCAGTTGAGGAGTGTTCACTATCAATGGTAGGGGGCTATAGAAGGATCCCCTGGAGCTCAAGAAAACATGGAAGTGGTCATTTCAAATCCTTCTAGGGAATTTCATCCTCCATATCCTCTTAGTGATATTATTAAAGAGTCATCCCTCTGACAATCAAAGAAATGGAAGCAAGCCTCCCAACTATCAAAGTGTATTCAGAGGGGAATCACAAGTAATTTTCTATTCACCTGGTGATTGAACCATGTACCCTTATCTTTTCGACTCATCGGTACATATATGTACTTTGACGTAGGGCTTATCAATAACCATCCAATGACTGTTAAGGAATCTACTGATCATGTCCATTTTAGTGTAGAGGGAGGGTCTCCATCTATTGAGGTTGACCGAAATAGGGAAACAAGGACATATAAAGAGATTAGGGGTACTGTTGACCTTTCAAGTGTTCCTTCTCCCACTCAAACAATCTCTATCCCAATAATAAAAGGATATCTCGAAGTTGAGGTCTCAATTGACCATGTTGAGCTGACTCTCATGGATAGAGACAGGGTGGTCTTTATAGTAGGGGTCGACTCTAGTGGTGAGTCCCAAGAATATCTAGATATTAGAGGGGCTTCGAATATTTAGGATCCAATCAATCTTGATCGAATGGAATTTTACCCTATATAGGGAATAATTCTCGAGATTTATATTTCGCTTGCTCGTGGTGGCCCTAGGGAAGTCAGAATCGGGGAGGTTGATGTTCGGACCCCTGAAAATTTGGAGTGGGATATCGTTCCCCCTTTTATAGTTCTAAGAGGGGTTGTGTTTTTTGACCCCCAGGATTTTGAGACCAGTACCCTTATCTTGACATACTATCCCTACATGCCTTATATTAATCTTCAACATTTTGAGAGATTCCTTGAGGGCTACTATTTCGGTTGAGCATGGCCCTGGGTCTTTGTATTCCCATGTATCCAAAAAGTGCAACTGATGATTGGAGATGTAGAGCCACATATTTTAGATAGAGGTACTACTTTAGGGGTGGGAGGTACTGAATCTATATCCTCCCTATCTTCAGAATCACAACCACAAGCCTTCACAATAGTGAAGGATGCCCCTATTTTGTCATTCACTACGATTACCAGAGATGAGGCTATTGTTGTCCTGAGCCACGTTGTAGCCAATGGATCTAATCCCTATCTTGGGATGTACATTCCTAACTATATTTCATCATCATGGAGTGACTCTAAGACTGATCAAGAAATATTGTTTGATCTTTTTCCCATTCGAAAAAAGGCATGGAGGATCATTTGGAGATTAATTTCTTAGACCCCGTTGGCTGAGATGCTAGTGAAATTTCCAATGTTACACCACCAGTTCATGGTGATGATTTTTTGTGGATTTAATTATCATGGTATTCATGATATAGTAAGTAAGGTTTTCGCTACTTAGAAAGAAACCAGTATGCTAGAATCTCAACTTTCTATGGTAGAGTCAAAGGCTTATATTGCTGCTACAAGGAAAATTCTCGTTGTCGAAGTTTCCAATCATGTTGGAATAGTTTCAAGGTTGCAAAAAGAACTCATAAAGAAAGAGTCTTTGATAGAATAACTTGACCAGGAAGTGTATCAATTAAAGCACAACCAATTGTCACATATCGACCGATCAAGGTTCCGGTGCTCTGCTAATGTGTATAGCAGCACTCGGGTCGAATCCTCAGCGATTATACTTTTTAATAGTCGGTTGTTTTTAGTTAATTGCATTATGATTGGGGGGTTTCCTTGCATATCTTGTGAACTAATTTATGGATGATGTTTTATTGAAAAAAATGATAAATATTGGGGTGAGTTCATTATTAGGGAGTTAATCTTGTGATTTCTTTGAGTATTGCTTTATATTGCATTTAAATTAATACCCACTTCACAAGATAACGATGATTGGAATTCCTAGGTGTTAAGGCTTTAATCCAAGCCTTAACTTATCGTAGAACACTAATATCAATTCGAGCTTGTGTATGGTAGTGTATTTATAGTTCCAATAATCCATGTAAACCACACGTTAAACAAAACAATTAATTAATCCATGACATGTTAAGTCCAACATACATAATGTTAAATTAAAGAATACTCATCGATCAAAGGATCTCAATCACTTAATATCTCTAAATAATGACTCACCCCAATGGGAGATTTACTCAGCCATTGAAATAATTAGTAATCTACTTATAATTATTATGATGATAAATTAAGAAGATAAGAAAAATAAAGGGATAAGAAAAGATTGGTGCGACGAACACACACACAAACGATAATTAGAATTAAAAATAGACTTTCAATTGAATAAGGAAGAAAAATAAGGGAAGGGGTTTTAACTTAATTTAAACTATTTTAAGAAAATTATAATTATACTACATAATCTGGATTAGAAAAAGAGATATTGAAGAATAAACTTGCATTAAAACAGAATTACAAAAACAAGGACTTACAAGATTACAACAAAGAATAACACAAAAGTAAATGAAAACAAAGAGAGGAGGAAAGGTCTCTTATGTGAAAACTTGAGTATGTAAGGTCTTCCCAAGACTTTGTAATATATTTGGTCGTGACAATATGTGATCCTATCTTCTTAAATTCCAACCAACTTGAAGGAGAGGAGGGGGATGTATTTATAGCCCAAGGAAGTGGACTGTTTTCATTCCCAATCTGTCCCTTCACTTGAATCGCCATTTTGATAATTCATACAGCCAAATCTCAAGATATTATCTTCCTTAAAGCTATAGATAAATATATCCTCTGTCTACTCTGAAGCTTTTGTGGCCATTGGAATTAAGGATCCAAAGTTATGGTTGGTTTATTAAACAGTGTGAATCTGTCCATTTCACTCCATACTTTTTAGAATGCAGAAATGTGAATGGGTTTATCAATAGGAATATTCCTTCAAATATGAATACGTTACTAAAAAAATCCGGCCTCCTATATCTCCTCTTTCAGGCTGCAAACATATCATCTTTATTGGATGATTACATCATGAGATATTTCATGAATACTGTACTGAGTTTATTTCCTGTCCAGAATGGTGGGCTGAGATTAAATGAATCAGTTGGGCCCCTTGTATTTGGATTTGGGCCTTGAAATTTTTATCCAAGACTATTTACATTGTCCCCAGAGTCTTGGAGGAGAATTAATGAATTTTTTCTTTTAGAGTGATCCCAGTAATTCAATCTTCATGGTTGGTCCAGTTTCTTAACAGATTCTGTAGGCCCTCTCATGTGGTCCATATGGGCCTTAAAATGGCAGAATTGGACCATGATCCATTATAATGAAATGTTTTATATTGAATAAAGAATCCTAAAAAAATAGGAACTGCACAATTTGGATCAGTAAGGTGAGTTATAAATAAAATAGTAAACTTTCTCAATTGGAATACTTCTGAAAATGCTCAAAAATTATACTTAGTATTAAAACATTAATATTTCACACAAAGTATGAACATTTCATATAAAATAAGTAAATGGAGTATATAATAAGTCATGAAAATATTAATAACATCAACTCCCCCATACTTAGTCTTTTGCATGTCCTCATGTGCACAAATATTAAAACATGACAGAAATCATTTTCACTCACCATCAAATATTAAAATTTTGTTTTCCCCAATCAGGGAGGTTTAGACAATTTCACTCATCCATATTTAATTCCACCACAAGTAGTAACAGAAAAAATATTCCAAAAACAATTCATTTTTTCATTATCAAATTTAAAATGGAAAATGGTGGCACAAAAAACTTACTCCTCTCAAGATGATAAAATTAATTTATGGAGCATCACTCATTCACCAACCAAAAGTGAAAATCATAGAGTTTGAAAGAACTCTCAGCTTCCACTCCCTATAAAAATTGAACAATAATCAAGAGGTTTTTTTAAGGGGTTTTATTATGGATATGGGATCGTAGGAATATAATGTCCAAGAGAGAGAAGAAGAGGGTAAAACACCAACATGGGTAAAACAATGCCCAATTTTTTTGAAATGAAACATGAAAGGAATTGGAAACGCATATTTACGAGGGAATGAAAATGTTAAATAAGACACAAAAGTGGAAGGAAATATGAAGGGAATGAGAATATTAATTTTTTACAAAACAAAAAAATTCTCCCAATGACATAAAAATATAATTCAAGTGTTCTTTTTTCCCACTTTTTTTTCGAAAGTTGAACTTGAAACATATCTCACACTCATATCCCAACCCATGATTGATCTCCTCATAACACAAATTGTAATAGTTATAACAAGATCAAAGCATGAGAAATAGTGATTTTTGAACTACCCAAGACACAATCAAATTTCTTTTCTTTTTTGATTTTTTGAACACTTGTCAATAAAATTTAAAAAATTACATAATTGAAAGTATTATACATTCCCCAAAACACACTGAATGAAAACCTCTCCCCCACACTGAGATGGATGATTTCCCTCAAGCATATGATAACATGGTGAAAACAACAAAAGGGTACCAAAAATGAAATCTATTCCCCCCACACTTAAATTTAAAAAAATTATGCAATGAAAATCCATGTTGATATTTGGTGGGATAAGGTAGTGGGATTGTAATGTGGCTAACAAAGAAAAGGATTTCATAGGCTCAAAGGGGATTTCAAAAAGAGGATTAATGTATGGTTAATGGGCAGCTATTTGGATATTATATTTCTCTTGTTGTTTGGAAAACACCTTTATCATATTAATGCACACTAAAGTAAGAAATTAAGCTTGAAGGTCCACAAACTAAAGATTCAAAAATGGGGGTGAAAAAATAGTCATTTTGAAAATATGGCCATTGGTGGCCTTGACATGAAAGCTAATTTTGTTCCTCACGGTTTGGGAAAATCATTTTACAAATCAAAAAATGAGAATTCAAAATTGGTTGGTTTTGACATAATATTATTTACCTAAATTTATGAATAAACAACAAATTTTTTGAGATGGAGCCATGTCTTTTTACTCCCAAAAATGGTTGCACAAAATTTGAAAATTGGAAGGTGAGTAAGTATGACTCTTCTTTGTTCATTTTTTTTTTATTTTTTAGGTTTTTTTTGTTTTTAAATTACACACTCACACAAAAGAGAAGGAGTAAATAAAAATGTGATGAGCAAAGTTGTAAAAAAACAAAATGAGAATGAGGGAGGAAGAAGAGAGAGAGAGAGAGAGAAGTGTATTTAAAGGGAAAGAGGTGCCCCATAGTTTGGATTTGGTGGGTTTCCATCTCCATCTAGTGGTGGGTCAACTATAGAAGTTGGGTATTCGGTGGAAGTTGATAGTGTTCCAGTATTGTGTGTCCTCTCATGGTGATTCTTTAACTGATGTCCATTAACTGTGAATTTCATTTTTCATGAGGGGTCTTGGACTTGCACTGCTCTAAATGGGTAAACATGAGAAAAAATAAAAGGACCTTCCCAACGAGAGTTAATCTTACCTGGGTGAATCCGAAATTGATAATTGAAGTGAATTACCTTTTCAACATCATTAAATAACATTCACAGGATGTGTTTATCATGGAGTTCCTTGTATTTTTCTTTTTACAGATTGTAATTCTCATAAGAATCAAGTCGAAGCTCCTCCTGTTCATCCAATTTCAACAGTCTTTCTTCACAAGATTTTTCACAATAAAAATTATAGGTTCTCATAGCCCAAAAAGACATATGTTGGATTTCAACTGGTAAATGACATGATTTACCAAAAACTAACCTAAAAGGAGGCATCACAATGGGTGTTTTATAGGTAGTTCGATAAGACCGAAGTGTTTCACCAAGTCTTTTAGGCCAGTCATTTCTGGTGGGTTTTATAATTATCTCAAGCACTCTTTTCACTTCTCTATTTGAAAGTTCAGCCATTCCATTTGTTTGGAGGTGATATGAGGTTGATGTTTTCTGTATATCACCATTCTTTTTCAAAAGATATTCCATGGTTATATAACAAAAATGGGTTCCTAAGTCACTTATCAAGGCACATGGTGTGCCAAACTAGTGGAAGATGTGCGTCTTTAGGAACTCCCTGACACTATTTGATTCATCTGTTCTAGTGGGTTTGGACTCGACCCACCTAGAAACATAATCAACCTTAAGAATAATGTATGAGAATACATTGGAAGTGGGGAATGTTCCAATGAAATCTATTCCCTAAACATTAAATATCTCATAGAAAATTAAAGGCTTTTAGGGCATTTCATTTCTCTTTGAAATTGTGCCAAAATTTTGGCAAGTGGGACATGATTGACAGAACTCATGTGAGTCCTTGAAGAGTTAATTATTGAATAATTCAGATTCTAGGACATTTTGGGATGTCCTTTGTGGTCAAAAATGGTCACCACTAGGCATGGAGTGACATAATTCTAAGATGGAGGAATGTTCATTTTCATCAACACATCTATTCATTACCATGTCTGACCTAGTTTTCCAAAGTTTATTATCTTCCCAAAAATATAATTTTGAATCACTTTTCAACCTATTTTTTTTTCATTTGAAAAACATTTAGTAAAAACGCCAGAAACCAAGTAATTTACAATTGGGGAATACCATGGTATTTTTGGAGTGAGAGATGAAAGGTGCTCAGTTGGAAATTCTAAATCAATTATTTCAAAATAATAATAATTAGAAATTCTAATCAAGTGATCAGCCACAAGGTTTTCTTTTCTTGGTCTATCTTTGATGTCAATGCTAAACTCTTGGAGCATTAGGATCCATCTTATTAGCCTTAGTTTGTAATCACTTTTCTTAAGTAAAAACTTTACAGTAGAATAGTCGGTGAAGATGAAGATTTTGGAACCTAAGAGTTAGGGCCAGAATTTATCTAAGTCAAAAACCACTGCTAAAAGTTCCTTTTCAGTCATAGTGTAGTGAGATTGAGTTTCATCTAATGGTTTTAGGCATAATAGATAACATGAGGCATTTTTTCTCTTCTTTGACCAAGAACATCCCCAACAGCTCTATCAGAAGCATCACTCATCAACTCAAAGGGTAAGGCCCAATCTGGGGGTTGGATTATTGGGGAATATGTAAGATCAGTTTCAAGTGCAATGAAGTATCTCTTGAAAACCTCATCAAAATGGAATGTGACATCATTTTGGATCAATCGAGTGAGTGGGAGGGAAATCCTACCGAAGTTATAGTTTAATCATCAATAGAAACCTTCATGACCGAGTAATGAATAGATGTCTTGAATAGGAGTGGGTTTATGAAGTGATTGGATCACTTCAATTTTGGAAAGAACAACTTCAATACCCTCTTTTGAAACTATGTTCCCTAGAACAATCTCCTTTCCAGCCATGAAGTGACATTTTTCAAAATTTAACACAAGGTTACACTTGACACACTTTTGATGGACTAGAGAGATAGAACGCAAGCACAATTCAAATGACTCACCGTAAATGGTAAATTCATCCAAGAATAATTCCATGAAGTGTTCAATGACTTCAGAAAAGATACTAATCATACACCTTTGTAATGTTGAAGGATCATTGAAAAGGGAAAAAGGCATTCTCCTATAAGAATATGTTCGAAAGAGGAAAGTTAAAGTAGTCTTTTCTTGGTCCTGGGGTTCAATTGGGATTTGGAAGTAGCCGGTGTATCCATAAAGAAAGCAATAGTGAAAAATTCTGGCTAATCGTTCCATAATTTGATCAAGGAATGGAAGAGTTTAGTGATCTTTTCGTGTTTCAACATTCAATTTTCGGTAGTCGATGCACACATGCCATTTGTTCTTCACTCGAGTTGTGATTACCCCCCCCCCCCCATGTTCATTTGTGACAACAGTTATCCCACCATTCTTAGGAAAAACTTTAATTTTATTAACCCATTCACTATATAAAATTTGGTATATAATACTATCTTGAAGAAGCTTGGTGATCTCTTCCCTAACTACCTCATGTATGAGTGGATTGAGTCTTCTTTGTGGTTGTCTAATTGGTTTGGATGATTCCTCAATATGGATGTGATGCATGAAAACAGAAGGGTTGATTCCTGGTATGTCATCTAGGGTCCAAACTAAGTACTTTTTATTTTCCTCTAACACTTGAACAAGTTTGAACTCCTCATCTTTGGAAAGTGAAGAAGAGATAATGACAGGATAAGAGTGATCATGGAAAAGGAATGCATATTTCAGGTATTCAGGTAGAGGTTTCAGATCAGTCTCATCTTTCATTTGTGGGTTAGAAAACTCAGGAATAGAGGAAGGGAATTCAGTTTCTTCAAATTAATTTCCCATAAAACTATCCAGGGTGGAGCAGTAGAGATCAACGTTGATGTGAGATTCAAGAGTGTTTTCAAGTTCCACTAGATTTATGGAGTCTATGAATGAGAGGTCCCCATCAGCTTCACCATTTATTACTTGGCTAATCATGGTGCATATTTTACAAGATCTTTTATCATTTGAACATGAAGAACATGATGGATTGGGGTTCAATTGACTCTTAGAAGTGTACTCAGAAGCATGGATTGAGAATGCAGAGTGATCCTCAGATGGGTATCGCGTGGCTTGGAAAATGTTAAACTTGACCAAGTGGTCACCAGATTCCATGGATAAGATGCCTGAATGGACATCAATCTTAGTTATAGCAGTCATGAGGAATGGCCTTTCTATAATTAGGGGAGATCGAGAAGAGTTCGTCTCACCTTCTATGTCAAGGACATAGAAATCAGCAGGGAAGATAAGATCATTCACACGAACAACGACATCCTCAATTATTCCCTCAGAAATGGCTATGCTCTGATTGGCTAATTGAGTGACAACACTCATTGGATGTAAGGAACCTAGACCAAGGTTATAGAAGATGGATTTGGTCATGAGTTTAATTGATGCTCCTAGGTCTATGAGTGCATTATCAAAGTTGTAACTTCCAATTTTGCATGGAACTGTAAAGGTTCCTGGATCTTTTCACTTTATGGGAATATACTGTTGGGTGGAAACATTTTTAAAGGTCCTAAGTTGCCTCTTATTGGTACATAACTCCTTAAGAAACTTGGCATACTTAGGGATTTTTTTTAATGGAATCTAAGAGGGGAATGTTGACTTCAACATGTCTAAACATGTCAAGCATTTTAGGATTGGGTTCAAAGGACTTATTTGGCTTAGAAACTGATTAAGGAGAAGGAATTGGGTTCCTAAGTGAAATGGAAGGAGGTGAGGGAATGACTTCATATTCCTTTTCAAGTTTCTACTTCTTTTCAAATCCTATGTAAACATTTAATGGGGGTTGGAGGACTTATCTTGAGGCATAGAAATTTTCTTCCCCGATTTAATTTCAATTGCACATACATTACCCTTGGGGTTGGGTAATGTTTGAGCTAGGATTTGAGAATAATTTGATGGTTGTTGTTGGATCAGGTGGGATGCATGTGCACAAATATGGGTTTAAATGTTTTTGAGGCTGGAACATGTGAATGAGTCAAGATCTTCAACTACACTTTCTGATGGTTTCTTGGAAGAAGAGGCTTGTCCCGAATTGGGATTACCTTGATTTGGGTTCTTGGGAAAGCAATTTTATTAGGCTGGGAATTGGGAAGGCTCACTAGGATAGTGGAAGCCTACAGGAGGAAGAGGAGGATTAATCCTTTGAGGTTTAAGAACAAAAGGGTAAGGTTGTTGGAAGTTACCAACACTTTGACCATATTGAAACTGGTTTGGGTTTTGAGGAGGGAAATGAGGGGGATGAGAGATGGGATTTCCATACCTCAGGTCTTGGTAATTGGAATAAGAAAAGGGCTTAGAGTGATATTGGTTGAAGTTTCTAATCAACCGGCCTGATTGTTGAGGGTTGGGGTTCCGCTTACTACATTGAGCTCCATGGGTCCAGATGAATCATATTGATCCTCTTAAAGTTGTGGATAGGTCTCTGCTGGATGATCTGCTGAGTGGCAGATTCCACAGTTTTTGACAGGTCCATGAAACATTGATTGTGGAGAAGATGAGGTTGGGGCTTTGGATTCCACAGCTAGTTGTCGCACAAGACCTGTAAGTTCACACATCCACTCATTCATCTTGTTTGGCTCTATGGATTGATTGTATTGGACTTGTTTTACTTGAGAATGTTCTCAAGTATGTAATTTTTGTGTGTTTGCATCCATGTTGCTTATAATATCTCTTGTAACTGTAAAAGTTTTATCAACAAGAGCACCGCCACATGCTGCATCAATGAGAGTTCCCTCCATAGCCAATAACCCCTCATAGAAGTATTGGATCAAGAGTTGGTCAGGGATTTGGTGGTGTGGGAAAGTTGAAACAATCTTTTTGAACATCTCCCAGTATTTATGGAGTGATTCACTTGGGAACTGACGGATACCACTTATTTCCTTTTAGATACAAGCCGTACAAGAAGTAGGAAAGAATTTCTCTATCAAGAGTTGCATCATGTCATTCCATGTGGTTATGGAACCTGAAGGAAGGTAGTAGAGCCATGAAATAGAAGTGTCAGCTAGGGAGAAAGGGAATTATCAGAGTTTGATTTGTTCCTCAGAAACCCCTTGAGGCTTCATGGTAGAGCACACTACTTGGAACACTTTAAGATGAAGATGTGGATCCTCACCAGCTAGCCTGTGGAAATGAGGGAGAAGATGAATCAAAACCAATTTGAGTTTGAAGTCAGATTCTATGTTTGTATATTGAATACCAAGAAATTGATAATTCATATCAGAGGAAAAATGTTTTTTAAGTGTTTCTTCCCTAGGATTGGCCATATCTAATTCAATTGTTTGGACAAGGAATGATTCTTGAATTATTTTATTATCCCTAATGATCCTCCTAAGTTGGTGAAAATTTAACTAAATTTTAGGGTCAAAAAATATAAGGGATTTTTTGGGATGCTACAGGGCATTCAGAGAGATGTTGGAAGAAAGAGGAAGATGGGTTTTCTTTGTGTTTTTTTTGAGTTTATGATTTTTATGAGAATGTTGTTTTTCTTTGTTTTTTTCAATTTTTTTAAATTTTTTTTTTCTTTTGGTTTTTTACAATAAATTGAAACTAATGACTACATAAAACACCATACCCAACAATGGATCCATTTGAAAGTGTGGCTGATTTTTTCCTATCGCAGGTCAAGGTTTCGGTGCTCTGCTAAAGTATATAGCAGCACTCTGGTCGAACCCTCAGCGATGATACATTTTAATAGTCAGTTGTTTTTAGTTAGCTGTATTCTAATTGGGGGGTAACTTTTCAGAGCTTGTGAAATAATTTATGGATGATTTTTTATTTAAAAAATTAATAAAGATTGGGGTGAGTTCATTATTAAGGTGTTAAGCTTGTGATTTCCTTGAGCTTTGCTTTATATTGAATTTAAATTCACACCCACTTTACAAGATAACTCTGATTGGAATTCCTAATTGTTAAGGATTTAATCCAAGCCTTAACTTATCCTAGAACTCTAATCTCAATTAGAGCTTGTGTATGGTAGTGTATTTATGGTTCCAATAATCCATTTAAACCACACGTTAAACAAAACAATTAAATAATCCATGACATGTTAAGTCCAACATACACAATGTTAAATTAAAAAATAATCATTGAAAAAAGGCTCTCAATCACTTAATATCTCTAAATAATGACTCACCGCAATGGGATATTTAATCATCCATTGAAATAATTAGTAATTTGGTTATAATTATTAGGATGATAAATTAAGAAGATAATAAAAATAAAGGGATAATAAAATATTGGTGTGACGAACACACACACAAACGATAAGTAGAATTAAAAATAGACTTTTGATTGATTGAGGAAGAAAAATAATGGAAGGGGTTTTAACATAATTTAAACTATTTTAAGAGCATTAGTATTATAATACATAATATGGATGAGAAAAAGATATATTGAAGAAGCGACTTGCATTTAAATAGAATTACAAAAACAAAGACTTACAAGATTACAACAAAGAAGAACACAAAAGTAAATGAAAACAAAGTGAGGGGGAAATATCTCTAAAATGAAAACATGAGTATGGAAGGCCCTCCCAATTATTTTTTAAGTCTTGGGTCATTCCAATATGTGCTCCTCTCTTCTAAAATTCCAACCAACTCGAAGGAGATTAGGGGGATGTATTTATAGCCCAAGGAAGTGAACTATTTGCATTCCCAATATGTCTCTCCACTTTCATCACCATTTTGATAATTAAGATACCTGAATCTCAAGATATTATCTTTTTAAATGCTTTAGATAAATATATCCTCTGTATAATCTGAAACTTTGGCATCCATTGGACTTAATGATCCAAAGTTATGGCTGGTTCATTAAACAATGTAAATTTTTCCATTTCACTCCATACTTTTTAGAAGGCCGAAATGTGAATGGGTTCATCAATAGTAATATGTCTTCAAATATGAATACATTATTCAACAAATTCAGCCTCTTATATCTCCTCTTTCACACTGAAAATTGTTATCTTTATTGGATGATTACATCATGAGATATGTTATGCATACTGTACTACTTTTATTTCCCGGCCAAAATGGTGGGATGAGTTTAAATGAATCAATTGGGCCCCTTGTATTTGGATTTGGGCCTTGAAATTTTTATTCCAGACTCCTTAAATATTCTCCTGAACCATTGAAGAGAATTAATTAATTTTCACTTCTAAATTGATCCTAGTAATTAAATTTTCATGGCTGGTCTAGTTTCTTCACAGATTCTGTAGGCCCTCTTGTGTGGTCCATATGGGCCTTCAAATAGTAGAATTGGCCCATGATCCCTTCTAATGAAATGTTTTATATTGAATAAGGAATCCAAAAAAACAAGAACCACACAATTTGGATTAGTATTAGGATAGGTATAAATAAAATAGTAAACTAATGCAATTGGAATACTTCTAAAAATGCTCAAAAATTATACTTAGTATTAAAACATTAATATTTCACACAAATTATGCACATTTCATATAAAATAAGTAAAGGGAGTATATAATAAGTCATTAAAATATTAATAACATCAATAAAAAAAGATAGAAACTGGAGCGTCTTAAACAGAATCTGGCTCGGGCTGTAGTCGCCATTGAGGAGGGGTGATGGAAAATGTAAGAAGGTGAAAGGACCCTCCTTCAAGCCATGAGGTACGTGGAGGCATTGCGGGAGAGAACGGTGGTCAAGAATGAAAATTTATTGAAGATTTTCTAAGATTTTTAGTAGTCGTGTCAATAATTGATGCAACTCTATGACTCTGTTGAACGTCTCATTTAAAGATCATGTCTTGCTTACAAGGAGATGCTCTAGGTTGTGGATGCCCACCATATATTATTATGAAATATGATGGAACTAATTTTCCTTTTAATTTTTCTTTTTGTTGTTTTTTCCTTTCATGTCAATTGATCATAATCAATCATATAAACATAATTTCAATCAAGTGTTACTTTTAAACCATGATTTGAAACTACTAAACTGAAATAATCAAACTGAGCTCTAATTTTTTCCTGATACATGGGACTCAACGTGCATAGTTCGACTATTATTGAGGTCTTACAGAACAGTCTCATGAAATTTCATGTATTTTTCATTATTACCCTGATTTTTTATGAAGCCTATTTAGCATGGTATTATAGGGTATAACTCAACTTTTGACTTGGCCTCCCTTTGTAGGTTTTAAACATAACAAGATTTACGTCTCTTTTGATGGATCAATGTTTTTAACGAACCAATACTCAACTTTTTTCTGGAGGTTCCTTTGGTAGATTTTACCTTTGGAAAGTATGGAGTCTTTTTTGTTGGTAGTTCATTTTCCTTTCAATAAAACTCATTATTGGTGTTTTATGTCAAACGACTTTGTCCAACCTTAATGACGTAGGGACCCCAATTTGGGATTCGTTAGCCGAGAATGTTCCAATATCCTTCAAACATGGATTAGGGGTTTTTCTTTACCCTAAAAATGAAAATATTTCACATGCATGAGGCTCAAGAGCTATTTTAGGCATACAAAGGTAGGAGAGTACTCCCCTTGGGACGAATTTTCCTTTGATTGAAGGTCGTTTTGTAGGTGACATATGAAGAGCCATTAAGGCATGATGTGCATAGTCAAAAAAAGGTGTCTGCAGGACACTTTCTTTCCATCTCCGATATTCTTGGTAAGATTTGCAACACTTTGAATTTATTTTAATGTTGGGAGCCACAGTGGGTGGCTGGTCTGATTAATGGTGTCCGAAAATATTATGGACACTCATATCATCTATGAGTAGGCAACTGTTCCTGCACAGTTCTTACTTGTGTAAGGGAGATCTAGTGAATGGTCAATTCAATTAGAAGTATTTTTTATGTCAGGGGAATTTTGAAAGAGGAAGGTATGTAATCTGTTATACAAAAATTTTCAAAATATGATGGTGTGATAGGACATTAATGTCAACCAAGTGTACGGAAACTGGAAAGGACTCTCCTGAGAATGAATTTTCCATTGATTGCCAGTCATTTTGTAGGTGGTATATGCAGAGCCTCTGAGGCATGATGTGCATAGTCAAACAAAGGTGTATAAAGGATACTGGCCTTCCATCTCCAATGGCTATTAAGGACTATGGAGATTTGGAAATTTCTGAATACGGTATGTGACCTTTGACAAGGGGTGAACCTGATCACAAAAATGGGGGCATTTTAACTGAACTTCTTCAGGGAAACTTGGAAATGAGTGGGGTAATTCTTTTCTTGTATACATATTAACTTCATAGATATAGGAGAGGTATCATTAGAAATCTCAAAAGAGACCAGAGATGAATCTTGCCCGCATGTTCTGATATATCCAAGATGTGTATAGGTAGAAAAATGTAAACCATGACTTTGAGGGCCCTTGAATCGGGAGGGATGGTATGAGGCTTAGAATCCATTGGGTATACTGATATAGGAGATTACTCTCCTAGGGATGGATTTTACTTTTATTGACGTCTATTTTGTGGGAAACATATGCAGATCCATTGGGGTATGATGTGCATAGTCAAACAAATGTGTCTACAGGACACTGGCCTTCCATCTCATATGGCCATGAATGATTATAGGGATTCAAGATCGCTTAGAGCATGGAGTTTGAGGTATGTCAAGAATGTATCCGGACATATTGGAGATATTTGGGATATGATTTAATCATGGAATTAGGTATCCCTTATTTAGATTTGGATCACACATAGGGTGAGTCATTCATCCCATCTTTTGGGGTACCTTATCATTTAATGTCGTATGGCCAAGACGTCGGGTTCCTCTCGTTTAAGGGAACTATGACATGCCTTTTAGGGTCATACTTCTAGGTCCATGTTCCTGGACTATTTTTCCATAATGTCATGGTGGATCTATCACTAAGATCTTTAATCTCATGTGAGTTATGATCGGTGTGAGAAATAAGGGATTACGAGGATTCTTGATCATTACCTAAGAATAGAGAAATCAACATCAGAGGGAACTTTAGGCTTCAACCATTTCTATGCAGTTTAACGTCATAAAACAACGATGATTTTGGTCTCATAGTTTAATTTCATACGGTGAGGACTTGATGTTTTGAGGTGTAGATTCATGCAGTGAGGAAGATTACGTTATCATAAAGTTATTTAATAACTTTGAGTTAATCGCAATCAGGATGTTTTGGAATTCCTTAGTTGTGAGTGATGATAGATGGTGTAAACCATAGTCCTGGGGGAAACATGAATCAGGAGGGATGACATGGGGATTGGAAGACATTGGTCATACTAATATTGGATATGGCTCTCCTGGGGATGGATTTTCCTTTGATTTATGGCCGTTTTTGTGGGAAATAAATGTAGAGTCATTGGGGCATGTTGTGCATAGTAAAAAAAGGTTTCTGCAAGACACTGGCCTTCCATCTCATATGGCCATGAATGATTATGGATATCCAAGATTTCCTGGGGTATGGAGTTTGAGAAACGGAAAATATGTGTCTGGTAATGGAAGGAATATCTAGATCGTGATTACTCATGAACTGTTGGAGCTTCCACATAGACATGACTCATATGTATAAGGGAAAATAGGATCTTTTGACTTCTCATGAGTGGGGGGCATGTGTGGGATCTCTTAATACTATGAATTGGGCCACACATAACTCTTGATGAATTTTGAAACTTATTTTCATGCAGTTATACCTTTCATGGACTCCCCATACAAGTCTGACCTGCGCATGGGGAAAGGAGGATTTTTTAGCGGCTGGGTTGAGAAACCAAATCTGGGAATCATTACGTATCCTACAAAAGTAGGAATCAATCTGCACATAGTTACGAACGTTCCATGTACCAATATGGCTTGGTCCATGTGTAGGGACATGTGAGGGAATGTTTTTCAGTTTCTAGTCTGGGAGGCCAAATCGGCGCATCACTACATATCCTGCAAGAGAAAGAATCAAGACATATATAGTTCTGAATGTTCCATGTACTAATCCGGCTTAGAAATGGGGGTAGGAACCTTATTTTTTCTTTCTCTATGGTTGTTGGTTATATCATACTTCTCTATAACTTTTTTTCGTAAAGTAATCCTTACCACTGATCCTAATCTCATATGAGTTATACTTGATGTGAGAAATAATGAGTGACAAGGGTTCCCCATGCCAGTGTGGGGAAATAGAGGATATCATAGAGGCATTTGGGGGGGATGGGACAAGATCAAGAATTGAGGCATCGCAACATATCCTATGAGGGAAAGATTCAATCCATATATAGTTTTATGAGATATCATGCAGTTTATCTTCATGCAATTAGGATCCTTTGTTCCATAATGTTTAATGTCTTATAGTGAGTACATGAGTCACAATTTAATGTCATGATTTAGGGATGAGTTCTTTACAGTTTAAGGTCATGTGGAAAGTACTATGACATATATTTTAAGGTCTTTAAGTTTGGGCCATGGGGATAATACCATACATTTTAACATCATGTTGGTCAATACAAAAACTCATTGTTTAACATCACAGAGTTTGGACCACATCAGGGGTGTTGCTATTATGCGAAGTAATTCTTCAAGAACTTTTCATATATGGGAGTCGTGATGAGATGTCCATCCATTGATATTAGGGTGTATTATCCATTGTAATAGACACTATGTATGACATATGGTCCTTGTAACTTTAGTTCATGCTTTGGGGATTGTTCTCGAGTATCATCAGTGTTATAAGGACCAACACCATTTCTCATTTGAGGAAATATTGAAGGCAAACCTTTTTGATAAAGGCCCGTACAATCTGATTTTGGTATATTTATAAATTGTGTAAATTGTGATACCTCCTTTCATCTAGTTGCTCCAACTCATCAAATCATCTCTGGGATTCTTCATCCATGTACAGTGGATCGCAAATGGCCACACAAAATGATGGCACTTGAATTTCAATAGGTAAATCCACCTTTTCCTTATATACTAGTGAGTATGGGTTCTCCTATGTGGCAGTAAGATTCATGGTCAGGTAATCCCACAAAGCATTAAGGAGATTGTATGGTGAAAAATTATTATCTTTATCAACCATATTTTGGAGTATGTTGGATAGAGTCTTGTTGAAATCCTCTATCTTCCCATTGGCCTCCGCATGAAAGCAGGATGACCGCTTGGATTTGATTCCATACTCCTAGTATAACTTGTCCAACTCAGCAGAGCAAAAGTTAGTGCCATTTTCTATCAGTACTATATGAGGGAAACCAAATCTAGTAATGATGTTTGCCTTCACAAAGATAATGATGTTTTTTTTTCTTCACTTCTTTAAGGGGTATGGATTTGGCCCATTTGTAAAAAAATTCAGTTACTATGGGTATGAACTTGAATTGTCTGGATGTGGCATGAGGATATGGTCCCTCAATATCCATCCCCCAGGAAGTGAATGGCTAGGAGTACGTAGCTGTGTGAAGTAACTCTGGGGGTTGGTGTATAAAATTGGCATGAACTTGGCTGGTGTAGACGCCGGAAAAGTCCATTGTTCCCAAACGAAGCTCCGGATGCAGAAAGCAAGGTCCTATTTGGAGTCAGAAGCACGTTTCGGAAGGCCCGAAGGTCTTGCGCGGAAATTTGGAGGCCCGGGCGCAAAGTTGAAGTGCGGCGCGCAATCCTCCCGGGATGCGCGCAATGCGCCGGGCCGGCGCGCAGATTTGCGCGCCCGCGGCCCGCGTGACTCCCTTGCGCGCTGGGGCCCCGATTCCGCGCCCGCGAAGGAAATTTCGCGCCCGCGCCATGAATTGCGCGCCGGCGGCGAGATTCCGCGCCCGGGGTTGCCTATAAATACAAGGCGACCCCCAACGTTTTGAGGGTTGCCGGAATTCGAAGGGTCGCTCGTGCGCGCAATCCAACCCCCTCCGCGCGCAATGCCGATCTTCAGGTAACCTCCTTTCTTTCACGCAAGCAAGCCTCAGGGTTCGCCTTCTCGCGCAATCCCTTTGGCTCCTTTCCTTTGACCAACTCCTCACCTGAAGGCCTTCGCGCGCAAAAGAAGCCTCTTGCGCGTAATTGCCCCCCGGGTGCGCGCAATCCAGCCCGATTGCGCGCACCCCCCCTTTCAAAGTGGCCATTCGTTAAAGAATGGGCCGTTTCCCCCGCACGCTATCAGAGGCCCGATGCGCGCAATCTCCATCTTCCGCGCGCAAAGCGCTGGCCCAATTGCGCGCCGGCCCACCCAATTGCGCGCCGACCCGCGGTATTGCGCGCCAAGCTCCTCTTTTGCGCGCAAACTGCCAGGGTCGCCCCCTTTGACCCCCTGAGGGTACCCACCTGCGTGGCGCCCGATGATCTTCATCCCGGGTGCCCGCACCGTGCGTTGTCTTCCCGTGCGGCCCTCCAGGCTCGTGCGAAGTGACACGGACCCATCGGTGGCACCATCTTCGTCCGCGCGACAAGACGTTAAACTGCCAAGCATCTTCGTCCGCGTTGCAGGACGTTAAACTGCCAGGCATCCATCGTCCAACATGACGTTAAACTGTACTATGTCCGCACGAGAAGACGTTAAACTGCCAAGCATCCACGTCTGCGCGACAAGACGTTAAACTGCCAAGCATCTTCGTCCAACATGACGTTAAACTGTACTTCGTCCGGCAAGACGTTAAACCGTCCGCTTCATCCTCAACACACAACGTTAAACCGTACTTCGTCCGGAAAGACGTTAAACCGTCCGCATCACCTGATCTCGTGCCCCGCACGCAGGGTCCCCCCCGGTTTGGATGTGGCCCCCACCCGCTCGTCTCTGCAGGGATGTCGGGATTGCCCCTCTTTAGGGACGATTTATTGGAGTGGCCTTCGCCCACGGGGGTAGGGTATTACAAACCCCTAGTTCCTTGTGGGGGACTGCACATGTGTATCTCCATTGTGCTTCCCCAATGCCGAAGCCAGTAGAGGGCGTGATAGGGATCGAGGTCTCTCACCTTCGGCCCAAGTCCCTCTCCAACTAAGCTTTGCCGCATCCGGGCTGCCTCAGTGCGTAAGTCCTGACAGAATGAACTACGTGGACTTTGATCCATGTCTCCTAAACATGGTACATAGGAAGCCTCCCTGAGGTTCAAGCCCACCACCTGGTCGTCCCGGTCGTATTCACGTCGGTTCGTCCATCAGTGGACCCCTCCCAGGTTCACATTCGCATCGATTCACCTATGAATCTGCCCTTGTGGGGGACTGCACGTGTGTATATCCATTGTGCTTCCCCACTGCCTTTTTCTATTTCTCTTTTCAGCGTCCAACATGACGTAAAACTGTGATCCACCCGGCGGTTCCATCCCCCTCTGTGCGAGGTGGTTCGGTTCAATCCTCCGCCCGGCAGCTTCGACCTCCTCGTGAGTCGTCTTGCCATCGTCCAGCATGACGTTAAACTGTATATCTGAACTACGCTGACTTTGATCCGTGCTAACTCGTGGTACGTAGGAAGCCTCTACGGCGTCCAAGATCTTCACTCCATCATCCATCCTGACCCTTACCCGGGCCGCCACATCCCGGTGGGGTCATGCCATTTCACTCCACTCCACTTCACTCGGGAAGCCGCCCATGTGCTGGCCCCAGCGTCGGAGGTTCCCCACAAGGGGTTCTGTCATCTGATTCACTCCTCGTGTTGATCAGTCCGATGCCGTCCCCGCTGGACGTTAAACTCGCGGCATACCCCGTGTTAAACATAGGAAGCTGAGGAAAACCTCAGGTAACGCAGTTCCCCGCACCCAGCGCGGGATGCCTCAGGCCATCACGCCTTCGAGAAGCCCTATTAGGGACGGAAGGCAGACATGCAGAGCTGCAGTGTCAAGACACACCCCCAACACCCAGAGCTACCCAGTCTCCTCACCGCAGGTTGCTGCCCCGACCAGACTCCTTGGAGCGTCCGGGCGGAAGCAGCGTAATTAACCGGTGTCCATGAAGATATGGCGCCGGGAACGAGATTCACGAACATTCTTAAATCTATGAGGGAGACACGGATTAGGCGACGAGTTCCGAGGAGACGTCCACGGAAGGAGGAGCCGACATCCCATCATCCCGGTTTCGATCAAGGAGCAGACGTCCCTGAATAAGGGACGGATGCCGCCCGCCTTTGGAAAGCGGGACTGCGGGGCCACAAGCCGCGCTCCCATCCCCTCGGGTCGACGGGCGCACGCGCGAACGCGTCCTGGCGGAACAGCGTCAGAACAGAAACCCGACGCACATCCGCACCGAAATAGAAAAATGGTGAACCCGACATGAAGAACACCAGGTGGACCTCCCTAGTGTCCCCGGTCGCCGCCACCGTCGGAGGAACCGCAACAACAGGAGTCGCTGGGGCATAGCAGTTGGTACCTCCAGCCAGGCCTTGCACGCCACTGAGACTAGGCAGTAGGCTCAAAACCGAGCTCAGCGCGCGCATCCCCCCCATCCGGGGATGACGGATTCGCCTCCGCCACTGTTTGTGGTGTGGGACCGGGCAGAACCGCCCCAGCCGCGCCGCGACCAGCTCCGTCCTGCCACGAGTCCATCCCGGCCTCCTGGCCCCAGTACGGTGACCACTTCCCGGGCTGTAACCAGTGAACAGCGAGATGCGCCAAGCACCAGTCGGCCGCCGGTCCAACTGGCAAGGCCCGTCATGCCTCCAACCGCAGAGCAACCTCCTACAACCAGGGGCTCGCGCTTGGCAAGAAAGTATGATGTCCTGAAGCACTTGGCCGACATCCCAGTAAGGCTCTCCATCCTTGAGGCTCTGCGCATGTCACCTGAGATGCGCGAGGCGCTCGCTGAAGCCCTGAAGATCCCCCTCCAGTTTGAGACAGAGGTTGCGGCTGCAGAGGCCTTTCACGCCGAAACGATTGAGGACGCCGAATGTCAGGCAGTTATCTCGTTCTCTGGTGAGGATGAAGACCCTCCTATACAGGGGCACATTCGTCCGCTGTATGTTACTGGCCAGTTCAATGGTCTTGAAGTCCGGCGCTGTCTTGTCGACACGGGGTCTGGGATTAACCTGATTCCAACTCGGACACTCCGGAGATTGGGGTTGTCTGAGGATGACTTGATTCCCTCCGACCTCAGGATCCAGGGGTACGACCGCACCGAGCAAACTCTGGTCGGCAAGATACGTTTGAAGACCCAGTTCGGTGACCTGGTTGCCAACACCGAATTCATGGTAGTCTCTCAGGACACTGCGTACAACGCATTGATGGGCAGGTCATGGCTCCACCTTCATGCGGCGGTTCCCTCTTCATACCACCAATGCCTTAAATACTCCCTCAATGGTCGAGTAGGCGTGCTTCAGGGAGATGCCTCTCCTTTTGCCTCATGTGAAGCCTGCTATCTGGATGCGGACTATTACAAGAGCAAGGATAAGAAGATCCTGGCAGGTGAGGTTGAGCCTGTCGCTGTTGCAAGTGATCCCTGGGCAAGTTTGGATGACGCTTACGTCCTCCCGATCCATCGGTTGGACGTAGCCATGGTCTCGACGGCATGTGAGTCTCCTGATGAGATGACCGCGACCGCCCATGCCAGCACCAGCGGCCCAGCAGGATCTGGTAGCCCCAATGCAGTTTCCAACGCAGTCTCTCCCATGGACGATTACCCCCCGAGTGGAGAGGACGTGGAAGACGCACCCCCAGCCTTTGAGGAGGGCGTCTCCGCCACGGTCGATGAGTTAGTACAGGTGAACCTTGGAACCGAGGCAGACCCAAGACCCACATTGGTCAGTGCCGCCATGCCCTCTGAGGAGCGGCAGCAGTACGTGGACTTCCTCAGACAGCACCGTGATGTGTTCGCTTGGGGCTATGACGAGATGCCGGGGCTAGATCCTCAGGTAGCCGTCCACCGCCTTGGTCTCCCGGTGAACCATCGCGGGTTCAAGCAGCCTCCCAGGAAGATGCACCCATCCCACGGTGCCATGGTTGAGGCCGAAGTTGACAAGCTTATCAAAGCCAACTTCGTGAGGGAAGTTCAGTACCCCAGATGGCTGGCCAACATCGTGCCGGTCAGGAAGAAGAACGGGCAGATCAGAGTCTGTATCGACTTCCGCGATCTCAACCGCCATTGTCCGAAGGATGATTTTCCCCTTCCAGTGACAGAGCTGTTGATTGACGTCACGGCAGGGTTCCAAGCCCTCTCCTTCATGAATGGATACTCCGGATACAACCAAATCCGGATGGCCCCTGAGGATGATGAGTTCACTGCCTTCAGGGCCCCCCAAGGTATCTTTTGTTACCGGGTCATGCCCTTCGGCCTGAAGAATGCAGGTGCCACCTATCAACGGGCGATGCACCGCATATTCAAGCCAATCCTCGGCACACTGGTGGAATGCTACGTCGACGACTTGGTGGTTAAATCGCGCCAGCGTCAGGACCATCTCAAAGATCTTGGGAAAGTGTTCGGCTTCCTCCGGTCTCGCTTCCTGAAGATGAACCCGTTGAAGTGTGCCTTCGGGGTCACCTCCGGGAAGTTTCTTGGCTTTGTGGTAAGATACCGGGGTATTGAGATCGACCCAGAGAAGATCAGGGCGATTAGCCAGATGCCTCCCCCAGGTAACATCCGGGAACTGCAAGGGTTCCAAGGCCACTTAGCCTATATACGCCGATTCATCGCGAATCTGGCCGGCAAGTGTAAGCCCTTTTCTCGGCTCATGAAGAAAGGTGTCACCTATGTATGGGATAAGGAGTGTCAGACCGCTTTCGAGGAAATCAAGCAGTACCTGCTTCAACCTCCGGTTCTGATGCCGCCTGTATCAGGGAAGCCGCTGGTCCTTTATGTGACCGCCCTGGAACGGTCCCCTAGTGCCCTTCTCGCCCAGAAGAACAACGAGGAACAGAGAATAGCCTCTATTACCTCAGTCGCATGCTCCTCGATGAGGAAGTTAGGTATTCCCCCATCGAGAAGAGCTGCCTGGCGCTCGTATTTTCCGTACAGAAATTATGGCACTACTTGCAGCACCATGAGGTATAGTTGGTTTCTCGGGTAGACCCGTTGAAATATATCCTGAGCTGGCCTATGTTGACTGGCCATCTAGCGTGGTGGGATGTGATTCTCCAGCAGTTCGACATCAGGTATGGGTCTCAGAAGGCCATCAAAGGGCAAGCATTGGCGGACTTTCTGGCTGCTCACCCGACCTCCGCGGATCAGCCGCTGGATCTAGGCTTTCCTGATGAGGTCGTCCTCTCGGTCGATCGTGCCGATCCATGCTGGAAGATGCACTTTGACGGTGCCTCCCGGAGCCCCACCGGTAGAAGACTCGATAATCCTAAGCTCAATAGAGTGGGCTTGGGTATCGTCTTCATCACCCCGGAGCAAGCCGTGCTGCCATACTCTTTCCTGTTGTTAGAGGGCTGTACCAACAATGAGGCGGAATACCATGCCCTCATCACTGGCCTCGAGTTAGCTCTCGAGATCGATGTGCCCCATCTGTGTGTGAAAGGGGACTCTGAGCTAGTCGTTAGGCAGGTCAATGGCGACTATGTTGTCAGGAAGCCGGAACTTGTGCCATTGCTGGAGTGCACCCTCCTTCTGATGGCCCAGTTCCCTTCTCGGCCAGAAATTGTCCATATTCCCCGGTCGCAGAATGGTCGAGCAGATGCTTTGGCCATCCTTACTGCGTCACTCGCAGAGCCTGAACAGGACAACCTGATCATCTGCGTGACGCATCGCAGGCTCATCGCTCCCGTTATCCCGGAGGGAGATCGCGGCTCGTCGGTAAGTAATCTCACCACGGTTGCCCCTATGCCCGGAGCCCCGAGTACCCCAGATATGGCAGTCGAATCAGCCCCTGATTGGAGGACGCCTTTGGTTGAGTACCTCCAACATGGCATTCTCCCGTCGGATCGGGCCGAGCGCGAGCGAGTTCGATGCCGCGCATCACAGTTTGTCCTCCAGAGTAGTCCTGGCCTGGAGCAGATCCTCTATAGACGTGGATTTGATGGTGTTATCCTCTGTTGCCTTCAGGGAGTTGAGATCCCACGAGTCGTGCAAGAGGTTCATGATGGTTCATGTAGTGCCCACCAGACTGGGCCGAAGCTGTCCCACCAAATTCGGAGGTTGGGATACTTCTGGCCCTCCATGATCCATGACTGCATCGAGTATGCCAGGAAGTGCCATGCGTGCCAGGTTCATGCGAACTTTGTGCATCGGCCGCCGGAGCCTCTCCATACCACCAGGTATTCTTGGCCCTTTGCAGTCTGGGGACTGGACGTTGTGGGACCTTACCTGCCGGCGACAGCTCGCCAGTGCCGGTTCATTCTGACCGCCACGGATTTCTTTTCCAAATGGGCAGAGGCGATTCCGCTCAGAGAGGTCAAATCCTGTTCTATCGCTGACTTCGTGACCTCCAACATCATTTATCGATTTGGAGTGCCTCACGCTATCCTCACGGATAACAGGGCCAATTTCCGAGCAGCCGAGTTGAAGAAGTTGTACGCCAAGTACAACATTCGCTCGAACCATACATCTCGCTATCATGCGCAGGCGAATGGACAGATTGAGGCGTTTAACAAAACCCTCTCTAACATTCTGCAAAAGATGGTTGGTCAGAACAAGAAGAGTTGGCCGGACAACCTCCCCAACGCCCTCTGGGCTTATCGGACGACGACTCACAATTCCACCCAGATGACCCCGTATTCCCTGGTGTATGGAGCTGAGGCCGTCCTACCCATCAAGATCCAGTTACCGTCCTTGCGCACTGCGGTCTACGACCAGCAAGCGCCGGACAGAGCTTCTGAAGCCCGTCTAGTCGAGTTGGAAGCACTGGATGAGAATAGGCTTCGCGCTTTGCACAACATGGAGAGGCATCAAAGCAGAATGGCTCGAGCTTTCAATAAGAAGGTTCGCCTCCGCTCCTTCCTGCAGGGTGACCTAGTACAGGCCCTAAGAGCACCAATGATCCCCGGCAGGAAGCCGCCCAAGTTGGAGCCCAAGTGGGAGGGACCTTTTGTCATCCACAAGGTCTATCCTAATGGCGCGTACTCCCTAGTGACTATGAATGGTGAGCGTGTCACTCCTCCCACCAACGCTAGGTTCCTCAAGCAGTACTTTGCCTAAGCGTCATTCGTCCCGCATGACGTTAAAATACACTTCGTCCCGCATGACGTTAAACTACACTTCGTCCCGCATGACGTTAAACTGCACTTCGTCCCGCATGACGTTAAACTGCACTTCGTCCCACATGACGTTAAACTGCACTTCGTCCCGCATGACGTTAAACTGCACTTCGTCCCGCATGACGTTAAACTGCACTTCGTCCCGCATGACGTTAAACTGCACTTCGTCCCGCATGACGTTAAACTGCACTTCGTCCCGCATGACGTTAAACTGCACTTCGTCCCGCATGACGTTAAACTGCACTTCGTCCCGCATGACGTTAAACTGCACTTCGTCCCGCATGACGTTAAACTGCACTTCATCCCGCATGACGTTAAACTGCACTTCGTCCCGCATGACGTTAAACTGCACTTCAAGAACTACGTGCGGCTTGATTCCCATCCTTATGGGATACGTAGGACCGCCTGAATATTCATGTTTCAGGCCCAGCCCCATCCTTCGGGAATTTCCATCCCATCTTGGGCCCTTGGCCCAAGTGCCTCTGGGTATGCGGCGTATGGTGTGAACGCGGGGCTATGCCCTCATTCACGTCGGTTTGCTCGCCACGCGGTACGCCCCCCACGTTTGGGGATGCCTTCCGCTCCCCCCTTTCCTTTTTCGTCCTGCATGACGTTAAACTGCACTTCAAGAACTACGTGTGGCTTGATTCCCATCCTTATGGGATACGTAGGACCGCCTGAACATTCATGTTTCAGGCCCAGCCCCATTTCCCGGGAATCTCTATCCCGCGTCGGGCCTCTGGCCCAAGTTCCCCTCCTTTTTGTGCGAGGCGTATGACGTGAGCGGGGGATTATGTCCTCATTCACGTCGGTCTACTGGCCGCGTCGTATGCCTCCCCCATGTGTGGGACTACCTCACACCCCTCATCGTCCTGCATGACGTTAAACTGCCTCGCAAGAACTACGTACGGCTTGATTCCCATCCTTATGGGATACGTAGGACCGCCTGGACGTTTGTGTTTCAGTTCCAGCCTCGTCTCTTGGTTGATCACGGGGATCTGCCGTCCTTTGGTTTCTCTCAGGGTGAGTCCTCCGACCCTTTCCGGTGATCTGTTAACATGTTTTGGGTACTCCGGTCTATGACCTGTAGTGTCAGATTCAATCTCGACAAGTCCTGTGTTACTTGTCAGGCCTCGCGCTTCCTCTTGTTCGGGCCTTCCTGGGCAGCAAATCGATATGAATCCTGCGCTTGAGCGGTTGATGCTCATTTTCTTGCCTCATCCTAGGCTGACGCGATCAGATGTTGTGTTGCGAATATGGTCAGCGACATCCTTGATCGCCATGTAAACTCTTTCAGGCTCTGAACATTGGTTGCGCAGTCCTCATCACACTCCGCCTCTGTGCATTGTAGTGGAATCTCGACACCTCTCTTCATACTGACCTTCAGTACACCTCTACACGTTAGGCAGGCCAACCAGGGTAATGGTTTCTTTCGAGGCTCCCACGATCTGAGCACCAAGGATATATGCTGATGTACTCCCTAAGGGCCATGTGTAGCTTGACCCTCGTCCCCATGAGGAGGAAGGAGTCGCCTGAACAATCGCGTTCTGGGCCCAGCATAGCTGGAGGCTAGCATCTCTGCCCCTCGGGTGATAGACATATGCAGGCCCCTATCCTAGGATCCTTCTCCTGGAATTGTGCGTGACCGCAGGGCTGGGATGTGTCCCCACCTCCGCTGGGTCCGCCGTATCGCAATAAGCGGATTCCTCCATGGTCCGAACCACACGACCTTAAACTGTGTTCTGGTCTTACCACACGACCGTAAACTGTGATCGTCTTGGCCGCCCGACGAGAAACGGCACTGCATCGTGATGTTCTCCTCAGGGGACACTCACGTTGGGCGCTGGTTAATAACCACGCCATTTATCAATGCCTTTCATGGCTTGATTATTGTGGCGACGCCAGAGATTTCTTAATCACAGGCATGTCGCTGCACAAAGAAAAACCATCCACCTTTAAGGACAAACAAGAAATATCAAATACCGCTTCTTCTGGGTGCGAGGGCCAAACCCGCACCCCTCCCCGTGCTGGTGCCCGATTGTGTTGCGCCGCGCTTCAAGAACTACATGTGGCTTGATTCCCATCCTTATGGGATACGTAGGAACGCCCGGATGTTTGAAACTTCGGGTCCAGCCCCCCACCTCTTAGAGATTCCCCCTTCTCTGGGGAATCCGCCGCCTTCGGGTCACCCTCAAGGCGTGTCCCTCGACCCCTTGCAGTGGTCCACCGGTGTCAAGAGTACTCTGGTTTATTGCCAGGAGGGTCAGGTTCAGCTTGGTCAGGTTCCTTCCACTTTTCAGGCTTCGTGCTCCCCTTCATTCGGACCCATCGCCTATGCCCTGGGTGGAACACCCGTGAGCGGTCTGGACACAATGCCTCAGTTCTCTCCCACCGACTCGGGCTGGTGCCCCCAAGGGCCTCGGGTAGCAAATCGATATGAATCCTGCGCTTGAGCGGTTGATGCTCGTTTGCTGCCTCATTCCATCAACGGTCTGTGCGATATTGATGCTGCTTTTCCGCCACGGTCGGCAGTACTCCCATATCGTTACGCCAGTGCCCCCAGTCCTTGAGTGAATGGCCGCATGATTCACATTACGTTTTCCACCTCCCATTCTGACCAGGCGAAACCTCGACACTCTTGACACTATCCCTCAGTGCATCTTTGCATATCCAGGGGATAGGACCACGATGTGGCGTACTTTGAAGTTCTTATGGTCCGAGCTCTAAGACCTTAAACTAATATCTGCCCCTATGGTCCAAGCTCTACGACCTTAAACTAAGATCTCCCTAAACGGGGTTCTACGTCCCGCATGACGTTAAAACTGCACTCTCATAACTACGTGTGGCTTGATCTCCAGCCTGATGGAGTACGTAGGAAAACCCGGGCATCTCGACTCGGGTCCAGCCTCAGGGATCGCTAAGTCCCACCCCTCCTCATCATCGGCCGTCTGGCCTGGCTTCTGGTAGAGTGGTGCAGTTGTGATATTCTCCCCGATTCAGCTCGGGATGCCCCATTGCAATGATGGAAAGCGACAGTTTCCTCGTCAAAGAGGTTCTGTCTGAGAATTGAGGTGATTCACGGCCAGATTAGTGCATTCGCCTAACACGCTTTCCCCACGGTGGCGCAATTTTGGGAGCGTTAGATTCTGTCCGAACAAATCATCACTTCGCCCCACGCTTCGCATGCCCTGTTGATCCGGATTTCCACCCTTGTGCCTGAAGGAACCCCCAAAGCGGTATTGATGATGACATGTGATCCGCCTCCTGCAATATGAATGATGACCTTCGGTCCGTCTATTGCAGTAGTATGGTCGATTGATCCATTGTCCACTTTCCGTCTTGGGCATTTCCTGGAAGGCCGACCGTCGTGGATTTCTGAATTCGGGACACGCGATTCACCTTTTCTCATTTCCCTATGTTCGGATAAAATCTCAACGCCCCTAGCGTTGTCCCGCTCGTGTGTCGGAACAAGCTGGGGGGATGGTACATTGATTAGGTCTGAGGTCTCCTTTCCTTGGAATGACCGCCCTCTTTTCCTTAGAAATCTAGGCCCAATTGTGGATGCCTGAAGCTTGGTTAACACTCCCGCAAGACAATGAATTGTGGTTGAGCACGTTAAGCCAAAAGATGCAGATAAATATGTTGATTCATACAAATGGATCAAAGTATTGAGAAGCGGAATCAAAATGTTCTGGGAATGGCAAAAACAAAGCCCCTAGGGATTAGCGTGCTGAATGAGTCTTTCCAACGCCGCTACCCTTTGGCTGGCGGCCTCCAGAGCTGCTTCTCGCTCTCTGCATGCCCTCTCTTCGTCGGCAGTCGCAGCGCGCAGCTCGCCGATCCTGGCCTGTGCACGCTCCCGCTCGACTTGAAGTGTGACCATCTGGTGGCCCGCCTCCATCAGCTGTACCTGGGCGTCAACCATCTGGGCCGTTAATTGCTCCACAAGCTCAGTACACGCTGTGACGAAGGCCTCCTTCTCTGCCGCCTGCCCTTCGAGGTGCCGGACTTCCTGCTCCGCCACGAGGAGCCCCCGCGTGCTCTCCGACATGTCCCGACATTGTGCGACGTCGGCACGCCGGCGGCTCTCGCGCATCTTTTCGGCCATGAAATCACAGACCGTCAGATGGAGGCGTCGAGCATCAGCTCCCCCGGCACACAGGAAGCGCAGCCAGGTTTGAAGCGATCCCATGCGCCCCAGCCACTCCGATGAGGGTCGCTTGAGGAAGTGCTGGATGCACTTCCACCCCCTGCGGCGCGTTATCCGGCTCTCCTCGACCGCCTCCATGTCCGAGTCATCCATCTCCTCGGGGTCGGCAGGCCGGTAGGCATGGAAGGTAGCCAGCAGGTCTGCTGCAGGGTCCACCCCTGGGATGTCCTCATAGGGGATAGGTTCCCCAACATCTGGGCGACCTTCTTCTCTCGCCCCAGCGGCATTGGCACCCTCGTCAGCCCCCGACCTCTCTCCGATGGCAGCACCGCCAGCGTCCGCTGCCCCCTGATCAGCAGTTGGTGGGGCCGGCTCGGTGTGAGAAGTCTGTTCCGGAGCAGGCGGCATGTCTGCCACCGGTCCACTCGTGGATGGCCCGGGTTCGGCAGCCCGACGAGCCTCCAGTATTGAGATCACTGCGTAGGGCATGCCGTGGTTAGTCACGGATCGTTAACGGCAAGCACCAACAGTAATGTAAGGAGACTTACGGGAATCCAGAGCGTCATCTTCCGATGTCCCGGCCGCCGCTGGAGCAATTGCAGCAGGGGACCCTTCAGCGCTTGTCAATTCAATGATGGGTGTCTGGCCCCCACCTTGTCCTGCTGGCGCCTCTCCTACTCCTACTGAGGATGCCTGACCAACATCCGTGCACTCCTGAGAAAGGTGGAGATATGGGTTAGAAGCTGCATAAGAGAATGGATGAAGCAGGTTGAGTCGGGATAGAAGCGTACCTCGAGGAGCTCAGTGATATCAATATTTCCAGATCCAGCCACCTCGCCGCTCTCCCGCGGGCTCCCTGTATGGGACCTTCCCTCAAAGCCTTCATCCTCCCCCGTCTCCTCCTCTTCCTCGGAGTCGTCGTTACTGTCATCTTCCTCCGGCGGCATCTGTTTGGAGCAGGCTCTAGACCGAGCATCACCTTCACCAGAAGGGACGGCTCCGCACGCTGACCACGTTGGCGCGCGTACTCGTCCATGGCCGTCAGATACGCATACCGCCGGTGGAAGTTCACCCTATCGGCGACCTGAAGGCGCCCGACCTCTGGCAGATAGATTCCTTCTCTTGTTATCTTCTGCCAGATGATTTCGGTCCCCAGCGACTGTCGCAGGGTCATCCAGGCCGACCACAGCGCTGGGAAGACTGCATCGTGGGAGGGTTCGAGCAGACGCCTTACCTGCTTCCCGGGCCGCTCCCCGACCACCGCATGTGCCCCCTCTCTGGGCGCTGAAGTCGTGGCGGCAGCCTGCGATGTGCCCGCCGCCGAAGTCCCTGCCCGCGCTGGCTCCGCTGCTTGGCGCGCCTCCGTTCTCCCCCATGTAACGGCGCCTCGCCTCCTTCCTTGACGCCCGGTCTCCGCACGGGTGACCTCGAGCCGCCAAACTGGCTTCCGTAGAAGCCCCTCGGGGTACGCGATGGCCCAGTGTTCGGCGTACTCGGTTGCCAAGCCTGCGTCGACCCCGGTAGGAGGGAGAGTGATGACGTCGCCAGAGCCGAAAGCGGCGAACATTAGCCACATCTGGCGAACGACGCAAGGGTTCGTCTCCTCCCGGACAGCAGTGAATACCCACTTCGGCATCTGTTGAAGGCACCCGAACTGCCTGGCGAACCGGGTTGGCACGTAGGGCTCGCAGATCACCTTCCCGTCGATCCGAGCCACGAGCACCCCGCCCCGCATGCTTAGGAAGTATTCGTGCTGCTCCAGCGGACCCTGTCCATTGTCGATCATCTGGCCAACGGGAGTGGGGAACGGGCTGAAGTTGAAATTGGCGTGATTGCCAATCCGAATCCTCACGCCCTCCTCATTTAGGGTCATTGGAGCGACCCTCGCGATGTTCAGCAGGGAGGGTCGCAGGCCGTTGCCCGGAGGAATGACGGCGTTTGGAAACGTGTACCCACCGAGGTGAGCAGCCACCCAGCCGTGGAAGAATTGAAAGGGCCCACAGACCCTTCGTGGCGACCCCCTCGCGAGATGCGTCCCAGGATGGCGTACAGCTTAGCCAGCACTGGGACCCCGAGGTTGTATCTTTTGTTGGCGGCCATGGCGCCCGCCATCTCCAGTGTCATCGGGCGGACGCCCATCCTCGTGTCCCGCACTGGCAGGAGCCACCCACTCAGAAAGGCGGCCAGGAATGCCGCGTACCGGACATTTGGGTCCCGGGCCTCGATGACGCGGTACCCCCATGAGTGGTAGTCTCCCGTCTCTAGGACCCGCCAGTACGACCCGTTCCGGCTCCTCTGAGCCGCGGTCGGCCACCGCTTCCCCCTGCCTAGCATCTTGACCGCGGGGTCATGCTCCAAGAACTGGCTGAACCACTCCTTGTAGGCTATGTCCTTGTGGAAGTCCTTGACCCCGAGACGCTCCGTAGCCAGGTCCAGTAGATGCCATGTCAGGATGGGAGTCCGTGACCTGTCGCCCCAGGTGTTCCTCGGAGGCAGGAACTCATCGTATTGGTAACCCTCCAGCGGGATACCTCCGATGCAGTGGATGTCCCAGAGACCGATGCTGACCTCCCCATGGTGAAGATGGAAGGTGTTGGTATCCGGGGACCAGCGGGTGAATAGCTCCGGCCCGAGCTCAGACTGCTGGTAGAAGTGGAACTGCGACGTCCACACCGCCTCAAACAGGCCGATGTACCGCAGCTCCTCCACGAAGTGATCGCAGGTGTGGCGTACCCAGAACGCCCAGGCCCACTCACTGGTGAAATTGCACCCAGACCGCAAGTCCCAGTCCTTCAGCCAGCCCTTGGTGTCGTCGGTGATACTCTGGCGATACATGCTCGAGTAGAGGGCTGGATAGTTCTCCGCAGCATGCTCACTCCCGGCGATGGTTCGCGTCCTCGGGTTCAGGACATAGACATCTAAGTGCCTGGTCTCCCTGGCAGGATGCCCATTGTTGGTGATTTTATAGCGGGGAAGCTCGTCCTCCCGAGTCACCCAGGTCCGTGGCGCATCAACCTCGAACCCTGGCACCGGAACCTCATCCAGGATGCCGTAGTTCTAGAGCGGCAGGTTTTCCGACAGCGGATATGTCTTCTGGGCCGGTGTCAGCAAATCGAACAAGGATTGATTGTTGGAAACAATATCCTTGGCTCCGTAGACCTTCCCGTTCGCCGCCATCTCAGCTCTGGGAATGGCGGCATCCCCCTCATTCACTTGATTCGCGGCCATCTCAGAAGCTCCGGGAGTCGTGTGGGTTAAGGAATGAGGCGTGCGGAATCGGACGAGGCTGGTAGAGAAGTTTGGGAGTTGGCGCGCAATCCTAGTGGACGGCGCACAATTGGGAAGTCTGTCACGTAAAACCCCGGGTGTTCGCGCAAAAACAGGCCGAAATCCGGATGGGTTTGCACGACGAAAGGGTGAATTTCGCGCCGGCAATGGAAATTTCGCGCACGAGATCTTGGAAGCTTGTCGCGCGGAAGGCATGTGTATGGTACGGGGGACCCAGGGCCCCAATTTATAGGCGAGGCCGGGTGTCCGCGCTGCGCGGAAAGCGCTTTGCGCGACCGAGACAACGAATTTCGCGCCCGACGCCCTTTTTGCGCGCCACAGTCCCAGGCCACCCAGGACTTAGGCATTCCGGCGTCTCCCTCGGAACCCGATCGTTGCGACCTCTCGCCGATTAGATTCCTAGGGGGGGCTTTTGTAGACGCCGGAAAAGTCCGTTGTTCCCAAACGAAGCTCCGGATGCGGAAAGAGAGGTCATATTTGGAGTCAAAAGCACGTTTCGGAAGGCCCGGAGGTCTTGCGCGGAAATTTGGAGGCCCGCGCGCAAAGTTGAAGTGCGGCGCGCAATCCTCCCGGGATGCGCGCAATGCGCCGGGCCGGCGCGCAGATTTGCGCGCCCCGCGGCCCGCGCGACTCCCTTGCGCGCCGGGGCCCCGATTCCGCGCCCGCGAAGGAAATTTCGCGCCCGCGCCATGAATTGCGCGCCGGCGGCGAGATTCCGCGCCCGGGGTTGCCTATAAATACAAGGCGACCCCCAACGTTTTGAGGGTTGCCGGAATTCGAAGGGTCGCTCGTGCGCGCAATCCAACTCCCTCCGCGCGCAATGCCGATCTTCAGGTAACCTCCTTTCTTTCGCGCAAGCAAGCCTCGGGGTTCGCCTTCGCGCGCAATCCCTTTGGCTCCTTTCCTTTGACCAACTCCTCACCCGAAAGCCTTCGCGCGCAAAAGAAGCCTCTTGCGCGCAATTGCCCCCCGGGTGCGCGCAATCCAGCCCGATTGCGCGCACCCCCCTTACAAAGTGGCCATTCATTAAAGAATGGGCCGTTGCCCCCGCGCGCTATCAGAGGCCCGGTGCGCGCAATCTCCATCTTCCGCGCGCAAAGTGCTGGCCCAATTGCGCGTCGGCCCGCCCAATTGCGCGCCGACCCGCGGTATTGCGTGCCAAGCTCCTCTTTTGCGCGCAAACCGCCAGGGTCGCCCCCTTTGACCCCCTGAGGGTACCCGCTTGTGTGGCGCCCGATGATCTTCATCCCGGGTGCCCGCACCGTGCGTTGTCTTCCCGTGCGGCACTCCAGGCTCGCGCGAAGTGACACGGACCCATCGGCGGCACCATCTTCGTCCGCGCGACAAGACGTTAAACTGCCAAGCATCTTCGTCCGCGCTGCAGGACGTTAAACTGCCAAGCATCCATCGTCCAACATGACGTTAAACTGTACTACGTCCGCGCGACAAGACGTTAAACTGCCAAGCATCCACGTCCGCGCGACAAGACATTAAACTGCCAAGCATCTTCGTCCAACATGACGTTAAACTGTACTTTATCCGGCAAGACGTTAAACCGTCCGCTTCGTCCTCAACACACGACGTTAAACCGTACTTCGTCCGGCAAGACGTTAAACCGTCCGCATCACCCGATCTCGTGCCCCGCACGCAGGGTCCCCCCCGGTTTGGATGTGGCCCCCACCCGCTCGTCTCTGCAGGGATGTCGGGATTGCCCCTCTTTAGGGACAATTTATTGGAGTGGCCTTCGCCCACGGGGGTAGGGTATTACAAACCCGTAGTTCCTTGTGGGGGACTGCACATGTGTATCTCCATTGTGCTTCTCCACTGCCGAAGCCAGTAGAGGTCGTGGCAGGGATCGAGGTCTCTCACCTTCGGCCCAAGTCCCTCTCCAACTAAGCTTTGCCGCATCCGGGTTGCCTCAGTGCGTAAGTCCTGACAAAATGAACTACGTGGACTTTGATCCCTGTCTCCTAAACAGGGTACGTAGGAAGCCTCCCTGAGGTTCAAGCCCACCACCTGGTCGTCCCGGTCGTATTCACGTCGGTTCGTCCATCAGTGGACCCCTCCCGGGTTCACATTCGCATCGATTCACCTATGAATCCGCCCTTGTGGGGGACTGCACGTGTGTATCTCCATTGTGCTTCCCCACTGCCTTTTTCTATTTCTCTTTTCAGCGTCCAGCATGACGTAAATCTGTGATCCACCCGGCCGTTCCATCCCCCTCTGTCCGAGGTGGTTCGGTTCAATCCTCCGCCCGGCAGCCTCGACCTCCTCGTGAGTCGGCTTGCCATCGTCCAGCATGACGTTAAACTGTATATCCGAACTACGCTGACTTTGATCCGCGCTAACGCGCGGTACGTAGGAAGCCTCTACGGGGTCCAAGCTCTTCACTCCATCATCCATCCTGACCCTTACCCGGGCCGCCACATCCCGGTGGGGTCATGCCATTTCACTCCACTCCACTTCACTCGGGAAGCCACACATGTGTTGGCCCCAGCGTCAGAGGTTCCCCGCAAGGGGTTCTGTCATCTGATCCACTCCTCGTGTTGATCAGTCCGATGCCGTCCCCGCTGGACGTTAAACTCGCGGAATACCCCGTGTTAAACATGGGAAGCTGAGGAAAACCTCAGGTAACGCAGTTCCCCGCACCTAGCGCGGGATGCCTCAGGCCATCACGCCTTCGAGAAGCCCTATTAGGGACGGAAGGCAGACATGCAGAGCCGCAGTGTCAAGACACGCCCCCAACACCCGGAGCTACCCGGTCTCCTCACCGCAGGTTGCTGCCCCGACCAGACTCCTTGGAGCGTCCGGGCGGAAGCAGCGTAATTAGCCGTTGTCCATGAAGATATGGCGCCGGGAATGAGATTCACGAACATTCTTAAATATATGAGGGAGACTCGGATTAGGCGACGAGTTCTGAGGAGACGTCCACGGAAGGAGGAGCCGACATCCCATCATCCCGGTTTCGATCAAGGAGCAGACGTCCCTGAATAAGGGACGGATGCCGCCCGCCTTTGGAAAGTGGGACTGCGGGGCCACAAGCCGCGCTCCCATCCCCTCGGTTCGACGGGCGCACGCGCGAACGCGTCCTGGCGGAACAGCGTCGGAACAGAAACCCGACGCACATCCGCACCGAAACAGCTGGAATGGAACTTTTTGTTGAATATGGAACAATCCTGTATCATAGTGGGTCAGTAGTACCTATGAATTCAGATTTGATGAGAGAAATTGGTTGCTGATTGGTGTGATCCACAGTCTTTGGTGTGTACTTCCTTCATGACGGCAATAGTCTCTTCTCCATCAATACACCTGGAAAGTACTCCATCGAGGCTTCCTTTGTAGAGAAAATTTTCTTGATTTACCCCATTGTAGAAAACAAAGTTGAATACCTTTCTTTGGTCCTATTCCCTTCCAACCCTATCTGGTGGGAGTTCCCCCTTCCAATGGAAATTTGAAATTGGTGTCATCCAACTGATGGTGTGACCATAAGGATCAGAAACAAGGCTAATTTCTTCAATATCCTTTATACTGCTCTAGATAAATGGCAAGACCATCTAGCAGTGGGACATGATGATGACCGTTTCATCCTGATCTGGATCATCCAAGGCTATGGTTTTATTCTCCAAAGTTTCGGCTTGTTCATTTTGTGATCAGGGGACATAGGACAATGATGGTTCTGATGGGAATTCTACCAGCAGTTCTCAAACATGGTTTATCAAGGGGCCAATACTTCTTTCTTAATGGCATATTCACCATTTAACTATTGGATGACTAGATCTGAATCATTCATTATCTATTGGTGTTTGTATTGCACATGAAGTGCTAGTTCTAGGACTGCAATGAGGGCCTTATATTCTGCTTCATTATTTACAACCCTTCCAAAATCAAAAAAGGGTAATGCATGATTGCCTTTTTAGGGGATATGAGTATAATTCCCATCCACACTTTATTGAACTTAGTATCTTCTATCCTTTTCCCTTTCGGGATTCTGGAAGAAACATCAAAGTAATTTTCCCAATTCTGGGGGTCCTCCTGGATGGAGAACACTTCTTCATCCTAGAATTTGGCATCCAATGGTGTTTTTTCTTCCGAGGGGTGCTCTTCCAGGAAGTTTGTTAATGCCTAAAATTTGACAGATTTTTAGGGTACGTATCTATGTCAAACTGTTGTAAGATTACCACCCATCGTGATAGGAATCCATTCAATGTGAGACAATTGAGTATATATTTGAGCGGGTTGTAGTAGGAGTCCAAATTGTCCTCATGGTGCTACAGGTAATGCCTGAGTTTTGGAAGTGTAAAGATTTGTCTAGGTTATTCTTTTCAATTTTTGAATACCAAGTTTCAGCATCAATCATTGTTCAGATGAGGTAATAGAGGTTGTTCTCGCTGCCAGAATCATTCTTCTACGCAATGAAAGCACATAATGACCATTCTAAGGCGGTCATAAACAAAATGAGTGGTCTCCCCTCAACTAGAGCCATCAGAACTGACAGGCTTAGGATATATCTTTTGAGATGGTCAAACGCTTCTTGGAAATCATTATCCCACTCATATGTAACACCTTTATTCATCAGCCCGGTGAAAGGTAAAAATTTAAATGCCAAGTTGGCTATGAATCCCTGAATGTAGGAAAGATTCACCTATATACCTCTCAAATCAGTGAGGTTGTGAGGTGGGAAAATGCCAATGATGGATTTTCTCTTCTCGGGGTTGACTTTGATGTCTCGATGGCACACAATGAAGTCTAGAAATTTTTCAGATGTAATCCCAAAGGCGCATTTTAGGGGTTCATCTTTAAATTTTGCTATCATAGTTTGTTGAAAATAGTTTCAAGATCGTCTAAGTGGTTTGAGAGCTATCATTATTTAACCACCAGACCGTTGACATAACACTCGATGAATTTTCCAAATAAGGTATTGAAGATGCTATGCATGGGGCGTTGATATGTTGCGTTGACATTTTTTAGACCAAAGGGAATCACCTTATAAAACAATTCCCTAAGGTGACCCAAATAAAGTGGATTCTTCATCCCCCTTAGCCATATAGAAGTGGTTGTATCCATAATATCCATCCATGAAAGGGAGGCCTTCATGTCTAGCAGTTTTATCGATCATCAATTCGGTGATCGGGACTGAGAATTCATCTTTTGGGCAATGCCGATTAAGGTCCCTAAAGTCAATGTAGATTATGATCTATCTGTTCTTCTTTTTTATAAGGACTATTTTCCCCATATAGATCAGATACTAGAATTCCCATATGATGTTTTCTTTGATCAACTCGTCATCTTCAGCCTCTATTTTGATAGCATGCATCGGGTGGGTTCCTCTACATGCTTACATATAGCCTTAATGATCTTTTGGTAAGCCCAGATGATGAGTGAAAACCTCGATATTGAGGCCTAGAATTTCTGTATAATTTCAAGAAAAAACATCTTTATTCTTCTTCAGTAAGGAGGTATATGAATTCTGCTTCTTGATAGGCAAATCCACACTTATCAGAGTGGGTCGCGGGTCATTTTTAGTGCACAAGTTTATCTCCTTAAGTTCATCAATTGTAGTGGAGACACCTTTTTCGAATGTAGGAGGGGTATCTTTGAGGTCTTATTCCTCCTCTTCTTCTTCTTCTCCATCATATTCATCTTCTTCCTTTTTTTCATCTTCTGATAGAGAGGGTATTCTTGAGACAAACTCTCCAAAGTTGAGATATAAATCTTCATTTTCCTTAGTGAGTAAGGCAATGATAGTTTGGGGTCCCGTAGATGGGTTAGGGGCATCTCTGTTAGGATTCTTCATAACATCATGGGAGTTAGCCTGCTCTTCTGTGTCTTTAGACTTGGTGACCATAACAGAGACCATGCTGACAATTGAGTCTGCATATGGAATTTCACTTATGCATTCAACATGGTTGATGGGTAATACATACTTTTCTATAAGTTGTTGGAAGGGATCGGTGGGATCTGTATCGAATCCATTCGGGGTAGTAATCCAATCAATTGCTTTTGGATAAAGATGTTTTTCTTCAGATTCATAGAACCCTTCATCGATATAATGTGACTCACATGACTCAAATGGGGATTTATCAGTGTGCAATGTCTCATTTATTCCCATTAATGAAATATTTGATGCACTGATGGTATGATGACATAATTGCAGTGGGATAATGATGCTAATGCCTCCCTAACAAGACGTTGGAGTCTGTATGTTGTCAAACTACTAGGAACTCGGAATATGGTATGAGGTATCCAAGCCGAGTTTTATTCTTGATTCGTCCTAATGGTTTCTTATCACTTTTGTCATATCTTAGTAGAGTCTTAGTGTAGTGTGTCAAGTTATCTTCCTCATAGCCCAACTGGCAAAGCCTTCGTAGTGTGATGAGGTTGACTCCAGATCCATTGATGATGAAAATCCTCCTAAAATCAATTTATTTTATTTTTTCAGAGATATGTAAGGGTTTTATGTGCCCTTTCATGATGGTGTCTTCATCCATATCTGTGAAGGAGATGACAGCGTAACATTCATTAATATTGGTCTCTGTCTGAATGACTTTAGCTATTACTAATTGGGATTTGAACTCCTAGGGACTTTGTAAGGCTTCGATGAGTTCCTCCATAAGATCTAAGGATATGCTTAATGAATAAAGCATTGACATTGTTTTTCTAGTTTTGAAGCCAACTACTTTAGAATATCATATTTTTGTTCTACAAGTCAACACTTCCCGGCTCGGGGTTTCTCTTTCATAGACACTTTAGAGGTTTTGGCTTTGGACGTAGATGGTTCGGCCACTATGACAGGAGATGGTGGCGCTGCGGTCATTGACGGGTTTAGTCAAATAGTTCTACCCATATTCCTTGGGAGATTTGTTTTTTGTTCTTCCCCTAATGGATATTCTAGGATAACTGGGCTTGGATTTATTCTAAAGGGGGTGGAGGAGCATTCCGGTTCTTGTTGAGTCATCTGGAGGGTCCTTCAGCATGTTTCCATGATATTAATGGTTTTACTTGTGGAGTGGTCGATAATTTGACTCCTTACATGATCGTGACTTCTAGAAAACCTCCATCCTCTGCATCCTCTTCCTCCATCTCTCTAGTTTGGTGGAGGGAAGGCAGGTTTGTGGCCACAGTCTCCATCTCAGAAGGGGTGTATCAATTGAATGACATTAATGGAGCTGAAGATCAGTTCTTCATCTAGATGTCTCCTTCTAGTGGTACAGTTTGGCAGGGTGGTTCCCATTGTACTTTTTGGAGGTGTTGTGCATGTTGTATCAAGTCAGTTGGTATAAAATCTATAAGTGTCAAAACTGACTTCAGCTTTGGTGTCAGCCCCTCTTTTTGCTCCTACTTTCTTCCCTTCTAGCCTTTAAAGGACTATGGGGCCAAGGAGGAAAGATTTGATATATTAGGAGCTTTTGGGGGCACAATTGGTTGTTTCAACTATGCCTGGAGGATTCAATGAACTCGGTTGATTGTCTTACAATTCATCCAATTATCAAATGTTTTCTCCTTATTGGTGACTATTTTTTATTCCTCTTCCTCTCTTGTGTCTGAGGTGGAAACATATGTCACTTGTCCTTGCAGTAGGCCCAGCTTGACTAGCCTAGAATCTACCATATTTTGTAGAAGATCCTTGAAAATGAAGCATTCCTAGATTTTGTGTCCTAGTATCTAGTGAAAAGGGAAATAATTTGGACGGTCATCGAGGCCCTCTTCATCAGCTCACTTTGGATCTTGTTGCTAGAGAAAGTTGTAATTCATGGTGGTAATGAAATAACTATGAACCTGGTCATCTCATAATGATTAGATTTTGTTTCTCTATTCTTTGAACTGATTTCTTTTAGCACCATGTCGCTCATATTGTCGAGGTGGGGGTGGTTGTTGGCATCCAGAAGGCCCTGCACGGTTCAGTAGGGGCCTCACCATTGGAGCTGGTGTCGGGGGTGGCTTAAGAATGATAGAAGATGATTCATCTTTTCTTGTTATTTTCTCTAGGGCTGATGGGTCTACTCGGAACATGAGGTTGGTATGTTGCAAGGAGTCTTCTATTCTTTGGGAAATGGAAGAGAAGTCTTGAAACCCACTTATTTACTTCACTAGGATAATCGGCATTCTTAATTCATCACGAAGATTTCCTATGCACATGTTGATCATTTCATCTTGGGGAAGTGGCTGGTTCAGGGAATAAGTTAGGCCTTTCCATCTAGAAATGAAGTTTAAGACTCTTTGGTTTTCTCACTACTTGCAGTTCACGAGGTCATTGACCAATGTCTTAGGTAGCATTGAACTGAACTGGAAGAGAAACTGTCACCGGAGGTCCTCCAAGCATGTTATTGGTAAACCATATGAAAGCTAATCCCTACAGGGTTCGTACGAAGCACCTAAGTTTTACTGCATCTTGCTGCTCCAGAGTGCCCATCATGGGGACGCAATAAGAGGCATAGTGCATTAAATATTGTTCACGGTCCCCCAATCCATTTAATATTGGATATATGGATTTTCCTAAGTTTGTCGGTGGCGGAACATTGCTCACCCAATCGGGGTAGGGTTTCTGCTCTGGTTTTATCAGAGCGCACCTCCCCTCCATGGATTCTAGTCGATCTTTTTGTTCTTCATTTGTGTACAAGAGCCCTTGATTCATATCATGTCATGATTGATCTTGGGCTTGTGCATTAGTGGCCAAAACAGGGCGTGCTAGTACTGCGGGAATTTGGGGTTTATACCCAATAGGAGGTATCATTTGTGGGTTTGCCTGAATATATTTTGGCTATCTTCCCAGCAGGGGGAAGTCTTGATGTCTATCTGAGGCTGGGTTTAAGTAGGTTTTCAGTCCCGATGTCTGATAGGATTGGAATCAATGCATGGATTCATTCACTATGATGAGTGTATGTGGCAAGGGAACCTCTTCTTGGATCACCTGCTGAAATTCCACTGGGGAAACACATCTTGCGAGGTGGCTCCCTTGACGCAGATCATCATTGATTTTCCAGAGCTCTTTCATTTCTTACTCTTTCTTGGTGAACCTTTCCTCGGGGTTAAGGGACACATTCTCAGGGGGAGGAGGAGGTGAGTAATAGACGACCTGGGATTTAATTTTCTCCATGTTTGGGTTTCGCGTGGGAGGTAATGATATGTTAACTAAGGGGGTTCCCAGATTTAGGACCTCTCTATGGTTTCGGGTATGTACACCATCAGGCTCAATGTCGGTTGAATCTAGGAGGTAACCATATTCCATTATATCATATCTCTCTGTGTCATTTCCTATGAGATCTATGGATTTTATGTTTACCACGTTCACTGATACATACCACATTGGGGGCGGTGTACCTAGTTCCAAATGGCATGAAGGATTTCTGCATCCTTTGTTGGATTTTATATTTCCATCCTGTGGTATTCTTTGGATTTCTTAGTGAAGATTGACTTGAAGGGAGACCTGAGTTGACCTCGTAAGGCGCCTTTGTATCAAAGGGTGTGAACCACAATAGGGTGTAAAACGGGTGACTCGTCTGCCCATCATTTTCCTAGATGGGAGAAGACAGATGTATGATGTATGGGGACTTGAGGTAAAAATTCCCTCAGCCTGGAAAGCTGGGGTTGTTCCTGTTCTTCTGTTGATGAAATACAACCTATATTTTTTATTCTTACCAGGGGATTTTGATTTAAAAATGCCCCCAGCCTTGTGGGCCGGGGTTGTTCTTCCATTGTGGTTGTATCCACCGCTATTGCCACCTTTTCAGTTTTACGTACTCCAGCACGGGTGTGAGACGAGTATGGCATTGGGCCTACACTGAGTCTACGGTCTTTTGAAGACACGATCACTACTTTCTGGTTGGCTTCTCTTTGGCCGAAATCTTTCTGGATATTCTTGGTTTCCTAACTCAGAAGTTTTTCAATGTATTGATCTCTTCGGTCCTGACACATTTAAGAATTACTCCTGACCATTTTTTTGAGTATCCCATCTTTCCTGAGGAGAAATTTCATCTAATTACTTCCTTTGGGTAATGACATTGTAGGATGTCATTTCAAATGGGGTTTGCTAAATGGTACAAGGGGTAAAGTGTAGAGCTCCATATTCTCCCCATAGTTGAATGTGAACTCTAGTCAAGGCATCTCCAATGAGGCGATGATACTTATATAGTGCATGGAGGAAATCCAGTTCGAGGCTTTTCTTTCGCCTTTCTAATTTTTTTTCATGAGTATGGGAGGGATTCTAGGTCGATTAGATGGCAAAGCTCCCCTAACATGTTGACATGGTCTGCATACCCTTTAGAGGGTAGGAATTTTTCTTTCAGCTGATTAAAAGTTTTCAATATATTTAGTTTAATGTCATGTATACATTCCTCAGAAAACTCTCTATATATGTCGAAGTGAGAAGTGGTCATAGGCCAATACATCACTGGTGTATTAACCTTATCTATTTTTCTTCTCACAAGTAACAAATTCTATCATTGTTCTTCCTGAGGCTCATCTACTTGATATGACCAGCTTGACTACTTCTTAATGATTTCATTCCAAATAGCTGGGCTGGTGGGAGCTTTATTGATATGAAAACAGTATGGGGGTGGCTCAGAAGATGAGTGTGGCCCCAGACGGTCCTCTGGATGAGCAAGAATATCACTCAGTATAGACGGAGTGCCTGATGTGTCTAAATCTGTATTTCAGAGTGCCTTAGCATAAGATGTATTTTTCGTCTTTGTTCTAGCAAGGGGAGGACCTTCTTTCCAGCATCGATTTTGGTTGTGGAGAGGACCTTCTCAATTGTTGATGCAATGGCGAGGGATACTGTTTCTACTTGATGCCCGACTGCAGGAAATGTATTTACGGAATATGCCCTAGGGAGGACCTTCAGGGAGTTCTAAAATGATGGGAGGACCTTCTTGTTTCTCTATGTCACTGAGGGGAGTTCCTTCTCATTGACTTTTGTGACAATGAGGACTACTATCACAGTTTGATACCTAGCTTAATGGAGAATTTCTGCAGTGCACATCCTGGGGGTGGCCTTCATGATTTACTGCAGTGATGGGGGACCTTCTTATTACATGACATTACTATGGGGAGTTCCTTAATAGAAACTGTCATTGTAGGGAGTTTCTTTGAAATGACTATCATTATGGCAAGGACTACCATCATGACTTGATGTATGACTATAGGGAGAATCATATCTAAAGTTTATACCCTAGGGTAGACCATCAGGGCAGATGAAAGAAAGGGGAGGAACTTCTTGCTATATGATCTTTAGTTTTAGGGGAGGTATACCCTAACACACATTATTAGATAGGATCTCGTGATCGATCATTCTTGGACCACAGAGTGAGCACCCATGGGTGCTCTGGAGTGGACCTTTAGAGCTGCTGGTAAGGATATTACAGGGAGAAACATTCCAACTGCTACTGATGCTTCCATAACTTGGTAATGGACCAAGAGGGTCTTGATCCATTATTGATATATCTTTGAGGGTGTTAAGAACCCCAGCTTCCAACAGAGCAGGATCATGTATGTACTCTTCATTTTTTGGTTACCTTTGGCATGTTTCATGTTTGAGCGCTCTCTTGTAGGTAACTGGGGCCATCTGTTGTTGGTTATAGCATTCATATATGAGTCCCTATCTTGTTGGGTCTTGTGATGTTGTCAGGATATGCTAACGAAAATCTTGAATTTTGGCTGGAATAAATGACAGCCCTGGAGCGGACACCATGTTAGAACGACATCCCCCAGTTGGAATGCATATTTGTTCCCGATACGGTTGTCCTTGTATCATGGTACATTAACATAGACCCTCCTATACTATATCAAGGATGCACAACTTCTTCATAGTGACTAACTCATTTTGCGAGTGAGTCAATCCATTCGAGGAAACTCGGTTATGGATTTATTTCTCTCCTTTTTCGCTGATGCAATAATGTCTTGGCATTTTGGATGATATGGTCTAGGATCGATGTTTGATCTTCCATCATTTCCATGATGTGCTAAGATACTTCTTTGGATGGAATGGGTATAAAGGCCCATTCCAATATCAGAGCAGAAGTTTTTGCATGCTCCTGTCCTCCATGAGTTTCCAGTAGATTCTGGAATTTTTCCAGTGTCGGGACAGAGGAACAAGTCTACCACCTATTGTCTTCTATGGTTGCACCATATTTTACTGGTGGTTTTTATATTCACGAGCGTTGATTTTCATCTACTCCATTGTTGTTGTATTTGTCTCACGGGCTTTGTATGCATCTGTAGGAATTTTAATCTTCTCGTATTTTCTTTCCACCTTATTTGGATGGTGATCATGATATGCATCAACAAATATTTGTTCCTGCGTGTAGATGGTTTCTGGCATATTTGGATGGTAGGCTTGATATGAGTCAGCAGTTATTTGTGCAAGTTTGTAGCTGGTTTCCGCCCTATTTGGTTGACAATCTTGAAATGTATCAGAAGGTATTTGTGGCTGTGTGTAGCTGGTTGCCTCCCTATTTGGTTGACAGGATTAAAATTTGTTAGTAGGTATTTTTTCCTGTGTGTAGCTGGTTTCCATCCTATTTGGTTGATGGGCTTGAAATGTGTCAGTGGGTATTTTTGTATGTGTGTAGCTGGATGTCGCCCTATTTGGTTGACGGGCTTGTAGTGCATTGGCAGATATCTCCATCTGCCAATAATTTTCCACTATATTTTCATGGTGGGATCAGTAAGAACATGAAGGAATGAGCATGTTATCATATTGTTCCACCCTATTTCTATGGTGGTCTTGAGTGGAGAGGGTATAGTCGTATTTATTCCCATTGAATATCACCTCATTAGTACGGAAGAGTTTCCCCTCAGGAACCAGGGTGATAGTGTGTTCTTGATTATATATCTTCCACCCTTGGCAGGTAGCCCAAGGGGCCCAGGTCTCCTATAATTTAGTAGGCTCCCTCGGAATAGTGTTTTATTCAATATAAGAAGGCTTGGTCATCCGGTGTCGGTGGTGACGTCCTTTGGTGGGGGCCTGTGAGTGGGACCCCTATGAAGTTAACATGAAGTTGTCAACATCGACTTAATCTTACTCCCTAAGATAAGGGATGCACTTGTTGTTATGTTTTGGGAATAGGCTCCTGAAACGGTTTGAGACAGCCACCGAGACTTCCTTATGCTGGTGTGCTGGTCGTGATTGAAGAGGTGGCGGGAAATTATTCACAGACTAGGGGACTTGTCCTGTGGCCTCCACTATGGGGAGAGTATCATTTTTGTGGAACTCCCTGATTAGTGTGTCGGATACCTAGCATTGAAGATATTGAGTGGGTGAGGGGGTCCTACTCTTCATTAATACCATGTCCACCTATAGTATTGCTGATGCACACATCTTCATTGTTTGTTGGGATGTCATTTGGATTGAAGGTTTCTCTGCAGGAACCTGCAACATACATATATGACATACAGACTGCAAAACCTTGTCAAAGTAGCATTCTTTTAAACATATACATATCTTGATATTCATCTTGGCCCTCTTCCCCTCTCCATTTTTTCTTGTGGGGCGAAGGGGCTTGAATGGGTTAAGACCGCCACCTCAGTTAAGGATTCATGCCAGGTTCACCTTTTTTGTTCCGCCTCTAAGGTGGCACATTTCGGGTGATGTGGAAATGGTCTGACAAGAATCATCACCCGTCTCTTTTTTCAGAGATGGTTTCTTGCCAAATTCACAATTTATTTTGTTTTGACCCATTCTACATCATTATTATTTAACAGAAGGTTGGATTAACCCTGCGGGGACTGGGAGATTTTTCCCCTCTATATTTTGATGGAGACGCCACAATAAAATGGTCCCAGCGAGAAATTGTGTGGGGGTAAAGTACTAGTGGAATCGGTCCTCCTCGAATATAACTTTCTCAGATGGTCTCCAACGAGTTTATTTGTGGAGCCAGAAACACCCAACAGCCCTTGTATCCATGATTCTTGGACCTTCTTTCCAAAGGTAGGAATTCGTTGGATGATTATTTGGCCAAAGACACTTAAATACTTCGTTGGTCGAGAGGATGGGAAGTCAAGCTCACCACACCCTTTTGGGGGAGAATTATTTCCTGTTCTGGGACTCTTTTATAGATTTAAGTCATGTTAAAATTTTCATGAATCCTTGGTTCATTTCCTTAGAGTGTGTCCATGGGCTACCCTTGGTTGGAAGGATCATCTCAAGCATACATATATTTGATGCTACATAGGTACTACTGATGCGATCCATACAATAAGGCACTCTAGAGTTTATCATCATCATGGGGGTCAGAAGGTGACTTGATTTTGGGATCGGACCCATAATATGGTTTTCCTACATATCCTTGGGAGAGGAATTAGAACCCACATAGTTTAGAATGGTTGGGGCTTACGCATGGAAGCTGTCCATTTAGGGGCATGATTGGGTGATCCCTTATAGGAGGGAACCCTGTTGAGCTCACGCCTTCAAGTAGGAATCCTACATATCCTAGTTTGACCAGGAATAAAAGTTCTCATATTTCATATTTGTGAGGATGTTATAATCATCACAAACCTCTAAGACCATGTGATTCATGCTTGGTGTGAGAAACAAAAATATGTGAGAGATCCATCCAACCACATTATTCATCTCCTGCTGGTGGGAGAGGGAGAGCCTATGGAAGAAGAGGTCGGGGTGGCGGTGGGCGAGGGAATAGAGAAACGAACCCATTAATGTGAGATGACATTAAAGGACATGAGACTTTTCCTCAAAATATTGGAGACTTTCCATAGTGGGAGTTCCCCAGAACGTGTTTTGGGAAGGGGAGGAGTTTCATCCTCATCAAAAAGGGGAAGTTAACATAACCCCTTTGACTGATCACCATTCCTCATTGAATGGAAAAACATGTGATCAAACTTAATCCCTAGAACGAGGAGGTTCATGTTAGTATCCCAAGGTTGGCCTTTGGGTTACCATGGGAATATATACCCACAAACATTCATAAAACATGAACTGTTGTGGGGAGAGCCTTCGTGACTCTGCTTACTATGGGTATGTAGACTCAAAGGGGTGTGCTGATGCACCCAATGGATTGATCATATAGGTATGGTGTCTTTAGTAGAGGCTTTGACCTAATGTTGGAGGACTGTTTCGTGGAGGGATTATGGTGGACTAGATGGTATCAAAGGGGTTAGATTGGAACTAGAGGAACTAATACCTAAAAACACCCCATTCTATATACTGGTTTCTTATGCGGGATGGGGGAAGCTCTGCATACCGTAGTGGTATGCAGGCAGAGGGGTTGTCTGCATACCAATGCAGTACACGGGAATGGGTATGGACTACTATGCACTATCATGGTACACTGTCCATGATGTGTTCTATCATGCCTCTTTGGTTCCACCAGCGTACTGGTGCAGTACGCGGCGCCGAGTTAAATCCGCGTAGTGATACACTATGTGGAACACCATTTCAAAAGAGGGTCCATGGGACTATCGTTCAGGGGGAGTTCATCTGTGATAATAATGTGGTTTTTGGTTTAACCAATTAGGTTCACAGATCTATTATTATTATTAAGCTCCCCTATTTTATGGTTTGTGGCTGGCTGTACCTGTGGAGAGCATGGTTCATGATTCGAGCTTCACTGGTGATTCAAGACTGGAGCTAGAATATTATCTGAGTTCTTTCTTCCAACCTCTGAGTTCCCTTCATGCTTTATTTGTCCATACATTTTCAATTCCTTCTATACTCCTTTTATAGAGAATCTGAGAAATTGTATCTATGGGAATGCAACACCATTTGCAGAGGCCCATGAAGAGATATCCTGGCCCGTGAAAGACTCGGTCAACAGGGGTTTGCAGAGGCTATGGTTCATGATCATGGTTCGTGGAACCTAGCCAGTTTTATTTTTTCACAAACCATTAAATTTGAGAGATGGTATGTGTATGCCCTTTTCACGCACGATTCCTTCAATGATGCAGTTTGTGGTCCACTGGGTTTGCTGTCTATCGCTCTGTATGCCAGCGCATCGCGGATTGTTCCACATACCGATGGTTTGTGATCCAGGCAGTTCGCAAACCCTTCCTAGGGATGCTACATGGGCCACTTAAAATCCTTTGAAAACTTTAATTCCTTAAGGTTTCTTCTGAAATTTGCAACTCAATTTGAGTTCATTCACTTTGATAAACTTATAGGAGTACTTGATTACTTCTATAAAGTGATTGTGGGAGTATTTTCTTCTGTGGTGAAATTTTTAGGACCCTACAGACATGTATCATCTTCTTTTGTATATTACTGTATATTACCTATGTTATTTATTATTCATGTTTGCTTATGATGTTCCATATGTTTATGCTAATTTTGATATTTACCTATTATCATATTTATCAGTTGCGCCACTCTTTCGTAATGAGGACATTGTGTCCCCATGGACACACACTACGCCATCACTTCTAATCAAAATCCTCTGGTGTTCGGGGATATGTTCTTGATTTCATGTGGCCAACCGATCTTGAGGGAACCTCTAGGTGGAACCTGGGTTTTGGACATCACAATAATGAAGAATGTCTCCCAATCTAACAATATGAAAAATAGTATACAGTATGAAAAAAAATTATGTAGTACTAAATCATTTCATACTGTAATAGAAATAAAACAATACAATAAAAAATAATAGAAGATGATAAATTTTCAATATATTAGTCATAACTATATATAGTATGAAAAATATTATACAAAATAAAATTAGTTCAAACTATAACATAAATAACTATATATAAAATCACTATACAATATTGTTGGAATCCTCATGTATTAATCATGTTTTAATGATCACAAATCCTTTTCAGTCTATAAAACTTGTTAACTCTATGTATTCTATCTCACATCAAATGAAAAAATGTTTAGTAAAAGCTATCCAAAGCTCTTAAGTGCTATACACTCAGCTTGGTTACTATACACTATCTGTTTATCTACTTTATAATGACTTTTCTGACAAATGATTGAGTTTAATCCATTCCATAAATATCACTTCTTAAGTTTGAATACATATATTTTCCTAAGTCTAAGACACTGTGACATCCAGACATCGAGACTTCCAGACACCATGACATCCAGACACCGTGACATCTAGACACCGTGAACCAACAGACACCGTGACATTGAGAAACTGTGAACAAGTAGACACCATGACATCCAGAAACTGTCACATCTAGACACCGTGACATCCAGACACCATGAACAAGCAAACACCGTGAAATCAAGACACCGTGAACAAGTAGACACTGTGAAATATCGACACCGTGACATCCAGACACCGTGACATCCAGACACCGTGACCAATCCAGACACCGTGTGAAGGAGACACGGTTTCCCTGACATACTGTGACATTATTTCATAATATGTTTTGTCGTCTTTCAATTTAATCTCTAACAATCATATTTGAAGATTTTAAATGCACTGACATAATTAATATTTATTTGTAGACATGTCATCTGACAGTATGAGGTAAAAGGTTCAGAATACATGAAACATGTCGGGTCAAACACATGCACTCCAAGATACAAGAGTCGTGCATCCCAGAAACAAAAGGATAATGATATTGAAAAGCGAAACGAGTGGGTAGGCATGAGCAAAAAAACGAATAATACACTTGGAGAATTTTTGAAGAAATAATTGCCTCATGCAACTCAACGCTGTTGAAGAACACATGAAGCATACTTGAATCCCAGAATCGAGAATATATTCACACTGTCAAACATCATGAAAAACACAAGACAGATCTGTCTGAATTCCAACACTCTGTTTTCCATAAAAGGAATTGATTTCTACATCTTCTTCATCTCAAAATTCTAGAGTTGCAAAGACTAACATTCAGATCATTTCTAAACCTATCTCAATATTTCTACTCTGTTGTGTATCATTTTACTAGCTTTATAGCAGTGTGTGTATCTGTATAACAACACACTCTTTATCCTACATTAAACTAAAGGATACAAGATATCATTACTCAAATATATTTTTTCACTTATGTATACCCACTGATAAGTGTGGAAGAGGTCCTTGTGTGGCCTGATTATTTGTACCCACAAAGAACAGTGGAAGAGGTCCCTGTGTGACCTGGACAGTCTTTTGTACTATTGTTAACCCCAATCCAAGGTGTGGATCAAGTTTATTTATATAAACTACTTAGTGGAAGGTGATCACCAAGTGGAGTGGATTAGGTCTCAGCTTGAGACTAAACCACTTGTTTTATATCTGTTCTGTTTCTTAATTTATTCTTCTATGTTTTACTAATTTACTGAATAATTCAGAAATCACTAAATTCAATTTGATAGTTAATCTTGGAAAGAAGTTATAATTGTCGTGTCTTATTAGAATATCTTTAAAAGTAATGTTAATAACTAACATAAATATTACTGAGAATTAATCAATCTTCTAAGAAGTTATTTAAATAATCAAACCTTCGTAACCATATTACTTTGATTAAATGAGTTGTATTTAACCTTTTGGGGAAACCTTTTAAGAATAATTTTTAACCTTAAATTTTTATAGAAACTCAATTCACCCCCCCTCCCTCTTGAGTAATCTACGCTGAATAACATTTTGTATCCGAGGTTGTTTGTTAAAAAATTTGTTTAACCTTATTCAACTGTGATTGTAGTTGTACTTTGACGATCTATAAATTTTTTTAATTCTAAATTTCAAGATCCTTAAAAGTATTTCTGTATTATGGATAATATTTTGGAAGGTTCTGCAACAAACAGACCACTATTATTTAATGGAACCAACTATACTCAATGGAAAATTAAAATGAAAATGCATTTAGAAAGTATGGGTTTTGAAATTTGGTCTTCTATTATAGATGAATATAAGATTCATGATACTGATATAATCACATGGGATGAACCATTCAAAAATTCCTATAATAACAATTACAAATCTATGAATTCTTTATACTTCTCCTTAGGAGATGATTAATTCAATCGAATTTCTGCTTTTAAAACTGCCCATGAAATTTGGGATACCCTATCTGTCTCACATGAAGGAACATCTAGGGTAAAATAAATGAGGCTTAATACTAATACTATTAAATATGATAACTTTAAAATGAAACCTGATGATCCTATCTCTGACAAGTATCTGAGGTTCAATGATATTGTCATCACAATTATTTCTCTTGGAAGAGAAGTCACTACCAAAGAACAGATCATGAGAATTCTCAGATGCATGCATGGAAGATGGAGAGGAACCTCTGTCTTTATTAGATAATAATACAACATTAGCAAGCTACCTATAAAATAACTCATTGGGAAACTTAAGATGTATTAAGAAGAGATAAAAGTCAACAAGGAAGAGGGGGATGAACCAAAAAGGAAATCTGTTGCATTCAAGACCACCACCTCTAAACACAAAGACAAAGGGAATTTGAAAGCTGCTATAGAATGTTATAATAGTCAACAATCATCACCTGACAGTGATGATTATATGGCTCAGTTATCCAGAAGATTCACGAAATTTTACAAGAAGTTGAACTTTTTCTAAAATCCCAACTTCAAGGGAAAATATAACAAAAAATGAAGTTGGAAGAGGGATTGGAAAATAAGTGACAAGATTGATGAGACTGTCTTCTATGAATGTAAGCGCAAAGTAAATATCAAGGATGACTATCCAAAGCTCAAGTACAAAAAGAGATATGAGGACAAGGACATGAAGTATAAAAAGGAAATGAAAGAAACCTGGAGTATAACACATCTTGTTTCTAAATCTAGGACATATAGTTTTACTCCAAGTTCTAGACACAAATAAACTAGTTTAATTTATGATACACTTTCTAATGTTTCAAGTTTTTCTGGACCAAATAGAGTTTATTTTTCAAATACATTACATAATGCTTATAGGAAACCTATGAGGTAGATATGGGTTTTTGATGCACTTATTAATAATATTACTGGACCCACAAAATTATGGGTACTAAAATCTATTTTTGCTTAATCATTTGTAGGAAAGCTGCTTAAAGAGTTATGGTAAAAGTTTATGGTACTTGGACAGTGGATGTTCAAGACACATGATAGGAGAAAACTCATTCTTCAAAGAACCTAATAAAAATAGACGGAGGACATGTCACATTTGGTGACAATGCCTAAGGAATGATTATTGGCCTTAGCCAAATCAGTAACTCTAACTCATTTTTAATTTCTAAAGTACTGTTTTTGATGGATTAAAATATAATCTTCTTAGTATATCACAATTATGTGATGATGGATTTCATGTTATATTTGAAAATAATTCTTGCAATGTCTTTAATTCTAAAGAATAAATGGTGTTTTCTTCATTATGAAATGAAAATGTTTACTCTGTTAACTTAGATTTATTAACTTCTGAAAATGCTTCAGGCTTAAGTGTATTTTAGAAAGTTTCTTGGATTTTTCATAGGAGACTAGGACAATGTAATATTCACTCCCTTAGAAAGATAACTAGAAAAATATTAGTTAAAGACTTACCAAACATGAGTTTCCAAATGAAAAAGTGTGTAATCCCTATCAAAAGGGAAAACAATACAATATTTCCTTTAATACAAAAAAAAGAAGTTTCAACTTCTCAACCTCTCAAGCTGGTTCACATGTATTTGGTTGTACCATATAGAGTTTCAAGTTTAAATGGGAATCACTATGTTTATGTTCTTTTAGATGACTTTTCTAGATATACTTGGACCTTCTTTATGGCTCAAAAAAGTTAAGCCTGCTCTTATTTTACTAAATATTCCAAGCCTGTGGAAAATATTAGTGGACTTAGAATTAAATCCTTAAGAAGTGATCATGGCCGTGAGTTTCAGAATCAAGAGTTTGAATCCTTTTTCTCACAAAATTGTTATAGTCACAATTTCTCTACCCCTAAAACACCTCAACAAAATGGAGTTCTAGAAAGAAGAAATAGAACCTTGCACGATATTTCTAGAACAATTCTTAGTGAATATGACCTACCTATTTATTTTTGGGCTAATGATGTCAATACAGCATGCTACATAATCAATACATTGTTGATTAGACCTATTCTTAAAAGGACTCTTTATGAGTTATGGAATAATCGAAAACTCAAGGTTAACTACTTCAAAGTTTTTGGTTGCAAAGTATATATCCTTAATACTAAGTAAAATATTTAGAAATTTGCATCCAAGAGTGATGAAGGTATCTTTTTAGGATATTCCATATCTATTAAAGCCTATATAGTGTTCAATAAAAGAACTAAATGTGTGAAAGAATCTGTCCATGTGAAATTTGATGAAATAGGTCCACATGAGCCTAAATCCTTTTTAGAGAACCTGGAGGATGATGTATCAAATATGAACATTAATTCAAAATCCTCAAATCATTCTGTGAAAGAATCAGTGAAAACTTCCAATTCTGGAAATTCCTTAGACTCAAGTCACATTGAACATGAACCTCTTGATGAACCTGAAATCACTAGTCCCTCTTTTTCTAGAGCTGTTAGAACTCTTAAGAACCATCCTTTAGATGCTGTTGTAGGAGACCTAGACAAAGGAACTCAAACTAGATCTTCTCTTAGAAATCAGGTTGAACATCAAGTCTTCTTGTCACCACATGAACCTAAAAACATTAATGATGTTATAAATGATGAATTTTGGGTGACGGCTATGCAAGATGAACTTAATTAGTTTGAGAGGAACAAAGTTTGAAAACTTGTTGAATGACCCAATGACACATTCACCATAAGAAATAAATGGGTGTTTAGAAATAATGTAGATGAAGTTGGTAACATAGTTAGATACAATGCTAGATTGGTTTCACAATGCTATAGTTAATAAGAAAGAATTGACTATGAGTAGACCTTTTCACCAGTAGCTAGACATGAAGCCATCAGAATCCTGCTTTCTTATGTTTCACGTCTAAATTTCAAACTATATCAAATTGATGTTAAGAGTGCATTCTTAAATTGGTATATAGCTGAGGATGCCTTTGTTGAACAACACCCTGTCTTTACAAACCCCCATTTTCCAAATCATTTTTTTAAATTATCAAAAACTTTATATGGTTTAAAACAAGCTCCAAGAGCCTGGTATGATAGGTTGAGTACTTTTATTATTTCCAAAGGTTTTACAAAAGGAATAGCTGATCCTACCTTTTTTATAAAATGGATTTTTAATGATGTTTTAGTTATTCAAATCAATGTTGATGACATTATCTTCGGATCTTCAAGAAATTCATTATGTGTTGATTTTTCTAAAATTATGCAAAATGAATTTGAAAAGAGTCTAATGGGTGAACTAAAATTCTTTCTCTCATTTCAAATCATTCAAAATAATGATGGTATTATTTTTACTCAATGTAAGTATATTATAGATCTTATAAAACGTTTTGGATTGGATATCACTAAAATTAGTGACACTCCCATGAGTACCACTTGTAAGTTGGATTTTGATAAAGATGGAAAATTTGTTTATCAACCCACTTATAGAGGAATGATTGGATGTTTACTCTACATAACTGCTAGTCGAACTGACATTATGTTTAGTGTCTGTATATGTGCTCATTTTCAAGAAAATCCTTAGGACTGTCATTTAAATGTTGTAAATAGAATTTTCAAATACCTCAAGCATACACCCAATATATGACTGTTCTATCCTATAGGACAATCATTTGAATTTGAATTAATTAGTTATTCTGATGCTTACTTTATTGGTTGTAAGTTAGATAGAAAAAGTACCTCTAGAACATGTCACTTTTTAGGCAACCCACTAGTATCATGGTGTAGTAAGAAGAAAAATTATGTTGCATTATCTAATGCAGAAGCTGAATACATAGCTACTGGCAGTTGTTGTGCACAAATCTTGTGGATGAAACACACATTACTAGATTATGGATATCAATTTAGGCATGTACCTATAAATTGTGACAACACAAGTGCTATTAACATCTCGAAAAATCTTATTTCACATTCAAGGAAAAATTATATTGATGTAAGAAATCACTTTTTGAGATATCATTATCAAAAAGGTGATATCACTTTGGAATTCATTGGTACTAAATATCAACTTGCTGATATATTTACCAAACCATTAAATTATGAAATAATAGACTACATCATACATGAACTAGGCATGATAAATCTTTAGTAATTGTCTTACTATTTTATGTCTTGCTGTTTTATGTCTTACTATTTTATGTATTACTATTTTATGTCTTACTATTTTATATCTTATTGTTCTATGTTTATGGTTACACAGTTGGTATTTCTTGATTATTGTCTGACGGTCCCTGTCTCACCGTAAATCATTGTCTCACTGTAAATTTTAATCCCAATCTCACCATAAAGTTCAAACCCAATATCACCATAGAGTTCATTCACTGTATCACCATAAATACCCTATATAGTCTCACCATAAATATTCTTTATGGGTTCTATTTACAAATTAAAAACTGTATCGCGGTAATTATTCATTTCACCTCTTTATCTTCCCATGCTTTTATTTTTTGCGACGTTTGCTATTCCTAAATGATAAAATAAAGGAAGTATCACTTGAACATCACTTGAGCTTTCTTCTATTCACTCAATTTTTATCCCTTCTTCAACACTTAAAACCTTCTCTCTCTTGAACCTTCGGTGAATTCCCCAGATGAAATGCCCTTCGTCGTCGACTCCTGGGAAACGTATCTCAAAGAAGAAGAAGATCGCACCTATGTTGGCACCCGAAGGACCTCTAAATCCAAATCTGGTGAACCGAGTAGAAGTACCTAAGAAAGAGATATTCCCTAAGTTGATTTTGTCGAGTAATTATCTGGTTTTGAAAGTTTTAAAAGAGCTAGGCTGGTTAGAATGGTTTTTGAATGAAGATAGACCTATCTAACCTAAGCTAGTGGCTCAATTTTATCAGAATGTTAAGTTCTCCTTTGATTCTGGTGTTGGATATGCTGTAAGATTCTAGATAAATGGCCATAAATGTACATTCTCTTCGAGGTTATGGGTTTCATGCCTTAGGATACCTCATGAAGGCATCTGTGAGGACTATCAGAGAGGACCCCCACCTTCTAATGAATTCTTTGTTTTGGAAGATGCTTTGAAAATCTTAACCAAAAATAGAACCAAGAAGAGATCCATAAATTCTAAACATGAAGGAGAATCTAGAATTATTTTTAAGTTTATACAGAACTTGATTATACCTAGAAAATTTGATTTTTATGTACTAAATGATCAGGATGTGTTTCTGATTCATCTTATAAAAAATGGGCACAATATCAACCTTTGTATGTATGTCATACACCGTATGTGTGAGCTGATCAAAAACACATCCAAGTGGACCTCCCTTTTTTATTCTCGTCTTATCTTGGCCATGCTTCATGCCAAAGGTATGGTTGGACCTAATGAAGAAGCTATCAAGAATTGTGAGTTATACCTTTCAAAATTCATTATCAAAAAGATGAAAATCAATTGGAATCCTTGGAAAAAGGCATGGGTGGAAGACAATGATTGGATTTATGAAAAGTTCAATCCAGTGGAACATCCCTCAAGACCAAAATATATTTATGATCCTGGTTTGGAACCAGATGAAGTTGTTTAGTATTCTAAAGAAGAAGAAGAAGAAGAGGCTATTGTGCCTCCCAGGGAAATTGTTTCTGATAACGAAGAAAGTACTCTTGCCCCTCATGTAGTAAGTGAAAAATAATTCCCTACTTCTCAAGATATTTTTAATATGGAGGATCAACCCAAAGTTGAAATATAATTTGCTACCTAATAAACCAAAAAAATTATATGGAAGAACTTATAGAAGAATAATTACCTGTTATTCAAGAAGCTGGCCTTGAGGAACTCCCAGTGGAATAATCTATTCCTGAGGTCATTCCTTCGGCTGAGGAAAGGCTAGAGAGGGATTTTTAGTTTTCTATACAGAAAATGAGAGAGGAACTAAGAGATGAATTCATGGAAATAGATCAAGACCCTAAACCTCTCGGTCCTAAGAAGGATGAAACAATTGAGGGGGAGCAACCCCCAAATCTGGAATCTATTGAAGTACCAAACCTGATTGATCCAAGCCTTATAGACACTTAGTATAAGTTCCCCCGCTTTTATGATGTGAATGAGTCTCGGAAAGTCTCAGTAAAAGGCCTTGACCTTTCAACTATGTTTCAATTAAAATTTGTCTTCTATCTTTCCCCTGAAAAATAACCAGAGCTTGTCTCAATCCCTATCTATGCACCTTCACCGGAACAACCATACTTGGTGAGTAAAGGTGATCCGAAAGAATTTTGAGCTACCCTCTTGTCTGGAGTTAAAAAACTCTTGAATACACAACCATCTCCTGTAAAAAATCTAAGTGAGAGATATGCCTCACTATGATTTGAAAAAGTTATTTGGTTGATTCAACCCAAAATGCTTCATGAGATTCAGGAATTTAGAGTTGAAAATAGACTTCTTAGTGATGAAGTGAAGACTCTAAGAGGTATGATTGAAGACATGCAGAATGTGATGAATTCGATATCATACCTTTCTTCTCATCCTATAGAGAATTTTTTTCCTCAAACCCCATAGAATATTGCCTCTCTAATGCAACCTCATTTAGATTTTTTCACTGAAAAGGTTGCAGAAATAAACAAAAAGATTGTGAAAGAGATGAGAGAGCTTGTTGTTAATCTTAACATGCTCACTGATGAGTATACGGGGTGCCTTCAAAAAGTTAAAAATCAACTAAAATATCTTACCTCAACTATCAAGGAATCTATACTATCATATTAACCTTCCTTAGATAGTGACCTTCTTAGAACAGTGGTCAATGAATAACTTTATACCATGCTTGGTTGTTTCAATAAAGACTCTATATCTAAAGTTATCAAGAACAGTGAAAGTGTTCTTGATCTGGTCTAAATCCATTCAAAAATTGCTAATGATTCTCAGTAAGAAATTACTGAGAAAGTGGATTTCTACTTCAACTGAGTCTTCTCAAAGACTAACATGACCAATAATTTCAAATATATTGTAGAAAATCTAAGGATTCCTCCTGTTACTCAAGATTTCAAGACTAGAGTCCAAAAGCTCAAATAGTTCACTCGTTTTTTGGATAAGTTTATGGAAAACACTGACGACTTTGAGAAATTAATGCAGTATGGTGGAGATATCATTACTGATTTTATCAGGCTTCTAAGGCCCAACCTTCATGTACAGAGTACAACCATTGTTTCTCTTTCAGTTGCACCTCTAAGACCTAGTTTTCCTATATTCACCTCCTCTATAGCCTCCACTTCTATGTCTGTAAGTCAAGAACTAAGTCAAATTAGGACTATGATCCTTGATCAACAACTGCCTTAGTATTCTACTACACCTAATCTCACTCCCTCTGTCTTTGAAGGTCTTCCTTTACCTTCTCTATCAAGCAGCTCACTCCCTTCTTCTACCTCAACCTCTGATCCTATGGTTTCCTCTTCTGTTGCACCTACTAAGAGAAAAGTGAAGATCTGCCAATGATGAAGGACAGTGCTTACTCTCTTTTTATAGGAATATTGTTACATTTGTTTTAATTTTTTTAATGCCCCTCTTTTTATCTAATAAATTATTCACTTTTCTTGTATCTTTGGTCTTTTTCTTTTCTTGCTACTTTTTGATAATCCCAAAAGGGGGAGAAATATCTATAGGAGAACACTCACTATATATATGTTATATGCACATTCGAAATATGTTGTTAGAACAAATATACACTCTAAATATACATGATTTTTGATCATCAAAAAGGGCGAGATTATTGGAATCCTCATGTATCTATCATGTTTTAATGATCACAAATCATTTTCAGTCTATAAACCTTGTTAACTCTATGTATTCAATCTCACATCAAATAAACAGTTGTTTAGTAAAAGCTATCCAAAACTCTTAAGTGCTATACACTCAGCTTGGTTACTATACACTATTTATTGATCTACTTTATAATGAATTCTCTGACAAATGATTGAGTTTAATCCATTCCATAAATATCATTGTTTAAGTCTTAATATAGATATTAGCCTAAGACTGAGACACTGTGACATCCATACACCATGACATCCAGACACCGTGAACAACCAGACACCATGACATCAAGACACCATGAACAAGGAGACATTGTTACATCGAGACACCATGACATCCATATATCGTGACATCCAGACATTGTGAACAAGAAGACACTGTGACATCAAGACACCATGAACAAGTAGACACTGTGACATCTAGAGACTGTGACATCCAGACACCATGACATCCAGACACTGTGACCAATCCAGACACCGTGTGAAGGAGACATTGTTTCCATGACATACTGTGAAACATTTTCAAAATATGTTTTGTCATATTTCAATTTAATCTCTAATGGTCATATTTGAATATTTTAAATGTACTGACATTATTAATATTTCTTTGTAGACATGTCATCTGACTGTACGAGGTATGAGGTGCAAAATACATGAAACCTATCGGCTCAAACACGTGTACTTCAAGATATAAGGGTAGTGCTGCCTAGAAACAAAAAGATACTGATACTAAAAAGTGAAACGAGAAGGTGGGCATGAGCACAACAATGAAGAATACACTTAGAGAATTTTTTAAGAAATAATTATCTCATGAAACTCAACGCTACTTAATAACTCACAAAGCATACTTGAATCCTATAATTGAGAATATCTTGGCACTGTCAAACATCACGAAGAACACAAGACGGATATGTCTAACTTGCGACAATCTGTTTTCCATACAAGGACTTGATTTCTTCATCTGCTTCATCTCAGAAGTACAGAGATGCAAAGACTAACATTCAGAGAATTTCTAAACCTATCTCAATATTTCTGCTCTGCTCTGTATCATTTTACTAGCTTTCAAGCAGTTTGTGTATCTGTATAACAACACAATCTATCTCCTACATTAAACTGAAGGATACAAGATATACTTACTCAAACATCTTTTTTCACTTATGTATACCCTCAGATAAGAGTGGAAGAGGTCCCTGTGTGTCCTGGTGTTTTGTACCCACAAAGAACTGTAGAAGAGGTCCCTGTGTGACCTGGACAGTCTTGTGTACTATTGTTAACCCCAATCCAGGGTGTGGATAAAGTTTATTTATATAAACTACTTGGTGGAAGGTGATCACCAGGTGGAGTGTATTATGACTCATCTTAAGACTAAACCACTTGTTTCATATCCACTATGCTGCTTAATTTAGTGTTATCTGTTTTTCTACTTTACTGTATAATTCAAAAATCACTAAATTAACTTTGACAGTTAATATTGGAAAGAAGTTATAATTGTCTTATCTTAGTAGAATAGCTTCAAAAGTAATGTTAATAACTGAAATTAAGATTTCTGAGAATTAATCAATCTTCTAAGAAGTTATTTAAACAGTCAAACCTTCATAACAGTATTACTTTGATTAACAGGGCTGTATTTAACCTTTTGGGAAAAAAATTTAAGAATAATTTGTAACCAGAAATTTTTATAGATACTCAATTCACCCCCCCCCCCCTCTTGAGTAATCTACTCTGACTGAAAAATATGAAATCAATTTAAAAAGAATTAAATCAGTTTACTGGGGGGATATAATTGAAAAAATGTATAAAATATGAAATCATTTTACTAGTGAAATCTGTATAAAATCATATTATATTATGAAATTATTTTATTCAATAAACTATATAAATTTTATGCAATTTATTCACTAAACTATATTTTTGTTTATTCGTTCAATATATTGATTAAAGTATATATGGTTTATTCAATAGAATGTTTGAAATCAATAAAGTGCATACAATTTATTCAATTCATTTTATGTATTCAGTTTATATAATAAACTAAATCAATTATATAACTCAAATAAATAATGAAATTTAAATCATTAAAATTTTTTCCCAAATAAAATGTATACCTGATTGGAATTATTTATATTGTTTTCCTATTTTGAATTCATTATTATCAAAATTATTTGTCACTAAATCTGATGTTAGAGGATTTATCTTTAAGATATGGGAAGACGGTAGGCATAGAGATAAAGTGGGGTGGATTAGGGAGGAATATATTTTCATTTTTTAGGGATTGATCATTAAATTTAATATTAATCTTTAGTTTTTTAACATTCACATTTTTCATTGTATTTTTTATGAATTATTTTTAAAATCCTACTCATATTTCATCTCAAGTAAAGTAAATCTAATGTATAATTGAAATTACATTTCAAATAGAATATATATTGGAAGAAATTTTCAATTTATTAAAAATAATTCAGAATATTTTTTTATTAATAGAAACATAATTTTTTCTGGTTAAATTAATAATTTTTCTTATAATAAATTTTATTTTTATTAATGAAAACATAATTATTTTTGTAAATAGTTCATTAATATAATAAAAAAATAATTTTAAATAATTTTTTTTATTAAATAAATTTTATAAAAATATTTATATGTTGATAAAAAACTATTAGAAATAATAATTATTAATAATAAATTCATATATTAGTAAAAACTTTTGGTATTAACATGATAATGTAATATATTTAATTATTGATAAAATATTGTTAACATTATACAAGTAATAACAATAGATATATCTATCGACAAAAATATAAATTAGTACTTAAATTTAATAATAATAAAACATAATATAATTGTATGTCATTGATTGTGCTTGGTTTCAAGGTTGTTAAGGATTTTTTACATCAATAAAAAAATAAAATGCATATTGACATTGCACTTGTAATAATAAGAAACTTATATTGAAAGAACATTTAAAACAAAATGTTTTTATGCCCTCATAATTTTATATTATTTTATAAAAATAATTAACAAAAATAATAGTATTTATGAAAATGAGTAGGTCATGGAATTAAAAATGATACTAGATAAGAATGTATGATTTGACTACATAATGAATGGATGAATGTACTTAAATAATCATATATTTACATGTTTTAAAAAAAGAGAAAAAATTAAACATGCATTTACTAAACCAAAATAATCTTACATAGTTTTTAAATCCTCTATAAGAAAATTTAGAAAAGATTCATTCACAAAAGAAGATCATTACTAACTTTTCATTTTTCAACTTAGCACTCAATACAAATTTGAAGAGCCTGTTATATTGATAAATCATACCACCATGAAATTTTCAACAAATTGAATAAAAAACACTCCCTATGTGATTCTAATTAGAAAATTATTGAATGTTGATAAAAATAGATCAATTTTTGGGCCAAAGATCATGGTACTTCCACTACACTTCATTAGCTTTGAATATAGAAATATCATGCTTCTCTATAAGACATTGATGTGGATTAACAATTCCACATAAAAAACAAATAATTTAACGTCAAAAGTACTCAGAAAAAATATATAAAAAAATACAGGCATATAAAACATATGTCATATAATGAAATAGAGAAATATGCTAAATAGAAGAACAAGCTTGGAAATAATTAACCAAACCCAAATTAGCCAAGAAAACATAGACTAAAACAACCAAAGGTTATAGCTTTAGAAAAAACCAACAACAAGACGAATGTGTAACCCATTTATGGTGCTATAAAATACCCACACGAACACAGATCCTCCACAACCCAATCAAACTAGGAAAAAGACAAATTGTTCAAACCAAGAACCCCAAAACTCCGGCCTTATTGCAACCATTTACCTATGAATTATTCAAATAGAATGGAATCCCATAATTACCAGTAGAAATACCAGACTGAAACGTACAAGGATACCAACATGGTGTAACTGATATTATCCATCATTTCTAGTTATCAAAGAAGACAACACCATAATAAAGTAGGAACAAGGATGGATGGATAGACCCTCCACTATTTGAGCCATATGGTAGAACCCTAAAGCTCACTAAAATATATAAGAACCCACTTCTAAAAATCCTATCACCCAATTTCCCAAACACCATGATGGAAATAATTTATGATAATGAAAAAGGTGTGTCAAAACCCAACAATGAAAACAACCAGAGAGTTAAAGAAACTAAACTCAAGAAACATGGATATGAACCTATGGTGTTGAATGGATAATGGATGAAACAAAATTCTAATTTCAATGGATTTTTTAGGGTTTTTAGGAAATTTGGTTCAGGGAGATATTTATGTGGAGGATGGAATTGGGTCATGGGGATATTATCTTTAAATTAGATAAATTATTAAAATAAATATATACTTATAATATAAAAATATTTATTTCTAAAATAAATACATAATTAATACACATCTGTATTTTTTGAATGTGTAAATTTTGAATTTATATGATTTTTAAATAATTTATAAATAATTTTATATTTTATATATTTATTTTATGAAACATTATTAAATTATTAATAGTTTAATTCAATGTATAAAAATGTGTTTTTCATAAAAAATAGTTGTTACAACTAAATAGTTAATATATATATATATATATCCAATAATTGGTAAAATATTTATTGTTAGATAATTTATTACAACAGTTTTTTTAATTATAATAGAATTTTTGGTGATAATAATTAATTATAATAAATTTATTTTTTGGTAAAAAAATTTAATTTTTAATATGATAAGAAAACTTATTTAACTTTTAGTAAAATAATTTTTGGTACTGATTTAATAATATCAATATATATATCTAATTGTAAAAACAAATTTTGGTACCAAAAATAATTCAAAAAAAACTTAATTACTATTTGAATTATTCATTTTTACTAACAAATATATAATTTATCACTAAGTTTCACTTAGTACTAGTAAATTATTTTACAGTGTCTTACATACTCAGATGTGTATGATGTTTGGTTATTTATTTCTAGTTGTGCGCTATGATATGGGGGTGTAGTCAACTCAAAATTACACCTTATGCCCCCACTGCCAGTTGACAGCCACTAGTGTATAAGGAGGTATGCTTGAGGTTATGTGGAAAACCATCTCAGTGCATCGAGATAGTTGACTCTAGGTTATAATGTTACAAAGTGGTATTAGAGTAGTTACTTTCTAAATGTTTTACTTTTTGGTATTTTGTAGTGTCGATAAATAGGGATCTATCTGAGTTTGTGAGGAATACCAAATGGTGCATCACGAACAACTATTTTAGTAGTATTTCTAGGTTACTAGGTCTGTTATTATTGTCCTTGGTTTTTGATGTTATAGTTTTACATTATTTTCTCCATGTAAAACACACATGTTGTTTAGATTTCATGATTTATGGTTGATTTAAGGCTCTTGTATAGTTGGAAAGAGGCCGGTGCTTTTATTTTGACCATCAGTATATAGAATCAAGTTGAATCTCATGAATCATGGAAGGCACGTAGGATCCATATGTTATAGGCCCACTATTATGTGATTTTATGGGTTTACTTCTCATGTATGGTTATATAGACCTATGGTGAGATGCTCGGTGATGAAGACATTGATGCAATCCTTGCGCATAATAGGTGTAGTGACCCTTCTGGTTCAATATGATATAGGTATATGAATATTGGAACACTTGTGGGTGGTTTCTGTTCAGGATCAATTGCATGTCCTGGTCCTCTTGGGAGTGTTGTAATGTGTAAATTCTTGGAGAGGATAGGTGCCTTGGTTGTGTATAGTTCATTTCATTTGTGATTTATTTAATTTGTGAGACCCTAGAGATGGGTGTTTTGACATAATGATATCAATAAACATTGGTACAGGATCATGTTTGGATCCATATGAGTTTTTTATATAGATGAGTGGCCTAAACCTAGGTGGCTAGACCTAGTGACTTGATGTGAGACATGACAAGTAGGTATAGGTGGGAGATCCTAGTGACCTTCCTTGATCTTACTCCAGTTTAAAGAGTTTGTTCCTTATGACTTTCAAGGGTGACTCGGGATAGGGGTTTCCCGAGTTATGTGTACCTTTGGGCATGTGAGGTAGAGGTAGATGATTTAGAAATTTTATATTGATACATGAAGGGTGTATCCTATTATGGGGTTTAGGAACATTGGATGAATTTATTCTAAGAGGGAGAACTTTTATGCTTGTGTTTTAGCCTTGTGGTTAGTTTCAAGAGGTGTGGGTTCATTCAATTTCATAGATTAGCTAATGGTTGTGTATACAGGATGGGTCTTGTGGTTATGAGATAGATCATGAGAATAGTATTTTCTCAAGGGGTTTTGGTTAGGTATTGTGATTCAATTTTATATAGGTTGTGACTCACTGGAGTTGGAACAGTTTTGTGTTTGGGTTACATAAGATCTTGTAACCATTATTTAATGATGGGATCTTGGAGGCACTGACATGTGAGGATATTTTATGTCATTTAGTTTGTGGCCTCGAAACCATGGAATCATGTTTCCATGATGAATGAGTTGATCATGTAGCCATGAGTAGGCTAAGAACTGATGTGGGTGTGATGAAAGGCTTGTGGGAAAGGTGACCTGAGGCCCTTTGGATAATATTGCTATGTTCTAGGAATGTAGGAGTTTGTGGTGGTATTAATCAACTATATATTTGTGTACACTCAATATATAAAGGATCATTCCCAATATCTTAACATCATCCTGAGTATGAAGAGATATTATCAACTATATGCCATGCTTTATGGATATCTATTTAGATTGATAAAGGCCCTACATGGAGGATTCACTCATAGAGTGATGTATATGAAGCCATATAGTAAGATTGAACCACAATCCATTTGTGATTTAGGCCCTTATAATCATTTAGGAGTTCGTGAATACCATGGGTACCATTCTCAAATGTCGATAATGGGTGATAATTGATGTTTTGTTTTGTTACTCATGAGATAGAGGGATAACCACATCTAGTTATGGGGTGGACAATGATGGGAACATGGACTATGGAGTTGTTTCTTTACTATGAGGTGACAATAAGGATACTTATATGGTGAATAGTATTAGATTATTCATATTGAATTGAACCTTGTGTCGGTAGGGTCAATGATGCAGTGGGAACCATATCGAGTAGGATGATGGACTAATATGAATTTGTTTTCTAGGAGACTCTAATGATGGGATATGTCTTAGATAAAAATCACATGTTATAGGTTTAATTCCATGGTGGTAGCACCATTATTCTAATAATGAGTTTTAGAAATTGTTGTGGAATCTTAGGATTAATTGGTGCATTTAAGAATAGTATTGGTAGTTACTGAGAGAGGCAAGTGGTGGGTTATCCCTTGATGGGTTGTACGACTTATCTTTAGAGTTATGTAGTGGAACATTGTTGTCTTATTTATTAAAATGTAGAAATTTGAGTATAAATTGATGAATAAGGTGGGTTTTATGTGTTGTTTATTACCACAAAGGTTTCATGAAAATGGTAATTTTTATATTGGGGATGTTGTAAAGACGCATCTTTCCTCAGATTACGAATTTGAGAAACAATTTGATTTTTTTCATTTCAGGTTATTTTAGGGGTAATATGGTCATTTTACCCTAGTATATGATCTTAGATAAAAAATTTGACCACTCGGTTCATCCTAGAGTGGGACATTTACCCTTGGGTAAGATTTTCCATAAATTATGAGTCGTTCATGTTTTGGAAGAATAATTAATGTTTAAATAATTAAATATTAAATTATTTTTGTGGGTTTGGGTGGATATATGTTTTGAATGGAGCATAGAATTAAAATTCGTAACCCATGGTTGATTCTAAAATGGGGGTTTTAATAGGCACGGTATAAACCTACTACTTTTTTTGGTCTCTCGGGATGGGTGTAAAATGGGAATTTAATTAATTAATTAATTAAGGTAAAATACCCCCCCCACACACACACACATTTGGATTCCCATGCATTAAAATAAAGGCTGAGGGGTTCTCCCTTGCATGTGGAATCCAGATCGTGTACTCAGGTTATATATTGTGTACTACCCCTTTGTTACCATTTGGAGTTTTTGGGTGATTTTGTTCCCCAGATTCAGAATTGGACATAATGGTAGTCCATTTTGAGTGTTTTTTCATATAGAACATGATGATGAAACACTTCGGGTGTATTGGTTAATTCTAATAGAGATTTTGTGGAGAAATTTTGAATAGATACACGGTAATATGGTTATCCCTTGGTATGTTTTCATTTTCTTATAATGATTCTTGGTTGGTGTCAATGGGACTTTTGTGATATGATTGGGTTTACATTATTGAGAGAGTTGGACATGATGTTTTATGCCAGTATAAATTGTTGTTTATGGTTTTAGGTGATGGATCAAGGTTTCGGTCTTATTTTTTTATATAGTTATTTGTGGTATATGTGGAATTCCAAATATGTGGTTAATATGTTGGAGTTTTGTTTCAGGCATGTTTAATATACTATATGGATTAAGTGTCATACTAATGCTCTAAACACATATAGTTTGATTTATTTTTTATGTCCTAGACTGATTCTCCATTCAATAATGGTATACCATGTGAATGTAATGGTATATGGATGTTCTGAATCAATTTCTTAGATGTCAAAATGATACTATAGGAACTATTTTTTCGTATATCGGATTGATTCTCTAGGAACTATTATTTTGGATATTGAACTGATGCTCTATGGACTATTGTGATGACATATGGGTTGGATATAAAACTGATTCTCTAGGTACTAGAAGTAATTTTACATGTAATGAGTACTTAGGACTGGTTTTTCAGAAGGATAATGAGTGAAGTCATGAGGTTTGGTTGGAGATGCCTTTGATATAAAGTCGCATGTTATTTAGGGTGCATGTTCATTGAGACATGATTAGAGAGACTCCAACGTTAGTTGAAGAAGGTATAGTTTATCGAGGTCATGGACCTTAGGAATCAACAGAGATTTTATTTATATTTGTATAGGTTATATTTTGTATCGTTTAACTATATTTTATGATCATGAACTTATAGAATTAGGTTATCAATTCACCATAGGGGTTTCCTACTAAGATTTTTTTCTCACCCCCTCTATGTGGACCAAGGTGTGCATATAGACCTTATATCCGATTTCTGGTTGAGAACATATGCATAATGGATATGATAAAAGATCAATATTTCATGAATGAGTTTGTTTAACATGTATATTAAGATGATCGAGCTAGAGCTACTCCACAAGGTACTGGAGACTAGATATGTGATATGGCTCCGAGTTTGTAATAAATCTTGATGTATTTATTTATTTTCAAATTGTTTATTTTTTATATATGATTTGCCTAGTGGTTGATTGGTTTTGGATGTATGGAATGGATGTTTAAACCTTTAATCTATTCATTAAATTAGAAAATTATTTTGCCTCAGTTTATAAATCCTTTTTATGTACTCTAATATGTATGATTTTTGGTTATTTACTTTTGTTGGTGCACTCTAATATGGGGGTATAGTCGCCTTTGTTCAACCTTAGAACCCCACTACTATTATGTAGACTCTTGTATATAGGGATGTGTTTTTTGGGTTATGTGGTGAATTATCTTTTTTCATCAGTTTAGAAAAATATTGGCCAATATGTTACAATCATAGTCTCTAAGAATGGGTATATACAACTCCATTATGAAAATTGTAAGAAACAATAAAAACTACTAAAATTTGATGGGGAAAATAAACAATAAATAATTGATAAATGTATATTGAATGATAATAATTAAATATTATACAATGTAATAGATACAAAAAAGGTTTTGATATAGGTGAATCAGATAGTCGTGATGATTATAAACGATGTTAAAGTGATATCATGTATTTCATAAGTAAAGGTATGGGTTTTTCAGATTTCAAAATATTTTCTTTGAGTTATAACATTCTCCCATGAGATTCATTATTATATGTTTGGTTTATACCACCCTATAACTATGTTATATTTTATTTCCTATTTAGTTTATAGGGATTTACATTTCTGTCTCATAAACTCTTTTCAAAATTATTCTTTTTTTTAATATTATTATTATGAATAATTCTCATACTCTTTGAAATCTCTTTTTATTTCATGTCCTTATTCTTTCTTTCCAAAAAAATTCCTTTAATATTTTTAAATAAAAATATGTATTATATCATGTGAAATTCATATTTCTATATTTCAGTTTTGAATATATTTTTTATTATCTTTTTTAATAATGTGAGTTTCACTAAAGATATTTTGAAATATTAAAAAATAATTTATTTTCAAATTTTTATATCTTATCTTCCTCTCCATAATTATGAAATTTTATTTTATTTAATTTCAAAGTTACATTATTGGTATTCCTTTATAAATAATTTTTTAAAATTTCTTTCTATCATTTTCTTGAAAATGATTTTTATAATGTGACTCGTAACATCATATTTTTATAACAATGTTAAAAATGCTTTATGAAATATCTTTTTATGATCTCAATTTTATTTTCCTCTCTATATTCAAAGGATTTATATTATACAGAGTTATGTTTCATTTATAACCTTATAAATTCTATTATTAAATACTCCTTTTGGTGATTGAGCTTTTGGTACCAATTGATTCAATTCGTGAGGTCAATTTATGTGGTATAATTTTCCAATGCTATGAAACTGATTTTCCTTCCATGGGTTCTTTGTGATATGATATATGATTTATTTCATATAGAATGACTATTTATGGATTCTAATTATATTATTGGTTGGGTCATATATATATATATATCTCAAATTAATTAGATAAGTATTTTTATCTCATGAGATAATAATGTTATGTGTGGGACCTTTTAGGTTTATATATGTTCACAATTATATATGAGGACATAATTTCATATCCATAAATTTATGTGTGGTCCTATTTTTATGTTATGATTTCCTATATTTTTGGTACATTTATATTCTATATGCCTATGTTATAATCCATTTATTATAATTATTTCCTCTTAAATCCACACTCTTATGTTATGGTATATGTTTGATGGTTTGAGTTTATATGTCCTTCTATTATTAATATGATTGTCTCTTATTATTCCACATTGATTTTAATAATATATTTCTTCCTTTCCCATGTTGTATTGAATTCTTGTGATCTATACTCTTTATAAATCATTGATAGGTTTCCCCTTACTAGGTGTTCACTCTTTCATTTGATTTACACTTCCCAAGGAAGTTACATGTAGGACTATGTGTAGAAGTAATTTTCATATAGAGCTGTTTGTAGGAGATGTTGGAATAATTATCTGAAATATTATTTTTATATATATAATATACAAAGATACTAAAACTTTAATTTTGGTTTTTTGTGTGATTATTTCGAGTTATGATATTTAAATTATGTAAATTATTACAGATTATGTGCATGTTATTTTCGAGTCATCTCACTTAGTGTCAATGATAGTGTATATGGAATGTCTTTTATCACTAAAACTAGGAGTGTGGGTTTGAGGAATATTAGTTGGTATCAAGGTGGGGTTTATTTATTTTTGAGTATTAATAATATAAAACATTAGTAAAAACCCTAGGTATAAATCAAAATATAGGAAAAGTTTTGGTAAATTATTGAGTGTGTGGTTTCATAGAAATGGAATATCAATCTGAATACAAATATCTGGATGAAGGCTTTGGAATATATCCACCTAGGATTAATAACTCTGAAAATGTTTGGTTGGGTATCAAATTGATCTTTACTCAGTGCACAACAAATGGGCCTAACTATACACATGGTTTTATACTCATTGAATATATTCTTTGGCTGATTTTTATACATATTATAAAACATTCTGAATGATTTAAATATATTATTAAGATATATAACTAGTTAGTATAAAAAACATAATAAGAGATTAACCATGAATAACCTAAGTGGAACCTAGAAAATTTAAAATATACGGTATATATGTCATTTATGAATTACTCCACTAAGTTAATATTCTTCCTTTTTAGATGATCATTGAATAATGTATTCCCATCACTAAATTTCATTTATTTTAGTAGATCGTTTGAAATAAGACAAGCCAAGATAACATTTGGTTTGAAAGACAATGAAATGGTTTTCTAAATGAGTAACCAAATAGGATGGGATATATAGTAAAAAATCATATGGTGTAGTCTAACTAAGTATCTCATATTATGATTAACAACAAGAAACTTTCAAAATTTTAAAACACATAAAATAATAAAAAAAAAATGGAGTTTCCTAGAAGTTCATGTGATAAATACCATGGATGGAAGAATATTTCACTTTTAATGAGTCAATAATGTGGGAAAAATACTGAGGGAATTCCTCAATGAAAAATGAATTTATTTTCAGAGTAAAAAATAAGGGCATAGTGTAACAAAATACCAAGGAAATTTGAAGAGCTCAGTTAACTATATGGAGGGGAATAAACATCTTCCTAAGATAACATTAACAATCCAATTTTTTAAATGTGTAGAGTTGGAAAATTTTGGGAAAAAATTCCCCAATTCAATGATTAATGAGGATAATATGGGTCAAAAACTTCCTAGACCAATTGAATATGGAAGTTTCTATTAATTCACTACTTTTGAAGTGGGAAATGATGTTTAAGTGGTTAAAAGTTCACTTATTATTCAATCTTCATCTACAAATGTAATATTTGATTCTCGTACTTCACATTACTTCATAACATGTATGTTTTATAAGAAATTTGATTCACCAACTGAAGCATTTGATATTGTATTATCAGTGAGAACACAATGTCGTGTGGTGATTTCACCCAAGGTATACAACTCAGTCCCGATCGAGATTAATGGGAAGATAATACCTGCAGATCTAGTTATTCTTCCTTTGGTAGATTTTGATTTGATATTAGTAATGGATTATATCTCCATAAATTTATCTCATATCAATTATCAATAAAAGGAAATATCATTTCATTTCTAAAATCATCTCATTTTCAGATATTAATGTAAGTATGACTATGAAATCTCTTTGTAAATAACATCCTTAATATGGGTCTTAACCCAAATTTTTAGGTGTATTTAGCTCAAATTGTTGAGAATAAACTAAAAATTATGATAAGACTACTATTAAGGAATATATGAGCTCTATATTCTTCCATATGGAAGTGAGGTTGACATTATAACATGAGTCTTGTCTATATTATGAATACCCTTATCTATTTTCATTAGTGGGTAATATTTCAAATTATGAGGATGAAATTTATTTAAAGTGGAAAATATAACACCCTATGTTTCAAGAACCATTTTATCTCATTAAATTATATATATATATATATAATTCTAAAGTATACTTGTCCACTATTTTAAAAAATTAAAATCGATTAGAAAATGAGTCATACAATATATGAATCAATTTAAAAACACTTTTTTAATTCATAAATGAACATTGAAAAAAATTACATGAGACTAATAATTACACACCATGTATTTCTACATACCATGAATGATTATATGTCCTAAAAGTATATAAATTAAAATGGGAATTAAATAGAAAATATTTTTATATTCAAAACTAGGAAATCGACATGATCTTTTTTACACTTGAAAATCATCTTTAGTATAACTAAACCTATAATGAAAGAAACACCATGAAAATAGAAATAATTATAAAAAATCATTAATAAAAACATATGGAATGATAAGTGTTCTTTTTCAAGTTAGAAGAGAATGAATTTATATGAGGTAATGGGGGTAATATAGCCAGCATAAAAAGGGTATATAGTCGTTGGGTATAATAATGGTAAACTTGTTATCAGTATGGAATTACCCTTATATAGTTGATATGAATAAAGTTTATTTAGATGCTAACATATATACATTTTTTATTATAAATAAACTTTTTCAACAAAATAGTTTATTTTTAATGGAATTAAATGATTCTAATTCATTTGTGAAAATGAAATTGATCATAAATAAACAATTTTTATTTATTGCATATTTTTGTTAAATTTATTAATTTTAAAGAATGGTATAAATTAAATGTATTTATAAAATAAAAACTAATTATTATTAAAATTAATTTATAAAATTCAATAAATAATTAATGTACGGTAAGAAATAATAATTTAGTAATTCATGGGTAAACAAAAATATTTTGTATAAAATCATTTTTTTATTGTATGTTTTTATAATTTCACATATTTGAATTATGGAGTTTAATAAAATTTATTATTTATATACATAAGAAAATTAATAAATATTCATGCATTGATTATTAATAAAATATAAAATCACTTAATGTTAAAAAGAAAAACTTTTCACTGAATTGTTTTTACATGTGAAATGAGTTTTCTAATTTAAATTAAATTGATCACCATTAAAGAATATTTTAATGAATTTTTTGATAATATATATATTAAACTATTATTCATATATAAGTCATTATTATTCAAGTAATAAGAATAAATCCATTTTATGCTTAAAAATGCATCTTGGATAAAAATTGTTTTCCCATGTTATGAATTTTATATTAAAATTAATATTTTTTCAAATTTAGAAATTAAATATAATAAAAAAAATTATTTTTAATAACCATTTTTAACTTTTATAATAATAATAATAATATTTTTATACACAAAAATAATTTACCAAGGTAAAAATTAATTATTGTGGTAAAGGTTCAAGGGTTTTTTTCAATGAATTGTTTTTATAAGTGTTATGTACATTTTTTATAAATAAAGTAAATTGATCTATTTTAGATTAATTATACAAGGCAATTTATATATATATACAAATATATTATCACTCATTTAATTATGAATTTATTTGAAATTATATTAAGAATAATTAATACTTTGAAAAATACTTTTTCTACAAAAATAATTTCTCTATATATTATATGTTTTAATTTAAAAAATAAATTTATTCTATTTATAAGTTGAATTTTATTAAATGGGTCAACATTTGGAATCATTATATTGAAAATTGTATTAAATTGGTCATCTAATATTTTTAATAAAAATTTACCATAGTAAATTTGTAATCAAGTTTAATAGAGTTAAAAAGAGTTAATTAAATTGCTTCAAATTTTTTATAATTAAAATGATATGAAACCAGTCAATAATAACTTTTATGGTAAATTAAGTCCCCCCATGTCTCTATAAAATTTCAATACCTAACTCCCCTAATTCCCATGTCATTTCATCTTTACCGATCACCAAACTTAACTTTCCAATGAAATATATCTCATTTTCCCTTATAAAAGGATATCTCTTCCAACTATTCCAAGACACACTTATCCATTTAAATAACCTTTAAACCCTAACAATTTTACCTCTCCTAAAAGTATATTTCACATTTGGAAACTTCAAGTCCCATTAAAAATCCCAAATCCTGCATTTCTAAGAGGTCCTTCAGGAGAAGATTCAAGCCTCCAACGTGAGTATTCTTTATCCCCTAATATTTTATTCTCAATATTTTTAATACTTAAAATATATAATATGATTAATAAAACTAATAAAATCATTATAATACCATTATTCTTCTGAAATATTGATATTTTAGTAAAAAAAACTTTCATCACCATACTAATAAGAGGTTAGAGCATTTTTATATTTTCGTTTATTGAACCACCAACATGAATAATGATATAAATTTATATCATGGACTACTATTGAAAATTAATTAATGGTGATATTATATTTTAATGAGTAAATATTTTTTTTAAATTCTATAAATATAATATTAATATTTAACTTGTTATTAATGTACTATCATGATCCATCCCCTAGGGCCTGTGCTGTGACTACCCCAAGCCCGCCTTCCATATTCTAGGGGATAGTGACTAGCACCAAAGGCATATTCCCTAAAACTAGGAAGGCATTTCCTTTATATCATGTAAACACATGAAATGAAGAACACAACAAAATACGAACACGAGTAAACTATATAGTAAAAGTGTGAGTACAATAAGCAAAAGGGGCAAGAATACACGCCCAATTGGAAAGTATAGGAAAACTGAAAAGTATAAGTAATTTGGGATAGCTCCTATGAACACCCACCAAGGATCCTACCTGAAGGTTATGTACATCTCTCAAATGGTCGTCTCTGTGGTACGCCTCATCTAATGTCCACCTCCGAGCTACCTCCAGTTCTGGTACCCTCGTCCTTAGTCAGCGTTGTCTATCGTCTACGCCAAACACAATAGGGTTCAGGAATAGCCCATACAGGGGTGAGTATAACGATACTCAGTAGGGACCCTGAGACCCTCATGGTCTCACAAAATCCACAAAGGATAAACCAAAAAGCATGAAATCAACTAAAAACCCAACTTAGGTATATGCCCATACATATACCTACGTTATCAAGTATTCCCATCTCAATCATGAGGAAAACACAGTGTCTAACTCAAAATCCCAAGCTCAACTGTTCCACAAAGGAAGGAGTACCACGAAGGTAAGTACCACACAGGTATGCCACATAGAATAATACCCCCAAGGTATTACCATAAGGTAAAATATCACACAGGTACAGACTCATCTCATACCAGGTATATCTTAGATATAATAGTAGAGATGATTAGATCTAACTACTGAATCATCTTACTCAGTTAAGAGGTAGACCCATGAAGGATCCCAAATTGTAGACACACACGGGATCCTAGTACATCGTCAGACCCACACAGGATCCTAGTACATTGTCGGTACATCGTCACAACCACACAAGATCCTAGTACATGTTAGTACATCGTCAGACCCACACAGGATCCAAGTACGTCGTCGGTACGTCATCAAACCCACACAGGATCCTAGTACATCATCGATACAATGGCAGACCCACACAAGATCCTAGTACATCGTCAGAACATCTCTAGACCCACACATGATCCTAGTACATCATCAGTACATCGTCAAACCCACACAAGATCCTAGTATATCGTGGTACATCATCAGACCCACACAGGATCCTTGTACATCGTCGGTACATCGTGAGACCGACACAGGATCCTAGTACATCGTCAGTACGTCATCAGACCCACAAAGGATCCTAGTACATCGTCAGTAAATCTTTAGACCCACATGGGATCATAGTACATTTCCAGTACATCATTAAACCCACACAGGATCCTAGTACATCGTCAGTACGTTGTCAGACCCACACAGGATCCTAGTACATCGTCACAGCCAGCTATAGGGTACCCTCACTATGCTTGCTCATCTCCAGGAGGGTCCGCTCCTCATACCATTGGTCAATACTCCAATTGTCACGAAGTCACATGAAGAAGTACCCCAAAGGACCGCCATGTCATAGGGGTCTCAACGCAAAAAATGGTGCGTCAAACGGATGCCCGGTCTGTAAGTTATTTGACTTTTAGTTTTGAGGACCCGGTTGGATTCATGCTCGATCCAACCTAGCCATTCCAAAACTTTATCCGAATCTTCAGTAGGGTATACCAAAGGTACCATATTTCTCCGAGGTTTCCATCGCCACAGATAGTTCATCAAACAGACACTCGGTGCCAAAGTTATGGACAAAAGTACGTATAGGGTTGAAAATGGTCTGGGTCCAGTCCGACCCGGTCGGACTGACTCGACCCGACCCGACATTGGCTAACCCGGTCTGGTTCGGATCCACTCGACCCCCGCTGGGATGCTCGGCCTTGCCACATGTGTGGGGGAGCCATGCGCCCCCTGCTCTCAATCATCGAACAGCTCAGCCATTCGGTTTCCCGCCAGCACGCGGGACCCTAGCAAGTCCCGCTCGGTCTTGCTCGGCCGGCTGAAATGGTTGGCCCTTGAGTCCTCCCAGCAGAGTGTCGTGCACCGCCACTCCTTAGCTGGCTGAATGCTAGCCATGCCTCCTCCTTCCGTCACAGCCCGGCCGCGGCCATTTTCTCCGACGGCGGCGCGCGGTCATGCCGCCCGTGTTTCCACATCCAGCCAAAGCATCGGCCGTTGTTTAGTCTCCACCATGGCTGCTTGCCCGCAGTTCCCTGATGTGGTGGCATAGTCATCGGCATTATCCTATGGTGTGGTCGGCTGGTGCTCCAGCCACCCTCTGGTGTGTCGCCTGCTCAAACTACGGCCTTTCCATCTTCCGGCAGCGCGAGTTCGAGCTTCCCTTCTCCCACGTGGTGTGAAGAACACATCAAAAAGGAAAGATACAGAGGGACCATGCCATATTTGTTTGGCCCATAACCTCCTCCTTAAATCTATATCAGACATTTCATGAATTATTCACAAATAAAAACAAAGCTTGAACCCTAAATCATTTGTTCATTAGTGTTGGTGTGATAAAGAAGTTGAAGATGTCGATGTTCTTCATGCCAGCCACACGCCTCCGATGTCGGCTCGTACATCGTCCTCTTTCTTCAATTCCGGGGTGTGTTCTTCGTTGGAGTATGTGTTTCTCTATGAATATCCAAATCTCCTACCTTTTTCCAACACTCTCCCCAAAATCCCAATAGATGAAATTCCAACTTAAATTAAAATAAGTTTAATTTAAGTTGACACCATAATTAAATGAAAATATTTATTAAATGGAGAGTTGGCATAATTAATTTACTCAATTAAATGGGAGGAGTACTTAATGGGGAGTTGAGAGGTTTTCTCTATTAAAGTGGAGGTTAGTTAGTCCCCACCACCATGGATTCGAATTGGGGGTTTTAGTTTGGGTGGTCCCCACCTCTTAACATCTATAGGGGAGTTTCAAATAAAAATAAAAATGTTAAATAATTTTTATTTATGTTTTTTCTTTTTCCACAAAAAAGTGAAAAACTATCTTTCACCCTCGACCTACTGTGGTCGAGGTAAAGGTATCGTTAAGCGAATATTGGTGTTGCGAGTTCAACGGTGGCCTCAGATTTCAATTCTAAGCACTGGTTTAAAAGTTACAAAAACCCACTTGTACGTTTACTGAACGTACCAAAAAAAAGTTTATAAATTCATTCCAGGAACATCGGGCCTTGGAATCATGTGCCTTAAATTTTTGAAGACTCGTAAAATTCCAATTTAATTAAAAAAATACAAGGAATTTCCCTGTCTTTACGTTATCCTCACCTCAGGGCTTTGTGTCCCTGAAATCCACATCAAAAACTAGGAAATCAAGTGGGGGTACTGAGCATGAATCTGAGCCTCCCACTCCCATGTTCTCTCCTAGAGGTTCTCATGCTACCAGCGAATGCACACCTGAGGTATCGACCTCCCACAAAGGACCCTCTCCTGTCGATCCTCAATCTCCACTGGAACCTCTGAAAACGTCGCCCCATTGTCGATGTCCAGCTCGTCGTGGTCGATGATGTGAGATGGGACGTGCATGTATCTTCTCAGCTGGGATACATGGAAGACGTCGTGCACCCAGTGCAACAGAGGTGGGAGATCTAGGTGGTAAGACACCTTGTCAACTCTACTGAGGACCTGAAAGGGTCCAATGAACCTCGGAGATAACTTGTCACCCCGACCAAATCTCTGCAAACCTTGTCGAGGTGAGACCCATAGAACGATGTGGTCGCCATCCTCGAACTCCAGAGGTCTCCATCTCCTATCGGTATAAGACTTTTACCTGCTCTGTGTAGTATTCATCTACTCCTGGTTAATCTACACCTTCTCTGTGGTAGCTCGTACCATCTTTGGTCCCACGAGTGCAGACTCCCCTGGGTCAGTCCAGCACAGAGGTGATCTGCAAGGTCGCCCGTAAAATTCCTCAAAAGGTGTCATCCTAATGGTGTAGTGATAGTTGTTGTTTTATTTAAACTCCACCAAATTCCAGTGATCCTCCCTACTGTAACCGAAGTCGAGGATGCAAGCACGAAGCATGTCCTCGAGGTTATGAATGGTACGCTCAGTCTGGCCATCCGTCTGAGGATGGAAGGTGGTGCTCAAATGAAGCAGTATCTCGAAAACATCCTGCAACCCCTTCCATAGCCAGGAAGTAAAACGTGTATAGCGATCGGATACAATAGTCGAGGGTACTCCATGTATCCGCACAATCTCCTGCACATAGAGTCATCCCAAGCTCTCTACTGAATCCTATTCTCCGATCTGTAGAATGTGGGTCGACTTGGTGAGTCCGTCAACGATCACCCAGATAGAGTCATGACCTATTGATGTACGTGGATGTCCCATCACGAAGTCCATGGAGATATCATCCCACTTCCACTCTAGGAACTCTAGAGATTTTACCAAGCCTTCGGGTATCTGATGCTCCACCTTCACTTGCTGACAAGTGAGGCACCGAGAGACAAACTTTACTACAACTTTCTTCATTCCATGCCACTAGTGCTATCATAGGAGATCCTGGTACATATTCGCTACTCCTATATTTACCACTAGAAGGGATGTGTGGAACTCCCTCATCACTTCCTCCTAAAGCGACATTGGTACCCTGGTACGTCCTCTGAAGAGGATGATGTGCCCCTCACCTTCATAAAATCCATTAGGTGTCTGCGCTATGGATATTAGAGCATGTCGAGCCCCATAGTCAGTATCCCCATGTTGCGCCTCCCTGACTCACTGAAGAAGTGGGGGAGTTACAGTAATATACTAAAGAAAATCTTCTCCATCTTGATCCACAAAGGATATCTGCAAACCAGCCAGCTGCTCTGTCGCCTCACCTAGAAACTATATACCAGATCTCCTGCTGAGTGAATCTGCTATAATGATCCCCTTCCCAGGAGTATAGAATATCTCGAAGTCATAGTCCTGGTATAACTCAATCCAATGATGATGTCTCAGGTTCATGTCCTTCTGTGAGAAGATATACCTGAGACTCTTGTGATCTGAGTAGACTATAAAACTCTCTCCCATCAAGTAATGTCGCCACATCTTCTAGGTGAAGACCACTGCTGCTAACTCCAGGTATGGGTAGAATATTTTTGTTCATGTTGTCTCATATGTCGAGAACCATATGTGATCATTGCTCGCTCCTATATCAGGACACATCCGAACCCAATCCCTAATGCGTTGTAGTAGATTACGTACCCTACACCCTCCTCTGGAAGCCTCAAGATGGGGGCACAAGTCAGCCTCAACCTCAGCTCCAGAAAACTCCACTGACATTTCTCCGACCACACAAAGGGTTTCCCCTTCTTCCTCAATGCTGATAAAGTTTCTGAAACTCTGGAGAAATCTGGAAAAAACCTCTGGTAGTATCTATCCAAACCCAGGAAACTTCGTACCTTCCTCACACTCTTGGGTGACTCCCAAGAAATTACCACCTCAATCTTTACCAGATCCACTAAAACTCCAGCCTCTAAGATTACATTTCCATGATAGTGAACCTCTCATATCCTAAACTATCATTTTGAGAGCTTACCATAAATTTGGTGCTCTTGGAGTGTGTCCAGAACTACCTGCAAGTGATAGGCATGCTCCTCCTCAGTAGATGAGTAGATTCGAATGTCGTCGATGAAGGATACTACAAAGCGATCAAGGTATGGCTGAAAGATCATGTTCATGAGTCCCATGAACACCTTTAGGGCGTTGGTCACACCTAAAGGCATAACCAATAATTCATAATGGCCATACCAACATCTTAAAGTTTTCTTCTACACATCCACGTCTCATACTCTGAGCTGGTGATAGCCTGATCTGAGGTCTATCTTCAAGAACCATCGTGCTTCCTTCAGCTGATCAAAGAGGTTGTCAATCCTTGGGAGTGGGTACTTGTTCTTCATGGTCACCTGGTTCAGGCTCTGATATTCCACATAAAGCCTCAAGCTCCCATCTGCCTTCTTAGTGAATAAAATCGAGGCTGCCCAAGGAGAAACACTGGGCCAAATGAATCCCTTCCCCTGTAAGTCCTCCAGCTATACCCGCAGCTCACGAAGCTTTGTGGGAGCCATCTGATACACTGGTGTTGATATCAGTGTCTTCTATGGGTACAAGTCAATGTAAAAGACCACCTCTCGGCGAGGAGGTAGACCCGAAACATCATCAGGGAAGACATCCGCATACTGGTCCACCACTACAGGATAGCTCAGACTCTCCACATTAACCATTATAAGGGTAAGGCTAGCCAAATGATGAATGATTGGTTGCACTCTCCTCTGGGTAAGTCCATCATGTGTTGTAAAGGCTCCCTTCTCGCTGGTGAAGGTAAACCTAGTCACATCCATGTAGACACACCGCACTTTGCGCCTAATACATTCACATTGAGCATGGACTGTAGATAACCAATCCATACTCAAGATGATGTCATAAAGCCTCGATGCCACTACTAGGAGATCCCAGCCGAAGCTATCACCTCCTAGAGTTAGCTCACACTATCGGCACCAATGCATAATCACTAAATCTCCTCTTTTAGGACTCTCTAGCCTTAAGGATCGAGCCAACGGCTCCATCAGAATATCTGAGCTCTGAAAAAGGGTAGTGGAAATAAAATAATGACTCTCAAATGTGTCTATATGTACTAAAACTAAGGTGGTGTATACACATATCGTACCTCGTATCATCTCGGAAGCACCATGGTCATAGGCCTTAGCTACCTGAAACTGAGCTGACCCCTATCCACCTACTTCCTATGGTCAGGGTGGACCACCTGGTGGTGGTGGTAACATCCCAAATCTTTGCCCACTGTCAGCTACATGGACAGCTCCTCTTCCATGTCCGCCTTCTCCCTACGGACCTCCTCAGTCGAACCTTTGTCTCTGCCTGGTCGGTCCCTCGACCATATGCTGATCTTCTGTATGGTGGGATAGATAGTCATGATCCATGTGGCCCTGCATGTCGCATGTGAAACACTGCCTATTACTCACATGATTGGATCTATCTCTGGTACCCCGCACAAATGATCTTGAATCATGCGGTCGTCCACCTGTATGTCTGGTCCTTTTGGACCTCTGTGACATTTTTCTACTACCAGCTGCAAAATACTCCACTATGTGATGACTGGCGGTGGGTCTCACTGCTAAAGACTGCTCAGTAAGAAAAATCTCTACTAAGAGGGCTTTCTCTAACACCCCCACCTGCGTCGGGATGCTGATTGAGATCATTGAATCCCTGATCTCCCACCTGAGTCCCTACGCAAAGGTCCGGGCCCTGAAGAATGGGCCACGTACCATAACAGTGGAGTAGCAAGAGAGTTCGGTGAACCTTGTTGAGTACTAAGTCACAATCATGCTACCCTTATGTAGATGAAGAAGCTCCTGAATGCACATTGCGCGAACAATTTTTGGGACAATCTCTACCCGGAATAGGCTCTCGAAGTCTGCCCAGAGAAGTTTCACCTCGTCGTGAACCTGGAGAATCAAGATCCACCATATGCCTAATGCTACATGTAGAAGACTGGCGGCAAGGATCGCCATGAGATTAGCTGGTGTCCCTACCAGTCAGAATACTCACACCACAGCCTCCAGCCAATCCTTAGCCACCTATGGGTTCGTCCCTCCGCTGAACCTGGGTGGCCTCTGGTGCTAGAACTCATGCAACGCTCTCAATCAGCGTGCACTCTTTGTTGTTGGTGAAGGTGTCATCGGTGGCCCAACGGGTGATGGTACCGATGGTGCCTCCACTGGTACCTCTACTGGAAGAGGGCCCTACACCGAGGCCTCATCAATTGGTGGGCTATTAGTGTGTACTATACCCAGAAACCTAGATGGCTATCTGCATGAAGGAATCCGGAAAAGAAACAGGTGTTCCACGGTCAAAAAGTTATACCTAGTGAGATGAATCAAAGAGATCACAAAAAAACTCTTGAAAAACACACACGCAATCTGTGCATTCGTGCAATTAGTTGGAAATAAGAAGTCAGAGTCTTGGTGTATGGATACATCGGCCGCCCCACTAACACTGGGTTCCCTAACCTGGTAACTACACTCACTAAACTTAACACTATTTCTGTTAAAAGAAATATCAGATTCCTATTTTCTACAGTAGAAATGACTCCTCTAATACCAATTTTTCAAGACCCATCTCCCGGGGCCCATGTCGTGACTACCCCAAGCCCACCTTCCATAGGCCAGGGGCTAGTAACTAGCACTAAAGGCATATTCCCTAAAACTGGGAAGGCATTTCCCTTATATCCTATAAACACACGCAACCAAGAACAGTGAAAAATACAAACACAAGTAAACTGTATAGTAAAAGTGTGAGTACAGTAAGAAAAAGGGGCCAGAATACAAGCACAACTGAAAAGTACAAGAAAACTGAAAAGTACAAGTTAACTGGGACAGCTCCTGTGAACACCCACCAAGAATCATACCTGAAGGGTAGGTACAGCTCTTGAATGGTCGACTCTACGGTATGCCTAGTCTAATGTCCACCTCGGATGTACCTCCAGTCCTGGTACCCTCATCCTTAGTCAGTGTTGTCCGTCATCTGCACCAAACACAACAAGGTGCGGGCATAACCCGTGCAGGTGTGAGTATAACGATACTCAGTAGGGACCCTGAGACCCTCAAGGTCTCACAAAATCCAAAAAGCATAAACCACAAAGTATGAAATATAGTGAAAACCCTACTTAGGTATATGCTCATACATATACCTAAGTTATCAAGTATTCCCATCTCAATCATGAGGAAAATACATAGTCCAACTCAAAATCTCAAGATCAACTATTCCACAAAGGAAGGATTACCACGAAGGTAAGTACCACACATGTACGCCACAAAGAAGAATACCACCAAGGTATTAACAAAAAGGAAAGTAGCACACAGGTATAGACTCAGCTCATACCAGGTATATCTTAGATACTGTAGTAGAGATGATTATATGTAACAACTAAATCATCTTACTCTGTTAAGAGGAAGACCCAGGAAGTATCCCAAATTGCAGACCCATATAGGATCCTAGTACATCATCAGACCCACACAAGATCCTAGTACATCATCGGTACATCGTCATACCCACACAGGATCCTAATACACGTCTATACATCGTCATTCCCACACAGAATCCTATTACATTGTCAGTACATTGTCAAACCCACACAGGATCCTAGTACATCGTCAGTACATTGTCAAACCCACACAGGATCCTAGTACATTGTTGGTACATCGTCAGACCCACACAGGATCATAGTACATCGTCAATACGTCATCAGACCCACAAAGGATCCTAGTACATCTTCAGTACATCGTCAGACCCACACAGGATCCTAGTACATCGTCGGTACATCGTCAGAACCACACATGATCCTAGTACATCGTCAGTACATCTCATGCCCACATAGGATCTGAGTACATCATCAGTACATCGTCAAACCCACACAGGATCCTAGTACATCGTCAGTATATTGTCAGACCCGCACAGGATTCTAGTACATCACTGGTACATTTTTAGACCCACACAAGATCCTAGTACATCGTCAGTACGTCTTCAGACCCACAAAAGATCCTAGTACATCGTCACAGCCAGCTATAGGGTACCCAAACTAAGCATTCTCATCTCTGGGAGGGTCCGATCCTTAAGCCACTGGTCGATACTTCAACTTCCATTAAGTCCCACGATGAAGTATCTCAAAGGACCGCCACGTCATAGGGGTCTCAACGCAACAGACGGTGCATCAAACGGATACCCGGTCTGTAAGTTATTATCCTTTTAGTCTCGATGGGCTGGTTGGATTTGTGCTCAATCCAACCTGACCATTCCCCAACTTTATCCAAATCTCCATTAGGGTATACAAAAGGGACCGTCTTAGTCCAAGGTTTCTAGCACCATAGACATTTTGTCAAACGGACACTTGGTGCCAAAGTTATGGCCAAAAGTACGTATATGGTCGAAACTGGTTCGGGTCCGGTCCGACCCGGTCTGGTTCAGGTCAGCCCGGCCCGCTGGTTTCGGCCCGGCCCGTGCTGGGCGGCCCGACATAGCCGCATACTTGGGGGAGTCGCATGCCCCCTGCTCTCAAACACCGAACGACTCAGCCATTTGGTTGCTAGCCAGCACATGGGACCCGAGCGGGTCCTGCTCGGTCCTGCTCGACTAGCCTAAATGGCTGGCCCTTGAGTCCTCCCGGTGGCGCGTTGTGCACCACTGCTTTGCAGCTGGTCGAACGCCGGCCGCACCTCCTCCTTCCTTCGCGGCCAGGTGGGCCACGACCATTTGCTCCGACGGCGGCGCACGGTCGCACCGCCCATGTTTCTACGGCCAACCGAAGCGTCGGTGGTTGTTCGGTCTCCACCGTGGATGCTTGGTCGTGGTTCCCTGCTTATGTGGTGCAGTCACCGCCATCACCCTGCCATGTGGCTGGCCAGTGTTCCGATCGCCCTCCGGTGTGCCGCCTGCTCGAACCGCGACCTTCCCTTCTTCTGGCAACGTGGGTGCGCGTTGCCCTTCTCCCACACGGTGTGAAGAACACGTCAAAAAGGAAAGATGATGAGGGATTAGGCCATGTTCATTTAGTCCATACCCTCTTCCTTAAATTGATAGCAGGAATTTCATGAATTATTCACGAAGAAAAACAAATATCGAACCATACCCCATTCGTTCGTTGGTGTCAGTGTGAGAAAGAAGTTGAAGATGTCGACGTTCGTCGCGCCCGCCACACGCCTCCGATGTCGGCTCGAACATCGTCCTCGTTCTTCAATTCTAGAGTACGTTCTTTGTTAGAGGATGTGTTTCTCCATGATTCTTCAAATATCCTCCATTTTTCCAACACTCTCCCAAAAATCACGAGAAATGAAATGCCAAATTAAATTAAAATAGGTTTAATTTAAGTTGACACCATAATTAAATGACACTATTGATTAAATGGAGAGTTGGAATAATTAATTTACTCAATTAAATGGGAGGATTAATTAATGGGGAGTTGAGAGGATTTCTCCATTAAACTGGGGTTTGGGTGGTCCCCAACACTATGGATTTGAATTGGGGGTTTTAGTTTGGGTGGTTCCCACCTCTTAGCATCCACATGGGAGTTTCAAATAAAAATAAAAATGTTAAAAAAAAATTATTTATGTTTTTTCTTTTTCCACAAAAAAGTGAAAAAACTATCTTTCACCCTCGACCTACTGTGGTCAAGGTAATGGTCTCCTTAAGCCAATACCGGCACTGCAATTTCAACGGTGCCCTCATATTTCAATCCTGAGCACCAGTTTAAAAGTTACAAAAAACTGCTCATACGTTTTCTGAACGTACCCGAAAAGAAACGTTCATAAATTCATTTCTGGCACACCAAGCTTCATAATCAAGCACCGTAAATTTTCACGGACTCTTAAAATTCCAATTTAATTAAAAAAAATTACTTAGAATTTATGGGTCTTTACATGTACCCCTTTTTGTTTGTTAAAAATTTCCAAAACAAGCTCATGACGAATTTCATCTTCAAGAATCATAACTAAAACTCTAATAGAATGAAATTTCAACTGTATAAATAATTTTTGAAATAATATTATATTAAATTGAATAATTTAATAATGATTAACTTGGTATTTATGAATGGGAATCGACATCACCATTACCAAACTTGTAAAGAAAATGTAAAATTACAAACATTTGATGGTGAAAATAACCAATACCTAAATAATAAATGTATAATTAATGATTATAATTTAAAATTACAAAAGGTTATATATATGAATCATTTTATTAAATAGGATATTAATATAGTTATTTTTAATATACATTAGGTTAAATTTCATTCATGGAATTCAAAAGTAAAAGTATGGTTTTTCATAGCTCCATTTCCTTTCTTTTTGTTACAATGTTCCCTCTTGAGCTTCATTATACTATGTTTAGTTTACCACACCCTATGATTATGTTATATTTTATTTCTTATTTATTTAATATTCTATTACATTTTTCTCTCATTAACTCCTTTAAAAAATATCATTTTTTAAAAAAATATTCTTGTGAAGAATAATTCACATCCCCACTAAAATCATTTTTCTTTCATATCCATATTCTTTCATTCTAAAATTGTTTTAATTTATTACATTTAAGTATACAGATGTATTTTATCATTTTACATAAATATCTATATCTTTAAATTTTCAAAAATAATTTTATTTATCCATTTTAATGATTTGGGTTTCAATAAATATAGTTAGAAATATTTAAAAGGAATTTATTTTCACATTCGTTTCTTTTATCATCCCATCCACATTTTTTGAATTAAACATTATTTATTTTCAAGGTTAAATTATTGGAATTTATTTCTATATAATTTTAAAATTTTGTTTTTATGAATTTATTGAAAATTAATTTTTAAAGTGACTCATAACTTCATATTTTTATGATAATTTCAATGATGTTTTATGAAATGTATTTTTATGATTCCTCTACCATTTTCCTATATATGTATATATATATGATATATCACCTATGGAGTTTTTTTCATGAATAGACCTCTTAACTATCTTATGAACTAATACTTTTTAGTTATTTTACTTTTTGAATCAACCAATCCAATTCTTTAGGTCATTTTATGTGATTACATTTAGAAATATTACAAACCCCATTTTGTTCTGATGGGTTCTTCATGATATGATATATAATTTATTTCATGTGGTGCACATGTGTGTCAATTACCATTATGTGATGGTTGAGGTCATATATGAACCTCCAATGTTTTATTTAAGGTTTTATATATCATGAGATAATAATAATATGCATGGACCTAATTTTATTTGGACATGTTCACAATTCAATACGTTGATATGATTTTATGTCCATAAAATTATGCATGGACTGGTTTTTATTTAAATATTTTCAAAGTGTTATTATTTCTTGTACTTGTTCCATATTTATAGGTTATATTTTTATTTTATTCTCAATGGATAATGATTATTTCCTCTTGATTTTTCACTCTTACATCGTCGTATATGTTTTGATATTTTGAGATTATATTTCCTATCATTTATAAGATTAATCTTTTATGATTCCATGTCCAATTTTATAATATATATCCTTAATACACTAATTGTTTCACTTTATTATGATCTAACCTGTTTATGAATCATTAATAGGTTTTACCTTACTGAGAATTTGAGCTCACTCCTTAATTATTTTTTACTTCCCCAAGAAATTTCATGAATGACTATGTCAAAACTAATGTGTAAAGAATGTGTTTTTATAATAGGACATGAGAGTATGGGTCTATGGTGTCTCAACATTTTCATTTAATTATGTAGTGGTGATGTGGAAACTAATTTTATATCATGGAACTCTCTTGAGGCATCCATCTCAAATCACTCTCACATTTAATTTGATGATGAATTCTCATCTTGAATAATAATCATCTTAATTAGATAACAATATTTAAATCATTACGATCACATCAGTATAATCATCAGATTTATCATCTCATTTTATTCAAAATGAATATTCTATAAATCTTATTATATTCATGCCTCATAATTCTTAGAATTTTTCTAAGTACCTGAATCATATAGATCTAACTGTTGTAATGAATCATGCCCAAATTTTCAATGAATCTTACACAATTCTAATTTACACATAAATATATGACTCTTACATCGATCATAATGATTCATAAAATTCTCCCATTTAATTGTACACAATCTAAATGACTCATATGCATTTTTTAAATAAAACTTATGATAGCTTGAAATTAATCATATGAAATAATGTATTGATTCTTAAACAGTTACAGTTCTACTTACAATTTTCATCCAGAAGTCATAAATATGTATTACACAAATCGTGAAATGGTGTTTATGTGGAGTTGAATGACCCATACACAATACAAGACTTATATGTTTTATGGAATTCTATAATTCACTCCATGTTTATAACTTATTATAACCACTTCAATCCAACACCAAATACCATAAAAAACTTTATGTATATTCTTTATCATTCTCTTCAACCTTTATAAAATGGTTGAAAACAAATAATAATACTTTAACAATTCATATGTAACTTAAATCTCCCCCTTTTGATTTTTCATTAACCCATGAAACTCTTTATTAATTTATTTTTTTAATACTTATCATCCAAGAGACACTAAATTATGGCCTTTTTCATTACAGAAACATATTTAAACCACACCTTGGGATAGAGTAGTGTTTTTAAGAGAACTCAATACCTTGGTGACAGGCATCATTTTGTCCAAGTGATAAGATGATCTCCCTTAATGAGGCCACTCAAAACTCAAACAACATCCCCCTATAAAATAAACACAACCACTAAATTGTGAAATGATTAGGATAGAAATACACACCTCTTATTTCTTCATCAATAAAATTTTTGTGAACATACTTCTCACCGTTTGAAAATATAATCCAAGGATCTATGGGGGTCCTCCAAAAACATGCAACGGTGTGTTAGGGGATTAACACTCACGTTCAACATTTAGAACACATGTCTATCTTTAGGGACATCCTTGGGGAAAATATTATCCAACTGGTCATGAGTGAAAATAAATTCCAGTTTCTCTTTCATCCAAATCATTTTAGTGAATTGTAACACCCCAAGATTTCATAGTGTGTTATTTCTTCAAAATAATTCAATAACTTGCACTACACGCAACATCAAGTTCAAGCGCACCATGACTAACTAAATAGGCCGTTCAAAAGAGGTTATGAATAGTATTAACAAAATTTTAAACTTTATATAATACTTATAATTTTAGAATCCATATTATGAGTTTCTTAGACATAATGTAAGAACAAATTCATTTTCAGTATTGCACTTTTACAAACTTTTAATAGTGAACCCTTTTTAAATCCAATATTTTAAACTTTTATATATTCAATTTGACTAAATAAATTTACTTTTTAGGATGGGGACATCAAAAATGTACAATGAAACATTCCAAGATTCCACGGTACGTTTCCCTTTGAATAATGCAATGGTGTGCATTGTACGCAACTTCGAGATTCTAACACAGCACAACCAATCAAACTAGCCGTTATGAATAGTAATACCTACTTTCTGAAATTTTATAAATTTTATATTTCAAAATGGACTTCATTTTTGGATTCATAATATCGAAATTATCTTAGGGTGAAATTTTGGTACTTTTCGGATAACTTTCATATTTTGATGAATAGTGAAAATTACTAAATTTTAATTAAAAACAAATTTTTTAATCGAAAAAATTAATAGTGATAAATTATTAATTTGAGTGGTTTTAAAGTATATTTAGAATATTGTTTTACCATTTAATACAATTTTGGTCATTGTATGTAATTTCACATTTAAACCAAACATAAACACGTGTCAATCTTTTGATAGTTATTATCTCTTAAAAACACGATATTTGTTTTGACGACGGGAATTAATTTTTAAATTAATTAATGCAATTAATATGTTCTGAATTTGGTAAAATAGTCAACATTTTTGAATTCATAATATCAAATATATCTTAGGCCTAATTTTTGGTATTTTTCTGGAAACTTTCATTTTTTGATGAATAGTGAAACCACTAAGTGGTAGTTACAAAACTCAATTTTTCATAAAACTTAATTTTACCGCTTCTGTGAGTGGAATTTCGAAAATCCGAGAGACATGGTTAATATCAAGGAGTAAAATGTGGTTTAATGAGATGAAAATAATTTTTGGTGAATAGTAACTTTTTACTTTTATTTACCACGGTTAATAGTAAATAGGGTAATTAAGGGTAAAAATGATATTAATATTACACTAACACATGTCCTAATTCTATTGGACAAGTGTATCTCGACCAAAAACAATCTTAGGAGTAAAATATTATCATTTAGTTCCACTTGTATTAGATTATGACATTTATTATTATTTAATTCAGAGAAGAGTTAAAAGAGTTAAAATCAATGTTTATTTACTAAAACATTTTTAATATAGGGTTATACATAAGATAAATTAGATTTAAAATATTAATTAGAAAGATATAATTATTTCCTACATAATGGTATTTTATTTATAATTTTTAGACATTAAATAATTTAATTTATTTATGACACAATGGTGATGCAGTAATTACCTAATTAATGAACAATTAGAATAATTGATATTATAAATACCCAAATAAATGTAATTTGAGACGTTTTATAAATAAAAATAATTTTTTCGGTTAATATGACATGTTAGGATTAATGTAATTAACTTTTTTCGAAGTAATAATTCTGTTATGATTTTTACAAAAATCAATTATTGAATAGTGTCAGAATTGACATAAAAGAGTTTTTAAAACAAATATCATATTATTAATTGATATTAAATTCATAAAAATATAATTTTAGTCCAAGAGACTTATATCATGATAGGTTTATCATTAATGGAACACTTGGGGGGTCTCTTGGATGTATATAGTGAGTTTATTAACCATGTAATATAAAAATACCAGGAGACATTGTAAACATAAACGAAATTAACTAAGAGTTAATACTTAAAGATAAGGTTAATATAATGACCCAAACCTGTCTAAATTCTATTGGTTGAGTGGTTTTCGACCCATCCCCACCTTAACCTTTAAATAATATACTTTGGAGCCATTATAAACCGAATATTAATTTATTATAAAATAATATTTCTAGCTTTTCCAAAGGTGCCCCTCACCCCTCTTATAAAGGGCACTCCCCCTTCTCATTAATTCACACCTTCAAAGCCTTTTGGTTCGACCAAACCCTACCCAAATACTCTCCCAACTTCCCTCACTACAACCTAGAGGCCTTATTTTGATCAGAAATCCAACCTAAAGAGCCCTTTTGATCGAATCAAAAGGAAGAACCCGAAGAAGAGGTAATGTTTTCACCACCCTTTTTCAAATTCATTTCTTCTTCAACTTCTTATTTATTTGTTATTCCCATTATAAAATAATGAATATAGTATCTCCTATATAATTTAATATTATTATAAATATGGTACAACCATATTCAGTATTCTATCCATCCTTTGAATGACATGTCACCATACGTGCGTACGTACGGCTTACCGTCTCCACGTCGTGGTGTAATTGTTATTCAATATATTATTATTTGGATGGGTATAATAATGATGTTTAATTAATGTAAATAATAAATATAACATGATAATGATTCTTTATATAATATATACCATCCAATTAAATATTATTTTAATATCAAAAGAATGATATTGTCGCTCGTGCGTACGTACGAACTACCGTCTCCACGAACGCGATGAGATTCATTCTCCATCGTATCCATTCAAGTATAATTATAATTTGATGATTTAAAAATAATGTTTAAGGACTTGATATCATTATGGATATAAATAAGATACATCCTATCCATGACAAACATGGCTTATGTAAAAGAACATATAAAAGAAAACGAGTAAGTTAACACCCGAAATGACGATAATACTAAGATATTATTAACAAAGAAATGTTAAAAGATCATATATGATAACATAATAATGTATATGATTCTTGTATAATTTAATAACAATTATTTCACCATAATACAGGAGGTTAACCTACCCCCAACCAAGGGAAAGTACAAGGTAAGGGTTTATTTCGCAATCTCTTCATTATTCGAGGTTGTTTATACGTAATAATCTACTAGGATCTATTTATCATCCACATCCATATTTCTTAAAAATGTATTTCAAAACATTCTTAATATTTTACAGAATATGGGTTAAAGTCATTTATACCATTTTTTGACTTTTTATAATAATTTTATAAAGGAATCTTTCTGTCATTTTCCAAAAAAGGTGCTTTTTAACCTTTTCGAAAAAATTAAGGTAAGAATGTTTTTATAACTTATACGGTGGGTCCGACTATTTTCCGCCGTTATAAAATCTTAAAAGCTTCCTTTACAAGCTTATAAGAATATTTTCAAAGAAAATGTTTTATTTTATAAATATATGACTCTTAAATGATTTCAAAATAGAAAGAGATATTTCTCTAAAAAGAGGTTTGATTTCATCTATGTCAACATCATTTGATGGATTTTACGCTTATTTGAAGTTGATTCAGTATGATACAAAACTTCTATATTGTATTGAAGGTTTTGAGATATATTTTACTGTGGATGTGTTATTTTTATACCATTCATGGTTTATTGATGAAGTATTTACATTTCGTATGCTAGTTTTAATACGAATGTTTATGTTATGTTTAAACCTTTTCATATGGGAATGCATTGGACTTAATATGTGACGGGTGGAGCCCGCTATAGCTCCTCGATGCATCGGTAGGTCTCATGAGACAAACTAGTGTCCTGGCACAGGGCCTTGAAAAAATCTTATTTGTAGTCTTGGTACGAGGCCTTGGCTATGTGGTTATGATATTCTGGAAATATGCATTCCATCATTATGAAAGTGGTTATTGATATTGCATGTGATTATTCGATTAGTAGAATATCCATGTGAATAAGTAAATGGAATTATTTCATTTTATTTTTTCCATACTATGTTGAAGTTCAAGTTTAAAAGGCTTTTGTTTTAGTTATACATTGCCTTAAATGTTTATTCTTATTTATGAAAGTTTCTGCTATATTGTTATCCTTGCTGGGCATTTGAGCTCACCCCTTTTCTATGTTTTATTTTTCCCAGGATGTGAAGAAGTAAAACATGAATGACCTGTAGGGATATTATAAGGGGTTAATAGTGTGGACTATGGAGACAATATGTTTTTGTAGTAGTTTTTCACTTTATGATGTAATTTAAACTTCATTAATGTATCTAGTGTTTCCAAGGCTACTAATCTAATCGGTCTTTCGAGACTTGATCTTTCTTGTGATCATGCCAATGTTATGTAATAATGCACCGACTTTGGGTAACTAGGGTCGAGGCGTTATAGTTGGTATCAGAGGAAGTTTAGTACAAACCTTGGAAGCTAGATTTAGATAAACTCTAATTAGAGAACATAGAACTAAGATGATCTTTGAGGATTAGTATAGAATAACTTCCTAGAATTTTGGTATTGTAAAAATTTTGTGAGTTTTCTGAGAAATACATCCCTATCTGGATACGAGCAGGTAGAGGCGGCACTGGCACAGATGTACCTAGGGGTAAAACCCGAAAACACCTCTTTGAGCTAGACTCGAACAGGAACTAGTGCACGACAACGGGCCTTGCTGCACTCTTGGTTACGACACTCTTGGGGGATATGCTTAGGATAATTCTCATTTTCATTACAAACCATTATGAAGGGTTTATGAGTATATACTTCCTCAAAGGAGACATTTTTATGATTATGGATTATATCCATAAACTATTTAATTTATGTTATGTTCTTTACAAGTTTGGGATTAGGTATTGTTATTCATAAACTAATCTAGTGTATGCCATTGTTTAGAAATAGAACCTAGTAGAAGGAATGAGAACTCCAGCAATGCACATGATCCAAAAAGAAAGAAGGATCATATCTTTCATGGTCTTAAGCCAGAATTTATAAGAGAAATAGTCTCCCATGTATTATCATCATATGAAGAAATAATATCATGTTTTGATAAGCTAAGTAAAGTGTTTACTGAGTCATATGTCTTTGAAGGGAAGAAAGAGAAGAAAAGCATGGAAGAGAGAAAGATGGATAAAGGGGAGAGGGAAAAGAAGAATTTTTCCATATGTGATAACTGTGGGAAGAAACAACCTGGAACTTCCCTGAAAATAATGGGAGTTTGTTATAAGTGTGGAGGAAAAGGGCCCAAAGTATGTGACTGCAAGGGTAAGAAAATGGTTTCAAATGTACAATGCTTCATTTGAAAGGAGTTTGGACACTACGTGAACCTATGTCCCAGTCATCAGACTATGCTACAAATGATGCTATTAGATAATAATCAAATTATGATACTACCACAGATGAAGAGGAATTATTAGAGTTCTTATGTTGATTATGTCATTTGAGTGTTGTATCAACAATGTACTTGTTATAATAATTATGGAGTATATAAGGATTGTACTGCAGTACTATCTCATTAAGGACTTGAGATTGTGTGGAATAATGAAAATTGACTCAATAACAGGTTAAATTTTTGGAAAATATATGGTTGAGAGAAAGATAAACCATAATATGGTTCTGATACCGAGGTAGTGATTTTAGAATAATACATGATTGATTTGGATAAATTATATTGGATATTCTTGACTACCTTGAAACTGATTAATGATTTTTATATTCTATCATTGTTTGGGTTTACAACATTTTTGGATTGAAGGAGTATATATATTATTCTTTAAGGAATAAGGGATCATGAATGTAATCAATAAGGTTTTATGGTAATTCAGGATGTTGCAGTGTTTTAAAAGAATACATGATGAAGGTGTTCACATGTTATTACGTGGAAAAAAGGATCTTCCCTGTGTTTACCTTCCTTATAAATTTTGGACTGAAGTATTTTGGATAGTTCTAGTTTGGCTTATTTTGGATTGCCATAAAAGGACAACCCGGAGGTTGGCCGGTAACCCGTCGCGTCCGGCAAGGCCGCGAGACTTGAACCCACAACCGAAGGGTGACAAGGGTGTATCACCTACCACTGACCCATATGATGTCCTGGATTGAATAATGTCGTTTTTTAATGGTTCTCCTAGATGAATTATAAATTCATTTTTTTAACCCTATACGAATAGGATAAATAGAATATTATTTTTCAGTTCTATTATCTTTTAGAGTGAAAGATGAGTTTGTGGTAGAACTTAGTTAAAGGATGAGACCCTACTTTTCATGTATATATTTTTCTTCTTCTCTTATTGAATGAAGAAATTAATTCTTATACTTTAGTGAAGGGATCTTTAAAAAAATGTGTTATCCTAATACCATATGTTTTGCTGAACCGATGGTATTTTAAATCATCATAGATTGATGAATTTAAGGCCCTCAATTTTACACTTGTTTGTGATTGATGACCTCAATCACTACCTATAAATATTTACATTTTTCCTCCAATTATATGTCTCTAATTTCCACCAATGTTCTCCGAATAGAGATCATAATTTGGTGGTGACCCTTTCATTTCTCTTTTCCTCTTATTAAGACTAAATTTTATCAACCCAATTTCTGATGTGGGTTTTCCCACAAAGATATTTTCTATATTCAACCTTTTATTTTCGAAGAACAATTTAAAATTGTGAGGACGCAATTTATTGAAGGAGGGGATAATGTAACACCCCAAGATTTCATAGTGTGTTATTTCTTCAAAATAATTCAATAACTTGCACTACATGCAACACCGAGTTCAAGCGCACCATGACTTACTGAACAAGCCGTTCAAAAGAGGTCATGAATAGTGTTAACTAAATTGTAAACTTTATATAATCCTTATAATTTTAGAATCCATATTATTAGTTTCTTAGACATAATGTAAGAACAAATTCATTTTCAGTATTGCACTTTTACAAACTTTTAATAGTGAACCCTTTTTAAATCCAATATTTTAAACTTTTATACATTCAATTTGACTAAATAAATTTAATTTTAGAATGGGGACATCAAAAGTTTACAATGAAACATCCCAAGCTTCCACGGTACGTTTCCCTTTGAATAATGCAATGGTGTGCATTGTACGCAACTTCGAGATTCTAACACACCACAACCAATCAAACTAGCCATTATGAATAGTAATACTTACTTTTTGAAATTTTATAAATTTTATATTTTGAAATGGACTTGATTTTTGGATTCATAATATCGAAATTATCTTAGGGTGAAATTTTGGTACTTTTCGGATAACTTTCATATTTTGATGAATAGTGAAAATTACTAAATTTTAATTAAAAACAACTTTTTTATCGAAATAATTAATAGTGATAAATTATTAATTTGATTGGTTTTAATGTATATTTAGAATATATTTTTACCATTTAATACAATTTTGGTCATTGGATGTAATTTCACATTTAAACCAAACATAAACAAGTGTCAATCTTTTGATAGTTATTATCTCTTAAAAACACGCTATTTGTTTTGACGACGAGAATTAATTTTTAAATTAATTAATGCAACTGATATGTTCTTAATTTGTTAAAATAGACATCATTTTTGAATTCATAATATCAAATATAGCTTAGGCCTAATTTTTGGTATTTTCTGGAAACATTCATTTTTTGATGAATAGTGAAACCACTAAGTGGTAGTTACAAAACTGAATTTTTCATAAAACATAATTTTACCGCTTCTGTGAGTGGAATTTCGAAAATCTGAGAGATACGGTTAATATCAAGGAGTAAAATGTGGTTCAATGAGATTAAAATAATTTTTGGTGAATAGTAACTTTTTATTTTTATTTACCACCGTTAAAAGTAAATAGGGTAATTAAGGGTAAAAATGATATTAATATTACACTAACACATGTCCGAATTATATTGTACAAGTGTATCTCGACCAAAAACAATCTTAGGAGTAAAATATTATCATTTAGATCCACTTGTATTAGATTAGGACACTTATTATTATTTAATTCAAAGAAGAGTTAAAAGATTTAAAATCAAAGTTTATTTACTAGAACATTTTTCATATAGGATTATACATAAGATAAATTAGATTTTAAATATTAATTAGAAAGATAAAAAGATTTCCTACATAATGGTAGTTTATTTTTAATTTTTAGACATTATATAAGTTAATTTATTTATGACACAATAGTGATGCAGTAATTACCTAATTAATGAAAAATTAGAATAATTGATATTATAAATACCCAAATAAATGTAATATGAGACTTTTTATAAATACCAATAAGATTATAGGTTAATATGACATTTTAGGATTTATTTAATTAACTTTTTTCTAAGTAATCATTCTGTTATGATTTTTACAAAAATCAATTATTGAATAGTGTCAGAATTGACATAAAAGAGTTTTTAAAACAAATATCATATTATTAATTGATATTAAATTCCTAAAAATCTAAGGATAGGCCAAGAGACTTATATCATGATAGGTGTATCATTAATGGACCACTTGGGGGTATCTTGTATGTATATAGTAAGTTTATTAACCACATAATATAAAAATACAAAGAGACATTGTAAAAGTGAAACTAATTAACTAAGAGTTAATACTTAAAGATAAGGTTAATATAATGACCCAAACCTGTCTAAATTCTATTGTTTGAGTGGTTTTCGACCCATCCCCACCTTAAACTTTAAATAATCCACTTTTTTGCCATTAGAAACCGAATATAAATTTATTATAAAATAATATTTTTATCTCTTCCAAAGGTGCCCCTCACCCCTCTTATAAAAGGGAACTCCACCTTCTCATTAATTCACACCTTCAAAGCCTTTTGGTTCATCCAACCCCTACCCAAATACTATCCCAAATTCCCTCACTACAACCTATAGGCCTTATTTTGATCAGAAATCCAACCTAAAGAGCCCTTTTGATCGAATCAAAAGGAAGAACCCGAAGAAGAGGTAATGTTTTCACCACCCTTTTTCAAATTCATTTCTTCTTCAACTTCTTATTTATTTGTTATTCCCATTATAAAATAATGAATATAGTATCTCCTATATAATTTAATATTATTATAAATATGGTACAACCATATTCAGTATTCTATCCATCCTTTGAATGACATGTCACCATACGTGCGTACGTACGGCTTACCGTCTCCACGTCGTGGTGTAATTGTTATTCAATATATTATTATTTGGATGGGTATAATAATGATGTTTAATTAATGTAAATAATAAATATAACATGATAATGATTCTTTATATAATATATACCATCCAATTAAATATTATTTTAATATCAAAAGAATGATATTGTCGCTCGTGCGTACGTACGAACTACCGTCTCCACGAACGCGATGAGATTCATTCTCCATCGTATCCATTCAAGTATAATTATCATTTGATGATTTAAAAATAAAGTTTAAGGACTTGATATCATTATTGATATGAATAAGATACAACCTATCCATGAAAAACATGGATTATGTAACAAAACATATAAAAGAAAATGAGTAAGTTAACACCCGAAACGACAATAATACTAAGATATTATTAACAAAGAAATGTTAAAAGATCATATATGATAACATAAAAATGTATATGATTTTTGTATAATTTAATAACAGTTATTTCACCATTATACAGGAGGTTAACCTACCCCCAACCAAGTTAAAGTACAAGGTAAGGGTTTATTTCGCAATCTCTTCATTATTCGAGGTTGTTTATACGTAATAATCTACTGGGATCCATTTATCATCCACATCCATATTTCTTAAAAATGTATTTCAAAACATTCTTAATATTTTACAGAATATGGGTTAAAGTCATTTATACCCTTTTTTGACTTTTTATAATAATTTTATAAAGGAATCTTTCTGTCGTTTTCCAAACAAGGTGCTTTTTATCCTTTTCGACAAAATTAAGGTAAGAATGTTTTTTTAACTTATACGGCGGGTCTGGCTATTTTCCGCCGTTATAAAATCTTCAAAGCTTCATTTACCATCTTATAAGAATATTTTCAAAGAAAATGTTTTATTTTATAAATATATGACTCTTGAATGATTTCAAAATAGAAAGAGATTTTTTTCTAAAAAGAGTTTTGATTTCATCTATGTCAACATCCTTTGATGGATTTTACTCTTATTTGAAGTTGATTCATTATGATACAAAACTTCTATATTGTATTGAAGGTTTTGTGATATTTTTGACTGTGGATGTGTTATTTTTATACCATTCATGGTTTATGGATTAAGTATTTACATTTCGTATGCTAGTTTTAATACGAATGCTTATGTTATGTTTAAACCTTTTCATATGGGAATGCATTGGACTGAATATGTGACAGGTGGAGCCCGCTATAGCTCCTCGATGCATCAGTAGGTCTCATGAGACAAACTAGTGTCTTGGCACAAGGCCTTGACAAAATCTTATTTGTAGTCTTGGCATGAGGCCTTGGCTATGTGGTTATGATAGTCTGGCATTATGCATTCCATCATTATAAAAGTGGTTATTGATATTTCATGTGATTATTAGATTAGTAGAATATCCATGTGAATAAGTAAATGGAATTATTTCATTTTATTTTTTCCATACTATGTTGAAGTTCAAGTTTAAAAGGCTTTTGTTTTAGTTATACATTGCCTTAAATTTTTATTCTTATTTATGAAAGTTTCCGCTATATTGTTATCCTTACTGGGCATTTGAGCTCACCCCTTTTCTATGTTTTATTTTTCCCAGGATGTGAAGAAGTAAATTATGAATGACCTGTAGGGATATTATGAGGGGTTAATAGTGTGGACTATAGAGACAATATGTTGTTGTAGTATTTTTTCACTTTATGATGTAATGTAAACTTCATGAATGTATCTAGTGTTTCCAAGGCTACTAAACTAATTGGTCTTTCGAGACTTGATCTTTCTTGTGATCATACCAATGTTATGTAATAATGCACTGACTCTAGGTAACTAGGGTCGGGGCGTTACATGAAATCACTAGTAGTAGCAATATATTTATCCTCTATAATACTCAATTTGAATGAGATAAATTTCTTGTAGTTAGAACACATTGAGTTATCTACTAAAAGTAAAATCCCACCTAAAGTAGACCTTGTATCATCATAATCATCTTACTAATCTGTATCTATAAATCCATGTATATTTAATTATTCCCCTTATTGTATAATAGCACATTGTCCAAACACCCATTGATATATGTAATAACCCCTCCATAAGATATAAGATTTGGGTCATATGGTCAATTTGATTTCTAACCCAATTACCCACAATGTATAAAATATATGGTCTGGAAGCTATGATATAAAGTAATCTATAAATCATTTTTATGAATTCAATTTTATTTACACTCTTACCTATAAAAACATTAAATAATTTCTTCACCGCTTGAATGGTAGTAGACACTATCTTTTATTCATATATCTTAAAATTATTCAAAAATTATATAGAATACTTCTCTTAGGATATGAAAAGAAAATTTTCTCCTTACATGATTTTTAACCCCTAAAAAGTATCCCAACTCACTAAGCCTATAAATCTCAAATTATTGTTAAGTTTGTATAGAAAATTCCTGGAATACACCTTCTTGTTAAACTATAAAGATTATTTCATCAATTTATACAATAAAAATAAGTGTATTTGATTCCATTTCATTGATGTAGAAGTTTTTATCTAATTTTCCCTTAGTGAATCTAAACTTTTTCAAACAATTATCAATCCTCGAATACTAGACACTTGGGTATTTCATTAAACCTTATAATTCCTTATTTAATTTACACACCCTTGATCTATAATTATCAATAAAAAACCCTTTGGTTACTCAATATACACTTATTCAACAATATATCTTTTCAAAAAAAGGAAAATTTGATATTCATATGATTGATTCTATATTTCATATATGATTCCATGGTAAGAAACATTCTTATAGAATCTAATATTGCAACTGGAGATATGTTTTCTTTAAAATTCACTCCTTTAAATTTATAATAACATTTACATATAATTATATCCTTATTTTGAAAGCCATTCCTTGATAATTCAACTCATTCTTGAATATTTTTTTCATTCTAATGTCATTTTTGTTATTATATCTTTGAAATAGGTCTCATGTATCACTATTTTAATTTTTATTATGATCATCATCCATATCTTTAATACGCTATTTATATTGAAATTCTTCAAATATTTAATGGGGATAAATTTGAGATATTAAAGATAATTGTTTTTTGAACTGAAGCAATCTTATGGTCATCATTATATTAGATAGATTTACAAAAAAAATATTCTCTATTTCAACATGTTTCTTCATCCTTTGGAACTTTTTTTCATCCTCAACATCCTTATCCTCTAAACTAGTATAATCTATCTCAACTTCAACAACATGTGGTCCATATTATTTCTATACAAAATCTTCTTATTCAAAATTTTGCTAACTTTTTGTATCTTCATTATCAAGAACTGATATATTTATAGCATTAATTTTATGCTTTTTTTCAATAATTATCCTATCATAACATTCAAAATTTGTGAATCATCATGTTCTAACATATAAATACTTTACCAATTGATATATATCCCATAAATATTCCCTATTAACCCTTTTCATCAAACTTTTATGGTTTTAAAATATCAATTTTTGTATGAAAAGTACAACCAACTCTTTAAAATAGTCATCTATAAGATTTTTTTATTCCACATATCATAGAAAGTAAGGTTTTAATTTTTCCTTAGAAAATATCTATGGTAAAAATAAATAGTTGTTCAAAAATATTCTCTTTAATAAAATTTTTCAAGACCAAATTCTACTAACATTTTTCTTCCCATATCTACTAATATCCTATTTTTCTCCCAAAAAATACATTTTATAGGGTTTTATATAGAGTACTTTACTGGTGATTTATCCTATGTACATAAAGATAGGATTTAAATGATATACTTTTGGACTATTTCCCATTATAATATATATATTTATTGATTCAAATCCATTCCTATTTATCAATTTTTCTTATAATGGTTTTAAACTTGTTATAACCTCAAAATTTTATTTTATAAATATCACATTTATTATATAGTATAATAATTAGTAAATTTGATGAAATAAAGATCATCATTAGTGGAATTATTTCACATGGGTATACACAAATAATATTTCATAAAATTAAGAGTCTTGGTGGTCTGAATTTCAACTCTTTTATACCTTCCTTAAGTGATCTACCCTTTATTTCATGTCTCACAAATTTATTGTATTTATCTTTTATAGTGAGGAATGTACCTAACGATATATCTCTTATAAATCTTACTCAAGTTACTTTGAAAATAATGAACCAACATTTTATACCACAATTTTTTTTATATTTTGAACTCAAGAAACTATAATTCTTTGATACATAAATCTAAAATATATTTATACTTATTATATCACCTAATGTGATAATATTTCAATCCATGATTATATTAATGATACAATTGTTTCTATAAAAAATTATTTCATTACTAACATCACAAAGCTAACGTTAACTTAAAAAATTATGTTTGAGACTATCAATAAATAATACACCTTTTGATTTTAATTTTTGGGCCTTAAATTTAAGTGTTCATACCTTTGATTATTAAAGAGATTTCAATGCCAAATTTTTCTGAAACACCATCCTAAACTAATATATTCTTTAAATTATTTTTATTTATAGTCATTTGTTCTGATCATCCACTCTTAAGGATCCAATTATTTCTCCCCTTACTTGATTTATGAGCCACTTCAATAATGTGTGACCTCTCATCCTTAGTTTTCTATTATATCTTCCTTTCTTTAATATTTTTTTGTTGACCAAGAATTATGGTCAAACATTCTTCTGCATGGTGACATTTTTGGTCACATATTCCATATATCTCCTCAATCTCTTCAATTATATTTTTGGATAGTCATCGCATATGTGTTCAAAATTTTTTCTGACTTGAAAATCTATTGCTTATATCATCTAAGTATCTCCCCCTATATTTTGTATATTTTATTCAAGTTAAGAGACATGTTGTACCAACTAACATAATATTTTAATTTATTATCTCCATGACACTATATGTATGCCCTGAAACAATATCTTCTATAAAACTATTGAGTCTAACTTTAAAAATCTTCTCCATGTCTTTATGGAGTATTAACCTTCTTCTACATTGGTTTTGAAGAACCTTGATTCTTCTATATACTCTATACTACCTTAGTTATATTAAAAATCCACTAGGGGTTTCTCTAAACCCAATTTTTTCTAGTTCAAAATTTAGGACCTACACTATTATTTGAAATTGTGTTGAAATTTTTAGATATAATAGCTGTATATTTTTCTTGAATTAATGCAAATTATTTCTTGAAACACCAAGATGATTAAGACTTTATATTTATAGAAATCAAAAAATTAGTCTTCATTTTTTCAAGGGTGTTTTCATATTTATGATATCTTGATTCATCATAATTAATCTCTTATCCTTGATCAGTCACCTTATTCTTAGGTTCTTACTTGATTTTCTCCTACTCAACCACTTTTACTTTGAGAATTCGGATCTCTTCAGCTTAATAATTTTCTATAATTCAAATATCATATTCATATTTCTTTAACCTTATTAGTATACTAGACTAATTTCATGAGTTGAGTAGTTCTTTCAAAGCATACTTCAAGTTTCTTTTTCAACATGTGCACTATATAAGTCACATCTCCTTTTTCTACTTCTTTTTCACTATTTTAGTTATCTTACTTTTTCTAAAAGTATTCCATAAATTTGGAATCCCTTATTGCAAACTAATTTTTAGAAACATGGTTTTATGTATACAAATATTCTTCCACCTTACTCAATATACTACTTTTATTTATTCTATGAATCATATTTTTCCCTTTATATAACATATCATTATCATTAAAATATATTACTTTTAACATCCTATTAGGATTCACTTCATCTTCTCCCTTATCAAACTCTAAATTCATATTTCTTCTAGTAAAATCTAAATAAAATGTTTTTATACCCCGCACATATATAATTATATTAAGAATTTTTATGATTTTTTATTTTTTTATTTTTATTTTCTTTGATAGAAAAGTCATAAATATCATGTGGATTTCGTCACTTTCATCATCACCCCATAACCCACTAGAGGAATCAACTTCCACTTTATTAATTTTTTATTTTTATCATGAATTTGAATGTAATTTCCTCCTTAGGATAATTTTGAAAGATTAGTGCTTTAATTATTTTATAATTCAAAATAGTATTGTGTAACTCATTAAGATAATGATCTTCCCTATCTTTAATGGATGAAATTTCTAGTTTGGATCAGTATGGAAAATTCCTCAGTAATTTTTTATCTATAGTAGAATCTTTTAACTTGTCTCCAAATCCTATGATATCATAAAAATTTCATTTAACCCAGTAAAAAATTCATCAATTGTTTCATCCTCATACATTTTGAAATATTCAAAATTATCCCTCAATATCAAGAATTTGGTTTCTTTAATCTTCATGTTTCTTCCATACTTGTTCTCAAGTTTATCCCACATTTTTTTGAATATTAAAAAAACCATTAGTTTAAAGAATTCTTTATTTAATGGTGATCATAGTATTTAAATCATTTACCTCCCATTTATATCAAGGTTCCTCTTATCATCAAATTAAATAGCTCCATCTCCTATAATCGGTGTAAATCTTATAGTAAAATCATTACTAACTTCCAAAACCCATGAAATAAGATAAGGATTTATTTGATTCTTCCAACCATGAATGTTTTTCCCATAAAAATGGAACACCTATTCTATCAAAAAAACTTCAACCATCAATGAATTACTTCATAAAGATTAAGATATTATCATGAACCTCACTCTAATACCATTTTTAAAACACATATCAGTTGGTGTACCATGGAGAGGGGGGGTCAATCGATGGTACTTGATTTTAAAAATATTTTCATTTTATGAATAAAACACATGTGACATTTTAGATTCATGATCCAATCTTAACATCACTCCTTATCCTATATGAAAAAAGTAAAAAATAAAAAAAAGAGAAACAAGATAAATTTTTATAAGGTTTATCCTCAATATGAGAGCCTAATACATTCCAGGTTCGAGTCGAGTTCTAAGAAATAGGTTATCACTAACATAAAAGTGATTATAAGAGAAAGGTAGTGTAAATCCTTGACTCTTATCATATTGTTTAGGGATTTAACAAATTAAGGGAAGAATATATATTTGTACTTTCATAACAACACAAATGAGGAACTATGATGTTTACCTAGGAACCACCAACCATCAAATAGACTCCTCTCTATTGGTTGAATCATATATTTAATATGATCCACAATGCTTTTACATCAAATATAAGATCTATTTATTTTTTAATCTAAACTTCTTGAATCGTTTCAAAGTAAGATAATGCACATTGTTTCTTTTTCGCACTTTTCTTTAAGATAATATATATTTACATGAGAGAATTAATTCATGAAATGGTCTCCTTCTTCCTCAGTATAAAGCACCTAGATTAATGGTATTTTAATATAATTACTTTATACTCTTCAATTATTTCACAATTTGATTCAATAATGTATCAATTTATTCTATGAATCATCAATCCCAATTTATTCTTCATTTTATACACATTAATATTCACTATGTAATTTCATGAATATTAGTTTCCAAACTACAAATTTGGAAAATATAATATTTTTGGAAGTAGTAATATCATAATTTAAATTATTAAATGGGTTCTTGATTTATCTCATTATTCAAAATCAATTGAATCTCTATCATAATCCTCATTTAAATCCCATAACAATTGGGATTATAATCCATGTGATATTTGAATATTATAGTTTTCTTATTTCCATAAAATCTACAAATTTAAATTATTTTAAAATCATATCCATGTGTGCATTGACTTATACATTGGTGATGTGACACCTCTTCTTGCATCATGGAACTCTCTTCAGTCCTCCTTCTCTAATCAGCATTAGATTTGTTTTGATTATAAATTTAACAACTTTAGTGGTTATTTTTAGTCTCTTTTTATATTTATACATATGTATGGGTTTATATTCATAGTTTGTGAAATATTAAAAGTTCTACAAGACCCAAAATTTGATATATTAAATATATTGAAACATGTGTGTGAATATGTTTGGAAGTAAATGTTTTCCCATTGATCAATGTCTTGGATCGGAAATTTGATACTATCATTGGATTCATATTTTGAGGTTTAATCTAGGTGTTACATAAGGTTCATTAGTATTGAACATTTGGTTGATGCATAGTTGCAGGTGGATGTTAGATGAAATAAATTTACTATATTTATTTATTTATTTATTTTTCAAACTGATGCCTTAATCTAGATACTCTCTATTTAATCCATACTATGTAAATACTCCAAGGATATCCACATAACCCTAAATATTTAGAGATCCATAATTCATTGGATCTTCTAGGGATAATCCTGGGAGGATCGGGTATCTACAATAAAATCCATTGGAACTCATCACAAACATTGATGTTGAACACAAAAAAATATTCTTCATCAAGTATCAATCAAAAAAGAGGTGTGTATTTATTATTTGTAGATTCATTCCATCTTATTTGAGTTTTTTGATCATGGTATATTGTTATTCTTTAAATTATTCCACTACATCTTTGACAGCATGGCCTTATCAATTTCAATTTTTTCTTTTGACCAGAATTATATTTGTTCAGCTATACTTCATCTGTTTTTGTTGATTTTTTTAAACTAAAATCAATGGTTTGATTCACTACACCCAACGATGATTTAACTTTATTAATTTTGTATTTCTCCAACATTTCTTTGTGTGTTCATCGTCAATTTGTAGTTGTTTATCAATTCGACTACCAATCCAGTTTGAGATGTTATTAAATCCCAAATTCAAGTTAGTTTGTGAATATGGAAATGGAAAAAATGATTCTTCAATTCATTGATTATACATGGGGGATTAATAGATTAAATATGGAGTATTATACCCTCATATGGAGACTAAATCATGATGGGATTCATGCAGGTTGATGAAAAATATTATTTATAGCCATTAAAGGTTAGAAATTAGTGGCGGAAGTAGTTATCTTTAAGACCAAGACCTTGGACACAACATTGGATGTGATTAGCTGAGATATTTGTGGAGAAAATAATACGATTAATACTTGAGAGAAAGAATGATACTTCTATGAAAACCTTCACTGCATGCAATGTATTATGTAGAAACACACGTCATGTGGTCCTATTTCAATGTTGGATAGGGTTTCAAACTGAGTTAAATATTACACATCATGTGGTAGGGACCACACACCATGTGACCTTACATGGAAAACTGATTCATGTATAGGTAGTACACGCATGGGACCCTAAGTATTCCCACACACTATTTTAATTAGGTGAAATACTGTGTATGTAACTTTTTACATGTCATGTTGAGAAGCAAGACATAACTGGGCTTGAACCATGGAGTACGCCTGTGAACCTCAAGGGATGAATCATCTACCCCTCCTTCAGCTGCTTTACCTTCCATATCTCCTTTTTTAGAACTCAAAATCAAACACATTAGTAGTCTTTATTGAGTATAATTCAATGTTAAATGTGATGGAATTATACATATCAACATGATAAATATGACATGAGGTTTTATGATCAGATAAATCCTTCTAGAAGTTTTGGATGATGCTATTATTGGAATGTGGTCTTCAGGGTGATAAAGGGATCAAAAACCAACCTAATGGAAAGAGAAGGTCAGGGAATTAGTTCCCCATATCAGATATATATATATGATTGGACCCCCTACCCTTGTACACACCCCAAGGTTTGGGTATTCTATCTATAGAGTGAAATCATATCACCATCACATGAAGACAAGGCATGGGTCCTCTATGCTATTGGTGTTAGAATCACCTTAGTTGTGACATTATATCGGTGAGTCATAGGTCCTCCATGTCTAGTGTGGCTTAAATTAGGACACTAGAATCAATAAAAATCGTATTTATAGAGTTGTATCTAACTCATCTTCCTTAGATTTCTATAAATATTAAGATATTTATATCTCTCTTCATTTGGTTTATTTTCTTAGAATAATTATTACTAGGTTTCTTGTCCCATATTTTTCTCTTGGGTCGAGCCAATGGTTTGTTTATATTATTGATTTTTTGATGAATCTTACTGGGTATGTATATAATAACTCCATACATGGTATTTTATCTCATGTGTTGTGTCATATTCAAATGATAGGAATTTAGATGATGATTTTGGTAGGCTTGGTGTTTCTAGATCATAGAAGTAGTCAGTGATGGTGATCACAAGTTAGTGGTTGTTATCAAAGATCGTGATTAGGGCCTTTATCCTTATCATTTTTAGGATGGGAATCTATTTATTTCTGGTTTGTTGTGTATTTTTTCCCATTCATACATTGGTTATATTTATATTGTTTCACTCTATTTATTTTAGAGGTTATTACATGTATTTGTTTTTCCTTTCGTTACTATAGACTTTTATCCTACATGGTTGTGATGTAATTGGAGGTGTGAATTTGTACATGTCCATTAGTCTATGTCCTATCATTTTCCAGATATACCTAATTGATTCTAAACACAATATCCTTACATATGGAGGTGGGATTGGGGTGTCACACTCATCTTATTGAATATCCTGGTGAGGCCCCGGTGGGTTGGGTCATGACACTGAATTCATGATCATCTAAATTATATTATGATATTTAAATCATAAAAATCACATCATAAATGTTGTTATATTTCTCATCTCATTATTATCATAATAAATATTCTAGAAATTTTAGTGTATTCATGCCTTAGCGTTCTCAGAATTTTTTTAAGTACATGATTCATATAGATCCAAATTCTACAATGAATCTTATATTAATTTCAAATGAATCTTATGTAGATTTCATTAACACATAAATAGATCTTAATGACTGTTAAACTAAAACCATTTAATTATACTCAATGTCAATGAATCATATGAATTCATCAAATGACACTTATGATCACCGGAAAATTTTATATGCAACTCTACAAAGATGTTTACCCAATTTTAGTTCCTTCTCCAATTTTTATACCTTTATCAGAAATGGATCTGGCACATATCTTTAAAGGAATCTTACAGAGATTCAAATTAATTGTATGTAATTTGGGGCTTAGGAATTTTCATTAATTCTAAAATTCAATCAATTTTTAGAACTTATTCCAACTACTACAAGCTAACTACAAATACCTCAAAAACACTTTATTCTCATTCTCTAGAATTATCTTTATCCTATATTATTATATGGTTAAAAATAAATAGAACTCATGTAATAATTATAAGGGTACTTTAACATTGGTTTCGTATTATTATATGAAGTGAAATGATAATTAACCTCTCAATGTATGTGTTTGAGTTATCCCTAATCGATGTTCTTCATTAAGTATTATTGGGAATGAATAAATATTAAGGTTGGTTTAATTATTATTTTTTATAGAGATATAAAATATTATCATGATAAATAGAAGGAGTTTTGTGTGTTGGGTGAAAATAATTTATACCAAATGATTGATCATACACTGTGTTTTTTTTTTCTAGGGGTGCATGTTTCATATTTGTATTTTTATAATACTTGAGGTTAAAAATATACATAGCATGAAACCCATTATACTTTGATAAATTTCTTAAAAAATCTTTTAGGATTAGCCAATCATTGGGTTGTTGATTATGTAGTTGATCATGTTTCTGGTTGGGGCTTAACAAAAACGGGGTATGTCATCCTATATGAGGAGTATGCCATATGATCCCTTGATTGAGATAGAAGAAAGGAGTGTACAGTCATGTATAGATAAGACATGCGATGTGATTATCTTTTGGATGAAGGATAATGTGATGTTATAATCCAAAATTTTTAATGAAATGTATTGTATTTATCGATATAGTCAGCCTATACATAGAGAATCGAGAATATGTTGGTAGCTATATGGGATTTCCAAACATCATATCTCATGGAAACTTGATATCTTGGACAAAGGGATCATGTGAAAATGTATACTTGTATATGATATAGTTGGTGGACACATGTATAGATATATATATGTTTGATAGAGATCAAGACACATACCTTTGTAGCTTGAGTAGCATTAATGATTTTCTGTAGTAATATATTTTCTTACACTTATGTATTTGTGAATCTATTTTTGTTATCAATTATATAAATTCCCATGGGGTAGAAATTTTGATTTCCTAAATGGGTATTTAGTTTTTTAAAACTCATAGAGCTGATCTAAAATTGTTTTAGAGTCTATCCAAAAGGAGTTATGGATAGATATTCATAAAATATTTCATATTAAGGGATAAATGATGAATTTGATGATAGATTCTTAAAAGTTTTTTGAAAAATATCCAAAAATAATATTTGGATATGGTATCACAAGTAATTTTATATGATGCAATATCAGGTGAAATAGAACAAAGTATATATGGCTTTAGTTCAAGTGCGGGATTGATAGATATATTCACTAAAGACTATATATATGTTGAATATTTTCCATATCATATATTATTATATAAGGATATAATATGGTATGGAATCTATGGATATATTTTGATTTTGGGGAATACAGTTATATATGATATGATGATATCATATTGAAGTTTTCTAACCCATCCATAATTTATGACATAATCCATATTATAAGGATTTTTAATATGTTAAATACTAATGCATAATTCACATAAACACCATATGATTAGTTAATAAATTATAATGATAAGTGTTAACATTCAAGAATACTCTATAGCTATAATTTATAGATAAACATTTCACATGATGAAATGTTCGGGAGAACATTTGAATGGCCAAAGGTTACAAGTGTTGTAACCAAATCGATTTACTCATATGTTATATAACATATGAGTAAATATGTGTAAAGGACCAGGAGTGTATTAAGGACTATATAAAGGAAGAAATATCCATGAGAATGGTGTTTATGATCCTTGAGTAAGCCTCCTATAAATCCTCTCTCCCTACCAAATCTCCATTTCTTCTTTTTCCTTTTCCTTCAAAGATACAAGAAAATCATGGCTATAAGTAAAAATACAACTTATTATCAATTTATTAGTACTAAAAATGGTCTTTATTAGTGTTAATAAAGTGAATAAAAATCCAATTCTTTTAGGGGTGTTGGTCCTTTCTCACTGATAAAAAAGAACTTAGAAAGAAGCCATTCTCAGCACTTTTATAGCACTGAGAAAGGATAGTTTTCTCAGTGCTTTACCAACACCGATTAATCCCATGATATAATGTTACAACCACTCTTAGTGTTATAGGAACCCCAAAAAACATCTACCATAATATATATATATAATACCATAATTGATAGAGTCATCATCATAAGAAAAATAAATCATAGAATAATTGACTAAATAATTATAATATAGAAATATAATTAACCCATCACATAATAATAAATGAATATATTTTTAAAAATATTATAAATAAAAAAAACATATTTTTGAGAGTGTGTTGATGAATAAAAAAACATTTGAATTTAAAAAAACTCTAAAACATACCTATAATAGAATTGAGAAACATATGTATAAGTAATAATAAAGTAAATTTGTTTTATTAACAATACTTAATAAAATTAAAATTTATTTTTAAATTCAAAGGTAAAAATTCAGTTATATTATCCAAATCACATATCATAATCATTTTTGGTTAATTTGTACATGTCATAAATGAGTCAAATATCATTATTTTAGATTTTAATGATAATTTGGGTGTGTTTTCTTAGTTTTGATCATGTAATGTGGATTTTGAACATATTTAACAATTAAAATAAGAAATACACTTTAGTTCATGTCAACTACATCATACATCATTATTATGCATGGTTAATTCCTATAAGTCACAAAATAATACAGATCATATTCCTAGAGTTTCATGATAGTATAGGGTCATTTTATTATTTTTGAGTAAGTAATGAATGTTTTCAACCAAAATATATTTTTTATGTTGAAAACATGAACTTTCAGTCACACTATCCACACCACACATTAGATTGACATGTGGTTAATTTCTACATGTCACAAATAAACTAATGATCATTTTCATAAATTTCCATAACAATATGAGTGAATTTTTTCATATTTGAGTATGTAAAACACATTTTGAACTTATTTAACACTTAAAATGAAAAATATGCTTTAGGATTTTTGACTACACGATACATCATAATAATGTGTGGTTAATTCCAACATGTTAAAAATGAATCAACAATAATTTCACAAGTGTTTGAAGACAATCTGAGTGGGTTTTCTTAGTTTTTACAGCGTGACGCATGTTTTAAACCAAAATATAATTTTCCTACTGAAAACATGAATTTTTTTTCCTACCATATACCCCATGATTCAAAATTGTGAGAGTTCAATTCTTACATATAAAAAATTATTCAAAAATTAGTATAGTATATTTTTACAACAATTTGATCATGTTTGATAAGTTTTGAGTATGTGACATGTTATTTAAACTTATATAACAATTAAAATGGAAAAAAAATAAGGCTATTCCTAATACACCATGCATTAAAATGACATGGTCTTCATGACTACAAGTCAAAAAATTTTAAAGGATTATTTTACTAGAGTTTCAAGACAATATTGAGATCATTTTCATAGTTTTGAGTAGTTAAGGCATTTTTTGAACTAAAAATCAATCTTATTTTAAAAATATGAACTTTTAGTCATACCATCCACCCCACATATTAGAATGAATTTTGGATAATTCTGACATATCATAAATAAATCAATGACCTTTTTAATAGAGTATCAAAATAATATAAGCATGTTTGATCATATTCAACTATATAACACACCTTTTGAACTTATTTAACACATATAATAAAAAAATTGGTTATTTTTAATACATAACACATAGGAATGGTGTGTGGTTAATTCCTATATGCTAAAAATGAATCAAAAATAATTTCCCTGGATTTTGAGGATAATATGAGAATTTTTTCTCAGTTTTTAAGTAAGTGACATGTTCTTTGAACCAAAAATCATTTTTATATTGAAAAAAATCACTTTTATTCACACCATACACCCCAAATGTTATAATGAAATTATATTAATTTTTATATATCAAAAATGAATCAAAGATCATTTTAATTGAGTTTGATGACAATTTAAATTCATTTGATCATTTTTGAGTATATAACATAGGTTTTGAACTTATTGAACACTTGAAATGACCATGAGTTGGAATGTTATATAGTTTGAAAAAATATTCCATAAATTTATCAATGGTAATTTTCCTAGAGTTTCATGAAATTTTGAGATTTTTTTTTCAAAATTGACCTTGTTATGCATGTTTTGAACTAAAATTTCACTTTTAAATTGAAAATATGGTTTTCAATCATTTGATCTATATTGTGAGTTAGAATGATTTTAAGTTCATTCTCACATACCAAAAATTTATTAATTTCCATTATCCTATATTTTCATGAAAATTGTAACACATTTACTCAAAAGTGAGAATGTGGAGCATGTTTTCAAATAAAATGTAACTTTTAAGTTGAAAACACATATTCTCATTCATGTTAACCACACCATGATTTATAATTATGTGAAGTTTATTCCTACATTACAAAAATGCATCAATGATCATTTTAATATAGTTTCATGACATTCTAAGAAATTTTTCTTAGAATAAATCATGTGATCTATGTTTTGAACGAAAAGGCCACTTTTAAATTGAAAACATGAATTATTATTAATTCTAATGACATCATGATTCAAAATGATGTTCAGTTCATTTATATATTCCAAAACTTCATTAAAATACATTATCACAGAGTTTTATGACATTTCGAGTGTCTTTACATTAAATTGGGCATATAATGCATCATTTTAAACTAAAATATCACTTTAAAATTGAAAATATGTGTTTTAGTCATTCCATCCACACCATAAGTCAAAATAAAATGAGGTTTATTTCTAAATAATAAAATGATTCAATGGTCATTTACATAGATTTTCATGACATAAGAGTATGTTTACTTAGAATTGAGCATGTGATGCATGTTATATAATGTTGATTATATAATCAACTATAACACACATTTTTAGATAATAAAATTAAATAACATGTAGATAAATTCATTTCCAATAATTTTTTGAATTTATTAACATAATAAAACCTATCCATTTATCTCTGAACTCATCTATTTGATCATATTAATACGATTTATAAGAACAGACTATATTGTAATAAAAAATATAAATTATTGTTTATAAGGATATCAACTGATAGTTTATATATTCAAAATAAAACACACATAATAGATAAATTTAATGGTTTTTGAGTTTTTCTATATTTTAAGATATTGTTCATAGATTTATACATATAGTAACAACAATATTTTTTTGTGTACTGAAAAAAAAACGAAAATTATATTTAATATGTTATAACGTATGTTTCAATGATAAATCATTAGTATATATACTAAAATAAATTTCATTTTATATTATTATATCGTTTTCCTATTTTTTTTTCCTTAAACATATTTCTGCTTGAACCATTACTACCATGCGATAAAATAATACATGAATGTTAATAAGTTATATAAAATATAATTAAAAGACTATAAAAAGATGAAAACAAAATATTTACTAGTCAAAAAGGGATATCATGTTGGGTTAATTTTTCAGATATCCATACAGTGGATCTGAAAAATAGTTTGTTGGATTAAATAAATTTATTGAAATTAGCATCTGGTGTAATCTAAAAAATAACATTAATGAGTATTATATAATAATAATAAATTATCATAATAATAAATGGTTTACACAATTTTACTCAATAATGGTGCGTATTATGAATAAATTATTCTCTGTTGACTTTTCTTCAAACACTTTGATAAATTGTTTTTATTTTTAATAATTTTATTTTCTCTCATCATAATTGATCCTGATAATGGAATTTAGAGACATGAAAATCTAGATTATGATTTAATTCTCTATTTATATCAAATATATTATATAAAAATATGGAATAAAATTCACATCGTTAAAATTGTATTAAAAAACAAATATTAATAAATAAAAATAAAAATCTTGACAGCATACCTCATATATACATGTACTAAAATTTATACATACCATTAATAGTTCAAAATTTCATTTACAATAGTAAGATAAAAAAAATAAAAAAAAATATGTGTTGTATATATTTGTTCTAAAATAAGATTACATAGAATTAAACTATTTAAATTTTGAATTTGAAAGGACCTTAAATTTTTTTAGGTTTGTATTGAATGGTGGTGGGATAAAATTAGGTCTTGTAGTCTATATTTTTAATATAGCATATGATCCCTTTAGCTTCTTTGAATAAGATTTTTGTTTACCATTCTAAAATTATATATAGTAGTTTAAAAAAATATTTATCATAATAGTTAATGAGTATAATATAAGCTATAAATTCCATACCCCTTTCTCATTAATAGAATTAATAAAACTGATCATCACTGTGATATATGTTTCAATAGAATTTTCAACAGTTTTAACATCAACATCATCAATAGGGATAGATATCTTATCTCTTAGATCAAGAGATACTTGAATCCCTACTCTCACATGACCTAATGGTAATGATATAAAATGAAAGGTTTTATCTTTAATATTTTATATGAAACAAATATAAATAGTTTGGTGTGTCGGTTCTGATGGATATAGCTCACAAACAATTTAACCCAAAATTTCTGGAAAATAAATACGTAATCAATACTATATCACTCCACAAAATTAGAAGAAATTATGAAAATAATTATTAATTTGATATATTTTACTTCAATGGGGAATAAATACACTCAAAACTTGGCATTTTTTTAGGCCAATTATGGTGGTTGTGGTGGTTGGTTCACTAATTACCTCCCTTCAATAAATTCCATGTGAACTTTATTTTTTTTTTCAATAGTGCTTCATTATATTTCAAAACCATTCTATATAAATCTTTATATACATCATTAGTGAACTTATATGCTTTCATTTTTAAATTATTCTCTTGGAGAGGTTCCAAAATACATTCCTCTAATCTATCCATATTACTAGAGATGATCCAAAACAACTAAAAGTAATTATTTTCCATCTTTTAGAGATGACTCATCCTTGGTATACACTGGATTAAAAATACTCATCATATGTTATTATGATAGGAAATATTATGTAACAATAACATTAGGTTCTTTATTACTAACACATTCATCCCTTACTTGTGAGTGTTTTTATCTACTAGTTATCCCTTCTTTTTAACAGGGTCCCCCTTCCACACCACACGATGTGGGATTATGGTAGTGGTGATATAATTTTTTAATTTTCATCTCAACAAAGATACAGTAATCATTTTTTATATTCAATATTTTATTATAATTTCAAATAAATTTTTTTCAAGTGTAGTATACCATATACTTGATTTACAGTATAGGTATTATGGATTCATTACAAATTTATTATTATGTACACTCCTTTTACATTGTTATAAAGAAACATATATGATAATGGATTTATCATATATTTCATTGTACATAAATTAAAATCACTTATAATTTTAATTAAAACTCTCATCATCGTGTTTGGAAATGAAATAATTATAAGATTCATGGTAGATGAAGTTAGAGTATAACATTGGTGTGTAAATATTGAATTTATTATCAACATCTCTTAGGTGTATAGTATTCAATATTGTTTAAAAACATTTATAGGCCTTTCTAGAAATTTCGATAAAAAATATATTCAAAAATCTACTCAAATAAATTCACCCTTAAAAAGAAAAAACTATCAGCATTTCAAGACTTGATCTCATGAGAATAGATTCTAAAGTGTGATAGTATGTTACCATAATTTCCTCTCAAATAATGGCATTTGATGTGAGTACGACACTTTTCCAGCTATATGTTTCAATTAAAACATTCAATATAGAATTCACACCCATATAACTATTGAATATTATTCTATTTAGCTCAATGGGTTAACCACAATCATTCCTTACAACCATGAATTTTTGACCTTTTCTTCCCACTTTAACTAATTTTTTTAAAACCATCATCTGACGCCACTATTGTTTTTGTTGTTTATTTTCCGATATAGATTATTCCTTAACCTTAGGATCACAAAGATGTCCCTCATAGATGAGAGTGGTATCTTGAGATAGAGAATAAATTATTTGAATCATAATTTTAGTAATTAAATTAGAATATGTAAGCTACTTATTGATTATCCAAATTCCCTCTCTATAATCGCCTTTAACATTCCAGACATCACCTCAAAATTGTTCAACAATAAGTGTTTTTGATGTCGTAAGGATCATCCTCTAATTAATTGAAACTTGACTCCATATTTTATTTCATTTCCAAAATTAAAAGTTATATATCTCTTTTCCATTGTATTTATCATTGATGGAGGATATGAAAGGTTATACATTTCTTTTCATCAATGATAAATACCATGGAAAATAGACCTTTTCACACAAAAATAAAATCAATTTACTTAGTGTGGTTGTTGAATTTGAAAATATATATATATATACGCATACATACATATTAGAAACAAAATATACAAATATATATATATATATATATATATCAATATAATATATATACCAATATTATATAAATAATATATAGACATTAACAATGTTAATATATATGTGTGTGTGTGAATATATATATATATATATATACTATGTAAAACATATATATTCATATACACTACAAAATATATATACATAAATATAAGTATTTAAGTATTATCCATAAACATATACTATAAACACAATATAAAATTATATATATACCATAAATGAAAATACTATATAGATAATATTACACATAACATTATTGATATGTATAAATATCCAAAAACATATACATATATATATATATATATTATAAACAAAATATATATTAGATAAATAAATAAAGTAAATAGAAAAGGAGAATGTATGTATATATTTGAATATATATATATATATATCTTATTTGAATATACATTTATATACTTATAAATGTATATGTATATATGTATATAAAAATGGATATGTCAATATATAATTATATATATATATACCCACCATTATATATATAAATAAAATTATGCTATATATATACCCATATATACTAGGATATTGATATATAGATATGTATATATATATAATTATATAAATCATTATATATATAATATATAATTACATATAAGTGAATGTGTATATATAATAAAAATAAGAATATATATATACACACAAATCTGGATATTTGTGTGTGCGTGTGTATAAAAATCTAAAGATATATATACCCTTAATCTAATGACAATGAAATCAAGACCCAATATGGACAAAGAATGACTCAATCTCAAAAACACTAATGATTTCTAAAAAAAGTACATCAGTATCATTAGAAGTTAAATGTGAATCAAATATTAGTACTGTTATGTTTTTTTGGAGAAAATCAATTAAGATAATGAAGAAATTTAGATTTGGATCATTTTGTCAAGCCTAAGAAGAAGAATGGAGGAAGAAAGGGGTGGATTTAGGATAAATCATGAACCTTTTCTCAGCACTATAAGAAAAAAATAATAAAAAATGAAAATCTATATTAATTATTTTTATAAGGAGTGTAAAAGTAACCACTCCATAAAGTTGAATATGCTAAAGTATAGTGTCCTGTCTGATTATTGGGGTGATTCAGTATGCTTATGGAAACACCTTGTAGGGAAGAATACTACGATTGTTCCTAAGTGATCTTCATCAAAGCACTATGATTAAAGACAAGATAAGTAGCTAAATTTTTTTAAAGGAACAAGTTATTCATTTTATATTTACATGGTTTTGGTTTTTTAAAACATGGTGTTCTTGGGAATGAGGTTTCTAACATTTTATAATTCATTTAAAAAATGTTTTTCAATCTGTAAAAGATAATAAATTCATTATCTCCAAATAATATCTCATGTATTACCTTTAAATATATTCATGATTCTAATGATTTATTTTTGAATCATATTTCCTCAACCAAATCAATATATTCAAACCATATTTATGTTAAACTCTTTACACAACTTGTAGCTTGAGTTACTAACTCAAAATAAGATTTAACTATATGCATGCATATCCAAACAAATCTCATGCATAAAGAACATGAAACCCTTTCATATAAAGTCTTAGAATCAAATTAAATAAATAATACCCATAATATTAAGAATATATTAATAGGTATTTGGCCCCAAATTTTCTATAAAATTCATAAGCCTCCAATAACATAAGTTTTCTGACTCGAAATCTCTATACATACGGTTCTTTACTCAAGGTATACCTCAATTACATCCCAATTCAAACACTCACATGTATGAACTTTGATTAAATTCTTAATTCAATCTCATAACCTAGTACAATCCAAATTTTAGGTATAATAAAACTAAATAAATTATTATTCCTAGCATGTAACACCTTAAATACATGTCTTATAATTAAAAGAATAAGATTAATATTTTTAAACTAAAGTAAAAAATCAAAATTCGTAACATAAAATTTATATTCATTAATAATAAAGTAGTGAATAATACAAAATAAATGCATGATTCATAAAATTAAAAAAAATAATAAATATTTATAAAAAATTCATAAATAATGAAAATTATAATAAAAAATTGCAATTAAGCACAGATAAACATGAACAAATCCTTTTTATACAATATGAACTATGCATACTATGATTTACATGGTTTTAATATAAACACATTCATTTTATAAATTTCTAGATATTTTTATGAAAACATTTATCAAATAAAAAATATTTAATAGTTTTATGTAAAAATTTTACCTAAGCTTCCTCATAATTTTTTTATTTAAACCATAGTTCATATTTTCCAAAATTCTTTTTCGAATGGTTCAAATAAATTTTCTAAATAAATACTTATTATGAACATTTTATTGTAAAGACCCGGAAATTACATGTAAATTTTTTTTATTAAATGGGAATTTTACGAGTCCGCGAAAATTGAAGGCGCGTGATTTCGAGGCCGAGTGTGCCCTGAATAAATTTATGAAGTTTTGTTTGGGTATGTTCAGTAAAGGTACGAGCGGGTTTTTATAATTTTTGAACTGGGGCTTGGAATTGAAATCTGAGGGCACCGTTGAACTTGCAGTGCTGGAATTCGCTTAAGGAGACTTTCACCTTGACGGTAGTTGGTCGAGAATAAAAGATAGTTTTTGGGGTTTTCATGGAAATTAATAAAATAAAATGAGCTACACTTTATTTTATTTCTGAGCCACCATGTGGGTGTTGGGAGGTAGGACCCACTCAAACTATAACCTCCATGTGGAGGTTGGAAGTGGGGACCACTAGGCTATAACCTCCCATGAGAGGTTATGGTGGTGGGGACCACCACACCTCAACCTCCCATGAGAGGTTAATGTGGTGGGGACCACCTGAAACCACATAACCTCCCAATTTGAATATTAGGGGTGGGGACCACCCGACCCCTATTAAATGGGAGGAGAGGAAAACCTCTCAACCCCCCTCTTTAATGTGGAGGATCCTCTTAAGATTCCTCTACATTAATGTTACCAACACACCAAATTAATGGTTCCAAATCCTCCTCTTTAATTTTTAATGTGCCAACCAAGTGTTTAGTTTTTCTTTTTGAATTCTTTCCAATGAAATAATAGATATTATAATCTATTATTTGGCACAACTTTTCACTTGGGTGTTTTGAGAGGAGTATTATTGGGAGAGGAGAGAAAATCTCTCGCCAACAAAGAACGAAGAACGCGTTCTTCCAACAAATATCGCTGGAAACGATCACCTTCGATCTTCTTCCCTGGACTCCTACTGACGTGGAGCATCATCCACAACTGACGTGCGAGCTCGGGATATGAAATGTGTGGTGGACACAATGGACTATTTCAAATATGTCTTCTTTCAGTGACTTCATTGTCTAACAACGAACAAAGGTAGGGGTTAATTTCATTTAAGTTCCACATTCTTCCTTTCTTTCAAAACGAAGAACGAGGATTCTTTCGTTATGCGGATGGATTATTGTGGTTCGTTCTAAAGGACTGATTTCTATCACTCTAAATGCAGAGGGTGCGGGACAAACTAACATGGCCTGACACCCTCCATCGATCTCTTTTGTGATTTCCTTCTTCATGGTGATGAAACGATGAGGCAACGAATGCAGAAAGTACAAAGGTCGCGCTATCTGCGGCCTCCATGACCCACGCCGCCCCGCGGCGTCCCGCACCGCCATTGGACAAACCGGCCCCGACCGAACCCCTGCCGGCCTGCCCGGCTGCTGCCCAGCCTGCAAGGCCACCACACGGGCGCCCTTCAGCCTACCACCGGCCTACTCGACCGCCACCCAGCCTACCCGGAAGCCCACCAGCCTGCCACCCGTCCTGCCCGACCGACTCCCGGCTGAACCGGCGTCCTGGCCGCACCGGCCTTCCGAGTCGTCCCGCGGCCCCCCACACGGCGCCCTGGCCGAACCAGCCCTGGCTGCACCCTCTAGGCCAAGCCGCCCCGGGCCGCGCCCTGGCGGTGCTCCAGGCCGAACCGGCCCCAAGCCTAGACCGGAGCACCCTCGCGGCCTGCTGGGATGGGCCCAGTGGGTCGGTCTGAACCCAACAGGTCGGCCCGCCCAACGGGCAAGGTCGGACCCAACAGGTCAGGCTGGGTTGACTCGAACCAGGTTTTCCCAGACTAAGTCGGGTCGGATTGGTCCGACCGGGTTGGACCGGACCCGGACCTACTACCGACATTTTACTTTCTTTGGACAAATCTTTGGCACCAGATGTCCATTTGACAAACCGTATATGGAACTAGTAATCTTGGAGCTTGATGGTACCTTTGAGTATACCCCACTAGAGTTTGGGGTATAGTTGAGATACAGTCGGGTTGGATCGTGCACGAATCCAACCAGGCCCCCATGACTAAAAGGCTAACAACTCTCAGACCGGGCGTCCGATTGACACACCGTCCATTGCGTTGAGACTCCTATGATGAGGCAGACCATCACGATATTTCTTAATTGGAATTTGTGGAAGTTTATGTATCAACCCTTGGCTTAAGGAGTGGACACTCTCGGAATCAAGCGTGCTTGTGCGGAAACACTATAGCTGGATACTCTCTTACTACTGTTCATAGATCATGTGTGGGTTCGAAAGTTCTGACCGCTATTCCTGGATCCTGTGTGGGTTCGACAGCTCTGAATACTGTTCCTAGATCTTGTGTGGGTTCGACAGTTCTAACAGTTGTTCCTCGATCCTATGTGGGTTCGACAACTTTGTCTACTGTTCCTGGATCCTTTGTGGGTTCGACAGTTATGACCGCTATTCCTGGATCATGTGTGGGTTCGACAACTCTGACTAATGTTCCTGGATCTTGTGTGGGTTCGATAGTCTTGACCACTATTCCTGGATCCTATGTGGGTTTGACAACTCTGACTATTGTTCCTAGATCATATGTGGGTTCGACAGTTCTAACCACTGTTCCTAGATCCTCTGTGGGTTCGACAGCTCTGAATAATGTTCCTGGATCCTGTGTGGGTTCGATAGTTCTAACTATTGTTCCTGGATCCCGTGTGGGTTCAAAATATATGACTACTATTTCTAGATCCTATGTGGGATTGACATTTTTTATCGCTGTTCTTGGATCATGTGTGGGTTCGACAGCTCTGACTACTGTTCATGGATCCTATGTGGGTTCGACAGTTCTAACCGTTGTTCCTGGATCCTATGTGGGTTCGACAGCTCTGACTACTGTTCCTATATCCTATGTGGGTTCGACAGTTCTAACCACTTTTCCTGGATCCTATGTGGGTTTGACAGAATATATGATTTATTGGCTACATCTAATCGTCTCTAACTCTCTACAAAAGTTGTATACCTGTGTGAGCTGATTTGGTAACTTTTGTGTTTACCTCATGATTGAGATGGATTACTAGATAACTTAGGTATATGTATGGGCATATACCTAAGTGGGGTTATCTGTTGATTTCATAACTTTTGGTTTATCCTTGTTGGATTTTGTGAGTACTTGAGGGTCTCGGGGTCCCTACTATGTATCGTTATACTCACCCCTGCACGTGTTATGCATGCACCTCATTGTGTTCGATGTAGACGATGGACAGTGCTGACTGAGTCTGAGTGCACCCGGACTAGACGGTACCCAGAGGTGGACCACGCGGCGTAATGGTACACATATGAGATAGACGGACGTGGAGTGCGGTGGAGGCTATCTATACCTACCCTTCAGGTAGGATTTCCTGGCGGATGATCCAGGTGTTATTTTCCCTTTTTTCAGTACTTGTACTTTCAGTTTATTGTACCTTACAGTTGGGCTTGTATTTTCGGCCCCCCTTTTACATTCAATATAGTTTTTCATACAGTTTTACTTAGTTTTTTGATTCCATCTTGTACTCTATTGTGTGCATTTTCTAGTTATAAAGGAAATGCCTTCCCATTTTTAGGGATTTACGCCTTTGGTTCTAGTAGCCAGCCCCTAGCCTATGGAATGTGGGCTTGGGGTAGTCACGACACGGGCCCCAGGGGACGGGTCGTGACATTTATATTGTTATTTACGAACAAATCACATATTTATATACAAACATTTATATTTTCCCTTGTTTTAAATTTATATAATCATTGTAAATTTTTCTCCATGTAAATACACATTAAATTAATATCAAATATACCAAAAAAATGATTTAGTTTAAACCCCCACTCAAGGCTTGCATCAGTGAAGGTTTTTGATAATTTTAACAAAAAAAAAGTTATTTAAAATTATAATCAAACTAGCTTTCACCATGGTGTAGTCTTATCTATGGTGAAAACACATGACAAAGAAAGACCACAGCCATTTTAGAGGTCATTTTGAGTCACCGTTTTATTTTAGGATGACTATTTTGATTAATACATTATTCTTAGCTAATTTTTTTTGGGTAGGACTTATGAAACTCAAAAAAATCACAAATATGTATATTGTTTTGGTTGGTTCTCATAGTGAATATTATCACATCATAGTACTTGTATAACCATAGTTTAGAGCAATATCTTATAATTGTTTTATTTCTATGGTTTTCAAAGAACATGTGAAATAATCATTTATCCCTTAATATATCATGGCTTGTCAACAACAAGAACTAAAATGTTCATTTAACTAATTATATGACATGGTCAGTCCACAATAAGAACAAAATTTCTCATTTTACATAATGATTATATCATGGTCCATGAAAATCAAGAACTGAAATGGGAATTTATCGCTAGGATATATTGTGGTGTTTATAAAATCATATTTTTTAGTTTCTTCATTCATTCAAAATCCAACCTAACATTGATAAATATTCTCTAATACCACTAAATAATTTAATAGGGATGACACCCATCCTAAATTTAGTATAATAACAATAACAAAACCCAAAAACATCCATAATCTATCAATAGTTTGGAATGAATAATAAAAAAAAGAATGGATTATTTTCCTTACACCAGTCAATCTAGTTAGTACTATCCTATCACATGAGCTTGATCGAGATCATCGTGTACCAACCAGAGGGTTCCCCCCTCCAAAGGTATCCATAGGATGCGCAAATATCCAAATTATTGGGAAGGATCCTCTATTTTAAATGGTCTTATAAAATCATAAATTTAAATGATAATATATTGAGAGATAAAAGGAGCTGTTTAATGATATGTTTTTTTGTTGGAGAAAACACCCATGTTAAGGAATTGAGCCTATTTATATAATCATCCAAAGTCTCTCTTTAGAACATATTCTTTGAGCTATATTGACGTGGAATTCTATAAACTCTCAAAATTTTCAACACCATGTAATGTAAAACTCAATCTCCAAAATAATAATTTAATGTTCAAATGATTATTCTAAAAATTTAAAATCCTTGAATCGTCATCTTATTATTATTATAAGTGTTTTAGAAAATATAGAGTGAAAAAATACAATGAAACTAAGTTTTTTTACATTATGCATGAAATGTGATCCACTACACCATATAATATTAACACAAATCACACCATACTACACCCTAGCATCGACCATAACATGGTCTAAACCACTACACAATCACATTGCCTTTAGTGCCCAATTACAACATCAAACCTACAACAACTTATGGTGAATAGTGATCCAACTTTAGTATCTATTTCTTATGATCTTTCAAACTCTATCTTCTATACCCATCACCTTTTCCAACACCCTTCTTATTCTATAAATCTTGTTCTAGGTTCTCAGCTTTCAAGATAAAAAGTTTTAAAATCTAGAAATATTTCTTCACACTATCAATCGTGATATAGTTGTCTGTATCAATTGAACTAGAATAAACTCTTAAAGAATCATTATAGAAGATCTACATATATTAACTTTTTTTATTTAATAAATAAATATTCATGAAAATCATATTGGAATTATTAACCAAAATTATATATAAGGAAAAAAAAATTTCATTTAGATTGAGAAGAAAGTGGTTTTATACTTCCATTAAGAACATTAGTGTGTTCATTAGGATCTATACATTTGATTTTGTGAAAATTTATATTTATAATGATTTTTAAGTGGGTCCAAAAAGAGAAAAATACTACTATATATGCTTTTATATCATAAAGGATCCAAAGGAAAAACAAGATCCCATAAAATTAAAAGTCACAAATTTATAAGATCTTATTTTTAGAAATATTAACAAATCCATTAACACTTATTAGATAGAAAATTATAAAATTTAAGGGTTCATGAATCAATTGGAAGTTATAATCCCCCACTCTCCCTTAAGGGAACACTCAAAAATGGGTAAAATATTTTTAATTTTATAATTCGAGATGGAAAAAATAAGGGAATGATTATAGGGGTGGGAGACAATTCATCCATGAAATTTCGAAGATAAATAAATCAAATGAAACAAAGGATCCAAAAACTATGACCTAGTGAAAAATCAATCCATGGATTATAATAAACATAAAGGATTTGTAAAGAATATTTCTACCATAATCTAAAACATTTCTCATGGTTATTATAGCCTTGTAATTTTAATAGGAGTTTAAATGAGTATAAATAAAATGATATTTCATGTGACTAAAACTCTATAAAATGTACAAGGTAATAGTTTTTACTACACATAGATACCACATCATAGTAAAATTGAATTGATGTAAATATGAGAAAATGATAATTATTTTTTAATATTATTTTCTCTAAATAATTCATTTTTATATCTAGATATACTATGAATAGTATATAAAACCATGTCATAGTAATCAAGTCATTTTGATATAGAATTTGAAACTAATTGACCAAAAATATTTTACTTCGTTTTTATTAAATATTTTATTTTTTATAAAGATATATTCATGAAATCATGCCTTGGTAATTTCCATGGTGTGGTTTTCTATGTGGTATTTATTCTTAAACTTTTTAGATATTAGATATGGGATTTTAGGTTTTGAGTTTTTTTATGGATATAATTTTCATGTTTACTATCTTGAGGACCATTTAATCTTTTCTCGTTAAATTTTTAAATATTTATATCATTTTTTTAATTATTTATTTTGAGTAAATAAAAAAATTATTTTTAATTAATTCATTTTCTTAATTTAATTTCATGTATGTTTTTTTCTTTTTACATTATCTTTAATGTATATTACATTAATTATGCTTTAAATTTCATTAATCATGAGTATAAATTTTTCTAGAAGTGAATATAATTAGTACTTCAAGGATCAATATATAATTTTCAATTAAATTCACTTTTTGAATAAAATTGAATTAATAGTATCATGTTTAAATTAATTGATATGTCTTATTTCTTATCAAATATTTATAAGACAAAAAATTAAATATTCTATATTTAATGGAATCATGAAAGTTGTTTTTATTTTATTTTTATGATTTTAATTTAATTCATTTTGAATTATTTTAGTTCACTTGATCATGAGAGTCAAAAATTTTGGAGTGCTAATAATTGAAACTAATCATGTATATATTATTTATTTTATGATCCTATAATAATTTATTTCAATGAATTTATAAACTGGCTGATATTTTAATATATATATTTATATATCATACTTTGAAGCTAGTTAATTGGAATTTAGTTTCTTTAATAGTTCATAAATTATATTTTAGTGTTTTTTTATAACAATAATAATACATTTTTACTTGGTTGTAAAATGTCTAAATATTAGTGTGTGATGTGGTATAAGATTCCCTTGATTTCCCATCATTTTGGACTTATAAAACTTCTTAACTATGATTCAATAGTTCAGTTTTGGTAAGATCTATATAAATTATAAATTTGAGATGAGTGTGTAATTAATGATAATGTATTCCTATATGAATATTTTTAAACAAATACATCCCAAATAAAGGATAAAATGATACAAATTATTGATTTTGGGGGATGGTATGGGGTGATAAAATAAAAATCGACCCATATTGAAATATTCTAGAACTTCTCAAACCATTAATTTGTGTTTTATATAGATTTAGAAAAGTTGATAGTAATTTTGAAGGTGGTGCAGGGGGAGAGGGTTGAGTTTGTCTCTCTAAAGTCCAAAAATACCATTTTGGAAGTTGTGGTGGAGACTGTTTTATGGATTAATTCAAAATGATTTTGTCATTTTTAGGTATATTAGATGTTTTGGGTTAATATTACAAGGTTTTTAATTTAATCATATATAAGGGTAATGTTTTCATATTTAATCTTACATGAGGACACCACCATTTTGGGGATCATGGTTTCCAGTCATTTTCAGGTTCTTTTCGGTCATTTCGGAGCTGTGTGATGTGGTGATTTATATTTTTAAGAGCCTAGGAACTGGGGATATTTTTATGAAATACTTATGTAAAATATGGATGAGTGTAACTCTCATTTTGGTGATCATATGGTCACTAAACGGTGGTCCTGAGAGTATTTCAATGTGATAAATCATAGATTAGTTATGGAAACACTGAGGTTATGGCTATTTTAGTGGTCTCTATGCTATGGTATTGGTCAAAATAATTTTAAAAAAGGTGAAATGGACACTATGAAAGGAGGTATATTCCATTTTGAATACATTGGTTTTCAACTCTCTTTTTAACTAAGTCTATAACAATCATTTTGTTTTCCTCCATGTCATGGTAGAGGCCCATCAACTTTTATATGTACATTGGGGTCAATATTTCCTTCGGTTTGAATTTTCTTCTAGTCCCTTGATGTATAGTTGAGTCATAGTCACCCTTTTGTTTTCCTTATTTATCCCTAAATGGATTTTAACCACCCAAATATTGTGTTGATTTCTTCCTCCATCCAAGGTTCCCTTTTTCTCCTCTTTCATCTACTTTATCTTATTCTTGTTCTTATAAAGGGTTATAGTGGAGGTGATATTCTGATTTTGGTCAATATTTGAGTTTGATTTATTATGGTTTATTATGTTTAGGTATTGAGGTGGTTCCCATCAAGTTTTAAGGTGATAGGTCCTTAGTTTCATCCATCCTTAAGCAGTTCTATTTGAAGCTTTACAGTTGTGGGGGATTTGTTACTTCTCATTATTTATTTATATAAAATTTTTTATTAATCATGATTTTAATTTAATTATATGGAATTAAAGTATTATCCTAATAAATATAATTAACTAAGAAAAGATAATTGTAGGGAAAAGGTGATTTGAAAATGATTTAAGTAATTTTGAGGTTATTTATATTTCATTTTTTCATTGTTGATTGATATTCACCATTGACACTTTTTTATAGTTTTTGATGTTCTTGATCTCCATTCATAATTGTTTAGTCACTTAAATATAGTAGTAATAAGGGGATACGATGGAAATATGAAATAATTTTTTTCTTATTTATGTCATAAGGGGTTAAATTAATATGATATTATGATTACAATAGGTTGTTTGATGTGGTCTATGTTTATGATTATCCATGTTTGTTGGTTTGGTATTGTTGGATCCCATTCCATAATTTACTAACTAATTAAACTTAGTATTAAATATAAATTTTAGGAATATGGATTTATAAGTTGAAACTTATGCTTAATAATTTGAATTAATATAAAAGTATGATTAAAATAGAAGTCAAACTAATGATACGGTGGGTCAAATGGGGAGTTATTCACATGTGTTTACAAGTTCTCATGTTATAGATATTTTTGTTATTTGTTTTATTTATGTCACATACTTTTATATGACTTTATTTGTTTTATTGTAATGATTTAATCATATTCCATAAAAGGTCAATCTATTAATGTTGGTAAGGAATTGTTTGTTTTGAAATTTTGAATTTTACTAGTGATAAAAGATATAAGGGGGATTAGTATGAGACCATTTAATGTGGTTTTTCATTTTTTATTATTGTTTATTATTGTAATATGAGTAATCTTTAATGATATTGGAGTGGTATGGGTTTCTATATTTTTCTAGATTTACTAGTGATGTGTGGTTGTGAATGTTTTTGTAGTTGTGGTAGAGATGGTTGATGAGATAGGAGGTGGATTGATGTTGTGGTTTTCATTTTTTATTTTTTGAAGTGATTTTTTGAGTTTTAAATTATGGTTGTCAATGTTGGTTTTTAAGGTGGTTACGTGGTTACATATTAGTTTCCTAGTAACATGGTTTAATACTAAAATAAAATACAGAGTTAGTGGGAATGATGGGTTGTGATGGATATAGTTGATAATTGAATTAACTGGTGGATAAAAGTGGTAAGTGGGTTGGTAACTAGAAATTAAAATGTCATAATGATGTGTAAATGGTTTAGATAATTTTGGTTAATTATTAATGAAGGTTTTATAATTTAATATATATAATTAAAGTCATAATGAATATAATGATGTTGGTATACGTCAATCTAAAATCGATAACATGATGGGATCTATGAAATGGTTATTCGTAAAAGATTAAATAAATGTGACTTATGTATAACTAAGGAAATGAGAATTTCATATTATTTTTATTACTATTTTTTTGTGGATTTCCTGGGATAGTTATTTTATAGTGATGGAAGCATTTGTTGGTGAATAGTAGTGGTGATGCGATAGCTGTTATGGAAGATTGTAGGGTCTGTTTGGAGTTAACCCTTAGTTTAGGCTTATGTGGCTATATGATATTCATTTTAATTTCTTTTTATTTCTTATACACTAACACCTATATTAGATATCATTACCAACACCCATATGGTTTTGGATTTTGGTTTTTTTCACTAACATCCATGTTAGTAAGTGAACTGATGGTTGACTACTCCCTTTTCACTTTTATATCTTATAAGCATAGTATAGGATATGATGGATCAGGGTAGGTATATACATATGGGATGTAATGTATTATGGTTTTGATATGTAATATACTATATAGATTAGTTTTTTTAGGAGGGTGATTCATGGTAGAGGGAGTTCATGGTAGGAGGATGGAATGAGGTTGATGCCCTTAATATTCATGTTACCCTACTGCGATAAGGTTATGATGTGTGGTTGCAGAGTGGTATGTGGTGATTGTGTTGTTATGGTTTTGTGGTGGTGTGTGGTGGAATGTAGCGGTGGATATATTTTTATAATGATAATGATGATGTGTTTGTGTTATATGGTATTTGGTATGTGGTATGTGGTTGTGATATGAAATATGACGTGTGTTGACACAACTACAAAAGGGATGGATGCACCAAGGTGTTTTCCATTGGGGATTGAGAGTGAAAAATTAGTGGGTGAGTTATTATAGGGTAGATTATTAATTTATATATTCTTTTGACATTATATTATTATATCTTGGATGTGATATAGAGTGAGTGGGATTTAGTGAGTCTAGGTGGTAGTTGATCTAGTATCGATGTGAGTTGGTTCTATTAATTTTTCACTAAGTAATTAATAAGTTTCTTCCACATTTAAAATAGTGGTTTTGAGAATGATCCTACTAAGTATACATGTATTATTACCTCAATATATATGTGTGTGTGTGTGTGTGTTTTAAAGATTTACAAGATAGCATTGATGCATGGGTTGGACATTACTAGCTCATTGAGTTCTGGGATAGAGTTCATGAGTTACTAACATAGGAGATATTTTTTGTATTTAATTTGGAGTGTAATTTATGTATAAATTATGTGGCCTTTATTTAGTTACAATTTTCCACATCAGTTAGCGCTAATTCATTATGTTTTGAATGATATAATTTGGTTTAATAATGAAATTATTGAGTATTATTTAATTCTTTGAAAATCTTATAAGTCCTTGACTTCCATATAAAAATCAATTGTTTATAGTGATTTAATGATATAATTTTTTATGGGACATTCCTTTTTTATGTATAAATTACTAAGTGATTTTTCATTTTTAATGTTTTTAATGGTTTAATTTCTATATGAAGGTGTCAATGTATGTGATTTCCTACAAAGGGGTTGACCACGTTACATAATTTCCATTCTAAATTTCCACGTAGTCGAAATACATGTAGTAAAACAAATACATAACCAAATTCATGGAACTAAAGTCACTATGTAACTGAATCCATAGATCTATATATCCGTGTAGTCGAAATCTAAGTACTCTTTTAGTGATGTATCTGATTACAGAGAACGATCATGTAGTCGAATTCTCTGCATAGTCAAATGCTCAATGTAGTTGAATTCTCACTCAATATGATCATGTATCCAAATTTTCTATGTAGATAAATTTTCATGTAGTAAATTCCACACGTATGTGAATACTCACCCTTCCTAGATCCACATCAAGGAATTTATAAGAGGAAGAAATGTAGGAAAATATCAAAAAAGGTGTTTTATTTCTCAAATGTCGATGTTTTCATTCCACACTAAGAATATTGTGGGTGATATAAAAAATTAGAAATGGGGTAATTCATTTTCTAAAATGGAGTTGATCACCTTAAGGTAAACTTTCCATCATTTTCTCATTTTCTATCTGAAATCAAGAAAATTTTCCACATGAAAAGGTGAAGGTGATCATGGGAACAAAATGAAGGCATGAGCAATATTTGATTCCATCAATCATGGCCATTGAACCTTACTCTTGTGGAAAATATAATATTGGAATCATGTTCACTAGCATAAAAATTTAAGTGGAAGTGTATTTCCATACAACATCTTGGTTTTTTCACTAGTAATTCACTAAAAACTATAGATGATCACCTGGGAGTGCACCACATGGATTTCACAGCATATTATATTAGGATGTCACCTCTTTTCTACTTATATTTTCAAACAATAGGATAACTCCTATCTCAATATTTATTATACCTAGATACAATAGGATGTCCTTGATTCCTAATTCATGTCATTTTTTTGTTTTCTATTTCTCCCTCAAACTCTCTTAGTGTGATTCTATTTTTAACTGTAAATACATTTGTGATGTAATTTATTTTCTTCCTTGGTGTTGTGATCTACAAACTCTAGAAATTGAGGTCTAACTGATGAGTCTATATTTGGGGAGTGAGTCTCCAATGCTTCTAGGATATTGGAACTTTATTTTGATCATCTTATTATTCATTTCTGTTGGAAGACACAAGAAATAAAAATGGAGATATGAGAGAAAACCACCCACATGAAGTTTTTATTACCCTTTTCCCCTTCATCTATGTCCCCTTATCTTCTTAGATATCTTGAGAGATTATATGAAAGTGGTTTTTTGATTTTTGATCATAGTAAAATTACTTTGTATAAGTAGATATTCATTGCAGGAGTGTTCCTATTAGGTGATCCTTCACTTTTGGGAGAGTATTTATGTACTGGAAGAGATTACAGGCATAAGATTTTTTCATTTTGAGTGATAGTGGTGTGTGACTTGAGATATCAAGTATGTATTGATTAAGTATGGGAAATTATCTAATCCTACAGTATATCTATTATAAGTATTCAAATAGTGGATTGAGTTGGATTTGAAAATATTTCTTGCTAAGTTCCTTCTCCATTTATTTTTATCTTTCCCCTATTCTTTTTAAAGGTTGAGTATGATCTGGTAACCTAACTGAACCCAAATAATTTATTTAAAAGGATAGGTACAAATTTGATCCATGAGGAGAAATGTAATTAAATCAACAAGGGACTTAAAGATCAAACATGATAAGGCCAATAATGAAGAATAAAGACAACAAATGAATTAGTAATAGAAATTACCATATCTTTGTACAGAATCCATTTAAAGCACCACAAAATCTGCATTATTGAGAGATCAAGTTATTAGGATTGTATAGATAGGCTTTATAGATCCCATAATGGTAAGTACCTCCCATTAAACACTAGACAGTTTGAAATAATTCCATAGAAAATACAACATTATCAATTTTTATTCTAATGCTTTGTTCTTTATCATCCCCCCAATGTCCAGAAATGTGTTCAACTAGTATCCATGGTCATGTTGCAATTGATATGAAGAAGTAGACATGCATAAAGGATAAATTTATCCAAAAAACCACCAGTAGAATATTCTCTTCCACAATCATCTTCCAAGACCAAAAGTTCATCTAAGTGAAATATATTTTGAATTTTGGTAAATGAAGCAACATAAATCTTTGAGTAATCATTAGGAAACAAAGATTAAGATTAATGTAGTTGTAAAGTGTTCCAAAAAGGATTCATTCCTTCCCAAAACATTCCATTCTGACGCAAAAAATGTAGATAGATGAACTAGAAATATAAATGATCCATTAGTGCTCATAAAATTTTCTAGAACACAAAGAAATAAATGATCCATCCTCTTAACTGAATTAACAAAAAAACCTAGAGAAACAAAGGATTGAATCCCTATTGACACCCATTAAATGTGCTCCATGCACATTTATACATAATTGAAGATATAAACCTCACTTAACCACTAAATATTGAGTTTGAATAGAAATACATCTTTATGTTGGAAGAAGGAGCCGAATGGATTTTCATATGTAGCAACCAAAATTATCATTGACCAAACATTGAAAGTTTACAGTGCGACTCTCCATTTTTCATAGGGGTCAATGAAGGTAGTGAAGGGACTGTCCTGAAGGTCCAGGAACAAAACCTGATACTAAACTCGAGTAGGGGTGTGGGGGCACATCCCCCATGGTATAGAATAGTAGGTTTTCCCAAGTGATCCACCCAAGCCCCTCTGTAGTAATGTCGATAAAAAAGCTACCTGCGTGGAACCCTGCATGGCCAACATATGTGCAACCCCTGTGTGAAATTATTTTTTCTCCTTGGTTCTTATATATTCCTATACATAGGACCCCATGGGACTTCATTTGAATGAATAAATTTTTACGAAGGCCGATTTTCTCTTTGATCACCCCAATATTGTTCTCAAGCACTGTGAAACACTATACGTAGTTTTCTAAGACCTAAAGAATAGGTAATTAATTAGGGATAGTGGAAATTAAGTCTTACTAGGGTTTAATGTAAACAACACACAGGTGAGGCATTTTCCCAACCACTAATTAAAAAGTACTTTCATAAGGTTCCATTCCTTAACAAGGGACTTACCCAACTTACCTCTGGGAACACCTGTGGGGATCATTAATGCTCGATCAAGGTCTCTCCTAAGTATAGTAACCCTAGTGTTACATCACCTAAGTTAATCCCAATTTACCGAGTCCTACCTATGTGTAGCACCCCTTATGATAGACTCCTTGGTTCACCCTATTCTTCAGCCTGCGTGAGCTATTCATAAGGCATCCCTCAATGCCACGCAAGGAAGGGACTCTCCTTATTTGGATCCCTCTTCTAAAAGGGACCAATTTGAAACCTCCACCAAGACCTCTAGACCTACAAAATAATTGGGAATAGCACATCAATTTGTCTCCCATTTGGATTTGTATTTCTATGATCATAGGATTCACGCACTTATCCTACCAGAGGGTTAGGGTCCTCAGGGCATCTGTAGATTTCTATATCTATAGTAACAAGGACCCTTACCCCAGTGATAGTGTTGAGGTGTTCCCCACATGGAGCATTTTGCTTTGAACCATGTCCTTCCCTTCTCATCTCTAATACTTGAATCATCTAGTTCTTATACGGAGGGTGAGTATTATACTTGATTTTCCATTCAACATGGAATCTAACCCTCATCCCGCTACAGAACAAATTTAAGGGCATACCTCCTTGAGTATTGCCTTGTACATTCATGTAGCATGTTTTAGTATTGCTCCTATTTACCATTGCATCCTTCACCTTCATTTATTTCTAGGGTGAAGTGAAGATAGAGAAGTTTCATAACACCATCCTCTTCTACTATCATTCTCCTCCTCTTCCACCAGCAGAGTAAAAGTGATTGGTTTGTCGAATCTTTTTTCACCTCATGTTTCTCACTATGAGCATGAATCACATGGTATTATAAGTTAGAAATGATAATGAAACCCCCAAAATCCATGGTATGGATTTAACTATGAGAAATATGATTCTTGCTAAGTAGGATACATAGGAAAATCACCTAGGGCTCAATCTCATTGGGAATCCTTCTTAGGAATAAGCCTAAAGTTATATCCCCCAAATCACCATGAGTTAAAACATTACTCATGGTTTCCTTTACAAGGGAATCCTATTCAACAATAATACCCAACATAATCATCCTAAAGGGACATACTCCCCTGTGAGACGTACCATTGAGTGCCTCCATAGGTGCGGGTCCTCGTGATAAAACTATGTGGGAATTGATTCCCATTCAAATGGGATATGTAGGAATCCTCCATAAGGTTCAAACATAACGCCCAAAATCAATACTTTTCTTTTGGTCTATATCCCTGATAGGGTCTAATTCAACTTATAAATTTATATCCCTTCTAAGTCCCTTGGGATTCTTCAACACAAATCCCACATCAAAATTTTACTCAGCACCTTCTGCCTAGACATCCTTTCCACATTAAGTTAAACTGTATGGTTGGTTCCTTATCACATGACCTTAAAAGGTCTGATGTGCCCTATTAAGCAGAACCAAAATACATGGGTTATGATTCCTTTTATAAGGATACATAGAAATATTTCATATGGTTTTGATCCCAACATTAAAACAAAACTCATCTCCCTGGGTGATGATAAACTCCAAAGTGACCTTAGTATCCCAAGATGAAAATAAAATCCAGAGTGACCCACTGTGTGGTTAGAAAACTATCATCAACATAATAATGACTAAAGAATCTATAATTAGTATGTAAGGGGATACCATTAATGGAGAACATCGGATACATATAGATATCTCCATTTATGAAGAACCTCAGATACATATAGATTATTCTAAGATCTATACATGCTAAATATTGATTTTTAATACTAGGATGACTCAAATCATACTTTTGAATGAATAAAGGATTAATGAACATTTCTTTAATCTATAAGAGAGTCATAAAGTAGATGATAATTCCCCCTAAAAGGGTGTTATGATCCCAACCTCCCATCCTATCGACCAAGGTGAGTTCTTAAGAATCATAGGTCAAAACACCTAACAAGAACCTACCTTTGAAAAGTAGGTCCCCATGGATACAGAACCATTGGATGTTTCTAGTTCCATGAAAAAATCCATTGGAATCCATTCAGAAATAGAAAATCATAATGAGGAGAAAAAGTATATGGGAATCAATCCAAAAATAAAACTTCAAGGATAAAAAACCTCAAATTCAAGGCCCATGAAAATATCAATCTCATATCAAGGAATAAAAAACTATAAACTGGAAATATCATTAGTCAAAAGGGATAACCATGTATAATATAATCCACCAAATTCAATAAGAAAAGATAAACATCACAGTCAAGTGAAAAAATCAATTCAAACTACCCAAAAAATAATAGTAAAATTCTCAAAAAAGTTATTGAAAATTAGAGGAGCCTCAAAGAAAAAAAGAACATGGGGAGGAAAAAAATAAGTCATTTTCATGGGATATCCTTATAATTAAAATCAATATTTCATTTGTATTCTTCCATAATTTTATAAAGAATTTTTTCTCTAATTTAAAGGTATGTTTCCATATAAATTTCCCCATATTTTTGTTATTATAAAATAAAATCATCATTCTCCTCTAACCAAGAAAGAAAGATTTAATTCCCCTGGTCATCATCAATCCTATATACATTCCACAAATTGGGATCTACATATTTATTAAAAATAAAACATTTTAAAGAATATTCACAAGATTTTTCAACCATTGTCTATTAAGGGGTAACCATTTTTTCATTCCTAGAGGCCTCTAATGATGGAGTAACTATTTTTATCTTGAGGTTAGAGTTATCTATAATTTTATGAGTCTTATTGGGGTTTGTAGTAACAAATAAATATGTATCATCAATTGTGTTTTTAACCTTCCTAAATATCGACTTCAATAAATCATCTCAATCTGACAAGTTTGGTCACAAGCATTATGAAGTGATTCATCAGAAACACAGTGGCTAGCCTAATCCACCTCTTGCATGAATTTTATAACTCCCAGTGACTCAATGTTATATAAATTATTCTTTTAGACATTTTCCTTTTCTTTATTTATAGGTATGGAATTATTAACAGTATCCACAAAATCATAAAAGTAATTAGGAGAGTGATGAATCTTAGAAATTCATTCCAGATTCTTATTAAGATTTTTATTCACAAGATTCCCAGTAGGTCCAAGACAAGTATCATCCATCTACTTATGATTTTCTTCTCATACCAAAATTGAGATTTTTTAATTGATTAGTCAATAAGGATCAGGCCCAATTCGACATCCCCTAGTGGAATTCCCAATTTTAAAACATTTAATACAAAAAAATGGAAGTCTTTAAAAGAAAACCACATGAAAAAACCAAATTCTCTATTTTGAATCCAAATCTGGGAAGGAAGAGATTAAGATATATTTGTATCTACAAAAATTCAATGATTTTAAGTCAAATACTTATTCTTAGTAGCATAGTATAATTTTAGAGGTTGAAAAATTAAGCTAGTAAATGAAAATAGGGACTCCTTTTTAAATAAATGAATCATAAATCTAGGGAATCCCAACCAGATAGGGGAAATGGGAGGCTCATAATCTGGGATAAATTATAGGGTGCTTTTCCAAACAATCATGGATAACCACTAAAGGACCATTATAGTCTTTTCCATATATGATAATATTCATTCTTAGATGAGAACTGGAATAACAAATTTTAAGAGTTTAATAAACCAATGTGAAAGCTAACAGAATAAATAGCTTCATGATTATTTTGAATAAAAGTGAGTGAGGGTCTATGCTTGAAAAATTTTCCAATAAAGACAAAACATATATCAGAAAAAATGAGGTGTACCTCTTCCTTTGCGAAAGAAATCACTAAGAAAGCCTTGTGTGGATATATTTTTGGCTCAATATGTACCTAATCTTTTGAATATTCACGATCAATTATGATGTCCCCTATTTTATTATTCATCCATTGTTTAGTTTCACTTTCAACCATTATTTCATAATATTTTTATTTCTTTCTTTCAAATATTTAAAAACATAAATATATTTTATGATAATCACTAAGGTATTCAACACTAGATTCTTAAGACAAATCCTGAGGTTATACACTATGCTATATCTAGGGAGATTATAAATAAATTTTTGATCGTACTCACAAATATGATGTGTATTCATCTGATTGGTATCATTTATAGGGAGGAAACATTGGTCTTGGTGTTTCTTCTACTTTTTCTTAAATTTTATTACTATAAAAAGACAAATAAAAAACAGATAAAAACAATGATAAATACTAATGATATCTACTTAGATTTGATTTTATATTTTTCTATTGTGTAAACACTTTATGAAGATGTGATATTATTTCTTTTTTTTTTTGCAAACACAATCATATTAATAGTTATCTGATGTCACAAGGGATGTGTCTCACCAAATGGTAAAAATGATTATAAAACCATTCAACAAAATAAAAAATAATCAATAGTGGAAGGAACTTACCTATAAGTATATAATTTCTACTAATACTATTATAAAATCCCTTAAAAATACCTTCCTAGTTCAAGAGTAACAAAAGTGTAAGGTATAACTCTAGTAACCCACTGAAGAACTTTATATAAATAAATTGATAATAAATGAGAAAAAAATAAAAGAAATAAGATGTTAGAGATATGTATTTTGGATCTTGATATTCCTCTAGATTCAATGATGGAGGTATATAATTCACATTATAAATATTTTTTAAGGGCTAGCAAGAGATTGTTTGTAAAAAACATGAAGTTTCTAAATGATATTTGGAAGATAATTTTACTTATAATACATTATTTGGTTATTTTTTTATTTCCTCAACTATCTAGGGATTTTTTGATTCTTGAAAATATAGAACCATCTCAAGATACCTCATACTTTACCATAGAATACTCAAATTTTGAGGTGATTTATTTTCAAAATAGGATAGAGGAGGTTCACTACTTCACTCTTGACCAAGAAACACTCCTAGGAGAACTTTCTAACCTCAAAGAAGAACACACTAAATTTTTATATTTAGATTCTAATTTCATGGATAATCTATGTTATTATTTTGGTTTTATTTTATTATAGATAATTTGTATTTTGTCTCCCCCATTTAAGGTATTTAATATAAAAATAATCTTTTTGATCGCATGGATAACCTTGATTGAATTTAAACTACACCAAGTGACGAACTTTTGGAAATCCAATTTTTTTTTTAAATCTAATTTGGGAACTTTGGAGGAAGGAAAGAAGTTAAAACTATGAATGGTTGTTAAAGAAGATATTGAAATATTTTTTTCTGTTAAAGAAAATGTAAATTTTTGGACTGAACCAAAAGACTAGCCTCATCATATAGTTCAGTTTATATATCCAGCACACACCAATCATCAATATGGAGAGGAGGTAAAGTACCCCTATATAGCATGTTTCCCAATACACTATTCAATAAAAGATACAACATCATAAAGGGGAAAATAAAGAACGTTTTATAAGGGGTACTCTATAAATAGATACACGCTATAGTTGAAATGAACAAGATACAATGGTTATTAGGAAAGAATAAACAACCACCATCATATTTGGGATAATGAAAAGGTTGTTGAGGTGAATATAGTTTAAATATAGTACCCCTTGGAGGGAATATTCCAATATTATCTTGTTTTGTTTCATGGATTCATTTTAATTTTAATTTTTTAATTTTTGGATGTCTTATTTTATGAAATAACTAGGCAGTGAATCTACAATCCATATGAATTTTAAAAGCAACTTAGATAACAAATGAAAGTCATGTAAGAATCAATCTAATTTTCATATAAAAATGAACTAAAAGATTGATATTGTTGGATCAAAATCCCTAAAAAACTTTGGTAATATATCACTTTGAATTTCAAAATTTTAACTCTAATTAAAATCTATTTCATAATTTTTAGGTACTCTAACTGTGAAACCATTGGATTTATATAAGGGTAAAAAGGGATGATAAAATATAATGAACTAAAATGCTAAAGCTTCTTATCAATTGAGTACTTATTTTAATTATAAACTTTTAATTATGTCCACCCATACTTCATGTTTCTATAAATTAAGTGTGGGGGGATACCTCTTGTTGTTTTAAGTTGAATTATGAAAATATATTTTTTTTCATGGGTATTTAGCTTGTTGATTACTAGATATTTTAAAATTAAGATAATTTGTAATTAAAATCTATATTTCACCCTTATATGCCTTTTTTATAGTACATAATTTTCAATCATTCTTTTTTTGAAGATTAATTGTAAATTCTTTTGTCTTTTTAAAAATATTATCATGAATTTTTTAAAAAAATGTTTTGAAATCTTCTTGGATATATGGAAAATGTGTTTTTTTTAACTTCATGTAACCCATATAATAATCTATTAATAGATTAATTAAATTTTTTTTTGAATAAAAATATTCTACCACCTTAGGATTCCACATTATGGAAAAGTTTGGGTTTTATGTTTGGGGTATATGGGCCTTTATCATGCCTTAATTGTGCTTCAATGATTTACACATCAAAACCCACCAAAAAGTTTCAAAAATTACTCCCTTTAAGCATCATTTTATGACTATGAATTAATGTTTTATTTTCTTAAAGTTTAGGAAAATTTAAATCCAATGTGTCTTTCCAAGTGAAAAATTACCATGCCCATTTTGAGGGGTTTCAATGAGTCTAAAATTACTATAATTGCATGATTATTGAGTGATTTTTTCTACAACTGTTTTATAAATACTATTTGAGAACTAGGTAAGGGAGTGTGATAAGTAAGATATTTATAGAATTGAGAATATAATTTGAGTAAATTGAATCTTTAACCTTGAAACAGGGGGACATAACCTTTTTGAAGCAAAAAACCTCATAGAGGCAACTCAAATAATAAAAATATAATTCCTTTGAAACTATAGTAAAATGGGAAATTAGGATCCCATGGTTAATCTCTAAGACATTACCCACTGTTTATGTGTGTAAATAAATAAATAAATTTGTAAATTCGTTAAGTTATTTACATAGTGTTACACAAAAATTCATGGCTTAAAACATTAATAAAGTGCCTAATTTTCAAAAATGATTTCATTAAGGTGGTGGATATTAAACCAAGATGAAGAATGGGTAAATTGACTTATAAAATAATCATTCGATTTAAATTAATAAAGTTACACATGGAACATTGATTTTAGAAACCTATGGGAGAGTGATAATTGGAGGTTCTTCTTGTAATGGTTTTAATTCCACTGGAATCTAACTTATATGAACTGCCATAAATGGAACTTGAATTGGAGTTAAATTAGTTTGGTAAGGAGGAATCACATATGAGGTAGAACAATTATTAAATATGGAATAAGTTTTTCCTTTCTCTAATTCAGGCATGTTTATTTTCTCATGGTAAGGATAATAAATTTGTGAGTTAAATTATTATAAATAAATAAAATTCATTGTATTTGTTGGGATTGAAATAAAATAAGTGTAGGGTAATTTTATATATCTTTTATTTGGTTAAAATTTAACACATCAATTTTGTTTAATTCATTTTATTTTAAATGATTTAATATTATTTATTTTTTAGATTATTGAATATTATTTTATTTGGTGAAAAATATATAATTCATTAACTCTCATGTAAAAAACTATTTTCAATGATTTATTGGCCTAATTGTTCTTTATGTGATATTTATTTTTTAACAAAAAAATATCTTAAGTGATTTTTTGTTGTTTATGCTTTTTCACAGTTTAATTTTTGGTTAGAGGTGAAAACATAGGTGATTTTCTATAAAAGGGTCATCTGTAATACTTAATTTCTATTTTGATATTCTATGTAGCCAAAATATATATATTTTAACTGCTACATAACCAAATTCATGGAAACAAATTCACTACATGACTAAATCCACATATCTGAATCTCCACATAGTTGAAATTCACATACTTGTTTAGCTTCGTATCTGATTGTGTAAAATGGTCACATAGCCAACTTTAGTACATAGATGAATGCTCCACATAACTAATTCTCACTCAATATGATCATATAACCAATTTTTCTAAGTAGATAATTTTTTATTTTTCTAATACCCTATATATGTGAATGTTCACCTAGCCCAAATCCGCATCTAGAAATTTGTAAGAGGAAGCAGTGAAGGAAATTATCAAGGTAAGTGTTTTTTATATAATATTTTAATGTCTTCATTCAATTATAGGAATCTTATGGGTGCCTTAAAAATTCATAAATGAGAAAATTCAATTCCCAAAGCTATGTTTCTCAACTCAGGTTTAACTTCCTATCGTTTCCTCATTTTATACATGAATCTAGAAAATTTTCTCGATAAAAGTGTGATGGTGATTGTGGGAAAAGAATGAAGGAAAAGGTGATATTTGATTCCATCAATCTTTTCCCTTAAAACTTTCATGTGGAGAAAATTTGAGATTGGGATGGATTCTTGGAATGAAAAATAAATGGTAAGCACCTGTATTTATAGTAGCTTGGTTTTTTTAACTGGGACATCAATGAAAGATGGTGGCGAGCACCTCAGAGCACACCATGTGGATTTCACTACTTGTTAAATTATAATGGTATCACTTTTTTGATTTAGTTTTCCAATAATAGGATCATTCCTCACTCTATATTCCTAATTTATCGATATGGTAGGAAATATAGTATTCCTTATTCATGGGATTTGTTTTCTCCTTCTCCCTCAAACTCTCTTAGTGTGATTTTTTTTACTATAAATACAGTTGTGATGTTTTTAATTCTTCTTCATTAGTTTTTTGGTCTCCAACCTCCAAAAATGGAGAGCTAACCAACAATTATAGAGCTAGGGATTGAGACTATAAAGCTTATTGGAGATCTAAAATTCATGTTGATCATTTTATTCTTCCTATATCTTGGAATATAGTGACAGTGTAAGTTGATATCTAAGATAAAAACCATCCACAAAAAGTGTTTATAACATTTTCCCCCTTAATTGTATCCCATTATCTTCTTAAGTCACTTGAGATAGTATCTTGGAGTGGTTGTGTTATTTATAATATCAATAAGATCTCATTGGTTATAAAGAGTTTCTTGGATAGAGTGGTCTGATTGGGTGATCCTTCACATTTTTTAGATTATTTATGTACTGGAAGATATTCTAGGTATAGATATTCATCATTTTTAGTGATATAAGTGTGTGCATCAAGATATTTGTCATATACTAATTAATGTTTGGTAATGATATAATCCTTAAATTTATCTATGATAGGTAGTCAAAGATTTGATCAACCTAGATTTAATCTTGTTTCCTGTTAACTTCCTCCTCCATCTATTATTCTCATTCCCCTATTTTATTATTCATCAATTATTTCATCACTCTATATACAATTTTTTCATGATTTTTTTCATTTCTTAATTTTAAATATTTAAAATCACAAAAAAAAATTAGGATAATCATTGGGACCTTCACTATTACTTCCTTGAGACCAACCTTGATGTTTTCCATTGTGTTATATCTAAGTAGATTATAAATGTTTTTGTGCCCATCCTCGTGAAAAGGATTTGTTCATCATCAACATTACCATAATTTGTGGGGTACTAGATTTTTTTATATTTAATAGAGATTTTTTTTATTTTATCTTATATTCTTGGGATTATGGGGTAGTGTATTCCATTTATGTTTTCTTACACCCTTGATTCTAGTAACTAACTCCTGAAATATTTGAGGTTTCCTTCAAGGGTAAATATCTTCTTCACTATTTTCCCTAGTGGGGTTCATAATGGGGGTGGATCATAAAAAAGTGGTATCATAGTTATATATGAGAGTTAGGATATATACTAGAGTTAGTAACTATTTCGGACTTCATGTGTTTGGTAGGGAAACAATATCAATCGAACATAGTGTGTGATGTAGCAAGGGACACCGACTAAGAAATAGTTGTTTAGGCCCCCCTATGATTGGATGTAAGGGACTTAATATTACCAAACACACTAGGTGAGACAATATTGATTATGGGGTATAGACCAAGGATAGGTACATGTATTATATTTTATTTCATTCATAGTTGAATCGAAGTGATTTGAGGAAATGAAAATAAATCTGATTAAATAATCTTAACTATAATTCCATGTTCTGTGATTAGAGATTTTTTTCACACTAGTGAAGTTCCATAGGGGATTATAATTACTAGGGGTTAAGAAGTGGTTTGAATAGATTAAGGTTTTCTTTAAATTTACAGACTCTAGATAAATTCTGATTTTCTTTAATAATGGGTTTTCTTTGAAGGGTGGCTCAATCATGGTGAAAGATGAATCATGGTTAGGTGGACATGGTTTATTAGGAAGAGGTATTTATTTTTTAAAATAAGTATTTTTCTCTCTAGGTTCGGAAACTTATGCATATAAATATTCTCTTGGAGTTCTGATAAGTGAAGTCCAGTTTATGAGATCTTAGGATTCACTTTTTCACTATGATTTTCCAATTTTAAAACCTCTTAGCTGATGAAGATGTGTGATCATGATGTTATGAGTATAATTATGTAATACCTATAGTTTTACTAATGTAATTTTCTTTCTGGATAAATTTCATATTTTGGAATATATTATAAAACATGTGCGCCACATAATAAAAAACATAAACAATTTATTATAATTTAGAAAATAATATTTAGAGAATAAATATACCCAATAAAATTAAAAATCTTATAATGGTATAATAAATAAATAAAAACAATAATGATTGATTTTTATGATTTTGGTATCTTGGAATAATCACTCACTCAAACAACACTATAAAAAAATCATAACATTAGTAATGTAATCAAAAGTTTTGAAAGTGAATAATATAACCTTGATAAGAATTGAAGTGGATGATGAATAAAGGGAACAAGATATTTTTTAGGGAATTATAAAATATAAATGATTATTTCTCATTATAACCATTTGACCTTACGATTATTGGATATATATTTTTAATAAAGTAATTGTAAGAATTAGTGTATAATATAGGAAGTGGTAAGAGTTGATTGATATAGAAGATAAAAAATGTGTCCTCTCCCTTTGGGAAAATTCTTTATAAATATTATTTATCAAATATTAGGAAAACTATATAATCATTGGTGTTTACCCTAGAACAATCCCAAGATTTACTTCAATAATTGAGGTTTGAATGGAATCTTTTGTGGGAGAATTTTAAGTTATTGGAAATAACTACCAAATCTATGTTGGTCCAACCACTCCATGAAAGTAGCAATATTTTACACCTTACACTTTTGGATTGTGTTTGGGTGATGAGGGGTCATGTATTTAGGGGTTGAGTAGTATTAAAGTGTAAATTATTTTTATAAATGGATAGATCTTAAGCCAACTCCTCATTTTATCAAATGTGTCACCCGTATAAAAAAATTGAAAATGAGCATAATTAAAGGATGGATATGATAAAATTGATTGAATATTTGGAATTGTTATTTATAAATTATCTAAGGGGTAAAATATGGTAGTTTTGGTAAAAAAATTAAATAGGATAAAATATAGTGAAATGTAGTGAAATGTGGTAAAAATGGAATCATATATATGTAAACATAACTGAACTTGGTCAAGGTAGTCCCATTTTCCTAATTTTTACATTATTATTATATTAGAGAAATAAGGGAGGTAATGGGGTACTATAGAGATTAGTGTATCACTTAATATAATGAAAAAAATACTCAATACATTATTCCAGGAAATTCCACTCACCACACAAATAAATACCAACCTCCTACACACCCATTATCTTTATTTTAAAAACACCTTACCTTAACCAAAATATGTCAATATACAACCCCAACTCTCTTATATATATAGCATATAAGTTCTATTTTTAAGGATACATATTTTTATGAAAGAAATTTCCCTTCTTAATTTTTTTGTGTGTGTCGCACTATGTAATATAGTATAATGCAGATGCACCACATAATGAAAATAAAAAATATTTTATTATATTAATTGAGAACATAAAAATTAATCAATAATTGAACCAAGTAAAATGAACAATATTTCAATGGGAAAATAAATAAGAAAAAATAAAATAACTAGAATAAGAAAATTTGGACCATCTTGATCTTCTAAAATTAACATACTCACAAACAACAATTCAAAAGGGAAAAAATATTGGTAATTTAATATACATTATGATAATTAATAATATTGAACCTTGATATAAATTGAGTTAATAGATTAATGAAGAAAATTAGAGGTATTTATAGGGAGTATAAAACCTGTATTTCCATTGAAATAGGATTATTGGAATAGTAAAATTAACTGTTAGTAATAGTAACCTGGTCGTTAGAATAATAACTAGACCATTGGAATAGTGAAATAATAGTTGGGTATTTATGAAAAACAAATATAAGAAATATATATCATAATACAATTAAATTAATGTGTTAACATGATAAAATAAATATATGGCATAAATAAAGCATAATTGTAATTTTAGTAATATATATTACTTTAATTAAAATATATTTTTATAGTAAATTTAGAATTTTTAAATAAAATTTATTTTTAATAAAATAGTATTACAAAATACTATATATTTTTATATAAATTAAAATATAATTTTATGAAGTCTCGTGTAATTTTTCATTGGATTGAAATAATGTTTTTATCATAAAAACTAGAATTCTTCATAAATAAATATTTTTTAAAATTTTAACTTTCTCTTTTTATAAATTTATTTTGAATAAAGTTATGTTATTTTTTATATTATTATTTTCAAAATTTATTAGGTTAATGTTTTTTAATTTTTAAAAATTCAACAATGTTTTATGAATAGTGAAATATGATAAAATAGAGGATTTTACATTATAAGAAAATTGTGATTAATGACATATGGGGTGATGTAAGTAACTAATAGATTATCCTCATATGAAAAAATTACAAAATATAGTAACAATAATCATCATCATTTTTATTCTTGATAAAAAATAATAGAATAATCAGTATTATATTCAAAAAACACCCCTCTCCTCCCCTTATAAAAATCACCCTTCACCACCCCTATTCTCCTCACACTCTACGTTCTTTAACTTTCCAAATATCTTCCCAGATCTTTCCTATACAATTTTTTCCATGTGAACGTAGTTTTTGTCTTACTAAAATATCATTTTATGGATCCTTAAGAGATAGCCTAAGAGTTAACATCCAAAAAAATAGGTATTATATTCAACCAAAGTCTCTTAAATTCTATTCTTATTATATCCCCAAAACTATATCCTATCCATGTTTTAATAATTTCATATATATTATTTATAAACTTATTTTTTGTTATTTTATTTTAATATCAATATTCTTACCTCCTTTCATCTTTTATAAAATGAAAATGTCTCCCATGTTTTGGTTGGTTCGTCACCACCATGGACGACGTGTCTGGTTTTCACCTCTCCTTCATTGATTGTTATAGAAATATTATTAAGTTTAAATATGATGATAATAAATATATTAAAACTTATTTCATGTTCTATAATGTATCAATAATTATTAAATTAAATAAAAATAATCTATATGGTCGATAAATCTACCTAATCAAACTAACTGTGAAATGATAACATTTGTACTGAATGGATCATCCGTATTCAATAAAAAAATGAATATTTGGGACCATTTAAACTTTTTTTAATTACATGAATATAATTAAACTTCAATTCTATTGTTTTATTATCATTTGATGAGAACTTACATAATTATCCACAAACTGAAGTGGCATTTGAACTGTGAAACAAACACCCTCAAGGGTAGGAATAAACATGATGTATTAATAAAAATATTTTAAATAATCATAAGAGAATATTAATTAATCAAATATATTTGAAAATTTTTATTAATAAAATATTTAATAAATTTAATTATTTTTATTCAAGGAGTTATATGATCATATTGAATGATTCAAGGACCCAAGGTAAGGGATCTTCTGAACCACCCTCATACTTTTGGGTTACATGTTATTTTTCCTTTTCTCCATTTACCTATATTTTATTATTATTTAAATATTACATATTCTATATATATGTTTCTTAAATATATACCAAGTTTAATTTAACTTTATTTTTTAGGGATAATACATGTTCTTCAAACACCCTTCAAAATTACTTCTACAAAGAAAGCTTATTTGGAAAATAACTAGTCTAATGCTTATAAATTTTTATTCACTAATCTATAAAATGATTTTTAAACTTGTATATCTGATTAAAACGCTCATTTATTTTATTTAAAACCATTCAGTTTCATTTTGTAGGGAAATTATTATTCTCTGACCCACTTTAAATATTCTTTACCCTTTTCTTAAAACCCTCATTTGGAGGTTCATTTACAAACCTAAGTTTTACACACTTTTATGTGGATTCACTTTACTTGAACTTAATTTTCATTAACTACCATTAATTATTGATTTTTGAACTCCCAAGAATGATTAATCACTTTTTTCATGGTAATATTTATGATATATATTTTATTCATTCTCTAAGATAGTATTATATAATCCATTTCTTTTCCTTGGGATTGTCTTAGGTGTATATACTATGTTTGATTTCATTATCTGGAATATATATTAATTTACAGGTTATGATTATTAAGGGTGTTCCCTCATATAACACCAATGCATTCATTAATGTTTCCATCTCATAAGATACCATGTATGGTGCATGGGAGATTATCCTAGCATATTATGCCATATTGTCTTGGAAGTGATCCTTGACTTAAGCTTATGATGTAATGTTTTATATTATTGATGCATTTATATAATTTCATCTTCCTTTTTATAATATTATTCCTTTTAATGTTATGGGTTATTTTTATTTATGATATCATGTTATGCCTCTTCTCTAAACAGTTATATTTCACTAATGTGTTTATTCCCTTGCTAGGATGTATATCTCACCCCTTTCCATATTTTTATCCCCAAGCTATCATGTGCATTCTTAAAAGATCATTTCAATTTAGGATTACCTTTTTTAAGATAAAAATAATGAATATGTAGTTATTTTATGTTTTTTTATTTATATTTGTAATCTTCGATTGACATTGGACCTCTAGATCCTTGGTTTTATTTTATAAAATATTATTTTGAAAATCATGAAATAAAATGTGTATACAGTTTGGGTTTCTATAGTTGGTATCAAATAAATCCCTAGTTATTTTTTGTTATTGTGATTAGAAAACATTTTTTAAACTCCTAAGTATAATTCTAAGTATAGAAAAAATACTAAATATTAGAAGTAAGGTGTGTGTGGTATCTAAGTAATTAATTCCTTGTATACATACTACAAGTTAATGTGGTTCTAGTGCAGATACACCAAGGGGTAATAACATAAGAAAGGGCCAGTTGGGTATTAGTATAATCTTCACCTTGGGAATGATTAGTGGGCCTTACTACATACCATTTTTAAAAATCCTAGGGGATATTATTTGGTAGATTCACATGATCTTAAAAACACATTATTAAAGATTTATAGAATTTGATGAAGTAGTGTATAACTTCTTGGGTTAGAAAACATAATAGGAAAATGACTATGTATGAATTAGATTGAAACCTAGATATTTATAAGTTAGTTCATAAATATTATTTATGAGTTATTCCTTCCAATTTCATGGTTTGACATTTGTCCATTTATTAATTTAAAAATTATCATCCCAAAAATTAATTAATTTTTGAAAATGGTTATAAATAAAATAAACCATGGTAGTAATTTATGTGATGGACAATGTTATGATGTCCCTGAAAATATTATTAAATTTATGAAGGTAATAGTCAATAAATTCATGGAATTACTTTCACAATTGACTCAAGACATGATTAATAACAACAATCACATTAAACTCCCTCCTTCACCTAAGAAAGAACAGGTTGCAATTGATTTCTTTATGAAACAAAGTCCTCCATTTTTTGTGGGTCCTTTTATCCCCTAATCATTAAAAAAATTGATAAATTCCATTGAGAAGATATTTTATATCCTCTAATGACATGAAAAAATAGAAATTCATACTATTTTGTTATCATCTAGAGGGAGAAGTCAATAATTTGTGGAAACTGATCAAGAATAAAAAGCCTAGGAAGATATTGAATCTATGGAATTTGAATTATTCAAGAAGATATTTTTTACTAAATACTTTCCCCACACTCTCTATCTTAAAATATAGAGGGATTTACTTGCATTCAAGAAAAATAAAGACAAATATATTGGCCCTTATGATACAAACTTCACAATGCTTACACAGTATACCTATAGAGTTTTCATTGACCTCTAATGTAAAGTTAACATTTTCTTCAGTGGGATAAAGATAAGTATTTGAAAATAATTTTAAATTAAATACATTGATATCTATGAGGAAAAAAATTATCCCTTAATATTTAGGTGGATATTGGTGATTCTTATTGGTCCTGATGGATTGTAGATAAGAAGTAGATAATAGAGTTTGACTCTAGAGGATCATTACATATTCCTCTTGGTGGAAAGAGAATATAACTTCTCATGTGCAATAAGTGGGGGAAATAAGCATCCTAGAAACTATCATAAGGGGAAAATAAAGTGTTTCAAGTGTGGAAGGGAAAGGCATAAAGCTAATGAAGGGATGTAAATAATCCCACTAATGTAATGGTTTATAAGAATATTCTAATCATTACTTGGAATATGGTAAAAAAAAATAATTATAAGTAACATGGACACTATGAAAATCATTTTCCAAATCCAGAGGTTTTTTATGATAACCAACAACAACAACCTCCTTGGCCAAGATAGTATGGATGGGATTATGTTATCACTACTGCTGAGGTTGATCTTAAAAATGAAGTGGGTATTGGTACACTAGTTATTCATTCATGAATAGTGATTATACTATTTAATTATGGTTATACACATTCTATCATATTATGAAATATTATTATAACTATTGGAACACCACCTCAAAACATGGAGGTCTTGTTATCAATGAAAACATAAAATGGTTAAAGTATTTCATCTCAATCATATAAATCCTCCCTAGTAAATATTTGTGGGACAAATATCCTATAAAACCTTAACAAACTCACTTTATTAGTATTTGATACTATTCTGAGAATGGATTGGTTTTCATAATTAATATCTTACACCAATTGATTTGAGAATGAAATTACTTTCCATGTCTCAAATCATCCTCTGATTCTATACAAGTGTAAGGAGAAGGATGAATCTCCTTTGAAAAATTATTCTCAAGCATGGATATTATTAACTTATGAGAAAGAATATCTAACTAAAATTATTTAGGAAAATTAGGAGACCAATATTTAGGATATCCCCATTATAGAGGGATATGATAATGTATTCCTCCAAATAATTTCCTGGCATTCCTCTTAATCTTGAGGTTGAGTTCTCAATTGAACTTATACCAATAGATCTTCTAATATCCAAGGCTCCCTTTATAATATTAACCATTAAACTAGAATAACTAAAGAAGTATATTTAATATAATCTATAAAAGGTCTTTATAAACCTTAGTGCTTCACCGTGGGGTGCAACAGTCCTCTTTTTTAAGAATAAGGATGGGCCACTGTGTCTATTCATTAACTCTCATGAACTCAAAAAATGAAAAAGACAAATTTTGATTTTTCATGTAATTATGACATATTTGATTATTTTGTGGTTCCCAATACTTGTATAAAGTGTACCTTTGGTAAGGTTATTATAAAATAAAATCAAAGAAGGAGTATATACTCAAAACCACCTATCATACAAGGTATGGAAAATATGAATAGATTCCTTAGAGATTTACTTGAACATTATGGTAGTATTTATAGATTATATTCTCATATACTCTAAAATAAATGTGGATCATGAGGATTATATGAGTACTATATTTAATACATGGATAAGGATAAATATTATTCTAGTTCATAAAGTTTAAATTTTGGCATAAAATTGTCCATCTTGGGTTATTTAATCCCAGTTGAGGGTATATCTATGGATCCTTCAAAAAAATAGGTGATTAAAGAGTGGCCTAAACCAAAATTGTTAATCTAGATTTAGAGTTTACTTATATTATCAAGGTACTATCGATGATTATTTAAGAACCTTTTATTATTTACAACCTACTAAACAAGATAGCTCAGAAGTAGTTTGTCTAGATTGGTGAATGTGAAGAGATATTAAAGGAGTTGAAAATTAGTTAATCACTACCCCTATACTCACACTACCCACCAATGGTGAAGGGTTTTAGATCAATAGTGATTCTTCAAATAATTTTTTTGGTTGTACCCTCATGAAAAATGATAAAGTGGTCGTCTATACCTCTCGACAATTGATGATTCATAATCAGAATTATCCAATGCATGATATGAAGTTGGATGTAGTAAAATTCACATTAAATATTTGGAAGAATTATCTCTATTGAGTAAATTGTGACATATATACAGATCTTAAATGCTTCAAGTATATTTTCACATATAAGGAGATCAACATGTGCAATGAATATGCTTAGAGCTAATTGAGGATTATTACTACTTAATCTACTACCATCCCAAAAAAGAAAAGATATTGCAACCTTATCCATGATAAAGATTGAGAAGGATATGATATTCTTATAAATTAAAAGGATGAACATGGAAGTCATAAAGGAAGAAACCTCATACTACCTTTATTAAATTATTTCTCAACCATATATTTTTTAGGAGAATAATGAAGACAAAATGAATGGTGTGGTGATACAGAATAAGTTTTATATAATAAAGGAGGGGAAAGTATTAGATTTAAATATTGATGAAAAATTATTTGTGAGATTTTGGTCATGACTATGTGTACCATTATATCTTAATAAAAATAAGTATTTTATGACTGATGCATATAGATCAACATTATTTATCCACCCAAAGAGAACAAATATGTATAGAGATCACTAAGAGAGCTATTGGTGGGATAATATAAAGAATTATATTGTGGAGTATACAAAAAGTTCATGTTATGTAAATAAATTAAGGCATAAAGGAAAAGTCCCAATAGGATGATGCAACCATTACCCATACCTTCATGGAAATGTGAGAACATTACTGTTTATTTTTTATAGTTCTTCCAAATACTACAAAATAAAAAAATTCAAAATGGTTTTTGGTAGATAATCATATAAAGGCTTCTCATTTCATCACCATATGATAGGACTTCTCACTCGATCAACTTGTAAGGATATACCTTAGATAAGTTGTGAAACTACATGGAACACCATTATCAATTGTATCTGATCATGATATAAGGATAAAATAAAAATTTTGGATGAGTATCCAACATTCTCTTAACACCAATTTGAATTTCATTACAACCTATCACTCTCATAATGATTTTCAATATGGAATAACAATCTAGAAACTTGAGGATATGTTGAGATATTTTACCATATACTTTAAAGGAAGTTGGAATCAACATATTCCTTCAGTAGAGTTATCATATAATAATAGCTTCCACTCTAGTATTCATATGGTTCCTTATGAATAAATATATAGAAATAAATGCATAACTCTAATATTTTTTGATTAAGTTGGAGAAAATAATCTATTATGACCCTATGTGGTAGAACAAATGACTCGAAAGGTCAAGACCATCCAACAACACATCCAAGTAACCAAAAGTCAATAGAAGAGTTGTATTGATAATAATAAACGGGATCTGGATTTTAAGGTTATATATATTTTGTTCCTTTATATATCTCTATATATTAGAGTCATGAGGTTTAGGAAGAAGGGAAATTTAATCCCTAGATGCACCAGACCCTTTGAGATTCTTGATTGCATCAGAGCTATAGCCTATCAACTTTCACTCCCACCAAACCTATCTCAAGTAAATTATGTGTTACATGTATACCTTTTATGGAAGTAAATACTATATCCATCACATGTAATAAATATATAGTTGATATAGTTCTAGAATGATCTCTCTTATGAGGAGGAACTTATGAAGATCATGAACCATAGAGACAAAATTCTTTGTAAAAGATAACTCACTTTTTCAAAGTACATTTAAAAAATCATAAGTATGATGATGAAAAATAGGAATGAAAATAATTGATTATAACACCCCCAATATTTTATAGTATGTCACTTTTTAAATTTAACCTCTTATATAGCATATGTTGCACACAATACCCAACTTAAACGAACAATGAAATATTTTTTTGTGACAATTATAACCTAGCAGTAAAATTAGGGGGAAAGAATAGTATTAAACACATTATGAAATATATAATTTTTCAAATCATTGTTAGTTTATTAATTAATAATTTATTAAAAATAACTTAATTTTTAATAAAATCATTTTATTCTTCAAAAAATATTTTTTTTAAATGGAATTCTTGATTTTTTTTGAGTAAATATTTTAATCAATTTCTATAACTTATATATGTTTTATTTTTTTAAAATAATATAATTTTTCAAAATTAGAATATTAAATTATATTTTGGTTAATTTTTGGTAATTTTATGAGAAGATTGATTTTTCGGTTAATAGTGAAAAATATCAATTCTTATAAAACTATCAATTTATTTATATTAAAATTACTTTTAAGCTTTAAATTTGATCTAAATGAAAATTAAGTAATAATTAGTTGTAAATAATCTAATTAATTTCATTTTAATAATACTTATCACTTATTTTGGTATAAGTATATTTTTTGGATTAAAAATGTGTTTTTCCATAAAACATTTTTTCATTGTGTTTTGTAGGATTAATTTTAAATTAAGTTCTGAAAATTCAATGTTTTGAATTTTGAAAAACGAATTCCATATTTAGTTTTAGAAATTACAAATTTATTAAATAGTTCTCTTCAATTTTATATCAATTTTAATAATAACCTTGGTTATTTTCTTTACTACGGTAATGGGTAAATTGTGTAATATAGGTTAAATATAAAATGTTAAGGACTATAAAATGGTTGTAACACATGCAACAATTTTTTTATGTCTAATTTTTTTCCATAATATTTAATTTTTTTGATATATGGCCATTTTATTCCATTAGGATGTGACTAAGGCCCTTATAATATTTTATTTAAATAAAATTTAAAGATGTCACATTCATGATTTTAATAAATATATCATTGTTAATATGGTTTCATACAGAAGATATCTTCAACTATAAATAATATTTTTAAATATAACAGAATTATATTTATAATTTTAAATTATTTATATTTTTTTTTTTTGAAGAAATAATTACATTAAATGCATGCACAAAACTGATGCAGTAATTATTTAATTAATAGAAATATAAAATAAATTATATTAAAAAAATTAAAATAAATATAATTTTAGATAATTACTATCATATATGAATTTTATAGATGACCTTGATATATTAGGGATGTATTAAAGGATTTTTTCTGAATTGATCTTGTTGTATTGATTTTATTAAAATCAAAGTAATGAATAGTGTCAAAATTGACAATTATGATATTGAGGAATATAATATTTCTAAAAATTATTTAAAAAAATATTATTATTAATTAATCACAAATTGGATAATATATGGTCTACAAATTCATCCCATGTGAATTTATAGGAAATTTGGTTGCTTTTCACTCTTGAATTTTAATATTATATTTTAATATTTTGAGAAATTCCAAAAGTGCCCCTCACTTAAATTATAAAAGGGCACCCCTTCCTTCACTTCTGTAAACCAATTTGAGACATATTTCTCAGTCATACCATGTCAAATTCTCTTCTCAACATTCTTATGAAAGTTTTTTAGGTTTTTTTTCTTCCAAAAGAACAAACCTAGTGTCCTTAAGAAGATATCTAAATGAAGTTCTCTAAAGAAGAGGTAATCATCTTTACCGACTCTTTGAAGTTTATTTCTTCTTATACTTCTTATTCAGGCGTTTTTTACATACTAATATAATAAATACAATATAAAATATATTTTTTATGTTATTATAATTATGAAAAAACCATTTTCTATCTTTTATATATCCTTCGAAAAATGAAGGCACTACACGTTGGAACGTACGACTTACCCTCTCCACATAGCGGTGTAATTCGTTTTGCATCACCACATTACATGGATGGTTCTAATGATGTAAATAATTGATATATATTAAAATTATAAAATTATATTTATTCTGTAAAATTAATATACTATCCACTTTCTTACCCTTTCAACCATTTAGAAATGACATCATCGCTCGGGCGTACGTACGGCTTACCATGAAGCGATGCGATTAATTTTCTATGTTAAACATTAAATAATGGTTATAAAAATGTATTTATGATTAAATATGATATTTATAACATTAATATCATTCTATATATGTTGTACCTATATTTGATGCAATATAACTAAGATATTCAAGACAAAAAAAGCATTAGAAAACTAGGCCATTAACATCAACCATGAAAACAATGAAATATTACTAATGAATGGGTGGTAAGATGATATTGAAGGATTATATAAGATATTATAAATATTAATATGGTTATTTTATAAATTAATAACATGTTTATAATAATTATACATGGGGTTTGAACATGTTTGAATGAAGTCAAACCCGAGGTAAGGGATTTCTTAACTGAATTTCCTATCATTGGTTTAAAATTCAACTTCATTGATTATGACATGTTAAGATTATGTGTGAAATAAATTGTTATTATATTATGTTGTATTTACCATTTTTTTATTTATTTCTGATACACATAATTGATTCATTTTATTAATTCTCTCTTCAATAATTTGACCTTTGAAAGGGAATTCATCTCAATTTTCTTTCATTGAGGCATATTTTTATATTATGCACCTATATTATTTTATGAAATGTTTATAACACCTCTTTTACATGATATATCATGAATTTTTTTATTCTCGTGATATTTTATGTTTTTTAAAATTTTATTCATTTATAGGGAATATGATTCAACTGATTAAAAAGTGGTACGTGTATATTTCACAATCGCATCATTATTCAAGATTATTTAGGTTTAAGTATCTGTTAGGGAATATTTCTCTTCCATGTTCATGTTTTCTAAAAAAAATCAAAAATGTTTTTACTATTCCTAAATTATTTTTTTGAATTCATTTTCTATCCCTTTTTTATTTTTTACAAAAAAAAATTAAAAATGAATCTTTCCGTCATTTTCCAATCAAGGTTCTTTATAACCTTTCTTAAGAAAGTGTGAAAAGAATTTTTTTTAACTTATATGGAATCAACATAATTTTTTCCATCATTTATCCTTAAATATTTTAATATTAATTTAAGATTTTATATGTTTTCTTTTAATGAAAATTATTTATTTATTATGTGTGCAATTTTTATATTTTAAAAAATATTTTCAAAATAAAAAGGGTGTTTTCCTCAAAAATATTCATATAATATCTTTAAAGTATTTTCATCTATGTCAACATCATTTTTTGAATATTATGTTGATTATGTACTCTGATGATACCATTCATCATATTTATTTGGATATTTTATAATCAGTTTGACTTGGGGAGTATTGGTATTTCATATAACTAGTTCTTCCAATATAGATAGTTTTTGATTTTTTTAAGGCATGTTGATCTAGATGTGTCATTTAACCCTATGAGGATTTAATTGTAATTATTAAGTGATAATAGGGGCCCTCTATAGCCCTTCAATGCACCAGTAAGCCTCATGAGTCAAACATGATATGGTTTTGGATGAGACCTTACCCATTTATTAGATTCTTGGCACGAAGCCTTGACAGTGTTAGATTCTTAGAACGAAGACTTAATAATATTAGATGTCTTTAAATGAATCCTCGATGGTATTTTTTAGATATCCGACATTACGCATTCCATCATTATGAATTCAGTTATTGAAATTTCAAGTGACTATTTGATTAGTAGAATATCTATGGTTAATTTTTATTATCATGTGATTATTTATATGGAATTATTTGATTATATTTTATTCCTATCATATTATGTTTGAGTTATTGATTTAATGGAATGTGTTTCAGTTATTTAACCTGACATATTTTTTATTCCTTATTTGTTAATAGCTTTTACAATACGCTTTCCTTTTCATAGAAATTGAGCTCACCCCTTTATTATGTTTCATTTTTCCCTAGGATATGAGGAAGTGTTTTTTGATTAATATGAATGAATACACTAAGGGGAATAATTTCGTTCCTAAATAAAATTATTTTCATATTTTATATTTGAAAATTTAATGTTAATTTCATGTATATATCTAGTTTACCAAGACTACTAAACTATTCAGTTCTTTGGGATACGATTCCTTGTATCTTATTAAAATTTAATAATCTAACCATTGACTCTGGGATACTGGGGCTGGGGTTGTTACTATAATAAAATATAATCAACCTCATATGTAATCATATTATTCTGTGAAACAAAATTTTGAGGGTGGAATTTCATAAAGGGGAATAATTTAACAAATCAAACTTTTATAAATGAAATTTCCTTTTTGTTTTTTTCATGTGTCACACTTGGTAATATATTATAATACAGACATAACAAATAATGTAAATAAAAAACTATTTATTATATTAATTGATAAAATCACATTTAGTCAACAATAAAACCTTTTAAAAATCACAAAATTATAATTGAAAAATAAATAGAAAATAAAATAAATTAACTAGAATAGGAAAATTTGGATCATCTCAATCTTCAAAAAATATCGTACTAAAAAACACTATAAAAAAGAAATAGAGTGTTATTAGTGTAATATTCATTTTCATAATGAATAATATTTATCCTTGATATAAATTTATGTAATAGATTCATGAATAAAATTGGAGGTGTTTATATTGAGTATAAAACCTATATAGACATTCTAATATAACCATTGGAATAGAAAAAATGACCATTGGGAATAGTAACCTGACTATTCAAATGGTAACTAAACCATTGGAATAGTAAAATAATTTTTTTTTATTTTATGAAAAATAGAAAATTTATTTCACAAGAAAATTAAATAAAAAATTTGACAAGATAAAATAAATGTTTGACATGAAGAAAGTATAATTATAATTTTAATAAAATATACATGTTTTATTTTAATTAAAATATACTTTTATACTAAATTTACAATTTTGGAATAAATTTAATTTCTATAATATAGTCTTATAAAACACTATTTATTTTAATATAAATTATCATATAATTTTATGTAGTCCCATGTAATTTTTTAATGGGTCAAAATATTGGTGTTCTCATAAAAATTGTACTTTTAAATAAATAAAAAAATTTATTTAAAAGTTAAATTTATCATATTTAAAAAATTATTTTGAAAAAATGTATTTAATTTTTGGAACCATGATGCAGTTTTGTCATGTTCTCTCTCAAAATATTTATTAATTAAGTTAAACATAGGGGCTGACCTAAGTTGTTCTCTTGAAGAGCTATTGTGCTCAATCCCTCACTACATATAATTCAGTTTTTTATATTTTTTTATTTATGAAATGAAACTAAAGTAACTATTGGTTTGATGAATAATAATTAAATACTAAAATTAACATTCAGATGAAATGCAAACACAATGATTGAAAATAAAATAAAGTTAAAATGAAAGAATAAATTCATGAGAGAATCGCCCAGATTGAACCTTCATTGTCTTATTTTTAGTTTCAAATTTAATTAATAAAAACATTCCATAATATGTGTGAATATACTCCTATACATGTAATTTTTAATATATGGTGATCTCAATGATATCCAAGAGACCACACATCCGCCTTCTCAATCGAGGGAGAATATTACAGAAGAAAAAGTTAAACCTCAGGTGACAAGTGGAGAAACAAAGGTGCATTTCACACTAATATCATCCTCGAAATAAATCTAATAAAATAAGAATCATTAATAATGAAATTTAAAAGTCTTGGTATCAACACTATATTACTCCCCTAGGAAATTTCGCAGGTTATCTGCTCATGATCATGAGCATAAGAGGTCAAAATGAAGAAGAAAATGGGGGAAGAAAACCAAAGATATAAAGAATAAGATTGAAAGGAGAACAAATAAATTAAAACATAAATGAAATTTTAGAACAAAAGTAAAATAAAATACAAGACTAAACTAAAAAAATGGACACTTATAGTGTCAACACTTTAAAATGAATATGGGATTCTCTTTTATAGGGAGAGGGGGTGAAAAATTGGATCCAAAAATATCCTCTGAAATATTATGTGTGGTATACATAATAAATGGCCTAATTGAAAATAGTTTTTTGTAGAAAATTTGTTCAAATAAGTCTCATATATTAACCCAAAATATTTCAACTTCATTTTTCATATCTGGAGAGAGATATATCCAAATTAATGTGGATATTTATTCTACCTAGGCTGATTGTGTGTATTCTATTGCACCGAGTTCCAATGCCATTATGACCTTTATAAAATGAAAATTGTTTGTGGCCACAGTGAAAGAAGTTGTGACCCTGTATGTTTTACTCATCCATGTTTAATTTAATCTCATTTAGAACATAACATTATGAGATATAATCCCAACATAAAAAATCTCCAAATCTGTGCATTATTTTCAAGGGTGGACTTCTGAGCTGGATTTGGGCCTCCAAATGATGAATTTATCTTTGGTTCTATAAATTTGAAATGAATCCCAATATTTTTTAATTTTAAAAACATTAATTTTACAATTTGGATCTGTGGAAAAACGTTATTTCCAAAATACATAAATAAATTAAAACACTCAAAATCCAATAATAGGTCATTTTGGCAATTAATCTTAAAATACCACTAATACCATAAAATGTGATAACTGCAGTTAAAATGAAACATTGATGGGATTAAAAAAATTAAAAGTAAAATAATTTAAAATATTTTTGGTGTCAATTTATGCACACTTAAGCATTTCACTCATGGGAAATCATCTTATACCAAGGTTAAAAAAACTTCCAAAAGCATATATGACAACACAGCTCGATTATCACATAAAAGAAAATGTCATACTTCCCACATGGTTAAAAATTTCCTAAATCATAAAAAATCCTAAAAATACATTTAATCTAATGTTAATCCTTACATTCATGATATACTTACCTCCTTAGAAAAATATTTTTCTCTTCACTCAAATATTTTTGTGTGTGGAGTTTTTCTCATTCTAAAGAACACGTGTGATCTCTATAAGCTTACTATACTCCTAATATATCAACTTAATAGAGTCATAAATTTTTCAATCATGAGATATTTTTCATGGTCTATTCTAAGTATGAGGTTTTTAAGGTTTAAAATGTGAAAACAACTTAGGCAGAATGAGGAAGGTTAAGCTCTATTGTGAAGTAAATGCATGAAAACAGTTTTTATCAGGAATGGAGTGCTCTTAAATCCACATTAAAATGAATAAAATACAAAATACTATTCCTTGAAGAAGTTAAAACTTGTAATTTCAAATATCTATGATGAATTTAATTCCAAATTGCCCTAATTTTAGTATTATTTCAATATGAATTCAAATCTGGATTTCTCTTCAAAATCATTTTTTTTGGAAAAGAGAGGTATTTTTTATCTTCAAAATTTTTTGAACACCCAAAACATTTGTTTAATGATATTTTGGGCCACCCATACATATTTAAATAATTAAATTTTTTCAAGAAAAGAAAAAATATAAGAAAAAACTTACAATTCAACTTAAAAATATTCTTCAAGATTTCAAAATGTATCTCATTTTCTCCCTCCCCCAAACATGAGTTGAACAATAATCATTCATTTAAAATCTAGAGAATTTTATAAAGGGATAAATTTCATGTAATTTTTTGGCCTAAAAAAGGTATTTCATGGAAAATATGGAATTAATAAATGTCAAATATAAAGGTAAGCCAAAATTAGACTTCAATGTAAAAAAGAATTTCAAAATGGTGCCTCAATCATACTAAACACATTCCATGAACTCTAATAGATTTGAAAAAGATAAAAATACAATTATATGGATAAAAAATGTCTCAAGACTCTAAATAAAAATATAAATGTAAATAATATGTCAAAAAGGTTTAGAACCCTCTTGGTTTGGGCAATATATGCAATTTAGACAATACTAGTGAATAATATCTTCACAATAAATGAAACTTATTCAAATCAAAAATCAAAAATCAAGAAATAAAATCCATTTAGAAATAATTTAAATCATAAAACATTTAAATCATGTAATGTGGAAAAAATTACTAGATGGTTTGTTTTTTTCTTGTATTCTATTCAGCTCAAGAATCCTAAAAACATGCGAAAAAATAGAAAACAACATGAAAAACTATAATCACACATAAAATTCCTAAAAACAGGTTTAAATACCTCCCCCATTCTTATTAAATTTACTAGCCACTTTTTAGATCAAACCAGCTAATGATTTTTATGTAAAATTTATATTGGGAATAAAATTAAATAAAGAAAAGGAAATACACAACATGGTTTATTTTTCAGTGGAAGCCTTGATTTAATTTCCTAGATGCTACCACTTTAAAACAATAAGAAATAAATTAAAGACATAAGAAAAATAAAGATAAATAAAGATAAAGGGTAAGTAAAAAATGATAACTTTATTTTTATACCCCCAAATAAGTGCTAGGTTTTTACTACCCCTAGTCAGGTTGTTGTAGTGGATTATCCCTAATTAAAAGGTGTGTGTGGTTTCTTTGAGATGAACCACCACATGTGACTTTTCCCAGTGTATATTATTAAACAAAAATATTGGAGAACCCCAAATAATATAATAACATTAACAACCCCCATGAAATAATAAATATTGGATTTTATGTCTAGAGTGGGAGGGAAAATAAGATATGGGTGCTCCCTATTGACTTCTATGGTGTCCTCCTCCATATGGTATGCAAGTTAATTTAGAGGATGTACTCACACCAATTTATTCTCAAACTATTATTATTAAACCACCACCACTTAGGTGGTGTCATTCTTAATATAATTGTCCTTCCCTATTTGTGATTCATCAATAATTTTTATAAAAACAGAAGTCAGAAAATATTTTAGCTTGAATAATATTAAAACATGATGAATGAATAAAGAAAACATCCCTTTTAAATAAGTCATATTGGAAACTGATCACTTCAGGAAAGACCATTGGTAACTTAATCTCAAAAGTTTTATCTTCATCATCATCTTCCAAATAAATAGAGAGGTATAGAGGTTCTGATTATTCATTATCAATGATGTGAATATCAAGTTTCAGGTTATCCTCAGCAAAGTAATTCACAAATTCTTCCAAAACAATTTGATCTCCCATAAGTATATCAACTAGCATTTTTTCTTCAAATACCTCCTCAATAAATTTTTAAGTGTGGTATGGTGTTATTAATTCCTTTATAAGCTTCTTCTCACCCACCTTAGGTTCTTTAACATAAAAAACGTATTGGTGATATCTCTTTAACCACTCATTCTGGTTTTGGTTCAGGCTCAGGTTTCTCTTAACATGAATGTGAACATTATGTTAGCCATTCCATTTTTCTCTCTAGGCATTGTATTTATTATCAAAGTTATTTCATATGATATTTTTTAATTTATTATTCTTGTATCACTTAAGATTAATCAATACATGCATAATAATCACAATTGGAATACATAATGAGCGAATAAGATTTTTTTTGGGTTTTTAAAATTTATTATTTTTTTGTGTTTTTTTATATGAAAACAATAAAAATTATTTAAAAATGTGAATAAAAATAGTGAATAAATACCAATTTGATCCCTATAAATGAATCCAATTTGGTGAAGAGTTTCTTTTGCACTCTCAAAATATTTATTAACTAAGTGTAGCATAAGGGTTAAACTAGGTTGTTCTCTTGAGGAGTTGTTGTGGTCAATCACTCACTACTTCTAATTAAATTTTTTTATTTATGAAATGAATATAAAATAACTAAAGGTTTGATAAATGAGAATAAAATACTAAAATTAAACATATATATTCAATGCAAAAATAATGAATCCCAACAGAATGAAGTTAGAATGAAAGGAGACATTATCAATAGAATCACCTAGGTTGAATCTTCATTGTCTTATTATTAGTTTCAGATTTAAATAATGAACACTCTATATGGTATATGATAACATATTCCTCCTCATATGGTTTTGAATATATGGTTCAATAAATGATCATTTAAAGACTATACATCCACCTCCTCATTTTAGGGATAATATTGCATAAGTGGAAGCTAAACCTTGAGTGGAAAGTGGAGACATAAAGGGGCCTTTACCACTAATATCCCACTCATAATAAATAGAATAAAATAAGAAACATTAATAATGAATGTTAAAAGGCTCGATATCATCACTGGATTACTCCCTAAGGAACTTCCTTGGGTTATCAACTCATGATCATGAGAATGAGAGTTCACAGCGAAGAATAAAATGGGGTAATAAAACAAAAGAGAGAAAGAATAAGATAGAAAGGATAAAACTTAAATTAAAACATGAAATGTGATTATATAATGAAAAAAATACAAGAATAAACTATAGAAAATGGACACTTAGAGTTTAAACCCTTTGAACTGAATAAGGGACACTATTTTATAGGGAGATGGGTGAAATTTGGATCAAAAAATATCCTCTGAAATATCCCATGTGGTAGCCCCAAAAATGAACGAATTTGAAAACAAATTCTTAAAAAAAAATTGTTTCAGTGAATCTCCTATGTCGAACAAAAAAATTTCATCTTCATTTTCCATGTGTGGAGAGAGATATATCCTAATTTATCTAGATATTTATTCTGATTAGGATGATTGTTTTTATTCCAATTCATCAAGTTATCGTGCCATTATGACCATTATAAAGTGGTAATCACGTATTTCTACATTACAATAAGTTGTTCCTATGTATGTTTTATTTCTCCATATTAAATTTCAACTCATTTGGATTATCCCTTTATGATACATTGTCCCAACATAAAAAATCTCTTTATTTGTGCACATCTTTCGAGGTTGGACTTGTGAGTTGGATTTGGGCCTCCAAATGGTGGATTTAGCTTTGGTTCCAGATATATAAAATCAATCCCAACATTTATGTAATTATAAAAAAATAAGTTTAGAATTTTTATCCGTGAATAAAATGTTTAGACTAAAATTTAGAAATAAATTAAAATAGTTAAAATCCAAAATATGTCATTTTTTCAATTAATCTCAAAATACAACTAAAATCATAAAATGCAGAAAATACACATAAAATGACACACTAGTGGGATTAAAAACATTGAAATTAAAAACTAAATAATTTAAAATATTTTTCTTATCAAATCATCACATCAATATTATCTTAGTTTTATTTTTTGGTATTTTCCTGAAATAGTTGAATTTTTTTGAATAGTGAAATGCGATAAAATATGGGATTTTTCATTATTAGTAAATACATGATTAATTTCATATGGATTGATTTAATTAACAATTATATTGGAATCACACATAAAAATTAATATATATATTAAAAATCTTTGTCACTATCAGTAGTCTGGAGAAAAAATAAAAAATTAATGAGTATTATATTTAAAATCACCGCTCTTCCCCTTATAAATACACCCCCTCTTCTCTTCACACTCTACGTTACTTATCTTATCAAATATATCTGAAAATATCACCTAAAAAATTCTTCCCATATCCAAACTAATCTTTTCTTACCAAAATACCATCTTAAGGAGCCTTAAAGAGTTTCCTAAGAGTTAATATCCAAAGGAAGAGGTAATACACTTAACTGGAGGCTCTTGAATTTTTTTTCTTCATATCCCCCAAAAATATATTATATCCCTATTTTTATAATAAAAAAAATATTATTTATATACATAATTTTTATTCTATTAATTTAATATCCATAATCTGACCTCCTTTCATCTTTTTTAAAATGAAAATGTCCCCCATGTCTTGGTTGGTTCACTGCCACCATAAACGATGTGTCTCATTTTTACCACCATATTTATGTACTATTATATAAATATTATTATAGTTAAATATGATAATAATATTATTATTATTTTAACTTATTTCAGTTTTTTAATTTATTTATAATCATTAAATTAAATAAAAATAATCTAGTTCCTAATGGCCGCTAAAGCCACCTAAATGAAGTAACCCTTTAATGATGACATGTGTACCAAATGAATCATCCTTATGTTAGAAAATATATAGATATTTGGTACCATTTCAACTTTTATAATAGAAATAATATCATTATATTTCAATTTTTATTTTAATTCCCATTTGTACTGAATGTCATAATTATCCATAAATGGAAGTAGTGTTGGAGCTGTGAAAAAAAACCCTCAAGAGTATGAATAAACATGATATCTTAAAAAAATGATTTTAAATGAATATAAAATAATTATAATAATTAAAATATATTATAAAAAAGGTTCATAATAATGTATTTAATAAATTTTATTTTATTATTCATGAATTTACATGATCATAAAGAACGAGTCAAGGACATGTGGTAAGGGATCTTTCGAACCACCCTCATACTATTTGGTTACGTGTTCTCATTCTTTGTATCAATTCCCCTATATATTATTTTCATATAAATATTATGTATTCTATATATATTTCCCTTATATATATACCTTGTTTACTTTACCTTCATTTATTGGGGATAATTCATGTTCTTCAAACTCCCTTCTTAATTCCTTTTTTTAAGAAAACATGTTTTAAATAGAACTAGTCTAATTCTTATCTCTTTTTATGTATCAAAGAGTAAAAAGATTTTTAACATTTTAAGGTTTATAAAAACACTCATTTATTTTATATAAAATCATTTAGGTTCATTTATACTTTTAAAGAGATTATTATTCTCTTACCTACTTTAATATTCTTTTCTATTTTCTTAAATCCTAGATTAATAGGTTCATTTCCAAACATAATGTTTCCACAATTTCTTATGTATTCACCTCACTTGAACTTAATTTTCATGACCTAAGATTAATAATTCATTTATGAACTTCCAATAATTCTTAATCCATTATTTCATGGGAATTTTTTTATATTCTATTTGATTATACTCTAAGAAAATATTATGTAACCCATGTCCTTTTCTTGGGATTTTCTTATATTTATTCACTATGTTTTATTTCCTTAAATATCAAAAATATTCATGTAAATGTTATTATTGTTAATATTGTGCCCTGATATAACTCTAATGCATTATGAAATGTTTTCATCTCATGAGAATCTAAGTATGGTTCATGTATGGTTAGCCTAACACACTATTTTATGTTGTTTTGGTAGCAGTACTTGACTTATTATTATGATGTCATGGCTTATATTGCTTCCACATTTTATAATGATATTATATTTTTATGTTATTCTTCCTTTTGATGTTATTTGTTCTTCCTATTTATGATATCATGATTTATCACTTCTCTCAGCGGTTATATTTCACTAACCTTTTTATTCTTTTACTGGACTTTATAAATCACCTTTTTCCTTATGTATATCCCTAAGTTATCTTGTGTTGTATTAAAAGACCATTGGGATTTTACAACCCATTTTTATTTATCTAAATAATGAATATTTTTTATGTTTATTTTTTGGTATTTATATACCTAATATTTAAAATACATTAGACATTCAGATCCTTAGTTTGTATTTTATGAACTTATATGTTGAAAATAATTAAATAAAATGGGTATAAGGTTTGTCTTTTTATAATGATTTCACTAAAATATCAATATAATAATACAAAAGGTGTAATTTAAGGGTGCCACGTCAAAGTGATAAAGTATGTTTTTTATTTATCACCTCTTTCAATTTCAATTATTTATTCCTCCTAGATCCTCTTTATTATTATCATAAAAATTAATTTTATCATATAATTAAGCATATAATTCTATAATAATATTAATTATATTATCATATAATTCAAATAATCCATTTCTATAATATTTTATAAAACTCATCCCATCGTGAATAGTTTTAACTGGCTATATAGATGAGTTATAAAACATAAATTACCACATTACATAGAAGTTTCTAAATAAATATTAAATGAATAAATATAATATTTATGAAATTATTAATATTATTTTGATATAAATTTGAAATTATATCAATGATATTAATAATAAATGTTCATGTTAAGTTAAACCATCTAAAACTAGTGCATCAGAAAACATCTCAATATTTGAAACAATTATCAACCATCTTCTAAATTGTACATATTTTATTCTACTAAAATGATAAAAACAATACATATACCTCTATAATTATTGAGATCATGGAATTATTTTACAAATCATTCGACCATGATTAGTATACCAAAGCATTTTTGGATAAGTTGACCGAAAAAACCCAAAGTTCCCAATACAAGAAACAACTATATAATTAATTAATGAAATATGATAGTAAATAGTCATTAAAGATAAAACATAAATTAAAAAGGGTTTTAATAAAGTATTTTATAAATTTAATTTGATAATTAAAGAGTCTATATGTGCATACTAAGTGAGTTGGGACTTATGGTAAGAGAACTCCCAAACCAACCCATTTCTTTTGGGTTATGCTTTTTATTTCTTTACCTCTATTTCACTCTAACTCTTAATCACATATAATTTATCTATATTATTTAGATATTTTTCATACATATATACCTATTTTATCCATATTTTATTTTTTTGAGTATATATATAAGTTTTTCAAGTTCCCTTCTCACTCTTTTATTTAAAGAATACCTGATTTAAGGGGAACTTTTTTATTCCTTAATCCATTTCTTAAATAAAACATTTAAAATATTTTATCCTTCATGATTTACCAAAATAATATCTATTTTATGGAAAAATATTCTAGTTTATTTCTGTTTTTATAGAAAAAACAATGCATTTACCTTCTTTAAAGGTTTTTTACCCATTCCTTAAAACATATTTTAATAGGTTCATTTCAATACCTACTTATCCACTCATTTCTAATGAATTTTATTCACTTGAACTCCATATTCATAAATAATTATTCAATACTCAATTATGAACATATAAAATTATTTAATCTATTATTTTATTGGGAATATTTATGATATATTAATTGGTTATTATTTGATACATGATTATGTAACCCACTTCATTCTCATTGGTTTTCTTATAATTATGATTTATATGTTATTTATTTTCCTTATTTGGAATACATATACATATACATGTAATGATGTGACTATTTATCCCAAAATTATATATCCCCCAAATTAATTGAGTAATTTTTTAATCTCATGAGATACCTTATATAGTGCAAGGGTAATTATCCTAACACACTATGTTATGTTGCCTTGGTGGTGAGCCTTGAATTATTTTTATGATGTCATGTTTTATGTTGTTTCCATGTTATTTTGATTTCATGATATTTTCATATCATCTTCTTTATTCCATGCTTCAATGTTTTTATATATTGTCCTCATCTTCTATTATATTATGTTATTCCACTTGACAGATATGTTTTACTTTATTATCATGTTTATTTCCTTATTGAGCTTATTAGGTCACCATTTTCCTTTATCTATGCCCCTAGGTTATCCTATAAAATAATATAATTTCAATAGGATTTAGGATCCCATCATGGATATTTAAATAAATATTATTTAATTTCTTTTAAGTTGATATATCATGTATCTAATCTCCCAAATAAATTTGACTTTTATATTTAGAAGTTTTTTATGAAATTTTAATGTTAAAAATCATGTAATAATATGTGTATGAAGATCACATTGTTATATTTGGTATTAGATAAATTTATAGTTATTTATGGGGATTAGGTTAAATAACATTATAATAAATACATGATGAATAACCCAAATTGAAGCTTATAAATTTATAATTTAGGATATGCATGGCATTTATAATTTATTCTTTAAAATTTAATATTATTACCTTTTATATTATTATTAATTTGAGTAATATAGTTCCTTTTTACTTTAGTAAATGGATAGAAATAGAAGAAATTACTACAAAAACCAATTTATTATTAAATGTAATGATTTCCCAAATGAGATTCCAAATATGATGGGTGTGTGTGTCAAGAACCGCATTGCGGTATTTTCTTAACTTACTCAATTTATGAACAATAACTTGAATCATGTAGAACACCCTCCTCCCAAGAGAGAATGAGTTGTGGTTGAGTCATATAAATAATAAATTCCACCCACTTTTAGTTGATTTTTAAATACCATAATTGTAAAACAATGGAATAATTCTATTGAGAATATATTCTTTATCCTATAATGCTTCAAGTATGTGAAAGTTATATTGTTCATAAGTAACTTAAAGGTAAAATATGATCAATACTAGATATTGATCAATAATATGAACCCCAAGGAAGAATTTGAATAATTGGAGTGGGATGAATTCAATTAAATATTTTTAAATAAATATTTTCCTCACACACTCTATTTTAAAAAGGATCCCAAGGTATGCCTCTAGATGTTTCATTGACCCTGAAATTAAGTTTAACTACTTATTTAGTATACTAAAGTCAAGTATAAAAAAATATTTAGCAATGTTATACTTTAACAGCTATAAATAAATGGAATGATTTTCCTTTAAAGATAATATAGAGATTATTTATTCTCAATAGTCACATGGGTTAATAGATAAAAAAAATATTAGATTAGAGTTTAATTCTGGAGGACCAAGGAAAAATCTCATGGAGGGAAGAAAATACAATTACCCACATGTTATAAGAATGGGAAGAAGCATCTAGGAAACTCCATCAAGGGAATAAAGATAAGTTTAAAGTGTGGAATGGAGGGACATAAAGTTAGTGATTATCGAATGGAGATGAAGAAAACTACTAGTATGATGGAAAAAATTAAGGTTCTTATTAATCCTCTAGCTATGGTCTAATGTTTCAACTACAAGGAACATGGACAGTATACAAGTACACTAAGACAAGGGTCATTAAAGAGAACCAAATAAAAAAACTCCAAGGTTAAGTGTGAAAGGGTGAGCTAATGATATCACTAATATTAAGGCGGATCATGAAAAAATTATGTGGTTATAGATAAACTTATTATTTATTAAATAATAGATAATTACATATTATATTATTTATATATTCATTATTTCATATCATTCATGCTTAATATAAATATTAAAACCCCACCCCAAGTCATAGAGGTTGAGTTATCATTCAAAACACCAAGCGGTTCAAATTTTTTAGTTGAAGTATATAAATCTTACCTAATTAGTATTTATGGGATAAATCTTCCAACAAACCTTGTTATGATCCCTCTAGTAGAATTTGATTTCATACTGATCACTAATTGAATTCCATTTTATAGATTCAACATTAACTTCTAATAGAATAAAATAACTTTCCATATCACAAATCATCCTTTGATTATAAAAAATTTCAAGGAGATTAATGAAACACCTTTTTTAAAATTGTTCATATATTTATAATGTTTCCTTATAAGAAAGATTATCTAGCTCAAATTATTTAGAGAAATGAGATAATAATATTTAAATACACACCCATTTTAATGGATTATTTTGATGTATTCTTCCAAATAATTTCCTAGTCTTCCTCTTAATTGATAGGTTGAGTTATCAATTTTACTTATAACCAGAGATCCACTCATATCCCAGAGTCCCTATATAATATACCCCCTCTGAACTAGAATAACTAAATAATAAACTAAAAGATAATTTTCACAAGGGTTTCATATATCCAAGTGCTTCACCCTAGGATTATCCAGTCCTATTTATCAAGAAGGATGAATGGATCAATATGTATATACATTTATTATTGTGAACTCAAGAGGATCATGATAAATAAAAATTATCCCCTACCATGAATTGATAACTTGTTCAATCAACTATGAGGGGATTGATGCTTATTTAAAGTGGATATTAATTTGAGATATCATAAATTGAAGGTAAAGAAGGGTGATATTCCCAAGACTCTTTCAAATAAGGAATGGATACAATGAGTTCATAGTTATTCTATTCATACACAAAAAGTATACAAAAAATTATAGGTTTCGAGAATAGAGTCTTTAGATATTACCCCAATATTTTTTTTTATGGTTTTTATAGACAATATTATCATATAATCTAAAAACAAAGAGGATCATGATGAGAATTTGAGTATGGTTTTAAAGACTCTGAGAAAGAAGAATGTATATACATAGTATAATAAATGTGAATTTTGGATGGATAAAGTAACATTTTTGGGGAGTTTTATCACAAAAAATGGGATATTTATGGTTATATAAAAGAAATGGTGATTTAGTAATATCGAATACTAACATCTAGGATTGATATATATAGCTTCCTTGAAATATCTGGGTTCTTCAAGAATTTTTTGATGAATTTATGATTATTTTCAAACCCATTAACCATGTTAACTTATAAAGGAGTAAAGTTTTTATGTACTAATTAATGTGAAAAAATGATTCTATGAGTTAAAAAGGAGGCTAATCATTGTACCTTTACCCACACTACCATCAAATAGTGGAGGATTTATAATATACATTGATGCATCAAAGAAGGTATTGGAGTGTGTACTCATTAAAAATGATAAAGTAATATCATATTCCTCAATATAGAAAAATATTCATGATTTAGAGATGGATGTGGTAATATTAACATTAAATATTTGAATTAATTATCTCTATGGATAGAAGTGTGACATATATACAAATTATAAGATATTTAATTTTATATTCACATAGAAGGAGCTCAATATTCACTATTGAAGATAGTTGAATCTGATTAAGACTATACTACTCGATCCATTACCATATTTGGAAGGTGAATGAATTAAAATATCCTCTATCTAAAACAAATCATGTAACCTTACCCATGATGATGATTTATAAGGATATAATATTCATAGAAATGTAATAGATGGGCTAGAGAATCCTAAAAAATCCGCAACATCCTACCTTACACAAGTGATTTTTAAACTATACATTCAAAAGAATATTAAGAAATCCCAAAGGTAGAATGTGGATACACAAAATAAGGTTGATGTAATAGAGAATGGTAAATCATTAAATTTAAATATTGATATACAAGGAGTCCTAGAATTTGGGACACAATTATACAAACCATCAGATCCCAAGATAAGGAAAGATCTATTAGATGATACTCATTTCTCAATTTTCTATATCCACCTTGGGAGTATACTGACATATAGATATATCCAAGAGCACTTCTGGTAGGAAAATATGAAGAATAATATTTTTGAATATACATCAAATTATTTGGTATGCCAAAAAGAAAATCATAAATTCACAAGTCTAAGGGAATGATATAACCATTACCCATACCAACATGGTAATTTGAGAACATAACCATGTATTTTTTCATGGCTATTATGAATACATACAAATAAAATAATTTCATATGGGTTTTATTGGATCATAATGTAAATAATTAACACTTCATCACTATTCTAGAGTACTTTTACCTCAATCAACTTGTAAAGATATATATCAGAAAAGTGATGAGGTTTCATGGAATGCCACTATCGATTGTAAACTACCAATTTTGATGATTTAAATTGAATATGTTTATAAAGATATTTTATATTCTAAGTAAGATCCTATGATATATATCAAGAATAATTGAAGGTTTTTGAGTTTGAATTTTAAATAATATTAATAAAATTAAAAATTAAAAAAATGGGTTTTTGAATAATGTTTTGAAATAAAATGACATTGAATAAAGAGTTTAATACTTCATAAACAAAAGTAGTTCTAATAATTATTTGATAAGGAGTTAATTTTAAGTTCACTACACATAATTTCAAGTTTATAGTTCTAAAAATTAAATTTGGTTTAATTATATTCTTTTATTAATGGTAGTTAAGAAGTTGATTCTCCTATTTTCCATTTATAATAGTGAACCTTGAATCAACCCTTAACACAAAAATATATTTTTCAGGTTTTGGAACTTATAGATATAATTATGGATTCTAAATCATATTAAGATCTCAATTATTCATGTTCAAAAAAAATAACCTTGTGTTTCCCATTTGATCAACTCAAGATTCCAACATGAAATCTCAAACCAGTTAGTTTTAAAATGAAAAGTGTTTCATTAGATCAAAAAACAATACATTCAAGTATTTTCATGTTAAGATAAAACATAGAAGAAATTTTTAAAAACCAAATTACACCAAACTGGTATAAAAATAAGTTTCATAACTCCATTAACATGTGCGTAGATCATTCACAACAATTTCCCACCATTTATCATGTCATTAATAGGACAACAAGGCTTGTATGGAACTTTTCCTTAATATTTAATCTTTCTATGAGGATAGGGAGCTCCGGAACCACCAATGTAATGAGATGAATCATTTGGAACTCCAAAATGAAATCACTTCACTCCTTATTCAAACTTTAAAATGAGGAGTCTAAAGTGTCTTTTTATAGGCAATATGGAAGGTGTTTTTGAGCACCCTATTTTTAATACCACTTTTGATTTATATTTGGAAAATTTAATGGAATAATATAAAATTTTAAAAAATATAAAAGTTTTTCCTAGATTATTGAATGAAAAATTATAAAATTTGGTGTCCATTAGACATATATATTGGGATAAATTTTCAAAATACTGAATAATGTTCTTGTCTTTGAGTAGTTTCTGTTTTCTAGATAGATTAATTACTTTCCCCAAAATATAGATTAATTTTCATTAGTTGACTTCTTAATAATTTCAAACCAAATTTTTGGGAATTTGTATAAAAAAAATTAGACTAATTGGATGGAAAAATATTTTGGAATATAAAAATAAATGGACATGTTATCTTGGGATAACATGTAGTTTGACCCATTTTCACCTTCTCCATCTTAGGATCTCCAAATCACATCCCCCTAAAATGTAAAAAACAAAATAAAAGTTAATTTTACCTTATGAAAATTATTTAAATTATCTAATTGAATTCAATGAGAAATGAAATTTATCATTAAAATAGTATTTTCAATATAAAAATAGTTTTACATAATGGTATTAGGATGAAATAGAATAGTGAATTGTGGTGTGATCACACCCCCACACTAAAACATTACACTCCAAGGAAATTTCACATTTTATAAAATTATGCATGAAAATATTCCCTAGATCATTAATATTTAAAACTCATATTATATTCAATTCATTATAGAAATATGAGAAAAATAAGAACCATAACAAGAGTTCATTTCATTATGCATTGAAATGAGTGTCTCATATATTACATTAGAAAAAATTAAAGGAGATGTATGATATTATTCCTATAAAATACACCCATGATTCAGCCATGCCACTAAATCCCCACATGTTTGTGTGACAACCATTTCATTCTTATCTCTAAAAATTTTTATTCAATATATATAAATAAATTTACATTTTTTTTGGTTTAAATGATTATTTCTACCGACCTTCCATAAACCCTTCATAAAAAACATTTCAAACCCCACTCACTTAATCATTCTAATAAGTAAAATACTTTTTATTCTATATTATATGTTTTGTTTTATTATTTTTAAATTTATGAATTTTTTTTATTTTTTTTCAATAAAACAATTAGGAAACAATCATAGATCAAACCAGTATAGTCATGAAACTAATTGGATAAGGAATAAAAATATATATACATCATTTTGGAAAGCTAGCTAGAATTAATTATAAATTATATTCACCTTCAATTAAGAAGAAAAATTTTTCATTCCCTGGTTTTGTGCAATGGTGTGTGGAGATATTAAATAGCATGATTTTCCTATAAAATACTTGCATAGAAACTCTCAATAAATAAAAGGTTTTATTGTGATAAAAATGATCAAATCGTTGAAAAACAACCACTTTTACTTAAAATAATCCATCAATGTTAATTATATACTCAAACTCTCAGGAAATCAGTGAAATAAATTTTTGATAAATGATAAAACCATGTGAAAAAAATAAAAAAATTTATGAATTTTAAATAAATTACATGTTTATATGGGATTTTAATATAATTATTTCAATATAAAATTAAGGAAACATTAAAATACAATGAAATAAGAAAAAAATTTAAAAAAATATAATAAAAACACAATAAAAACATGAATATATCCACCGCCACACCTAGAATTGGTAATTTCCTCGCTATAATTAAAGAGAACATGAGAAATAAGGGTATAACTAAGATTTTGATCCTAATAGATGAATTTATTATTTATTTATTACTATTATTTATGAAAATAAGAAAACACACCAAAAATAAAAAGTGGAAACCTTTATATGAGAGGTTACTTTACTTTATTATATTTTTTACTATATATAAAATTAAAACACAAAATTAAAATTAGTAAAAATAAATATAAACGGTGTGTAGTCTGTATATATGAAAAATTTAATTTTTAAATGTAATATTGAATAACAAACCTTGCTCTGAGGCTTATGGTGATATTTGATCCTATGACTGATCCAATCCCATAGAACACCACAACCATAGGAGAAAAAATTAATCCTCTAACATTTTATTATTTATTTGGTATTATATATATATATATAGAAAGAAACTAACACACAGAATATGGAAAAAACATATAAACATTGTGTGGTTTACTTTTTAAAAAGGTTTGAAGTTGGGGAGATTAGAGGAACTAAAACCTATGTCTTTCATAATTTGGATAGATAATCTTCCCATTACCCCAACCTCATATTTAGTGGTAAATTTTTATTATATTATTTTATATTTATAAAAATGATAAATTCATATGAAACAAAAATCATATAGATATACATGATGTGTTTTTTTGTTTTTTAAAAAAATATAGAATTGAGTCACCCAATATGACTCAAACACGAGTCTTTTGGATCCTGGTTTGCAACCGTACTAGCCTTTCCAACCCCATCCTGGGTTTTGTATTTATTTTTATACTATTTTAATTGTTATTAAAATATCACATTCCATGTTATAATAACTATAGAAACATACACACACACTACAAAATGCATAAAATTTTAAATGGGAATAATTATAATGAATGTGAATCCCGTGGTTGAGGTGGGATTTGAAATGATAACCAATTCAAACCCCACTACAAGCATCAGAGCAACGTTAGTTCCTTGATTTTCAATTTAAAAAGTACCCACCATGTATATACATACTATATACCATGTATATTATTTTTATTAAGATTTTTTTTTTATTTTTTATTTTCTTTTATATTAAAATATAAAATAGAGTAAAGAAGGCTCACACATAAAGGTTTTCCCATTTATTTTTTATAAATAATTGTAATAAATAAATAAATAAATCTATTTATCAATGAAAAAAATCATGTTATATCCTTCCTTCCCATATTCCATTTAATTATAGTAAATAAACTATATATTTTAAGTGTGGTGGTGGAAACATCCCGGAGTTCATTAGCTTTTTTATCATCTTTATTCTTATTTTGTTCTCTTTTCTACTTATTGCATTGTATTTTTAGGTTCCCCCCCCCATATCTATCTCTATTTTGGTGTGAATTATCTCAGGAGAAGGTTTTTCTTCATTTAGATCTTTATAGGTAGTTTTAATGGTGATTTCCTTGGGAGGGGATGACTCTAATAGAAGATACATTTATATTTTAAGTTTTGTACCACTATAAAGGGTGATGACAATGACATTTCACAAATCCCTTGGGTTTAATATTTATTGAGATGATATTTTACCCAATACATGACTTTTTTTCACTTATTGAGTTGGAAAGTTGTTTCGATTGAGTTTTTAGTTCATGTATATAAAATTGGGTTGTTTGTTGGAATTGGAGATTATTTATGACCATTTGTTTCATTAATTATTCTAAGTATCGGGTTTTGTATATGGGTTGTTTAAAATTCCTTTTAGATGGTTAAGTATTTTTGAGTGGGGTCAAATAATGAATATATTTCATCTGGTGGTTCCATTAATGTTAATATTGGTTGGTATACTGCATTTCCTATAGGTTTAGTTTTATTTTCATCTAGAGTTTTATGGATCGTATGGTTCTTTCATAATGGGTTGGTTTTATGGAAAACCAAGGAATATTACCTCATAACTCCCAAAAGGTTCCTTTAATTGATTTCATTGATCAAAATAGTAGGTTTTGGAAGCATATATACCCCAGTTAATTGGAGTACTAGAATGATATTTCCCTTGAGAAAGTTAATGTTATTTTATTTGGGTACTTACATATTCAAATAAGCATCGACCTTCATCTTTAATTCATTACATGTCTCCCCATAGACACATCTAATCAGTATACTGGACCTCGAACCAAAATGATGTGTGTTATGCACCATGTTATCAATGAGGTTAACTACAACAACTATAGCCTTATTATAAGGTATCCACATACCACAATAACAATTTTATTCAATTAATTGAAATTAAACTGTCATAGATATATTGAATTAAAAGTTTCTCATTTATTTGGAGATAAAGAAAACTTGAGAAAAGTATTTTAAACCATTCCTAATATTATTGAATTTTTTCCCTATTAGGTTATCTAATTATATAAATTTATTTATTTATTATTCTATTTTGAGTTTCTGGAAATTATTTTTCAAGAAAAAGATGGCGCATGTCCACTCATCCTATAATTGGAGAGTTAACATAGTATGAAAAGTATTTTAGGGAATCTTCTAAAGAAAATGGAAAATCTCTAAGTTTTATAAGTTCATCATTAACATTTTTAGGTTTTAATGTTTTTAATATATTATGAAATTATTTTAAATTCTTATGTGGGTATTATCTAGTAAGTTTATAATTTTTTTTGTAAAATAAGAATTAGGCCAGATTTTAGTTCAAAGTTATGTTCTTTGCCTTGTATTTGAATGTATGTAGGTTGAATATCAACATCATGAGACGTAAGTTATTTTAATTTCTAGATATTTTATAACATGTTATTAAATTTTATTTTAATCTATCATTTTTTTCATAATAAGGCTGATTAATTATAAGAGTGTTAATTTTTTTTATTTCCTACTTTATAGGATCATTTGGGGATTCTCGATGTCAATAACACAAGATCCTCTCCAGTTATCATTTGAAATGAAGTAGTTAACCCAATGTATAAAATTTAATGCATAAGGATTATAAAAATTAGAGTTTTTAACACAAAATTATATAAAAAAATTATTAAAGAAAATAAATACAAAAATATTTAGAAATTAAACTAATTTCTTATAAAAAACACACACTAAAAACTTAAATTCTCCCTAACAATAATGATAAATTTAATCATTATGTTGTAACGTGTAAAATTAATTATTTTTTTAAAGATGTTTTATAGTCTAGGTAAGAAAATTGGTAGTCTCTAATAGAGTTTTATAGTTTTATTAGTGTGAATATTTAATAATTTTAATCAAATTAAAACAAAAATAAGGGGGATTTGAATGATGTTTCAGAATAAAATGAATTTGTTTAAAGAGTTTAATATATTATAAACAAAATTGGGTTTGATAATGATGTGATAAAGGGATAATTTTATGTTAAATTTAGATCATATAATGTTAATTATTATTAAAATTATATTTGGTATAATTAAATTATTTTTTTGAGGGTAATAAAGACCTTGTTTCTCATCTTTTCCCTTTAAAATGGTGAACCTATAACCAAACCTTGACAAAAGAAACATTTTCTCAAAATTTTTAAAATATAAATGGAATAAGGGATGCCAAATAATATAGAGATATAAAGTGTGTGTGTTGGAAATAGAACTATTGTGTTGTCCATTTGGAACAACCCAAGATTCCCACCTAAGATCTAAAACCAGTCAATTTTTAAATGAAGGGTGTTTCATTCGATCATACCAAAAACAAATATTCAAATAGAATGTAAAATTTAAAATAAATGTTTTAAAGAAAAAGTACACTAATCTAGTATCAAAACAAGTATCGAAACTCCATTGACATGTGTATGTCTCCCTCTCAATGATCACCCACATTTTAGATCACCATCGAGAGTATTATAAGGCTCATATGGAACTCTACCTTAATCTTTGATCTCCATATGAGGATAAGTTACTCCATAACCTCTAAGGTGATAAGAGGAATCCTTTGGAACTCAAAAATTATAGTACTTAAGTCCTTGGTTGAACTTTTAGATGATGTTTTCATAGGTAATGTATAAGGGGGTTTTGGACACTATATTTTTTTAGTACCACTTTTGAATCATATTTAGACTGGTAAATGGCCTAATATCAACATTGAAAAATAAAAAGAGTTATTGGAAAACCCCTTGAATATATACCTATAAAATTTGATGTATATATTTATTATGATACATAATTTTCATAAATGGATATTATATATTAGTAGATGAATATTCAACACATAAAATTATGGTCCATGATAAAATGGTTTATGTTTAGTATCTTTGAAAATTTTCATAAATAAAAAACTTATTCATAAGTGATCAACATAATATACAGCTAAGATGTTCCCACATAATAATTTTCTTGGACACACCCTACTCTAAATCCTTCTCACAACCTAGGTAATGGAAAAATAATAAAGGATGACTTCGTATTCTCAGTATGGGTAAACTAATAAGATATCAATGATCACTTGATCATAACATGAGCTTAAGGGCATAAGGACATGAGTTTAATATTTTAAAACCATACCCTATATATCATCGACTAAAATCTTGAGTCATTGAATAAATATTGACAATGCATAATACATGAATCACAAAGTAATCAAAGAATGTGACATATTATAGAACAATATTGGCATAAGACATATGTTTGTGGAATACCCATAAGAATAGAAAATCCTTTATTTAGTCAAGCCGCACTTCCAAAACTATCCAAGTGGAATAGGTTCACTCCCCATTCCATAATATCCTTCATCAAGGATCACTCTCAATACTATCATTGTGAACAAATACCCTTAGTTAACTAGTTTCACTCCCTATTCTAATTCTTATTATCTCATGAGATATCCATATTTACTCAATGTATTAAAGGGATATATAATTAAAATCCCATGCTTTACATAATTAAACTCATAAATATGTGATCCACAAGTTCATGAAATATTCATCATAGCATAACCCATTGAAAAAATTGGTTTTATAAACATTTTTTCTTTTAATTATAGCATAACCCATGGAAAAGAAGTATGTTTATAAAGGTTTCATCATAACTAAATTAACTTATGGTAAAGTAATTTTTAAATTATTTAGTTTTCATGATGGTGTGAAAATTCATTATTTTCTTGTATATCAAAACAAATATTCCTTTTATATTTTTGGATAAAAGTAAAAAGTGACTTGTTCATAAAAAAAAAATATTACTTTTAAATATTTTTTAAAAAAAAATTAAACACGGGTAAAATAAATTTAAACAATCATTTTATAATATTAAATAAAATAATTTTTAGAAAACATGAACATGGAAGAAAAATGATTTTCAACAGAAGAGAAAAATAAAGGAAAATTTCTTTAAAAATATTCTTTCAATATATTGAGTAGTTAAAGAGAGTAAAATAAAATTAAAACATTTAATATTAATAAATAACCATAGGATAGTAAAAATAATGAAATTATTTAGAGGTATATCATGAAATTTCATCATGGAAAACTTAATTATAAATAATACCTAAAAATATATATATTTTAACATAAAACCATTACTTATTTGGTAATATCTGTATCAAAACATCATAAAAAAGAGAAAATTATATGGATTTATAAATCCCAATAATTTTTATTAAATTATCATAAAATAAATTCATGGTTAGTATATACACCAAATAAATAGAACAAGTTGTGAATATGGAATAAGTCTCACTGAAATAAAAGTGAGATGAGAAACCCTTACCTCAAGTTTGAATTACTTTTATAGTGATTTAACATCATATATAGTAAATTTAAATCTATATTAATTCTATAAAAGATTAATTTTATATATTATCCTATTATAACATTTCAACAACCATTTATTAATAATTCCTTATTAAAGTCATTGTTTCTGGGTGTTAATTGTTTTGTTTTTAATAAGAATTTTGGATATGTTATTATATTAATTATACATTGATCATTATTCTATAATCTCCATAATGTTAATAATGATATTTATATCATATATATTCATTATAAATATATTTAGATTCATCTATAAAGGATAGAGATATAAAAATGAATTACATCATTCATGGAGACAGAAGGTCGTACATACGCATGAATGTTGCTTTCACATTTTGATGGATCGAACCAAATAAATTTAAATAATAATAAAACTTTAAATAATAATTATTACATAATATATATTCATTTAATGTATCCTTATTACTATATATGTAAATCTAAATTTGAAAAATGAATCTCATCGCTTTCAGTTGTGGTAGTCCACACATACACACGAGCAACATTATCATTTTCCAATGAATGGGAAAGTAATAAGGTACATATGATTTTATAATTATAGAATCATAATTATATTATAAATATAATATATAAACATTAAATCCATCATAACAACCATCTATTAAAAATAGTAATGTGAAATGAATTGTATCACTATGTGGAAGTGTTTTTCCACACATATACATGAGCAATACTTTCACTTCCCATTTAATAGAAAAGAGGGTGAATACAGTTGGTTCCATAATCATAATAACATTAAATTAGTTTTAGGATACTTAATTTATAATTTTAGGATTAATACCATATATTTATAGGATAAATAAGAAGAAATAAATTGAAAGAAGTCATGTAGGATGATTACTTATTCTTTGGTGGTCCTCCTTTATATCCTTTATTAAGGACCCTTGGAATGTCCTATTAAGAATGCCATAACCAATAATTCATATCTAGGTAAGTTGAAAAGATAATTTTTCATGGTTTTTTTGAGCTAGATGACTCAAAGTGGTGTAATGAAAATAGATAAGGGGTGTCCTTTTTAGGTGATGGAAATGTCACACTTGGAGTTACTTAAAATGTTTAAATATAAATAATGTATTTATCATGTATAATGCTTAAAATTATCCATTAATTCAAATAAAATGAGGATATGGTAAAAATATAATTATAAAATGAAATTTATTTAGGTTTTGTTTAAACCTTATCTTTTGGTGTAACCTCTTTATTAATTGATTTTAACATTAACTATGATAATGACTTTCAATATTAAAGGGTTATAATTTAACTTATAAGGTAAAAATCCATTAATAATTGGAAAATGTATGAATTTTTAGATGATATATCATAATAATTGGCCTATTTCAAGAATTTTATGATTTTTAAATAACTTAATAAAATATTATTTTTTATAAAATATCAGTACTGTCATTTTTGACACTATTCACTTTCACTTTTAAAACAATATGAAAGCAAAGGAATTTGAATATAAACATATAAAACATTAATTATATGATATATTTAAATATAAAACTTATCTATAATTATAAATTACTCAAAATTATTAATTTTAGTGTTTTAAAATAATTTACTTGCTTTTTCTACTACTAGCCCAAATAATATGTTAGCATTGCGTAAGCATTTAAGGTAATTATTTCATCAATTAAAATTAAAAATTAATTAACATGATAAAAATAATTCATATTTAAAATAACCATTTATAACAAAAAAATAAGTTGTTTTCATCTCTCTCACAAAATATTATAGACATTAAATACAAGAAAGTGACATTTTTTGACTTTATCTTTTACTTAAATATTATAAAGGTCAAAATCAAAGTTAAATGGAAATAAAAGGACATATTTTTTAATTTAGGATGATTATAGATGAAATATACTCATAAAATTAAATACATTAAATTTATAATTGATTTAAAGCCACATAACATAAGTTTTAACCCTAATTAATGAATTTAATTTTACCATGGCAATAAAAATTATTATGGTTACTATTCATACTGATAAAAAATAAATATTATCTATTTAAAAAATTCATACCTATTAATTCCAAATAAGGAATCCATTTTTTAGGATTCAAATTCTATAATTGGAAAAAAAATTAATTTTAAAATTAACTTACACAATTTTATGAATACAGTTTTCCAAAAAAAATGTTTTCTGAAGTATAAAACGTTTTTATACCAAAATACAACATATGATTTATTTTAATGATCTTAATTAGATTTTACAAAATATAAATGAACTAATTTTACTTATAAAATAATTTTAAAATAGAATGGAACTTTGTAAATGTTTTTAAATGAAAATATAGTTTTAAAAAAAATTGGTATTTCTCATTATTCATCAAAAATCAATATTTTCATACAATTTTCAAAAATAAATTCTAAGATAATTTTGACATGTTAATTTCAAAAATTATGTTATTTTTTTAAAAAAAATTCTAAAATTTTCAAGTTTCAATTATATTATTTTCTCACAAAATGCAATAAAAATATTTTTGAAGCATATAAATACTTAACTAAAAATGAATATTTATTTATCAATATAATTGATTTATCTAAAAAAATTATATAAAATTTTCAAAATGTAGTTATTCCTATTCACCCCACCAATTTAATTTCTATGTTATAATAGTGTAATATATAACAGTTCATTTAGACTCAAGTTTGTGTGTATCAATGGCTATCGAATTAATAAAATTTATTTGAAGAAAAATATATCATAAAATCTTAGGGTGTTACATTCTACCCCCCCTTAAAATATTTTTTCCTAAAAATGGCATCACTATAATAAAAAATAATGATAATTCTTCCTTATCAAATCCTTAGGTTTCTAAGTAGATTCTTTGAATTTCTGATTCCAATGGAAAACTTTAACCAAGTGAGTATCCTTGTTCTATTTCACTTTATCTCTAGGATTCAAGATTAATATTCTTTTTTCCTTATAGGAAAGGTAATTATACATTAGTATAACCTCTAATTTATGTTCATGTAGATTATTAGGTATGTAATTCCTTGATAGAGATGCATGAAACACAATGTGAACTTAATAGTGGTTTGGTGGAAGTGATGAGAGATAAGATATCATCCCTACTTGATCAAGAATCTTAATGGAAACAAATATACCTAGGGATAGTTTTCCATTATTTATAAATATCATAAACTTCTTCCATGGAGAAATTCATAGGAATAACATCTCACCTACTTCTAATTCTATATTTTTCTAATGATTGTTAGCATAAATTTTATACTGACTCTGATCTTCTTTGATGTATTTCTAGATGTCTAGGAATTACTCTGCCATTTCCTTACTTAGATCAAGTACCAATAGCTTTATTTCTATAAATTTATCCATGAACATTGGAGTTATACACTTATTTCCATAGATGGTTTCATAAATATCCATCTAAATTCTCAAGTGAAAGCTTTTGTTGTAAGAAAAATCAACTAGAGGAAGGTGTTGAGCCCAAATACATTTTAAATCCATATAACAAGACAAAAAATTTCTTATAGGGTTTGAATGGATCTCTCAGACTAACCATCTATTTAAGTATGATAATAAGTACAAAAACATAACTTATATTCTAGATCTTACTGAAGACCTTGATAAAACATTGAGATAATACTCGAATCCCAATCAGATATAATATAATGTGGTACACTTGGAAACCTTACTCGTTCCTTAATGTATAATCTAGAAAAATATTGAGAGAGAAATATTCTCTAATAGAAATGAAGTGTTCTAACTTCTTAAGGTGTTCAACAAGAAACCAAATATAATTATGTCCTTTAGATGTTTTTTGGAGTCTAATGAAAAAATATATGGTGATGTTTTCTCATTTTCATTCTGGTATGGGTAACTATTGTAACATCCCCTTAGAATTTGATCTCTCAACCTTAATTTTCTAACATACAAATCACTAAGATACATGCTCTAAATGTATCTCTTCATGTTCTCCCACCAGAAATACTCTTTAAGATCTAAATACATATTTTTACTTCCTAGGTGAACAATGAATTATGAACTACGATCTTTATCCAATAACTCCTTTAAATTTGGTATGGATGAAACACATACACAATTAATGAACCTTATTATTCTATCACAATCATGGTTAAACTTAGGAAAAATTTCTACCTTATTTTAAATCTCTATATATTCCTTTTATGACTCTTTAATATTCAATTGGATAGATGGTTGGACACTCATTTGAGAAATATAATATTTGTACCCTTCCTTCAAGATTTACATATCCATATTTTTCAAATCCATAAATATTGGATCTTTTCTGATCCATATCAAAAATAAGATAGCCTGATCTTTTTTACTCAAAGCATTTACCTCCTTGTTCACTTTCCTAAGGTGGTAATATATTGAGCATACATAATATTTAATCAATTCCAACCATTTTATCTAGTTCATATTCAACTCTTTCTAAGTGAATATATACATTAAACATTAATAATTGGTATATATGTTACCACTTTCTCAATAATTATAATGAATCCATATCTTCAATTCAAAAAAATACCACATATAACTATTAATCATGAGTTTGTTAATTTTTCTCATTAACTTTCAATTGTCTTGAGGAATATGATATCACCATATCATTGTCTAGAAGGATACATCCTAGAACCTTCTTTAATGCATCACTAATTATCAAAAACCTTTCTTCACTATAGTTTAGTGTAATTGAAGGTACTATAACTCACATTCAATTCAATTACTTGAAATTTTCCTCACAATCATCTATCCAGAGGAACTTTGATCCCTTACAAGTTAACTTGGTAAGTGGATTACACATATATAAGAAATTATTTATAAAGCATTGATAATATCCAAAAAAACTAATAAAACTAAGGATCTTAGTTATAGAGGTTGGTCTAGGCTAACATTCAATAACTTTCATCTTTGAGGGACCAACTAATATACCCTCTCTTGAGATTAGATAACCCAAAAATGAAATTTTATATAGCCAAAATTCACAGTTAGTAAATTTTTCATAAAACCAATCATTTATTAGGGTCTTAAAAACAATTCAAAAGTGATATTTATGCTCTTCTTTGGCCTTGTAATTTATAATAATGTTTCCTATAAAGCCTACCACAAACTAATCAAGTAATTTCTAAATACTCTATTCATTAAATCCTTAAAGATAGCAGGGGTATTTGTAATACAAAATATAATAACTACAAATTCATAGTGTATATACCTCTATTGTAATGTTTCCTTGGGTATATCCTCTATTTTGACCCTCAATTGATGATATAAAGAATAAAATTTAGTATTATAAAAGTATTGGGGTCTACATATTTGATCAAAAAATCATCAATACAGGGTAAAGGATACTTTTTCTTGATTGTAATATTTTTCTTTAAGGGTTTGGATCCTTTAATCCCTTTACTTTATGTGCTTTCAGTGTTTGAGGTTTACAAAGTTGGTTCCAAGGAGTTTGGTGGAGGAAGAGATGAAAATGGGGTAGACTATGGTATATAACCTTTGGATGTGCAGTAGTATAGGCCTCTATGCGGTAGAGTGGTCAATTACAGTGTAGGGTTAGATCGGGAAGAGGAAATGGGAATACTTATTCTTCAGGCATGTTTGTGGTATAGTGAGGAGGATACAACGTAGGGTGGGTGTTCACTGCATCGTGGAACAGTTGGATATAGTGTTGGCAGTTTGGTGGATATGGAGTAGTGAGGAGGTTGTGGCATAGTAGTTTTGGTGACTTCTATCATTTGATCGGTAGCTACAGTGTAGTGATTAAGGTTGTTCAATAACCCCTTTTACCCTTTTATATGATCTACTCTATGTGGTGTGGTTTGTATTTTGGATGCACCTTTGATTGAGGGGTTTTAGTGTGGTCTCCATCCACTATGTCATAGTCCTCATATTTTTTTATATGTTGTGGTGTGGTCCTAGGGGATGAATCAGGGTCTTTAAAAAAATATGATTCAAATAAATACCCCAAAGTACCTTGACCTCAATTTTAACTCATATCACCCACTAAACCCCAAGTCAACCTGGAGAAGTTTTCAAATGATTTAAAGCCCCTTTTGATCTGATTTAATTCCCAAATTCCCAATATTGATTTTTGGTGATATAAGTTAGGTTCTTCCCCTTTTTTCTAGTAGTTTCTCTAAGTTTGATCTCATTTCCTCTTTCTCCTTCTTTCCATGTTATGTAATTTTATCTCCAAAATTATAATAGAGTTTTATTTTTTGTTTTATAGTGTTTTCATGGAATTATTTCTTTGGGATATCATATTTTCCCCATGGGAGAGGTGATCAGAGACCTTCAATGTTGATCTGTTCTCGTGAAAAGAGAATTAACATTTTTATGGTAGGGGATTCTTTTCTTTTACTTTATTTATGTGAAATAGTAAATTTATCATGATTTAGTTTCATTGGGTGGTGGTGTAATTAAACCTAATAATGTTTAAACTGGATTAAATAATATAATTGGTTTATGTTTTTGATTATCGCATGTTCTTGCTTTCCACTATGATGGAAGTTTTCCTCGAGATTTTCTAGATAGTTTGTTATCTATCATATGATTTTTAGCATGTTTATTTATTCTTGTTTTAACATGTTTCTTTGATTGTAAATGGTAAATAACATAAATTTTGAATTAATTTTTTTTACTAATGATCTTAAGAGGCATGTTTAATGAATCCTTAGATTATTATAATTTGATAGTATTCAAATTGATGCTAAATGATTGCTTTTTTTAGTTTTGATTACATGTGTTAATGGAATTGATAAATAAATTGAAGCTGTAATGCCTTTAAATGATGAAAGGAATAAAATGGAATGTTATTTGAGTATTTTTCTTATAATTGTTTTCTAAAACCGGTTTTATTCTAGAGATCATGTTTAATTAATTTTGAAGAACTTGTTATAGCTGATGCCTTAGGATTCTCATAGTTGGAACATATTATAATTGAATTGGTCAATTTAATATGGAATAAAAACTATTTAAGTAATAAAGATAATTTTTTAGATCCAAGTCTTCTTATTCCTTATGAAGGTTAAGTTCCTTGTGTTGGGGTCGTTAGATCTAGTTTTCATGTGAAGGTTGTATGCCTGATTTTAGGACTAAGTTTTTATGTTGATTATGGTTGTTTTTTTATGCCTTCTATGATTTTTTATGTGAACCTTGCTATGTAATGTGATATCAGCCTTGGATGGATGAGCCTGGGATAGCTGATAAGATATGGGAGAGGATTCTATAGGTTTTAGTAGTAGTTGACTGTTGTGATGGTGAGATGCATTCTGATATGTATGTGGGTTTCGGGGATGGAATTGGAGATTATATAATAGGTTGAAGCTAGGTTTAACCACTGTTATGATAATTTTGGATTCTTTCTGTTAATGAATCTATGTAATGGGTGGATGGAATGGTTGCTTGTGTTATCTACACTCCTTTCCCCATTGCTTGAGGAAACTAGATGTGTTTGGTTTCATCTCTCTTTTGGTATCTTAGGATGTTTTCCTAGAGTACTTGGAATTATGGAATGGTTAATAATTTTTAATAAATGTTTAACCCATGGGTTTGGTTCTCATTGGAATATAAATGTTAATTCTAATCATGAGAAATTGTGGATGGATATATAATGTCAGGATTTTATGGACTTCTCTTGTAGAGAATAAAGTGTGTATTAATCAATATTAATTGATGGATTATAAAAAATAATTTTTAATAATGATATTTAATGGTTAATTAATTAATATAAAAAATTAAAAAAATGAAAGAAGTACTTTAATGTAAGTATTCTTAAATTCTTGTGTACTTATATGATATATATTATCTAGTAGTGTAAGTTGAGTGTCTGAGTGAAAATAATTGCAGATGATCCTAGGAATAGGTCGTTCCTATAGTGTGGTTATGATATATATTATATCATATATGTTTTTTTATTTCATATACTACCCCACCCATGTTGTTAGGGAGACTTCCTCCTAGTGGACTATGGGGGGTGTTTTCAAAAATATTCTAATGGTGAGGTTGGATGGATAACTACCCCCTATGGCCCCACTCTCTTCTCTTGGTAGTACTATGTGTCAGTATGTATGATGGTTAGTTTCCCATATATGTTTGTAGAGGGATGTAATGGATTTTAATTATTTAACACACATCTATCTCTAGATATAATTTCCAAATGATTATTATAGGTATGATGTGTATGGGATGTGATTGCAATAGTGGCTCCCAAAAACTACTTGGTTACTATTTTTAGATGTGATATGGGGTGATGGGATGATTTGATGCAAAAAATCGCATGTTGTGATACATTATCCTAAGATTTTATGAGCTGGCTTACTTTTGTAGAGAGATGCCTTAGGACTTATGATGTTGGGGCAGTTTGAAAACATGTTGGGATGTGGTATTAGGATACCCTTATTGTATTTCTATAATACATATCTCTTGTATTTGATTCCTAGTGAGATATATCCATGGTGATGTTCAGAAATTATTATACCTATTTAGGTGATGATTTAGTCTCACATTTTGTTCATTGGGATTTAGTATGCTTTATTTCCCTTTTTCATGAGAAGCTCTAGGGAGGATCCTACTGAGTATACTATTATTCTCACCCCAAGTAATGACATTACATGTATGAACATGGGTTTTATTTTATATATATATAAGTAGGGTTTTATTGGTGTATTTATCTTATCAATACCTTTTTCATGTTTGATTAGATGTTAATTCCTCTCAATTATACATATGAGATACCCTATGTGGTAGTTTCCAACCTAGGGCCAACTGGTGGAAGGACTCATATGGTCTCCATCATCCTTCTCACATTATCAGTCCTGGGGGGTACTCTTTGGGTGGTGGGGGTCATGATAGAGTGGTATCAAATGTTCATGTTAAGGGATAGAATAGAGTTTAGAGTAAGGAAGAGGTGAGGACTACATGGGTTGGTAGGGAAATAGTGTCATCTAAGTTTATTAAGTGATGTAAACATGGGAGACCATCTTGTATATAGGTATTTAAATCCACCTCTGATATGTTAAATTAACCATTAAGTTTAGGTATCATTTTAAATGAATTGAATTGGTTATGAGGTAGAGACTTAGGAAAGGTTCATGCATCATTCTTCTTTTCAATTGTGTTTGAAATGGGTAAACCTTAGGATTAGGTTAACCTTAAAAAAATAAAGAATTAATTAATTAATCTTAAGTATTTCATATTAAAATTTTAGGAGTATAACCATTTTTTATTTTATAGGTATGGATCTAGGTTGATACCATCATCAGGTCCACACCAGATATATTTATTAGGATGTGCCAACACATCACCACAGAGTAGAGCTTGACATGATGACACTTAGAGGACAAAAATATGAGAGTTTTAGTGGAAGAGTTTGTAGAAGTTTTAAGGATTTATTTTATACTTAATCGTAGAGGAATGGTTAGAGTAAGTTGATATAGCTTTCAATCTTATTTGTTCTCAGAATGAGGACTAGGTTTTGTTGGCAGTGGGGATTTTTCATGGAGCATTAAGGTATCATTGGAAATTGTTCCTTATGTATCGTGATGTTTTGGAGGTATCATGGGATAAGTTTAGAGATCAGTTTAAATAAGATATTCTTTCCTCAACCATGAAGGTGGCCATCCCCCAGGTGTTGCATAACCTTCAACAGGGGAGTTCCAATGTGAGGTTTATTTAAATTCATTTTAGGAACCTCTTTTGGTATTCTTTATACTTTTATTGGATGAGGAGGCTAGGGAAAGGCATTTTTATGAGGCTTTGCATCCGTAGATCTTGAGATAGTCCAACCCATTCAAGTCGCCAATATATCTTGTGGTGCTTTCAATAGAAAAGTGTTTTTAGAGGATTCTATCCAAAACCAGGTCATCATGAGATGGGATTCATCAGGGTTCCTCATAAAAAAGATTTATGGTCTAGAGTTCCTGGTTTCATGAACATAATATCTTTTGAATATCCGGGGATAGGTCCCAGTCCTCATCATCTTGTTTATCCGAGGGTGTCATCTCTCATACCTTTTCTAAGGGATTATATGCATGTTTTTTTATAGAGGAAGAGGTTATCAGTATCAAGAATGCCCAAATTTTATGGGTATGTAGAGTATGCTAAGTGTTCCACTTCAGGTTCCTTCATTGAGGAAGTTTCATCCAAGGTAATAGTTTCATGAAGCTATAACTCGGGATCAGTATAGAGGAGATGGGGAAGGTAGAGGATAGTCCTAGGATACTCTTAACCCTCAGATAATGGAGTTAGGTCATATAGGTGGTCATAATCAGGGTCAGTGAGTTTGTGTTTATCTTTATTCTCTAGCATTTCCAGTACCATGAGATAAAAATGTTGTTCTTGGTACCCTTGTTGTTTACTTGGGTTTATGCTTTATTTTATTCAAGATCTACATGCTCATTCATATCACCTACCCTTATCCATATATTATAACTTGAGGTGAAGATACTTTAAGTTACATTGGTGTTAAAAATTCTTGTTGGAGGTCAATCTTATTTATTTGAAGTATGTACAAACTATGATCTAGTGTTGGGTCATCTCTGCTCTTGGGAAAACTTCCTATGTTTACAAATATAGCCATATGAAATAATCCTTTATATGAAATGGTTGTATTTGGTGTATAAAATTATAGATTTATTTATAATTTAAGTTGTAAGTTATGATACTGATGGAGATTCAACTATTTTCATTAGAGATAGATTCCATCAGATGTGTTATAGGTGTGTTTCATCCTTATCTTCCTTAATGGATAAGCTAAATCTTAGTTCATCACAGGTATAGTTTTTAGTGTTCCCTAGGGTTGTGGAAGAGTGCCCTAGTTTTTTTTATTAAGTAGGTTGTGGTGTTACCACCCTTGATGGGGGATCGAGTTTGGGATAGAGATACAACTAGGAATTTCTCATATCTAGATGTCTCTTTATATGATGGTTCCTTAAAATTTGCAAGATATATGAGTATAGATTGATGATCTATTGTATCTAGGTTTTGTTTGTACAAGTGTGTCACCTTGGGGTGTACCAATTTTTTCCATGAAGAAGTTCGATGAGAGATTACATATTTATATTGGTTATCATCAATTGAATCATGTGATAGTGAAGAACTACTATTATATTCCATGGATTGATGATTTATTCGATCAATTGAAAGGATATAGTTAGATCTCAATGATCAAGTAGTGGTCATGATATCATCATATGTATGTAAATTATGAGGAAATTCTAAATAATGATTTTTGATGTAGTTATAGGAATTATGAGTTTTTTTGTGATGTTTTTTGGTGTGGTGAATGCTCTAGCTATGTTCATGGGGTTATTGAATGCGGTTTTCAAATAGATTTTATACAAGCTTACAGTGGTTTTCATTAATGATATCCTTGTGTTATCTGTGTCTGGGGAGGATCATGCAGAGCATTTTCATGCCATTTTGGTAGTTCTTCATCATCCGAAATTATTTGGGAAATTTTCAAAGTATGATTTTTATTTATGTGAAGTATATTTCTTAGGGAATTTCATGCCCTAGAAATAACTAGTTGTGCATCCTTTGAATATTGAGGTAGTTTTTTTTTTTGGGAATACCCCAAGACATTATCAAAGTTTTAGAGTTTTCCTAGTCTTGTAGGCTATTATATGAAGTTTATAAACAAATTCTTTCAGTTTTTAACTCCTGTGATATCCTTGACAGAGAAGGATTATGAATTCTTGTGTAATGACTAGTGTCAAGAATCTTTTGAGTACTTGAAGGAGAAGTTGGTTAGTGCTCCAGTTCTTTATCTTCTAAGATGGAGTTCATTTTGATCTTTTCTATGATTCTTAACATCTTTTCTTGGGTTGTGTTTTAATGAAGTAGACATTAGTTATTTGTTATAGGTCTCGGAATTTACATCCTCATGAGTGTAACTATGACACCTATGATCTTGAGTTGAAATTAATTATGTTTTCCTTGAATTTGTGGTGGTATTACCTCATTAGTGACTATTTTGTGATTTTTATAGATCACAATAGCCTTCTAGAAGGTGAAGTTCACGAACCAAGTTATTGGTGGATTTTTATATCTGTTAGATGTTCCCTAATGAAAGTGGGAGGATATATCGATGGGATTTAATACCATTTTACCTTGATTTCAGGGAGGATTTGATGTTATATAGGTAATTTTGGATTTTTTTTATGAAATCATCCCACTTCATAGTGACTAGAAAGTCACGATCATTGGAGGATTTATTAAGACAATATCTAAAAGGGGTGATGAGACTCCATTGAGTCCTAAGTATGATCATCTCAGATCATGATCCTCATTTTACCTCCATGGTGTGGAGAGATCTCCAACATGCTTTTGGATATCTATTATACTTTATCATTGATTTTCATCAGTGGATGGATGGTCAAAGATAGTGGACTATCCAGACACTTGAGGATATGTTGTGTTCTTGTGTCCAAGCTTTTTTTGGTTAATTGATGAGGTAATATCCCTTGGTCAAGTTTTCTTATAGTAACTGTTTTCAAACCACTATTGGTAAGTCACTATTTGAAGATTTTTATGGTCAACCTTTACATTCTCCATTGTAATGGACTGGTTTTATAGATTCATCAATTCTTGGGCTAGAGCTAGTGTATAACAAGACATAGATGGTTCATGTGATATGTGAGAGGATGAAAGCAGTGCAGGATCATCAAAAATCCTATGTTGATCATAGGAGGGGACCCATAGAGTTTTATGTTGAATATAATGTGTTCCTGAAGGTGACTCCTTATCATGGGAAGCAATGGTTTGGTTGAGGTATTAATATTTCTCCCTAAATTTTTGTTCCTTTTGAGGTTTTGGGTCATGTTTGAGTCATGGTGTATCAGATAGTACTTCCTCTAGATATGATCTAGATACATGATTTTTTTCATGTGTCGCATCTCTTTTGTTACCTTCATGAAGACTCCCACATCGTTAATTGGGGATAGATTGACATTGATGATGTTACGGACATTAAGGAGTAGCCTATAGAGATGAAGGACTTTTAGGAGAAGGTGTTGAGTGGGTATTTTATTCTCTTGGTTCATGTATTATGGAGACATGGTGGTGTGGAGTAAATTACCTTGGACCGTGAGTCATAGATACAAACTTAGTACCATAATTTTTTTGATGTTTAGCTCTTTTCTTGTAGCATTTCTTGACTAGTGTTTGTTGAATATTTTTTTGTTTTAATATGTTATTTTTTTATTGTTTCCTTAATATATCCTTACTCTCATTTGAGAGGTTTCTCCCATAGGAGAGCATTTAGGAGCTATTTTTTATTTTTATGTTGTTTTGTGCTTATATTATATGAAATAGGTGGTTGGTATCCAATTATGGTGAGATCCTTGAGAGGTATCTTGGAAGGTGGTGGTTTGAACAACCCCCCTTTTATGTTTTCCCCTCCAGGATTGGTTTTGAATTCTTAATAATGAGAATGGGTTGAGAGGTATCTAATGTAAGGGGACAAAATCCTAAAATCCCATTATGTTGTGTGTTTTAGGTGTTAGAGTTACCGATAGTATGTTATAAGTAGTTTGAAGGATGAAGGGGTAAAAATGGGGTAGACTATGACATAAAGCCTTTGGCTATGCCGTAGTGTAGGCCTCTTCAGAGTGGAGTAGTCAGTTGCATCATGGAGGGATCGGGAGGAGAAAATGTGGATACTCTCTTTTCATGCATGGTTGCAGCATAGTGAGGAGGCTATAGCATAGGTTGGGTGGCCATTATAGCATGAAACACTGGGTTTTGGTGTAGGTGGTCTAGTTGTTGTGGTGTAGCGAAGAGTCTATGACATAGGGATTTCAGGTGATTCTACTAGTTAAAAAGTAGTTGTGGCATGGTTCTTAATACTGTAATGTGGCATCTTTTCCTATTTAATAGGATCTACATTGTAGGGAGTGATGTGGATCTCATACACACCATTGACCAAGGGGTTTCAGCATTTTATTCTTCCACTACATTATAGTCCTATTATTTTTCAACAATTTGTGGTATGGTCTTAAGGGACGCACCATGGTCTTTAAAACAATTATTAGCTATATATAAATATGACTACCTCAACCCCAATTTTCACTCATCTATTCCACTCAAACTGTCACATACATGACATATTTTAAAATTATTTTTCATTTAATTTACATCCTTGCTTTGTTTTCGGGGTTTCCCTAGGTTTTATGGAGGAATAGATGAGTATTCATGAATTGGGCCAAACCGTGAGCCCAATTCCAGATTGAAAAATAAATTTTGTATCTTTTATAACATTTTCATTTTTCAACATTTTTAATCCATTAAAATTCCTACTTGGCCTCCCCTAACCTATTAACACCACCAAGGTAATTTAGAGCTTTTAAAAATCCATAACCAAGGTTTATTTGGGTTTTTATCTAAAGGGTTGGGCATGCCCGAAAGCCCAATTCCTGTTTTAAAAATAAATTTTAATTATGTTATAACTTATTCAATTTTTGGGATTTTTCGGTCATTCGAAGTCTCACCCAAGCCAAATTAACCCAATCACGCTTCTGAACTCTCTCCTACCTTTTTGGATCTCCAGTTAATCACGATTTGGTGCCAAACTTCATAGGCTTCCTCAAATTGACCATATTTGAAGAGGTAAAGTCTTTCTTTCATAACTTTCTCAATTATTAATATGTTTCCTCCATTATAGCTCCAAAATTACCTAATAAATATTGTTCAAACAGACCCTAAATTTTGTCTATTTTAAATTTCAGATACTGGTGTTTTGGAGTGATTACTTCAAGATACATCAAGTAAATGAGTCCTTTTCTTTCCTCTTTCAAACTACTTAGGGTTTCATTCATTTTTCTTAGGGTTTATTTGCTTATAATTTAGTTTCATAATGTCTATAAACTATGTTTTTTAACCTAGGGTTTAACTTTGGGATATCTTGGCCAATTCTTGTGGTTTTAGGTTTGATCTAGGTCTCTCATGGTGCGGCGGGGGTGCGATTTGATTTTCGCACGGAGATTCAAGGGTTTTTGTTACTTTGGTAGGTGGTTCCATTGTGTGTGAAATTTTTGTGAATTAGATTTCTGTGTTCATGGTACCTTAATGTTTATTTCACTTGAATGTTTCTGTAAAAATTGGTTTTAGTTTCATTTATAATGCAAATGAATTTTAAGTTCCAATTTTTGGTGAAATTGGGGGTTTTTCATTCAAATCTTTTATTGATTCATTTTGGGTTGACCAATAATTACCTAGTTGGTTTTATCGAACTATATTAGGACTGAAAATCATGTTTTGAATGATTATTTTTTTTGTTGCTGTGAAAGTTTGTTTAAATGTTGTTTGGGAAGCAAATGGGCTTTAAGTGCCATGTTTGTGTGAAAATGGTGGTTTTTAAAAGATATAACTTCTTGGTTCACATTGGGTTGCCCCATAACTGAATTTTTGGTTTCATTAAATGGTATTGAACTGAAATTTTGTTTTAATGACTTACAAGTGTTCACATAGTGTGAAAAGTGGATATTTTAAAGAGTTTTGGGTGCAAAACAATGTGATGTTTTGAGAGGTTGTTTTATTGAAAATCAAATTATTTTATTGTGTGTTTTAAATGGTATAAAATGTTTGTAGATTCTGTACTATTTGTTTGTGAATAGTAGTGATATTTTATATGAAAAATTATGTGTGTTGTTTGCTGAAATTGTTTGAGAAAAAAAGGGGAAGCCCAGGTACCTAGGTGGGGTGGATTTGTACTAGTACGGCTAGTGGATCGGATGAGTTTTGTCCATGTTTCACTTAGAATTTGGATAACGACAACTCTAAATAAACTATGTGGATGATGATTGGGGACCAATAGGTTATGGGTATGTTCTCTACTAGTGGCTCGTGCATGAGAACTGATTTTTCTATGGTTACTTTACACCGAGGTACGAGGTACATAGGGCCCGAGATAACCTAGTGCTTAGGGGTGTTCCCGATTTTTTTGCTCTTTGGATTTGTGGTTTTTACCCTTTTTGTGGGGTGTTTTTGGTAGTAGTTTATAGTATCTCACATGTCTATTTAATGTGTTAACATTTTTAAATTCTCGAATTGAAAACTATTCTCATTTTAAAGTTTCATTTCTTTGAATTTTAACACTGTTTCACCTTGTGTATTAAAATTGCTTGTTTTGTTCACATTGTATTGCATGATATTTGGAATCATATGGTGGTATCCTACTGGGCTTAGGCTCACACCCTACTTACACCCCTTGAGTGTAAGTTTACCTGCTTATGCTTGACTCAGGTAAAGGGAAGGCTAAGGGTGATGGTGGTTCAGGGTGTTAGTCCCCATCATTGGGGCAGAGTTGCGGAGAAGGCTTGCGGGTGATGACCCCCTTGTCGTGTGGAGTCCATGGGGATGTATTTATGTTGTCATTATTTGTTTTTGGACCAATTTTAGTGTCTTTAAACATATGTATTCAGATATGGTTTTGTTAAGAATTATTTATCATGAAAATTTCAGATTCTAATAATTGATTGTTTTTTTATGATTTATGCTTTCATACTCGGGTAAATCATTCCCAAACTAGATTTGATTGATTCCCGGGAACTTGTGCCAGACCGTGGGGATAGGGAATGCCCTTTGGGCCTTGCCACGGGCCAGGTTTGGTGCCATTAATGGTGGAGACCAGATCCGGTTCGTGACAAAATGGTATCAGAGGAGGATAAAGTTTTTGGGTTATATTGCTATTTTGGGATGAGTCGGGATAGATAGGAGTTAGGAATGTCAGGGCTCGGGGTTTTGGTTGTGAGTAGGGTGACTGGCATGCACCTCTCATGGAAGACCTTGAGTCACCAGGGGTTGTTCGAATTTATGGATTGAATTCACTTCCAGGTGACACGTGTGGGATGCAGACCACATGTGGACATCAGGTGGATGTGGAGTAGTTGTTTATTTTATTACTGGAATGTGTTTAGATTATTTATATTTGATGTATTTGATTAAAATTTTCAGAATTGTGGTATTGATTATTGTTTTGTGACTGTTGCATTTTGTAGAAACATGCCTCCCCAGAAAGCTCTCACGCACCCACGAGAGGAAGCCGGAGAGAGTTCCACCACACCAATTGATCAGAGCCTAGTCGAGGCCAGGGTCCGGGCTGTCCAAGCTCTAGGATATGGACCAGATCCAGTTTCATCTCCTGTTAGAGAGGATGAGACTAGTTCTAGAAAGGACAAGGCCCAGGAGTTCCTGAAAAATAATCCTCCGACCTTCCGAGGCATCTCAGAACCCTAAGAAGCAGAGGAATGGATCGAGAAGATCGAGCGTATGTTTGAGTTCCTGGAAACACCCGAGGAGCTCAGGGTGAAGTGTGTCTCCTTTTTGGTGGAGGTTCCTAGCTGTAAATGGTGGGATTCAGTGCTTCAGGCTGGGAAGAATGAGCAGATGCGCTAGAGAGATTTCAAGGTTGTCTTCAATGAACAGTACTACTCTGAGGTGTTGGCTTATGCCAGGTCTAGAGAGTTCATGGAACTTGTTCAAGGGAATCTATCTGTGATGGAGTATGCCAACTGTTTCACTGATTTGGTTCGGTATGCTCTAGAAATTGTCTCTAATGAGAAAGCGAAGGCCCAGAGGTTTGAGAAAGGCTTGCGACCAGAGATATACTCCCAGGTGTTCTTGTTTAAGATGAGGACCTATGATGAGGTCGTTGATCAGGAGTGCATGGTGGAGATTGATAGGAAAGGTAGGGCTGGTTTCTATGGTTCAATATCAGCAGTGGGCAGTGGCAGCTCCTCAGAGAAGAAAAGGAAGCTGGAGGATCATGTGAAGAAAGGAGGAGGCAGTTCAGGGCACTCATCCAGGCAGTTTTCTTCTGCGGCTTCTGATGTGAGATCGGTCATGTGACACCAATGTGAGAGGCCTGGGCATATCCGACCAGCATGTCCACTTCCTCCGAAGCCTTGTTACCAGTGTTTAGGTATAGGGCATTTGCAGTGCTTCTGTGGTGTGGCACGTCCACTCCCAAGTGGGGCAGGGTCAGTGGCTTCAAGAGGAGTTCCAGCATAGTCTGAGCCATCAAGGACTGGGGGATCTCGATTTGGTGGTCATGGTGGTAGGACTGGATAATCTTCTCGGCAGAGCCAGTTCATGGCATAGCCACAAACTAGCGGTCATCCTCAGGCAGATACTGGACATCTCCATGCAGTGGATAGGTCACCAGCAGGATCAGAGGTGGGACCGTCGATAGTTCGAGGTACCGTTCTGATGGCATCTTCTATAGCTACTGCTCTTTTTGATACTGGTGCCTCTATTTCATTAATTTCTGCCCATTTTGTGGAAATTTTGAATTTTCCAACTGAGTTGATGTCTTTCGCGATGGAGTTGGTGACACCGCTGGGAAAGAAGGAGCAGGGCCTTAGGTTCCCCTCGTGTGCGCTTTCTGTGTCACTGGTAGAGATGGAGTGGGACCTCTTGGTATTATATATGGAACTTTTGATGTCATACTCGGGATGGATTGGCTAGTACACTTCCAAGCACACATCAATTGCTACAGACGGCATGTGAGTTTCACGGCACCTGATGGGAGTCGTCAGGTTTTTCATGGAGAATGGGATCCTCAGTCAGGTCGTGCAGGGATCCCACTCCTAGAGTTGGGAAGTTCTACCTTCCAGTTATCTTCTCTCATGCTTGAGGATAGTCTTTCCCCTGATGGTTCACTACCTCATGTAGTGAATGAGTTTCCTGAGGTATTCGCAGATGATTTTTCAGGATTTCCCCCGGAGCGAGATGTGGATTTTTCGATTGATCTGGCGCCGGGAACACAGCCGATATCTCTTCCCTCTTATCGCATGTCCCCCACCGAGCTGAGGGAATTAAAGATACAGCTGGATGACTTATAATCCAAAGGATTCATTCGCCCGAGCATCTCTCCTTGGGCACCTCCTGTGTTGTTCGCAAAAAAGGCTGATGGATCCCTCCGGTTGTGCATTGACTACCGGAAGCTGAATAAGGTAACAATTAAAAACAAATATCCTTTTCCCAGAATAGATGGTTTGTTTGATCAGTTTAATGGGGCAAAGTGGTCCTCAAAGATAGACCTGCGTTCAGGGTATCATTAACTCAGGGTGAAGGAGTCAGATATCCCAAAGACAGCCTTTTGAAGCAGGTATGGCCACTTTGAGTATTTGGTCATGCCCTTCGGATTGACTAATTCTCCAGTAGTATTTATGGAACTTATGAATAGGGTGTTCCATTAGTATCTCGATTCCTTTGTTGTGGTGTTCGTGGATGAAATTTTGGTATACTCTTGCTCTAAGGAGGAACACGAACATCACTTGAGGATCATTTTGGGTACATTACGGGATCACCGCCTCTATGCAAAGTTGTCAAAGTGCACTTTATGGATCAGAGTGGTGAGATTTATTGGGCATGTAATCTCAGAGCATGGAGTTTTAGTGGACCCTGAGAAAATTAGTGCAGTCATGTCGTGGGATAAACCGAAGAATGTGTTCGAGATCAAGAGTTTTCTTGGCTTGTCTGGTTATTACAAGCGATTCGTTTGGGATTTCTATCGGATTGCTTCACCGATGACTTCCCTCACCCGGAAAGGGGTGAAGTTTGTATGTAGTCTAGAATGTCAGGCGTCGTTCGAGGAGCTGAAGAGGTGGATGACTACCACCCCCATTCTGATTTTTCCAGAGGCTAGAAAGGGATATGTGGTCTATTGTGATGCTTCATGTATGGGTCTTGGGTGCGTGCTTATGCTGGATGATCACGTGGTGGCTTATGGCTCTCACCAAATCCGACCACATGAAAAGAACTACCCTACCCATGACTTGGAGTTGGCAGCGGTGATGCATGATTTGAAGACTTGGCATCACTACCTCTTTGGGGAGAAGTTTTTGGTCTACTCTGATCACAAAATCTTAGCCTATATCTTCTCGCAGAAGGACCTCAACTTGAGGCAGCGTCGCTAGATCGAGTACTTGTAGGGGTTTGACTTTGAAATTGTCTATACCCCAGGAAAGGGTAATGTGGTTGCCGACGCTTTGAGTATAAGAGTTCCAGTGCAGGATTTGAGGAAGTCTAGTCATGAGTGGACATTGATGGGGTTCTTTTCACAGATACATATAGAGACCAGGGAACACAGTGGAGGGGCATTCTTGGCGAGCGTCCAGTTTACTTCTTCTCTATTGGAGTTGATTCAGCAGGAACAGCCTAGTGATGATCTTTGTCAGCAGTCGAAGCAGTTTCTTCATGGTGGGGAGACATCCTCTGATTGGTCGTCGTCTCCCAAGGGCATCTTGTGCTTCAAGGTACTTTCAGTAGTTTCATTATCTCTAAGGAAGGTGGTGATGCCGGATAGCCACCAGTCTTAGTGGGATGTCCATCCGGGTGCCACTAATATGTATTATGATTTCTGTCGGCAGTTTTGGTGGCCTAGTATGAGACGGGACATAGCAGACTTTATTTCGAGATGCTACACATGCTAGCAGGTGAAAGCAGAGCACCAAAAGCCTTCCGGTTTGCTCCAACCACTACCCATTCCTACCTGAAAGTGGGACAAGGTCACCCTGGACATCATTGTTGGCTTACCTCGTACACCTCAGGGTAAGAATTCCATTTGGGTGGTGATTGATCATCTGACCAAATCAGCACACTTCATTCTGATAAAAGATACGACTAAAGTGGATGAGTTAGGCCATTTGTATGTTCAGGAAGTGGTGATACTCCATGGTGTACCATCAGTTGTTGTCTCAGATAGAGACCCCCGCTTCACTTCTCGATTTTGGGAAGGCCTTCAGAAGGCCTTGGGGTCTCAGATTAAGATGAGCACTGCATACCACCCTCAGACGGATGGTCAGATAGAGCGGGTGAATCAGATTTTGGAGGACATGCTTCGTGCATGTGTCCTGGACTTTGGAGGTTCTTGGGATATCCATTTGGGATTGGTTGAGTTTTCTTAAAATAACAGTTACCAATCCTCTATTCGAATGGCCCCTTTTGAGTCTCTCTATGGTCGGCCATGTTGGTCCCCCCTATGTTGGGCTGAGGTAGGAGAGACTTCACTGTTGGGGTAGAGCCTTGTGCAGGAGACTTCTGAGAAGGTCAAGTTGATCACGAAACGCTTATTGACAGCTCAGAGTCATCATAAATCTTATGCTGACTGGAGGCGTCGAGACCTAGAGTTTTCTGTGGGTGATAGGGTATTCTTAAAAGTGTCCCCTCGTTTGGGCCATCGTCGATTGGGGAAGAAAGGTAAGATGATTCCATAGTATGTCGGGCCCTTCGAGATCACCGAGCATATTGGAAAGGTGGCATACAGGTTGGAATTACCTTCTCAGTTGACGTCTATCCATGATGTCTTCCATGTCTCTCGGTTGAAGAAATACAACCTGGATCCATCCCATGTGTTGAGTTGGGAAGAACTAGAGATAGATCCTGACTTGTTTGTTGTTGAGAGTCCGGTGAAAATAGTGGACTCCCAAGAGAAGATACTTGGAGGTAAGTCTATTCCTTTAGTCCAGGTTCTATGGCAGCATGGGAATGATACACATGTGACATGGGAGCGAAAGTCATGGGTCGAGGAAGAGTACCCATTCTTGTTTTCCAACCAAGCTTCATGTTGACTTTCCGAGGAAAAAGGTCTTTCATGGTGGGGAGAATTGTCACATACATGACATATTGTAAAGGTATTTTTCATTTAATTTACATCATTTCTTTGTTTTGGTGGGTTTCCCTAGGTTTTATGGAGGAATAGATGAGTATTCATGAATTGGGCCAAACCGTGAGCCAAATTCCAGATTGAAAAATAAATATTGTATCTTTTATAACATTTTATTTTTTCAACATTTTTCATCCATTCAAATTTCTACTTGGCCTCCCCTAACCTATTAACACCACCAAGGTAATTTGGAGCTTTTAGAAATCCATAACCAAGGTTTATTTGGGTTTCTATCTAAGGGGTTGGGCCTGCCCGAAATCCCAATTCCTGTTTTAAAAATAAATTTTGATTATGTTATAACTTATTCACTCTTTGGAATTTTTCGGTAATTTCAAGTCTCACCCAAGACCAATTAACCCATCCACGTGTCGGAACTCTCTCCCCCCTCTTTGGAGCTCTGTTTAATCTCGATATTGTGCTGAACTTTATAGGCTTCCTCCAATATCCCAAATTTGAAGAGGTAAAGTCTTTCTTTCATAACTCTCTCAATTCTCAATATTTTTCCTCCATTCCAGCTCCTAAATTACCTAATAAATATTTTTCGAACTAACACTAAATTTTTCCTATTTCAAATTTCATATACTGGTGTTTTGGAGTGATTACTTCAAGATACTTCAAGTAAATGAGTCCTTTTCTTTCCTCTTTCAAACTACTTTGGGTTTCATTCATTGTTCTTAGGGTTTCTTTTCTTATCATTTAGCTTCCTAATGTCCAGAAACTAGTTTTTCTTACCTAGGGTTTAACTTTGGGATTTCTTGGCCAATTCTTGTGGTTTTAGGTTTGATCTAGGTCTCTCTTGGTGCGGCGGGGGTGCGATTTGATTTTCGCACGGAGATTCAAGGGTTTTTGTTACTTTGGTAGGTGGTTCCATTGTGTGTGAAATTTTTGTGAATTATCTTGCTGTGTTCATGGTACCTTAATGTTTATTTCACTTGAATGTTTCTGTAAAAATTGTTTTTAGTTTCATTTATAATGCAAATGAATTTTAAGTTCCAATTTTTGTTGAAATTGGGGGTTTTTTCATTCAAATATTTTATTGGTTCATTTTGGGCTGACCTATAATTACTTAGTTGGTTTTATGGAGTTGTATTAGGACTGAAAATAATTTTCTGAATTTTTATTATTTTTTTTGTTGCTGTGAAAGTTGGTTTAAATGGTGTTTGGGAAGCAAATGGGCTTTAAGTTCCATGTTTATGTGAAAATGGTGGTTTTTAAAAGATATAACTTCTTGGTTCACATTGGACTGCTTTATAACTGAATTGTTGGTTTCATTAAAGGTTATTGAACTGAAATTTTGTTTTAATTACTTAAAAGTGTTAACATAGTGTGCAAAGTGGATATTTTAAGGTGTTTTTGGTGAAAAACAATGTGATGTTTTGAGAGGTTGTTTTATTGAAAATCAAATTATTTTATTGTGTGTTTTAAATGGTATAAAATGTGTGTAGCTACTGTACTATTTGTTTTTGACCAGTAGTGATATTTTATATGAAAAAGTATGTGTGCTTTTTTATGAAATTATTTGAGCACAAAAGGGGAAGCCAGGGTATCTAGGTGGGGCGGATTTGTACTAGTACTGCTAGTGGATCGGATGGGTTTTTTCTCTGTTTCACTTAGCATTTGGATAAAGAAAACTCTAACTAAACTATGTGGATGATGATTGGGGACCAATAGGTTATGGGTATGTTCCCTACTAGTGGATCATGCACGAGAATGGATTTTTCTATGGTTACTTTACACCGAGATACGAGGTACATAGGGCCCAAGACAACCTAGTGCTTAGGGGTGTTCCCGATTTTGTTGCTCATTGGATTTGTGGTATTTACCCTGGTTTTGGGGTTTTTTTGGAAGTAATTTACAGTATCTCACATGTCTATTTAATGTGTTAACATTTTTAAATTCTCCGATTGAAAATTTGTTTCATTTGAAAGTTGCATTTCTTTGAATTTTAACACTGTTTCACCTTGTGTATTAAAATTGCTTGTTTTGTTCACATTGTATTTCATGCTCTTTGGAATCATATGGTGGTATCCTATTGGCCTTAGGATCACACCCTAATTACACAACTTGGGTGTAAGTAGACCTGCTTATGCTTGACTCAGGTAAAGGAAAGGCTAAGGGTGATGGCGGTTCAGGGTGTTAGTCCCCATCGTTGGGGAAGAGTTGCGGATAAGGCTTGCGGGTGATGACCCCCTTGTCATGTGGAGTCCATGGGGATGTCTTTATGTTGTCATTATTTGTTTTTGGACCACTTGTAGTGTCTTTAAACATACGTATTCAGATCTGGTTTTGTTAAGAATTGTTTAGCAAGAAAATTTTAGATTCTAATAATTGATTGTTATTTTATGATTTATGCTTTCATACTCAGGTAAATTGTTCCCAAACCAGATTTGTTTGATACCCGGGCACTTGTGCCAGCCCGTGGGGATAGGTAATGCCCTTCGGGCCTTTCCACAGGCCGGGTTTGGTTCCGTTAATAGTGGCGACCAGATCTGGTTCGTGACACAAACCCTAGGCCTCCCAGAGTAGTTTTCAAAGGTTTTGAACCCCCATTTGATTATATTTAATCTCTAGCTTCAGGAGATCGATTTGTGGTAATCCGAGTTAGGTTCTTCCTCCTTTTTCTAGATATTTCTCTTTGTTTGAACTCATTTCCTCATATTCCTTCTTTCCATTTTATTGAATCTTATCTCCATCATTCTAATGGAGTTTCCTTTATTTTTTATTGGTATTTAATTTACATGACATCCTTTCTAGATTATAGTTTCCTTGTGGCATAGGTCATCATAGATCCACTATGTCGATCCATTATCATGTAAAGAAAAAATACATTTAAGGTAGGGGATTCTTTTTTTTATCCTTTATTTACATGAAATCATAAATTGATCATGCTTTATATTCTTTTAGTGCTGGTGGAATTAACCCTAATAAAAGTTAAATAATATTAAATAATGGAATTGGTTTATGCTTGTAGCGATCACATGTTGTTTCTTTCCACCATGATAATGGTTTGACTCTTGATTTTCTATATAGTGTGTTGTCTATCATATGTTTTTTATGTAAATATACCAAACCTAGTATCCTATAGTTTGTAGTTACTTTATTAAATTGTAATATAATACAATTAATCTAATCCTTAAGGAATTAATAGTTTAATAGTCTTGGTAACTAGATACATACTTGAATATCATTTTACAAATGAGAATAAAAATTATAAAAAAGTGTTTTCTTAAAGTGAATAACTATTTTTTCTAATATAAACCTGCATAGAAATCATAATAATCATCTTAGAATCCTAGGGAAATAACCATAATAAAGGGGTGACCAAAAATTCTTAATAAGGGTATGGGTACAGTGGAAGTTATCATGAATAAATAATAATAATCAATATGGAAAAGTAAATAACAGAAACACGTTTCATTAAATCAATTACTTGAGTATAATATAGTAGAAAAAAATATAATTAAATAATTACATATAAATAATCACTTGAGATTGAAACAAATAAATGGATATTCTAACTAATCGAATAATCATATAGAATATAAATAACTAATCTCATAAAGATGGAATGCATAATGAAGCACGTCATAACTATACTATTAAGGCCTCATGCCAAGAAATCTTACATAAATGGGTAATATCATATCCAAAAACTCAATCTAGTTTGTCTCACGAGACCTATTGATGCATAGAGAGGATATAGAGGGCCATGTCCATCACTTAAAAATTCCAATGCATTACTCATCTGAAAGGGTTGAAACATAATCAATATAAACATTTTTATTAGAAAAACTATTATGTGAAATGTTAATATTTTCCCCAATCAATAAACATAATTGTAAACCATTCAGAGTAATATGTTGAATGGTATCAAAATAGTACATCTTAGTCAACTGATCATAAACCTTATAGATAAATAATTAGTATGGTATCATTACAATATATTCCCAATATAAAATAAGGTAAAATGAGGTTTTTTGTTTTTTATGAATAGAAATACCATAAAAATTCCATTAAAAACATTATTGAGGAAAATATTATTTTCACTTTGAAAATCACCTTTTAAAACTAAAAGTTGACAAAAGCGTTTGAAAATAATTTTCTTTTAAAATAACATTAGAAAATTGTAATATATATTTAAAACATTTAGTGTTCATGATGGAAAGAAATTTCATACATCTCGTATGATTTAAAAAAATATTCCTTTTATAATTTTAGTAACATCCAAATAAGCCTTATTTGAAAAAAAAATTATTATTCCTTTTGAAACATTTTTTAAAAATTAACACATGGGTAAAAATTTCATTAATAAATCATTTTTATAATATTAAAAAAAATGGAAATCATTTTTTGTAAATCATGGATTTGGATAAACATGTAATTTCAACTGAAGAGATAAATAAAGTTGTATTTTCTTATTAAAAATTATCAATAATTTTAACTACCAAAGAGTGGGGTAAATGGAACTATTACTTGAAATTTTTTTGAATAATAAAAGGAGAAGAAAATATATTTAGTTTAATATATAAATTTCAAATAATTCCCCCATGGTAGATATAAACATAAACAATCATGCATAATGATGAGATTGTGAAATAAACACTTACCACTTCGGAAAATTTTGAATCATAAGCCCCATGAAAGAAAGAATGTAAAATGAAAATCTATATACCATGAATAAAAATATATTAATTACATAACATATCAAAATGGGTAGTATATAAACCACATAAAGGAATAAGTTGTGAATATGGAATATGTCTCACATAAGTTAGTGTGACGAGAAACCCTTACCTAAGGTTCGACTTCCATTATATGTGTATGAACTACCTGTATAATAAATATTGTTTTATTGTAAATCTATTAAAAAACATAATCATATATTTAATACCATATATTATTTACTTATAGTCTTTTATGACCCGTTTATTAATATATCTTTGTAAAAATCATTGTTTTGGGTGGTAATTTCTTTGTTTTTCATGTATGTTTTTGTTCTGTAATTTTAATAAATTTAATTTGATCATTCCAAAAAAATATGCATAATTTTAACCATGATATAAATATAATATATATTGATTATATATTTATTTAAATTAATTTATAAAATTTAGATATATAAAATGGATGACACCGTTCAAGGAGACATTAGGCTGTACATATGCATGAATGTTATTTCCAATTTTATCTACAGATGGAATAAATAGAAAATAAATATTAATTCACATTTATAGATTGATTATTATATATATATAATTTATATTAATTAAATCCATCCTTATTATCATCCATGTAAAAATAAAATGAAAAATATTTCACATTGTTACTTGGAGGCAGTATTCAACACGTACGCATGAGAAAAGTTATTGTTTTCCAACATATAGAAAGGTAAGAAGTTATATGCGATATTATATTCCTAAAATTATTTTTATTTTATAAATATAACATATATTCATTAATTTTATCCTTAATACCTTCCATGTAAATCATAAATGAAAAACGAATCACATTGCTTAGTGAGGCGGTAGTTCGTCTTACACATGACCGATGTTATTGCATCCCCCATGGAATGGAAAATATGAATGTATATGAGATATAATAATTACTAAAGTATAATAATATCTTAAATATCATATAAAAAATTAAATTCCATCATTATATCTATCCTTTAAAGGAGTTTATGGAACTATAATTATATTAGTTCACGAGGCGGTAGTCCACCGTACACATGATCGACAGTTTCATTTCCCATTTTATAAAAGTGAAGATGGATATAGGTTATAAAATTAAAAAAATAAAATCTAAGTATATAAGATATATTATTGTTTTTATATTATCATACATTAATAATTTTCTAATGATTTGGAAGAAGAAATAAAACAAATACGCACATTTAATAATTTTACCTCTTCTTCAAAAAGCCTCTTTAGGTTTATACCAAAATCCATCTTAGGAGGGATTTAAAATTAAACTAAGGCCTCCAAGATGTTTGCAGGTAAGTAAAGAATATATTTTCATATGTATTGGATGAACCAAATGGGTTTGTAATTTTGAATATTTAATGAAATTGGGTGTCCTTTTATAAGTGAGGGGGAGGATGCACATAGAAGTTTCTATAAGATAAAGTGGTACCCATGTTTTTATCATTCCATAAGCCAAAAAATGGGTTATTATAAAACATTAGAGGTTATAAGGTCTTAATATGTACATAAAATGGTTTATAGAAAGTCATAGTTCATTTTTAACTATTATATTCTTAGTTTAACCGTCGGTAAATCCATCTTTTCCTTAACCACGTAACTATTTTTTACTATTTTTACTATTCCTCACGATCATAAATTTAGTTGAATTTATTAGATAATATTAATTATTCTGATTAAAAATATGGAATCCATTTTTTCAAATTCAATTCATATAATTTTCAGTGTTCAATGTAATATTAAACCCCCAAACATGTCAAAAAAAGGTTTTTCCAATGAATGTTTTTTAAAATTTTCAAAAGTTTTTATATCATCATTCAATATAAAATTAATTAAAATGACCTAAATTAATTATTTTTTAATATAACTTTTCTAATTTTAAATTTAAAAAATTTAAATATGATTTAAATTTATATATAATTTAAATGAAAAGGTTGTTTTCACTAAAAATCAGTATTTTTTACTATTCATCAAAAAAAAATAATCTTTTTTGGTAAAGTATAAAAAATTAACCCAAAGATAAATTATAAATTTATATTTAAAAAACAAAGATTATTTTTTCAAATAAATTTTCTAAAATTAGTAAAATTTAATTTTAAATTATGTGCGCAAAACACGACTAAACCGCCTTTTAAAAAAATACACTTTTTCATAAAACATTTATTTTTATTTCAAATGATTATTATTTTATTTATAATAAATAGATAACCATTGAATTTATTTTATACATGAGTAAACCAAGTAATTTCTATAATTTAGTTATTCCTATTCAAACCCTCTAACTTAACAGCTAGGTTATAATGGTTATGTTTAAATAATAATATTTTGATAGAGTATCGTGTTTCATTCAAACCCGTTGTTACATGAATCGCAAGCTATCGAGGTGGTTGAATTTATTTAAAAAGGAAATATATAGTAAAGTCTCAGGGTGTTATATTCTCTTATAATCTTGGTGTTTTATGTCATACATGCTATCAAACATTATGTTCCTCTTTTAAAATCTCCTGTTATTATATTATACCCCCTTAAATGAATTGTGTCCTTGTAATTTAATCTTTATCTCAGAAATTAAGGGATTAAAATTTGAAAATACCATTATTGGAAACCCAAATCCTAAAAAAGTGTTAATAAAACTTCATCTTGATAAGAGAGGAAAAAATCGTGAAAATCATCTAGAATAACACATAACTAGGTTTCTAAATAGGAGATCATTGGTGGGATGTGAATATATGTACATGGAAGAAAACCCTAAATAATTATAGATAGTGATAGAGACCATTAATAAAAAGAAAGTGAATGATCTAGAAAAGTTAAAGATCAAAAATCCACAAATCTTTAATGAGTGAAAGTACCATAGGTTTATCAAAAATGAAAATACTAGGATAAAATTTTTATTTCAAAATCATTTTCTTAGAGTTGAGGAATTACTTTATCATATTAACTATTAACATAAAGAAATATAATTAATTTATAAGTATAATTTCCTCATTTGGATATACTTAAATTAATTCCCACTTCATCTCTTACTCCAATAAATTAACATACAAAATGATTTTTTATGCCTAAAACCATAAAATTTAATTTTAATAGATCATAAGATCATTAAAATAATGGAAATTCATTCCTCCTATCTCTATATATCTTCCAATACTGAAATATTTAGCACAAGTTATCCAATAATAAATTAGTTTCTAATACCTCAGTAGTAACTCCCAAATTTCAACATAACCAATTTCATAAATATTTAACCTCAATACTCATCTAAAATTTTCCTAACCAAATTCAATGTCCAAAAATTTAAAAGGAAGATAAGTAAATTTACAAAATAAACTTAACATTAGATTCCCCAAAAAAATAATGCAGTCAGATACCAAATATGTGAATACCTTGATCACTATAATACTTTAATAAAAACATGCATGCTTCTAAAAATTATTTTTATTCTTATTCCTTTAATAAAATCTAAAATTTTCAAATTTATTCTATATTTCCAAGAACGTAGTAAACTCCATCAGAGATAACATAAACCATTAAATCACGCACTAATTTCAATGTCACCGATATTATCCCATAAATGTATCATTATTATCTCAACATAGATTAATATTAATGGATATCTTCCCAAAATCATTTGTTTTCCAAAAATATAAAATTTCCACTGAATCAATTGTCTTGGTCATCAGTACCATTCAACATATGCTTTCCAATCCTTAAATAAAACTATAGCAGTGTAATCCTTATATGTTTCACAATTCTTATAACATGAATATCATTAATAAAATAATTCTTCAATATAATTATTGAATCCAAATACACAGTAACTTTAAGCATTACACTTTAGAAGTATAAATAGCATATGTTTTCTCTTGAACCCTTAGATTCTTTTAAGGTATATTCCCTTGATGTTTGGGGCATTAATCTTTATAGTACCCCATCTCTATATAGTTGAAACACTTAACATTTTCAACTTCTTTATTTTCCTTATAATCTCATGTCTTGTGTTTATTCTCTCCACACTTGAAGCAAACTCCCATTCCCTTTAAGCAAATACTAGAGTGTTTATTTACAAAATTATCACATGTGATAAAATCCTTCTTTCCCATATTCCCATTATTTTTTTCTCTCTACCATCCTATACTTCTCTTGGTTCCATTATAATCCATAAGACGTGGAGAATTATTTCTATTTATTGATAGAACATGATACAATATCCTCATATGATGAGAATTTTTTGGAGACTAATTCTCTTTGAATAATTTTATTTAATTAAGAAAATAAATGTTCAAGTATACTCTTTGGATTATATGTGTAGTCTCTATCATGCCTTGATAAACTTATAAGTTTTCTTCATACTTAAAAACATTTTCTTCTTCCTTTTATCCCAGTTTCATTAATTTTATTTCCATATCTTCTTATTTCTCATGAGGAAGATATTTCTCCAAGAAAGGTTTCTTAAAATACTTTCACCATATGTTCATTATTTCCTCTTTATCCTTAATGTTTTGAATTAATAAACACAACTGATATACATACCCTTAGAGACTATAAACTTCCAGGACAACATTCTCCCTCTCATTACTACCTAGATAAAAAAATATATTCTCTAAGGAACATATCCATTAATCAACTATAAATGGATATATAGTCCTACTAAATAATGGATGTTGTTGATGCATGAAGCAGTCAAGAATTGCCATCCCAAATTGTGGATCAATAGGTTACTCCATACAGAAAAGGTTATTACTCGTATCTTGAGTCGGTTTCCCCAATATGGTTATCATTTATTTATTTCTAGACACAGTTGTAGATCCAAATTCATTACCTTCCCTATGAGGGAAATATCTACATGGAGTATATTAATTGATACAGTTCCCATTACATCCACTAGGCGCCATTTATAAACAATGGCATACACTATATTAGATCATAACATTGTGAAACAAAATTTATAATTTCAAAAACTAGTGAGACACTTATCATAAATTGAAAATTCTATTCATGGATAATATTATAATCATAAACATGGTTTCTTTGGGAAATTTTTCAAATTATAAAAATATTTTCAAATCCTTCGTAATAGTTTATAAAGAAAATTTTAATTAACCAAAGAATATCCCTTGGGAGTGTCAAACTAGGTGCACGGTAAGGCCCATTTCTGTGTACTAGGTAAAGCTCGAGTCAAGCCTGACATGCCTTTTTGAAGTTGTTACCCCTAGGTACATCTGTTTGTACCATTTACACTTATAGTATCCAGATAAGGATTTTTTTCTATGTAAACCATATACTCTATACTTTAAAAAATCATTATGTTTTCTTATACTTATACTTATCCTTAAAGTATGTCATAGGTTTATATTCCCTAATCTATGTTTTCTTATATCTAGTTCTCAAGGTTTCTACTAAACATTATATGATACCAACTGTAAAGAATCAGCACCTTATAGCCCAAAGATGGTGATTAATTTATTACATTGACATAAGATACAAGGAATTTCATCACGAAGGACCGAATAGTTTAGTAGTATTGGAAACTAGATACATACTTGAATATCATTTTACAAATGAAAACATAAAGTACAATAGAGTGTTTTTATCAAGTGCATCATTATTTACCCTATCATATCCCTACATATCAATCATAATACTCATCTTGGCATACTAGGGAAATAAACATAAGAAATGGTTGATATCAATTTCCCATTAAGGGTATTCATATAGAAGAAGTTATCATGAATAAATAATCATAATCAATATGGAAAGGTAAATAACTGAAACTCATTTCATTCAATCAATTACTTGATCACAATATGGCAGGAATAAAATATTATCAAATAATTTCATATAAATAATCACATGAGCATGAAACTTAACCATAATTAGTATAACTAATAGATTAATTACATGGAACATAAATAACTAATATCTAAATGAGGGAATTCATGATGTCTTACATCATAACTGTATCATCAAGTCCTTGTTCCAAGACATCTTACATAAATGGGTAAGGCCTCGCCCAAAACCCAAGCTAGTTTATCTCATGAGACCTACCGATACATCGTGGGGATATAGTGGTGTCCACCCATCACTTACTAATTCATATGAATTTATTATATTAAATGGGTTAACATAATCATTATAAACATTCTTATTAGAAAAAACAGAATATAAAATGTTCATAATTTCCCCAATCAATAAAAATAATCATAAACCATTCAGAGTTATATGTATAATGTTCCTAGTCAACTATTCATAAATGATCAAGATAAATTATAAGTATGGTATCATTAAAAAAATATCCAGTAGATAATAAATAAAAATGAGGGTACTTGTATTTGATGAATCTAAATACAATAAAAATCCATTAAAATTTTCTTGAAGAAAATATCTTTTACACATCGACAATCACCTTTTAAAACTAAAATTTCAAAAAAAAATTGAAATTAATTTTATTTGAAAATAAAATTTTAAACTTGTAAAATAATCTTTAAAACATTGAGTGCTCATAATAGTATGAAATTTTTTATATTTATTATATGTTAAAAAAATATTTATTTCACATTTTTAGTAAAATCCAAACATGCATTTTTAGGAAAACAAGATGAAGAATACTTTCAAAAAAATTATAAAAAGTCAAAAATTGGAAAAAAAATAATTAATAAATCATTTGAATAATTTTACAAAAATATTTGAATTTTTTTTGGAAAACGTGTATTTTGATGAAAATGATTTTTGATCAAAGATAGAAATAAATTCATATTTTCTTTATAAATATTCTCAATATTTTTAAGCACTAAAGAGATAAAAATGGTAATATTACTTGAAATGTTCATGAATAAAAAAATTATAATAAAATATATTAATTTTAAGATATAAATATCAAATTATTACCCTATGGGAGACTTAAACATAGACAATCTCAGATAATGATGAGATTGTGGAATAAACTCTTACCACTTTGATAAACTTTAAATCATAGGCCCCATAAAATAAATAACTTAAAATTAAACTTTAAATAACATTAAGATAAATAGATTAATGATATAAAATATCAAAATGGGAAACATATATACCAGAAAAAGGAATAAATGGTGAATATGTAATATGTCCCGCGGAAGTAAAAGTGAGATGAGAAACCATTACCTCAGGTTTCAAATACTTTGTATGTGTTAAAAACTCTTTTATAATAAATATTTATTTATTATAAATATATTTAATAATAATTATAACATATTTCATACCATATATTATTTAATTATAGTCTTTTATGACCCATTTTTTAACAATTCTTTGTTAAAATCACTATTTTGAGTGATAATTGCTACATTTTTATTTATGTTTTGGTTAAGTAATTTCCATACTTTCACTTTGATCATGGTTCTATAATATTAATAATATTAACCATGATATAAATATCATATATATTAATTATATATGTATTTATATTAATCTGTAAAAGTTATAGATAAGTAATGGATTACATTTTTCATGGAGACGGTATGTCGTGCCTACGCATGAACGCTATTTCCATTTTTATCAATGGATGAAAAAAAGTAAAATAAGTTAAAATTAAAATTTAAAAAATAATTATTATGTTATATATATGTAATTTATATTAATTAAATTCATCCTTATTACCATCCATGTAAAAATATAATGAAAAACATTTCACATCGCTACGTGGAGGTGGTAGTCCACACGTATGCACGAGCAACATTATTATTTTCCAATAGATTAGAAGGTAAGAAGTTCTATGTGATATTATATTTATATTAGTATTTTTATTTTGTTTATATCACTCATATTCTTTAATATTAACCATTATACCTTCCATGAAAATCATAATTTTAAAATGAATTGTGTCGCTTCATGAGGCGGTAGTCCACCGTACGCACGAGCAACGTTATTGTATTCCCTAAAAAAATGGAAAGTAAGAGGTAATATGTGATATAATAATTCCATAAATATAATAATTCCATTAGTATCATATATAAAAGTTTAATCTGTCATTATATCCAGCCCTGAAGGGTGGTGGTGGAAAAATAATTACATCTGTTCGTGAGGTGGTAGTCCGCTGTACACATGATCGATGGTTTTGTTTCCTATTTGATGGAAGTATATATAGATATAGGTTATTAGATTAACATAATAACATATCAGTATATATAATATAATTTTTTTTTATATTTTCATATTTTAAGATGATTTTAAGGAGGTGGAATAAGAAATAAAAAATACACATGTTTAAAAAGTTTACCTCTTCTTTAAAGATCCACTTTACGTTTATACCTAAAGCCTTCATGTGGGGGATTAATAATCAATATAAGGACTCTAGGTTTTTGGTAGAGAATTAAGGAATAGATTTTGGTAGTTATTCACTGAACTAAATAGTTTTTTAAGTGTGAATATAGGATGATAGGGGTGGCCTTTTATAAGTGGGGGAGAGGAAACTTGGAATTTTTGAAAAGATAAAGTGATACCCACATTTTTTATCATTACAAAAGTCTCAAAAAGGGGTCATTATAGACCCTTATAAGTTATAAGGTATAACTATAGAAATATAATTGGTTTTGAACAAGTTTTAGGTCATTTTGAACCCTTATCGTTTTATTTTAACTCGCTAGTAAACGCATTTTTACCTTAACGATAGTAACTAATTTTTACTATTTTTACAATTCATTATAGTAAAAAATAAATTTTATATTATTATATAATACTAATTATTATTATTATTAAAAATATTGAACCCATTTTATAAATTAAATTAATAAATTTTCATAATTCAATATTAAATTAAACTCATAGGCACGTCGAAAAAAAATGGTTTTTCAAAAGAAAAACATTAAAATATTTTAAAAAATTATATCACAATTCAATATGAAATTGATTCCAATGACCTAAACTAGATAAATTCTAATATAATTGAACCAATTTTACTTTAAAACCAATTTAAAATAAAATTTTACTTTCAAAATAATTTACACAAAAATGTGGTTATCATTAAAAATTAGTATTTTTTACTATTCCTAAAAAAATAATCTTTTCAGAAAATTATCGAAATTTCACTCAAATATAATTTTAAAATATATATTTATAAAATTAATTTTATTTTTTAAATAAATTTTATAAAATTGGTAAAATTAATTATAAATTATGTGAGTAAATTGAAACTAAACTGACTTTTAGAAAAATATAGTTTTCTCAGAAAACATTTCTTTTTCTTTCAAATGATTCTTATTTTATTTATAATGAATATATAACCATTGAATTTATTTTATACACATTTAAACCATATAATTTTCATAATTTAGTTATTATTTTTCATACCTGCCAACTTAACATCTATATTATAATAGTCATGTTTAAATAATAATATTTTAATAGAGTATCGTATTTCGTTCAATCTTATCGTTGAATAAATTGGAAGATATAAAAGAGATTAAATTTATTTAAAAAAATATAACATAATTTCTTGGTATTTTATATTTAATTATAATCTTGGTTTTGTTTTCATTCATGTTATAGAACATGATGTTTCTCTTTAAAAATATTTTGGTGTTACATGTTAGTGCATTTATTTATTCTTGGTTTTGTATATTTCATTCATTGGAAAATTGTAAATAATTTAAACCTAGAATTAATTTGGTTGCAAAAATATATTAAGAGGAATTTTTAATGAATCCTTATATTCTTTTAATGTTATAGTAATCAAATTGATGTTAAATGCATGTTTGTTTAAAGTTGTTATTTCATGTGTTAATGGAATTGATAAAGAACAAGAAGTAGAAATTCTTATAAATGATGAAAATAATAAAATGGCATATTATTTGAGAATTTTACTTCTCATTGTTTGATAACACTAATTTTATACTTGAGATAATATTTAATTAATTTTTGATATCTTGATAAAGATGATGCCTTAGCTTGCCTTTAATTAGAACATGTGATAATCGAATTGGTTAATTAAAGATGAAATAGAAATATGTTATTTGATAAAGATAAATGCTTAGGAATATGGTTACTCATTTATTATTAAGGATAAGTTCCTTCTATAAAATCCTTAACTTTTCATTCATAAATATTGCATCTTTCTATATAAATATTCAATACATTTACCAAATACACGCCTAAGGACCATTAAGGTTTAGTGTCCTTGTAGTCTAGATACATAATCTTTTTCTTTCAGGAAATATATTCAAAATATACCACAAATATCTTACCATTTATTACACTTCATATACAAACCCTACTTAAAACCTTTCTTCATAACCTGGGGAAAATAAACATAAGAATGGATGAGCTTAGATGCTCAATAAGGGTAAACATGGGAGAAATCAATCGATTATTATATGAAAGTATAAGATAAGAATAAGGGTATGGTATTAATTACATAACATAAAAATGTCATACCAAATCAATCAAATATCATAAACATGATTTATTGAATAAAGTTATATCATTTCAAAAGGCATGAATCATAAAAGTGTGGCACCATCATACGTATAAAAACCATTTCATATGTCAAGTTTATCTACCAAGACCATAAAATCATAACAGATCAAGCCTCAACACTTGTTTTCTATAATATATCAGGAACATTGATTTATTTCCCATAATGTATCAATAACATTGACTATTTCCAATAATTTTTCCAGCACATCAACTTATTTCTCATAAAATATCAATCCCATTGACTTGTTTCCCATAGTTATCCCATGAGATCTAAAACATTAACTAATGAATTAGAGGGATATATAATTCTGGAACCATTAAAAACATAATTAAAATGATATATATTTATTCCACAATATCATAAAATATCCATCATATCATTATATCATAACCCATGCAAAGAAAATGGGTTTTATAAAAATTCCAAAATCTTGTCATAGAAAACCCCATAAAAAATAAATGACTTTTTTAAAAATCTCTTCATCATAATCATAAACCATCTCATTAAACAATAATTATGGTACCATTAGATCATATACCTAGTAAAACATTAGGAACACTAATTTTTGTTTTTAATGATGAATAAAAAGATTATTAAAAACATTCTTGAGGAAAATACGCTTTCTATTTTGAAATAAATTTCTTAAAATATAAAAATTACAAAGTATTATGGAAAAAATTTATTTGAAAATAAATATGTAAACATGTAAAGGAATATTAAAATTATTGAGTGTTCATAATGATGGTAAATTCCGTTCATGCTTTTATAAGTTAGAAGAAAATATTCCTTTCATATTTTTTCTAAAAAGGTTAAAAAGTACCTTAGTCAGAAAATGACAAGAATATTTATTTTAATTGTTTTTTAAAAGAAAAAAAAGGTTTAAAATGTATTTAAATTATTATTATATAATTATATAAACATTTTTTAAAATATTTTTTGATAACATGTTCATGGAAGAGAAAGATTCATGACCGAATAGTAAAACATGGTCGGTTTTCCATAAAAACATTATTTCAGTATCTTGAGTACTTAAATTGAAGAAAATAAAAGGAAAATGTTTATTTATAAATAAATTAATATATAACAATAATAATTAAATAGATTTATCTAATAAGAATCATATAATTTCCCCTCAATGAAAATTCAAGCATAAATAATCCCGATAAAAATAGGATTCAAATATAAATTCCTTATCACTTTGGTAACTTTTGAATCGTAAGACCCATAAAAGAATATCTTTAACTAAAACTTAAAATATCATGAAAATAATTAAATTCATGATAAAATTTTACAAAGGTTCTGTATATGCATTTCATAAAACAAGATAAGTGCATAACATAACTTATGTCCCAAAGAAGATAATTTAGGATGAAAATACCTTACCTCAAGTATTGGCTTTCTTCATTCATGTTCAAACCTCTTGTATAATAAATAAATATTTATTGTAAATTTATTTTAGAAACATATACATATCTATCATACCATTTATTATTTATCTATGACATCATATCACCTTTTTATTAACAATTGTTTATTAAAATCACTCTTTTGGGTGATATCTACTTTATTTTTCAAGCATGTTTTTGTTCAGAAGTCCTTAACCTTGTACTTTTATTATGGTTATATAATTTATTTAATTTTAAATAGGATATAAATATCATATATATTCATTATATATATATATATTCATACAAATAATTTATAGATAGAAAACTAAATTATACAGTTCATGGAGATGGTAGGTTGTATGTATACATAAATGATGTTTTCACTTTTATATGGATGGAATAAAAGAAATTTAAATAATAATTCATAATACTAGAAATGTTATTATATCATAAAAAACATATATATTCATTAAATCTATCCTTATTACCATCTATGTAAAATAGATATCAAAAACAAATCACATTGTTTCATGGAGGTGGTAGTCCACATCTATGCACGAACAAAGTTGTCATTTCCCAACGGTTCAGAAAGTAAGAAGGTAGATATGATATTATATCTATTGAATAATAATTAATTCAGTAATATCATAAATAAACATTAAACCCATCATAGTACCCTTCCATAAAATATGGTGATGGAAAATGAATTATATCACTACGGGGAGACGGTAAGTTGTACGTACGCATGAGTGATACTTTCACTTCCCACTTGATGGAAAAGAGGGTGAATAAATGTGGATTGATAATCATAATAACATTTTAGTATATTTATAATATTTAATTAATTATTTAATTAATAATATAATATATTTAGATTATTTAAAAGAAGAATTAAAAAGGAAGTGATCGGTTAAGGTGATTGCCTACTCTTTGAAACGACTCCTTTTAATATTTTCTTAAGAATCATAAGGTTAGTATTTTGGGAAGACTATAACTTATATAATGTTTATAATGAAGTTGATAAAGTATTTTATTAGGTTATGGTTGAGACATAAGGCTAAAAGTTGTGTGAATAAGATAAAGGAGTAGTTCCCTTTTATAATTCAGGGGAGGAACACCCTTGGGATTTCTTAAAAGATTAAAATATAATAAATTCATTATTGAGAAAAATGCTTCAAAATGGACATTTATTTGAATATAAATTTTTATGTGGTTGAAATACCATCAAAAAAATTGGGACAAGTTTTGGGGTCATTTTAAACCTTGTTGTTTTGATTAACCACTTGATTAATCAATTTTAACCTTAACCACGTAACGTATTTTTTGTCTTAAAGTGTTTTAATTTTACTTATAAGGTAAAAATTTATTCATAAATTCTCAAAGGATAAAATTTTAGGCAATATATTATCTAACAATTCCTCTTTCAATATTTTTATGATTTTTAAAATATTTAATAAAATATTAATTTGATAAAATATTACTAATTTCAATTGTGACATTATTTATTAAATTTTACTTAAAAGACATAAATAAAAAGTGGGAATTAGAATATAATACTTTAAAAAAAGAATAATATGTCATAAGCCTCTATAAAATTTATTTAACACTATAACCTATTCAAATTATATCACTTTAACTATTTTTAAAATTATTTAATTAATATTTATATTAATTGAAAAAAAATATTATGTTGGTGTTGCATAAGAATTTATGGTAATTATATAATAATAAAAATAGATAAATAAATTTCCATCCTTAAAAAAAATCATTATTCTCAAGATATATATTGATATTCATTCATAACTGTAACGACCCGAATCTGGAGCCCTTCCACTGGTGCCCCGTACCCGGTTCTCCACAAGACCTCAGGCGCATTTGCCCAAACACCAAAGGTTGCCGACTAGCAGTAAGGGCCTTGGTAAGTTATTGGGAAAACTACGCCCTCATTTGGTAAGGTATACAAGGCAAGACATCAACAGTCAATGGCGGAAGCAGAAAACAGCATACAAACACTGAAACTAAACAGCGAAAGCAATGAACACATAATGATAATGATAATGATGTAGTGGGTACAAGTATCTAAGGAAAGTAGAAAACACAACAACGTGATGAAATACAACTGAAAACAAAGTATGAAAGTAACAGCAACTCCATGAGCATCACAAGCCTAAGCTCGGTCCTATGCTCTCCAGCTCCAACCAGCAATCACGTACCCGAAGTAGAAGGGCCACAATCCCTATCCACACCTGCAACCATATAACATGTTTGGGCCAAAAAGCCAGACCCAAACTCGGTGTGAGACTAATCCTAGTAGGCAATCACCACGAGATCCATGCCCTGCTGTCAGTGAGTAATATAGAAACAGTAAAGGAAATAAATGTAGTAGAGAAACAGAAATATACTAAATTAAGAAATCCTACCAATATCCATTCACATTTATTTAGCAGTTTAGTACAATCATTTATCTATCAACCAAGGAACCTAGCAATAGCTCTATACTCCCAAGGCAAGAAAGTAATCACAATATGTAACTCATCATTCTACCAAAATAGTAAGCAGTACAAACCCAAGATTGTTCTTTGGCTTGGTGGACTCGTCACAACCAACCAACAAATAAATCACTGACTCTCTAGGTGGATCCTACTAGCAAACCCCTCTAGTCAAGTAAATGTACAAAGGCACAGACACTCTGGGAAGCTCTCACCATTGATTCCCTTATGGTCTTGCAACGAAAGATATAGACTCTCTGAGGAAGCACTTATGTCTAATTACCCCTATAGTCTTGCTACGTAACTAAGGACACTCTGAGGAAGCACAATGTCTCATTCCCATAAGTCCTACGATCGATACTAATTATAACAGACTCTCTAGGGAAGCCCTAATCGTCAATTCCCCCCTTTAGTCTACCACACTAGGTTCACTCAGCCCTGAGTAGTTTAGTCGCACGTAATCGACTATTAGCAGCCTAATTAAGTTCAGCAACTACTTGGTTAATAGCTACAAATGCATCCACAGGCATATAAATAGCTGGCAATACATGCAATCTAGTCAACAGGCATACTAGCAATGTGAAAAAAGGGTTGCCTCGTAGGAAAACCGTGCCAAACGGCAATCAACAGACCAAACAAGGGGAAACACCCATGGGGTGATCCTAAAACATGCTAACAAGCAATTATTAATCATCTAATAACCTCAAGCATACAAGAAATCTAAGGTAGATAACAAAACAGGATCAAAACTGTAACCCAAGATACCCAATACATGGGTATCCGGCACTTTTGCACCAAAAACTCGAAGACATTCAACGTAGGGAAACAAACCACCTACCTCAATCCTTGGTGTTCGATACTCACTAGTGCAGAAAACATTTTTTACGTCGGTTATTTTTTATTATTTACATCGGTTTTTAGGCGACGTTAATACGGACGACGTTATAAATAACGTTTTTTACATCGGTTATTTAAAACTCGACGTAATATCCCTAACATCACGGTGGTTATCACGTCGGTTCATATAATAACCGACGTGATAAATATGCGCGGGGGGCTTTATCACGTCGGTTATTCCCTAAACCGACGTGATAAAACGCCTGGGATATCGTTTATCACGTCAGTTATGTCATAACCGACGTGATAAACCCTTCCCCTGGCCTATTATCACATCGGTTTCTTAAATAACCGACGTGATAAAAAGGCCTGGGAAACGTTTTAGCACGTCGGTTATCCAATAACCGACGTGGTAAATCGATTCCCAGGCCTTTTAGCACGTCGGTTATATTAAGAACCGACGTGATAAAAGCCCCGGGAACGGTTTATCACGTCGGTTCTAGAAAAACCCGACGTGATAAACCCCTACCGATTTATTTACCACGTCGGTTATAAAATAACCGACGTGAAAGAAATTTTTTTTTTAAATAATTGCACTGCTCTCACCAAAAAGCAACCAGAAACCAAACAAAAATAACCATGCCAGCCCTCCCCCAAGCCCCAACTGAACCCCACCCTCATCTATACCCACCTAACAACCTGGCCAGCCCTCCCCCACCACATTGGACCCCCACCACAACCCTTGGACACCCCCCCCCCACCCCTTGGACAGCCCCCCCACCCTCATTTACACCCCCACGACCCCTAGTACAGCCTCAAACACCCATTGGACACCCCTCCCATATCCCTTGGACACCCTCCACCCCTTGGACACCCCCCACCCCTTGGACAGCCCCCCCACCCTCATTTACACCCCCAAGACCCCTAGTACAGCCTCAAACACCCATTGGACACCCCCCCCCCCACACACCTTGACAGCCCTCCCAGACCCCTTAGACACCCCCCCCCTCCCCCCCCCCCCCCGACCCCTGGACACCCCCCCCCCCCCCGAGCCCTTGGACAGCCCCAAACACCCCTTGGACACCCCTCCCATATCCCTTGGACACCCCCCCACCCCTTGGACACCCCCCCACCCCTTGGACAGCCCCCCCCCCCACCCTCATTTACACCCAACCGGCCCCTTGGACAGAACTCCCAGACACCTTGGACACCACTCCCATATCCCTTGGACACCCCCCCACCCCTTGGACACCCCCCCCCACCCCTTGGACAGCCCCCCCACCCTCATTTACACCCAACCGGCCCCTTGGACAGAACTCCCACCTCATTTACACCCCCCCCCCCCCCCCCGACCCCTAGGACAGCCCCAAACACACCTTGGACACCCCTCCCATATCCCTTGGACACCCCCCAAACACCCACCCACCCCCTTGGAACCTCTCCCCCCCATACCAAAATCCAGACCAGAAAAACCATCAACAGTAGACCAAAACAAGAAGTAGAGAAAAATTAAACATTCACTTATATAACATTCAAAACTTACACTGTCAACTTCAAAAAAAAGCTAAATCCAACCTAAACGACTACGAAATACACAATTACATTGACAATATTCAAAATTACATTTTACATTACAAACAACTAAAAGTCAATCAAACCTGTAAAATAATTCGACCACTCCACTTGTAAGTGTTTGATATCTTCAGCAGTAAAGGGTTGAGGGTCATCAAAAAGCTACAAAGGAAAAGGATAGTATTCAACGTGTATAATGAATAAATCAAATTGAAATATTATGAGAAAGAGGAAATCTTACCAGTTCAAAACTCAGAACTGTCCCAGTTGTTATTATTTCATACATAAATCTTAACATGTAATATCTGCATTCGATGATGCCTTGTTGCTCATGACATTTCTGTTTGAATGAGTGTAAATTCAATATATTATTTTTATGTAATAAATCAAAATGTACAAATTATAAATGGATATTTACCTTCGCATGTACATATTTGATCTTGAAATTCCTTTTCTTTGCGCTTTTTCGAAAGTGGACCCATACCCTGTTAGAAAATAATACGAATGGGGTAAATTTAAAATTCATTATAATATATAAAACTATTGTGAAATTGAAACTTACGTTTCCAATATATTCTTAAAACTTTCTCGCACATCATCATGGAGAGAGCATATCCAATAAAGTGTTTTCTCCCTAGGGCAAAAAACCCCTAACATCCAATGATCCCTGATAAAAGGAAATTTAACGTTAGTGGTTTTTTATGTTAAAAGATAATTAACTCTTTGAGAGGGATATGTTTCATACCTCTCACAAAAAGGCATCATCCAACACTGTGTGATTACATTCTTTTCAAATCTATCAGCAATATAAAGCATTCTTTGTTCCTCATCCAATGCACATGCTTCAGGGGAAATCAATTGTGGGTCCACAAATCCATATACATCTGTCAGCTCATTCCTCTCACAAATTTTATACAGATACCTAATACAAAGCAGACATAAGTATAAATTTTTAATAAATATAACGCAAGGAAAAGGTGTTAAGACTTACATGATAAAAATTTCCACCACGTTGATGCCCAACTTATCTCCAGTGACAAACTCCATGATATCAGTTTTCATAATCCCCACACATAGTTCACGTCCACAGACATGAGCTTCCATTGTAAAGTCATAATGATCCGCCAACAAATTTGAATATCTTGACAATTTGTCAAGACTGCTAGTATCTGCATCTGATGTCATAGCTATCTGTCTTTGTTGTTGTCTATACAGTATTTCTTTACCTTTGAAGTATTCCTGTAAAAATAAATTGAAAAATATATTAGTTTTCAAATGATAAAACATTAATAAAAATATAAAATAAAAGATATAACATCCATACCTCTATGGTAATGAGTTGAAGAAGTCTGGATGGCCAAAGTAAAAAATGGCCGATACTATGTCCAACTGTCGTCACCTCATCTGTAGGTAATGGTATCCGAGATGATCTATCTATAATATCCTGTACAGTGACCCTCTGATTCTCTACCTCTAACTGTTGATGATGAACTGTATCTCCTATACAATATACCATTCCATATGCAATTATATGATGTTGAGGATCATCAACATACAACTCACAATAAGTAGGTAGTTGCGGCGGAGGAGGAGGATCAAAAATGGGGTCTGCAGGCTGAGGTGGGGGAGTGGGAGCTACTGGGAGAGGTGGAGTGGGAGCTGCACCCTGAAATTGTCTTTGCAAGTCTGCAAACATTAACTGCACCGATGCTCTAATCTTGTCCTCCATTGTCGCATTAATATTATGGACTTCAGCCTCCAATGATTCTATTTTTTTTTATAAACTCCCTCAACGTTAGAAGTTGAGGAACGTGGAAACACTTTTCTTACCGATACACCTGCCGGATATCCTCTTACACGGCCAGGATGTTCGGGCTTTCCCAATGCCACAGATAAAATATCTTCCCTCCCAGATGGTGTAAATGTCCCCTATGAACTCTGCTCCTCAAGAGAGTCCTGTAATAATTAATTGAACATTTCTATAATGATTGGAAATATATGACGAAAATAGTAAACTCAAATAAATAAAATAGATATCTTACAATCCTCTCAACTACGAGTCTCGATTCTTCCGAAAGATATTGTCCTTTTTTGCCCTTCCGAGCTCTTTTCCATTTCTCATGTCTAGATGGAGGGGATGGAGGGGCCACCTCTCCAGAGCTTGAAGACTCATCTCTTAGTTGTTGAAATTTTTCTGCCATCATTTGTTCTTCCAATAATGCATACCCTCCCCGAGATAAACTATGAGGGTATACATTTTTAGATTGGATCTCTTGATGAGCTTTCCTTGTTTGCTGTAAATTAAGAATAAGTAATCATTAACAAAACAATAATAAGATCATTTATATAAGAAAGCTTATAAAAGTTTACATTGCCCTTACCAAAAATGATTCTTTTCTTCTACTTTCACAAAATTGTCTCCATGTGTCTTCATCTATAAAAGGATATATACGACATGGATTCTCACGACTCCTATGACCATAAATGAAATCAGATGAGAGGGTTGATTTGAAATCCCTCCATCTCCTAGTAGCCAACGATAAGCATTTCTTCCTGACTCCTCCAGTGTCAGGAATATCAAATGTCATCTGATAAAAAAGAGGTTAAAAATATTATATATACTAGAAACATTTAAAGAACAGTCAAACAATAGCAAAAGATCTTACCAAAATGGTCTCCCACAGCTGAGAAATTATCACCTTATCCACACTTCTCCAATCATCATAGAGAATGCTTACTTTGCTCTTAGCCTGAGTTGCTACAAAACCCTTAAAATCTTTAGCATTTGGACCTCTAGGAAGATCATCATCATCAAACTCCACGACTATCCTCTCCTCCTTCGTACGGGCAAGTGATAATTTTGGTAAACGTGTGCACCCATGCTTACCAACCTTTGAACTCTTTTTCGTAATAGGAGCATGTGAATGTTCCTCCCCAGATGTATGACCAATATGCTCATCTCCAGAATCATGTGTCTGATCAACTGATTGATCTGTCATTTTCCTTCAAATCAAAAAAACAAACATTAGTTCACAAATAGAAAAGTGTACTAAATTACATAATAGTAAACATTGGTAATATGGTAAGCATGTTAAACAATGATAAACATGGTAAACACAGGCAAACGTTTGCCAAGGAGTTGGCCCAAGAAAACTGAAAAGTGGACTCACTGAGTCCACCGGTCCGCCGGTGTGAGCTCACCGGCCAGCCGGAGGACCCAGGCAGTAGACTTGCCCACTGCCTGGTGCCACCGGCCGGCCGCTGGCTCACCACCGGCCGACCGGTGGACCAGACAGCCTTCCTCTGTCTGGACCACCGGCCGGCCGCTGGATCACCACCGGCCGGCCGGTGGACCAGACAGAGAGCCTTCCTCTCTGTCTGAACCACCGGCCGGCCGCTGGCTCAACACCGGCCGGCTTCTGGTGATCCAGACAGAGAGGAAGGCTCTCTGTCTGGTCCACCGGCCGGCCGGTGGTGATCCAGCGGCCGGCCGGTGGTCCAGACAGAGGAAGGCTCTCTGTCTGGACCACCGGCCGGCCGCTGGCTCAGCACCGGCCGGCCGGTGGACCAGACATAGCTTTTTTCTGGACCATCGGCCAACCGGTGATCCACCACCGGCCAGCCGGTGCGCCCAGGACTTCTCCTCTTTACGGTTTTTATTGTTTTATCGTTTTGGTTTGATACATGTTTTAATAAGTAAAAAATTTACAGTATCTAACATTATATGAAAAAACTAAATGTAAACAAGAAATAAACTTGTGTTACCTGTAATTTTAGGAATATACAGTTGGATTGTTTTCCCAAATTCCTTCGTCGTGATCGTTCCTTATGGCACAAACCATGTCTTCAACATACTCATCATTATGTTCTGTTAATCTTTCCATGGAAGTAGGGATCTCACATAAATCAGCATCTTCAACAAATTCATCCTCACCAACATATTGGTTTTTCCCTTGTAAAATAACAGCCCACTGCATATCTGATTGATCTACTACATAGAAAATTTGTTTGGCATGTGTTGCCATTATAAAAGAATCAGCTGTGTCTTCCAATCTATTCAGATTAACAAGTGTCATTCCAAATTCATCGTGTCTGACACTGTTGTTACTGATAAACCATTTACAGTTAAAAACGGGAACTTTAATTTTAAAGTAATCAGCCTCCCATATGTCTTCAATCACTCCATAATATGCACTTGATGCCGAAATTGGGTTTCTGTCCTTAGCACTCGAAAAATGCATTGCTTCTGCAAACACCAATACACCACTATTCTGAACTGCACTTCTGTTTTCCTGAGCTTTCGTATGAAATGTATAGCCATTAATGTCATAAGCGGACCATGTTATCACATTTAAAGATGGACCACCCACTATCCATTTTAATGTCTCTGATACATCTGATCTACCAAGCAAGGTCTTTTTAAACCATGGCAAAAAAGTTTTGTTGTGCTCATTCAAAATCCACATTTCTTTCTTCTTTGGATGACATTGTTTCAACTCATTAATATGCAATGTGATATACGGTTGAACATCAGCTATGTTATTCAAGATGTATGATTCTAACTTCTTCATATGTTCAGCTGACAGTGATTTGACTTTCAAGCCACGAATCCCCTTTCCCTCATTATTAACCCGTTCATGGCGAGATGGAGGCAAACCTATGTGTTGCGTCGTAGCCAAGTAGCTCATACAAAACTCTGCTACCTCCTCAGAAATATACTTTTCAATAATGGAGGCTTCAGGTCGATATGGATTTTTAACATATCCCTTTAATATTTTCATATACCTTTCAAAAGGATACATCCAACGAAGATATACAGGTCCACAAAGCCTTATTTCTCAAACCAGATGAATCATTAAATGCACCATCATATCAAAAAAAGTTGGAGGAAAATACATTTCCAAATGACAAAGTATAAAAATTGCATCCTTTTCCAAAATTTTCAAAGCATTCACATCAATCGCCTTGTTGCAAATTGAATTGAAAAAATAACACAACCTCATTATAGTCTTTCTGACACGGATGGGCAATATTCCACGCAGTGCAACTGGTAGAATTTGTTGCATCATGACGTGACAATCATGTGATTTCATACCTATCAACTTCAAGTCTTTCAATGAGACAAAATTTTTTACATTTGAAGAATAACCTTGAGGCACTTTGATATCATGAAGACACTGACAGAAGCTACTTTTCTCCCTCTTCGATAATGTATGACAAGCCGGGGGAAGAAATGTCCGTCTTCCTTTAGGAGTGGGAGCTAACTCCAAACGTATTCCCATTGACAGTAGGTCTAACCTTGCATTCAACCCATCTTTTGTCTTTCCTTTAATATCTAGCAATGTTCCGATCAAAGAATCACAGATATTCTTCTCCACGTGCATGAAATCAATATTATGTTTGACTTCATGATACCTCCAATATGGTAGCTCAAAAAATATTGACCTTTTCTTCCAAATATGTCTATCATTACTAGATTTCTGTGTCTTTCCCAATGTCACATCAAGGTTTTTCACCCTCTCAAAATACAATTCTGGGGATAAAGGTTGAGGAGCAGTATCAAATTCTTGTGAGCCATTGAATGCCTTTTTTAGTCTTCTATAAGGGTGATCCATAGGCAAAAACTTTCGATGACCCATGTACACTGTTTTCCTCCCATGATGCAATTGACAATATGACGTCTGTTGTTCGCAAATTGAGCATGCTTTATGCCCTTTAACACTGTATCCAGACAAATTTCCATATGCTGGGAAGTCATTTATAGTGAATAGAAGCACTGCATGCAGTTGAAAACATTCCATTTTATAAGAATCATACACCCTAATACCATCAGCCCATAACAGTTTCAAATCATCAATCAGCGGTGACAAGTATACATCAATATCATTGCCGGGTTGCTTTGGACCAGAGATCATGATACTCAACATGACATATTTGCGCTTCATACAAACTTCAGGAGAGAGGTTGTAAATTACCAATAAAACAGGCCATGAACTATGTGTGCTACTGAGGGTTCGGTATGGATTCATTCCATCTGTGCACAAGCCTAGTCTCAGATTTCTAATTTCATTTCCAAATGTAGGGTACTGGGCATCAATTTTCTTCCATTGTGGACAATCAGCTGGATGACGTATTTTTCCATCACATACCCGCTCATCAGCATGCCATCTTAACCTTTTTGCATCATGTGAATTAGCAAATAAACGTTTGAAATGAGGAATTATAGAAAGATACCAAAATACCTTTGAAGGGAGCTTTGTAATCTCTTCATCAGCTTGTGATTTTTCTTTCACCTTATACCGTGATGTCCCACATTTAGGAAACTCTTTCAGAAATTCATATTCCTTCCTATATATAATGCAGTCATTCGGAAAGGCATGTATTTTCCTGTATCCCAATCCCATCGGGCATAATATTTTTTTGGCCTTATAATGTGAATCTGGAAGATCGTTATCTTTTGGAAGAATGTCTTTCATCAATTGTAGCAGCTCTGTAAAACTTCTGTCACTCCATCCATGTTTCGCCTTCAGGTTAATCAATCTTAACACCGCCGACAAAACCGTAAAATCTGTACAACCAGGATATAATGGTTTTTCGGCATCACCATATAGACGTGAAACTGTCGGTTCTATCTCAATTTGTTCTGCTACAATATCGTGAATCATTTCTTCAATTCCATCGGAGTTACCATCTTGCGATTCATTATCATCAGTGACATTCTATCCAGTTTCGCCATGCCAAATCCAAGGGTTGTAACTCGGATTGAAACCATGACAAATCAGATGATCTTTTATCTCTCTACTTTTCAACTTCTTCATATTCAGACATTTCAGGCATGGACAGAAAAAAATGTCACTACTTGGAACATTTCGTTTAGCAAATTCCAAAAAGGCATCAACACCTTCCTCATATTCATTGCTCATTCGATGTGCCGTAATCCAACTTCGACTCATTATTACCTATAACAAATAGAAAAAATATATATATTTTTTAGATAAGACAAATATATGTTTATATGAAAAAAATCATAATTTGAATGTAAACAATTTTGAAATATAAAACAAATCGATGTGTAAACCCCCCTGGACACCCCCCGACCCCTCTGGACAGCCCCCCACCCCTCCTGGACACAACCCCCACCCCCGACCTGCTTGGACACCCCCCTGGACACCCCCCAACCCTCTGGACAGCCCCCCCACCCCTCCTAAACACCACCCCCACCCCCTACCCCCTTGGACACCCCCCTGGACACCCCCAACGCCCACCCACACCCTTGGACAGCCCCCCACACCCACCCACCCCCTTGTAAACCCCCCTGGACACCCCCCGACCCCTCTGGACAGCCCCCCCACCCCTCCTGGACACCACCCCCCACCCCCTACCTCCTTGGACACCCCCCTGGACATCCCCCAACCCTCTGGGCAGCCCCCCCACCCACCCGGACAACCCCAAATACCCTCTAGAGAGGCCACCACCCACTTGGACAGCCCCCCACACCCATCCACCCCCTTGGACAGCCCCCCACACCCATCCACCCCCTTGGACACCCCCCTGGACACCCCACCGACCCCTCTGGACAGGCCGCCACCCCCTTGGACAGCCCCCCACACCCACCCATCCCCTTGGACACCACCCTGGACACCCCCCGACCCCTCTGGACAGCCCCCGACCCCTCTAGAAAGAACCCCCACCCCTCCTGGACACAACCCCCCACCCCCGACCTGCTTGGACACCCCCCTGGACACCCCCCAACCCTCTGGACAGCCCCCCCCCACCCCTCCTAAACACCACCCCCCACCCCCTACCCCCTTGGACACCCCCCTGGACACCCCCCAACACCCACCCACACCCTTGGACAGCCCCCCACACCCACCCACCCCCTTGTAAACCCCCCTGGACTCCCCCCGACCCCAAATCCATGCACCTATGCCATGGTTGTGTGTGAATAAAGTAGTAACAACTGTAAAAGGGCAACCCATCCAAATGGACACGCCCCAACCCTCTCGGGGATTTATAGAAAACGATGAAAAATTAGTGAAATCATAAAATTACTCAATATTGCAAGTCGAACAAATAGATCTAGGGATGATAAATAAGATTATGGTGCCAAAACGAGTTAAAAGGGTTCGCAATCGAAGAATCTTAGCTAGTTTCAACAAAAAAATCACAACACATATATATATACTATCCGCGAAAAAAAACGAACGAGTGGGAGGATTACCTGAGTGCTGCGAGTTTAGATGATTGATCCGAGGAGATTAAATATGAGAAACAATGATCGCAAAACGAATCTAAACCAACGAAATGGACGAGCCGATTCGGGTTTACGCGCGAGAGAGACGAGTCGCGACTGTCGAAGGTAAACTCGCGAATGACAATCCACGGGTCTGGGTAAATTTTTAAATGAGTTATCACGTCGGTTATTCAATAACCGATGTGATAATTGTTTTAAAAACATTTATAACGTCGGTTATTTCAATAACCGACGTAAAAACCTTCCTCCGATTCATTTTTTACGTCGGTTATTTTATAACCGACGTTATAAAGGGCTCAAAATCTGCGTTTTTTTACGTCGGTTATGGAATAACTGACATCAAAAACATCTGCGGATTCTTTTTTTACGTCGGTTATTTTATAACCGACGTAAAAAAGCCTTCAAAAACCGCGTTTGTTACGTCGGTTATTCAATAACCGACGTAAAAAGGCCTTCGAAACCCGCGTTTTTTACGTCGGTTATAAAAATAACCGACGTAAAAAACGAAGGCGCGCGATTAATAACGTCGGTTATAAAAATAACCGACGTTAAAGGTGTACCGAACACAGGTTTTTACTTCGGTTAAGAAATAACCGACGTAAAAAACCTCATTTTACATATTATGACGTCGGTTTTATATAACCGACGTAAAAAATGGTGACGTAAAAAACGTTTTCTGCACTAGTGACTCTTGAACCTCGGCCTGTGAATCAGCCTAGAACGGAGTAAATCTGCAAAAACGTCTAAAACGGTCAACCTCAGATAACTCTCACAAGAGAATGAATCAGGAAACATGGCCAAAGAAGAACTGAGAACTCACCGCTGTGATTCTATCGCACCCGACAGCGTTCGATTCAGAAAACTGATGAAGGATCGGTGGCTCGGAGAATAATCGGCCCTCTAGGTCACTCTAGACGTAATTAGGCAGAGAAGAAGATGAAAACGGGGATTAGGTGTGACCCTGGTCCTATTAATGAAATAAAAAAGAAAAGTACATGGCGTGTACTTCTTGAGTACATGGCGTGTGGTCCCCTTTTCCGTACGCCATATTAATCAGACTCCACCTCATCGCTACACCCCATGTGACTGGCCTGAACATGGCCAGCACATGGTCTCGAGCGGAGGAAAAGTAAACGGTGTGTACTTGTAAAGTACATGGCGTGTACTTAAAAAATTTCCAGATTCTCCTCTTTTTCTCAAAAACGGCCAAAAAATGAAAACATACCTGAAAAAAAGGCCAGGGTTCTTACAAACTTCCCTCCTTAAAGAAATTCGTCCCCGAATTTCCCTAGCAAGGTGGTGAAGAAGAGACCTTAAAAAACTCTAGCCACTTTGATCGCATATCTGCCTCCCTCTCCCAAGTCTCGTCCTGCACACGGTCGTGCTGCCATAGCACCCGTACCAGAGGAACAGACCAGCCACGGAGTACTTTTGCGCTACAATCAACAATCCTGATAGGATGCTCATCGAACGATGTGTCCTGCTCCAGCTCAACCTCCTCGGGTCAAAAAACCTGAGACAGCTCTGAGAAATAGTGTCGGAGCTGAGAAACATGGAAGAAGACATGCATATCCTGATATCTCTGAGGTAGCTGCAACCGATAGGCAACCGGCTCAACTCTCTCCGAGACCTCAAACGGCTCGACGTACCTCGGTGAAAGCTTACCCTGTATCTGAATCCTCTTGTGTCCAAACCTCAGGGTAACACGTAGGAAAACCTGGTCACCGACCTCGAACTCCAGAGGTCGTCTCCGCTGATCAGCATAAGACTTCTGTCGAGACTGCGTTGTAGCCATCCTCTTCTGAATCAGCTTTATCTGCTCTGAAGCCTCCTGAACAAGACGAGGTCCCAGCAAAGCTGCCTCTCCTACCTCCAGCCAGCATAAAGGTGATCAGCATGGCCTACCGTACAAAGCCTCGTAGGTCACCATTTGAATGGTCGCTTCAAAACTGTTGTTGTAGGCGAACTCTACCAGAGGAATATGCTTCTCCCAAGAATCGCCAAAGTCTACGATGCAAGCTCGGAGCATATCCTCAAGCACCTGGATCGTGCGCTCGGACTGGCCATCAGTCTGGGGATGGTATGTTGTACTCAAAAGTACCTGTGTACCCAAGGCCTTCTGGAGTCCCTACCAGAACCGAGAGGTAAAGCACGCATCCCTGTCTGAAACAATGGAGTGTATAACTCTATGCAGATGAACGGTCTCCCGGATGTAAAGTCATCCCAGATCATCGACACTAAAAGTCTCCTTGATTGGCAAGAAGTGAGAAACCTTCGTAAGCCTGTCGACGACAACCCACACCACATCGTTTCCTCTCGACGATCTTAGTAACCCTGTCACGAAGTCCATAATGACATCTTTCCACTTCCACTCTGGAATGGGTAGCTACTGCAAAATCCCCGTTGGCCGCTGATGCTCTGCTTTCACCTGATGACAAGTAGAACATCTCATGACGAAACCAGAAACATCCTTCTTCATACATGGCCACCAGTACTGGCGATGAAGATCTCGATACATCTTGGTGATGCCTGGATGAACTACCCAAACTGAGGAATGGAAGTCTCGCATCAGCTCATCGTGTATATCTGTTGGCACCCATACGCGTCCCTGGAAACGCAAGATCTCATCCTCACCAACGGTCCACCCGGGAAGAGGGTCCTCTCCTGACATGATTTCCCGTAGGACTATCCCTTCTGAATCTGCCAGCTTCCTCATCCGAACTTGGTCCATAAGTACAGTGGTAACAACCATAGAAGATAGTAAATTCTGTCCCTACCTATCGTGCACCTCCAAATGCATCTCCGAGAACAGAGTCATCAATTGCTACTCACTACTAGCCTCCTGAACTGCCTGTATCTGAGTTCTCCAGCTCAGTGCATCAGCCACTACGTTTCCTTTCCCAGGCGTATAGGCAAGCTCGAAATCGAAGGACTGGAGATACTCAACCCACCTCTGTTGTCTGAGATTCAGGTCATGCTGCGTGAAGATGTACTTGAGACTCTTGTGGTCAGTGTATACCAAAAAATGTTCTCCCAGAAGGTAATGTCTCCAGCAACGTAAATCATGAACAAACGTAGCCAACTCCAGGTCGTGCATAGGATAATTCCTCTCATGAGGCCTCAACTGCCGAGATCCATATGCAACCACTTGATCCTCCTGCATAAGCACTGCTCCATGTTCGATGCCAGATGCATCATAGAAAACTGTATAGCTCTTGCTCGGCTCCGGCAAAACTAGGATCGGTGCTGAAATCAATCTCCCCTTCAACTCCTGGAAGGATGAGTCACTGGATTCTGACCAAACAAACTCCACCCCCTTCTTAGTCAAGCCTTTTAGCAGTTCTTCTAGGCGTGAGAAGTCCTGTATAAACCACATTTAGTAACCATCCAGACCCAAGAAGCTTCGTACCTCGAAGACGTTCTTCGGCTGCTCCCAGGTAACTATTGCTCTCAACTTCTCTAGGTCTACTGATACTCCTGTCTCTGAGATGACATGACCTAGGAAGTGAATTTCATCCATCCAAAAGTGGCACTTTGAGAGTTTAGCATAAAGTCGATGCTTCGTCAGTGTACTCAAAACGATCTCAAGATGGGTTGCATGGTCGTGTTGAGTGTGCGAGTACACCAATATATCGTCCACGAAGTCCACGACGAAGGAATCCAAGTAAGGATGGAACCCTCGGTTCATCAGCGACATGAAAACTGCTGGTGCGTTCGTAAGACCGAATGGAATAACTGTATACTCATAGAGGCCATACCTGCTCCTGAAGGCTGTCAGAGCTATATCTAAAGGTCTAACGCGCATCTGATGATAACCGGACATCAAATCGATCTTCGAGAACACCCGAGCTCCTCGAAGCTGATCGAAGATATCATCAATTCTCGGTAAGGGATATTGGTTCTTAACCGTCAACTTGTTCAACTTCCAATAATCCATGCAAAGCCTAAGGGTATTGTCTACCTTCTTCGCAAACAAGGCAGGCGAACCCCAAGGAGAAGTACTGGGTCAGATGAAACCCTTTTCTTGAAACTCCTCCAACTACTTCTTGAGCTCCTGAAACTCAGGTGTAGATATCCTATAAGGAGGAATGGACACCGATGTCACTCCTGGCACGAGCTCAATCGAGAAGTCTACCTCCCACTTCGGAGGCAAACCTGAAAAGTCTTCTAGAAAGACACCTGGAAAGAGATCAACCACTGGAGGAAAATCTAACTGATAAGTCCCCTAGTCATCCCGATAAAGACTAGCAATCTGGGCCGTAACTCCTCCCATCCCATGATGCTCGAGTCCAGCTTGACTCGCCTGAACATCTCACTCGCCCTTATGAAGGAAAGATTCACCCTCTGGTGATACGAAACTCACCCTGTGGCGATAGCAATCGACGACTGCCTGGAAGGGAACCAACCAGTACATACCAAGAATGACATCATAGCCCGTCATCTCTAGGACATAGAGGTCCCATAAGAAACGATACCCTGCAACCTCGAGAGGGCACCCCTTGCACTGACGTATGCTAGATGTCCTCGTTCCCAAGGGTGTGTCGAGAGTTAACATGTCAGCAGACGAAAAGACACAGAGCTCAAGGATTTCCATGACAGCAACAGAGATAAATCTATGTGAATCACCAGTATCGAAAAGGGATGAAGATAAAACTGAGGCTACTAAGATCGTACATCGAACTGTAGAGGGTTTGGGATCCTGCTCCTGATGAATCTGCTCTACAACAAAAGTCTGGCCGATACTTTGGCCCTGTGTAGCAGCCTGAAAACCTTGAGATGCTCCTCCCTAAGCCTGACCACTGCATCCACGACCTCTACCCTGACCTGAACTTCCTGCATAACTCTAGCCCCCAGTCTTCTGCGGATCGGGTAATCCTGCTCCTATATGCGGGGTCGAAATTGATCCTCCTTCACTAGCCGCTGGAAGGGGAACCTTACAGAAACGCTGCAGGTAACCCATCTTGCTGCAGGATCGGCACTCTAATGGGTCCCTCGGGCACTGGGGATTCATATTCCCCCTCCTCCCACACTGATAACACACCACTTGGGTGCCAGAAGGGGCATCTCGTCTACCAGAAGGAATACCTCGCTTCCTCGGGTCGCCTCGAGTAGACTCCCGGTGGCGTTTCCTGCTGTCTATCTGGAGGAAATCATCCTTGGATGATGTACCACCTAGTCCAAAGCTCCAGTCTCCCTTAGGTTCATCTTCATGATGAGTTTCTGGTTGACTATCGGAGTAATAGAAGTCAACTCAAAGACATTCACAAGCGATCTGATCTCTATTCTGAGGCCTTCCTCAAACTTCCTCGCTAGAAACAGCTCGTCATTCCCCAGGACGGGAGTGAATCGATGTAACTCAGTGAAGTGGTAGGAATACTCCATAACTGATAGAGTACCCTACTGTAGGCTCCTGAACTCCCTGTCTCTGTCAGCCCTCAGTGTTGCTGGGTAGAAGTAGTCGTAAAACGTACGCTGAAACTCATCCCAAGCCATAGCCTGTTGGCGCCCCGTCTGGGAGACTACGTCCCACCATCTCTTGGAGGAATCTTGTAGCATATACATCGTGAGCTTCACCCTCCTCTCGGGAGGTGTCTCCAGATGCTCAAAGATGGATAGCATGGCTTCCATCCATGACTCTACAGCCTGAGGTCCTCCATCCCCTGTGAAAGTGGGAGGATGCTGCTGCTGGAAGACCCGCATCAGCTCTTCCATAGTGGGGGCCGGATGCTAAACTCCATAGAAGTTCTGCATGAATCTCATGAAGCCCTCTCTGAACTGAGCATCGGCACCAGTGTATGGAATCACTATAGGTTCCATGTCCGGAATGATGGGCAGAACTACTAGCAGTCCTTGATCGGTCGTATCAGGCATATGATCGCTACCTAGTTTCTGGCGTGCAACAGGAGGATGTCTTGGTACCATAGCTCTGAAAGACCAAAACACACCTTCATTAAAGACAAACACAGTTGCAACATAGGAGAGTAAAACTGAATAGGAGGGAAAACCTTTAAATCTGGAAAAACATAACTACACAGCGTGTAATACCGACACACGGCGTGTTTCCAGAAATCCTACCCTAGGCGTGTACATTGTCCATACATGGCTGTGTAAACTACCAGGCTACATGACATGTTCTTAAACTACACGGCGTGTACTAACCCATTTTCTCCCTTACCGGTTACTCCTAAAAAAGTAACTCACACGGACTGTCCCAGCCGAGACTACACGACGTGCTTTGAGGCATACACGGCGTGTGCTGGACACGCCTTACCTGGACCGTGTTGTTAGCGACACGGCCTGACACACGGTCGACACTACACGACGTGTTACTACGAAACACGGTGTGCACTTGACGGGAAACCTCGACCCGTGTTGTCCGTGACACGACTGGGTACTCGGTTGATCCTTACACGGCATGTTCCGAACAAACACGGCGTGTATAGGAGAAGATAACACTGACCCGTGTTTTTCAAGACACGGCTGGGTACCTGGGAAAGGATACACGGCGTGTTCATACCAAACACGCCGTGTACTAAACATGCATCACCTGGCTCATGTTGTTAGATACATGGTCGGGCTCCTAGTTAACCCCTATATGGCGTGTACTTAGAGTACACGGCGTGTTCCTGAAAACCATTTACAGCTCTGTGTCCCTGTCCACACGGTTAGTGACACGGCCAAAAACTACACGGCGTGTATATATAAAGTACACGCCATGTATTATGGTTTTTTCCGGACAGTAGCCTCAAAACTGCATCGGAGACCAGAAAACACATAAAAACAAGGGTTGAGGTGCCAAATTCCGATACATGGGGGCCCATACTCCCCGTGAAGCAAATCTTGGCATCCTAACAATGAATATAACAATAAAACGGTACAAGAACTCACGACCCACCAAATTATGATCCTCGAGGGCCCATAACACCTCTAAGATCAAATTTTGGCGTCCGTGATAATAAAGATCGAAACAACGATACCCTATCAACATAGCAGGTATTCTATCACAACAGCTATCACAACAGCATGCATTGTCTATCACAAATCCTATCACAACAGCATGCAATCTCTAATGCAACCTAGATGGCATGGCAAGATGCATGGCATGTGATCTTCTAACATGTGCCTATATGATGCATGAGATGGCATAACCTCATCTCATCAGGTTGCAACAAAATAGAACTGCAATCATATAAACAGTAACAGCACAAAACAAGTGCATCACCCAATGGTGAAATCAATTAAACTGTAACATTCACAAAACTCAAAACTTGCAATAATCATGGTAATCTGGCTTTTTCCCTGTACACGGGTTCTAGAACGCCCAGGCATAGCTATTTACCATTCACCTATTCCATCCTATCCCTGTCTAATGTCGCTAAACAGTAAGTCAATAGAAAAGGAAAGAACTCCTTTGATACCACTTTGTAACGACCCGAATCTAGAGCCCTTCCACTGGTGCCCCGTACCCGGTTCGCCACATTACCTCAGGCGCATTTCCACTAATACCAGAGGCTGCCGACTAATAGTGAGGGCCTTGGTAATTTATTGGGGAAACTATGCCCTCATTTGGTAAGGTATACAGGGCAAGAAATCAATAGTCAATGGCGGAAGTAGTAAACTGCATACAAACACTGAAACTAAATATCAGAAGCAATGAACACATAATGATAATGATAATGATGCAGTAGGTACAAGTATCTAAGGAAATAAGCAAACACAACAACATACTTAAATACAACTGAAAACAAAGTATGAAAGTAAAAGAAACTCCAGCAGCATCGCAAGCCTAAGCTCAGTCCTATGCTCTCCAGCTCCAACCAGCAATCACGTAACCAAAGTAGAAGGGCCACAATCCCTATCCACACCTGCAATCGTATAACCTATTTGGGCTGAAAAGGAGGACCCAAACAGGGTGTGAGACTAATCCCAGTAGGCAATCACCACGAGATATGTTCCCTACTGTCAGTGATTAATATAGCAACAGTAAAGGAAATAAATGCAGTAGAGAAACAGAAATATACTAAATTGAACAATCCTACAAATCTCCATTCACATTTATTTAGCAGTTCAGTATAATCATTTAGCTATCAACCAAGGAACCTAGAAACAGCTCTATACTCCCAAGGAAAGCAAGTAATCACAAGTAACTCAGCAGTCTACCTAAACAGCAAGCAGTACAAACCCAAGCTTGTTCTTTGGCTTGGTGGACTCGTCACAACCAACCAACAAATAAAGCACTGACTCCCTGGGTGGCTCCTACTAGCAAACCCCTCTAGTCAAGTAAACATACAAAGGCACAAACACTCTGGGAATCTCTCACCGTCGATTCCCCTGTGGTCTTGCAAGGAAAGATATAGACTCTCTGAGGAAGTACTTACTTCTAATTCCCCCTATAGTCTCTCTGCGTAGCTAAGGACACTCTGAGGAAGCACAATGTCCCATTCCCATAGGTCCTGTGATCGATACTAATTATAACAGACTCTCTAGGGAATCCCTAATCATCAATTCCCCCTTTAGTCTACCACACCAGGTTCACTCAGCCCTGAGTAGTTTAGTCGTACGTAATCAACTGTTAGCAGCCTAAGTAAGTTCAGCAACTACTTGGACAATAGCTACAAATTCATCCACATGTATATAAACAGCAGACAATACATGCAATCCAGTCAACAGGCATACTAGCATTGTGAAAAAAGGGTTGCCTCGTAGGCAAACCGTGCCAAACAGTAATCAACAGCCAAAACAAGGGGAAACACCCATGGGGTGATCCTCAAACATGATAACAAGAAATTATTAATCATCTAATAACCTCAAGAATACAAGCAATATAAGGTAGATAACAATACAGGATCAAAACCCTAACCTGAGATACCCGATATATGGGTATCCGGCACTTTTTCACCAAAAACTCAAATACATTCAATGTAGGGCAACAAACCACCTACCTCAATCCTTGGTGTTCGATACTATTGAACCTCGGCCTGTGAATCATCCTATAATGGAGTAAATCTTCAAAAAAGTCTAAAATGTTCATCCTCAGATAACTCTCACAAGAGAAGGAATCAGGAAACATGGCCATAGAAGAACTGATAACTCACCGCTACGATTTTATCGCACCCGACGGTGTTCGATTCGGACAACCGGTGAAGGATAGGTGGCTCGGAGAAGAATCAGCCCTCTAGGTCGCTCTGGACGTAATTAGGTGGAGAAGAAGATGAAAACGGGGATTAGGCGCGACCCCAGTCTGATTAATGAAATAAAAAGAAAATTACACTATGTGTACTTCTTAAGTACATGGCATGTATTCCCCTTTTCTGTACGCCATATTAATCGGACTCTACCTCATTGTTACACCCCATGTGACTGGCCCGGACACGGCCAGCACACGGCCTCGAGCGGAGGAAAAGTACATGGCGTGTACTTGTAAAGTACACGGCGTGTACTTACAAAATTTCTAGATTCTCCTCTTTTTCTTAAAAACGGCCAGAAAAGGAAAACATACCTGGAAAAGAAGTTTTGGGTTCTTACAATAACTTATTTTTGTCCCTATGTGGAAACATAATAGATATTTAAAATCAAGAGAGTGACATTTTGAATTTTTATTTATTTTAAATATTATATAGGTCATTTTCATGGAAAAGTTCCCTTAAGACAAATAAATTTAGATCCTAAGGATATAATGTTCAAATATCCTTTATCTAATAATAAATAGGATGAATTATTATGTTCCTATCACTTAATTTTAACTTATATTAACTCGATTTACCCTTTAGTGAGGTGGTAAATTTTACCACAATTACTATTTATTTTAAATAAAAATAAAAATGACCAATTTAGCAAATTTGAAAATTATGATTTAAAATATGGAATACATTTTATCACAATCAATTTCAATCTCTAGTAGAAATTAATTTTAAAATAAATGCACAAAACATGATGAAAATAATTTTTAGAAAAATATATTATTAACTGTAACACTTGGTTTATTCTTATCACATGTTAAGAAAATATATTAAATGAATGTTAAAATATTTGATTGAATATATAATATAAAAATTTAATTAAAATTATTAAAAAATAGTGATTAATTTAATTTATTATTATTAAAATACATTACATACATAAAAATAGTTTTTCAAAAAAACATATCCTTTATTTTCAAATGTTTTTTATTTTAATTTATAATAAATTGATTACCAATTTATTCATTTTATTCATAAATTTTTAATAATTTAGTTATTCTTATTCATACCCACCAATCCAATTTGTAGGAGATAACTATCAAATTAAAAATAATATTTTAACAGTATGTCTTGGTTCGTTTAATCTCGATGTTATGTGTAACAAAAGCTATCAAAAAAGTCAAAATTATTTATAGAGAACTATTTTATAAAATATCAGGGTGTTACATTATACCCCCTTATTATGAATTTTTTCATTGAAGTTTTTCACTCCGATACAAATATATGAAGTTATGTCTGTATCATTACATCCTCGGGTTCCCATGTAGCTTCCACAAATTTATGGTTTTGGAATAAAAATTTGACCAAGTGAGTGTGTAATGACTTGGACTTTCAGGTTCTATTTTTAGAAAATTCTTAGGAAAATTATCAGACTAGGCACTGAGATGGTGTGCAATTATGAGGCTGGGTGTGCTCTAAAAGATCCAATGAAAATTTTTATGTTTTTAAATAGTGCACATGAGCGATTTTCCTGAAAAACAAAGTGTAATAATGCCTAAATAGGTGCCCATATCAGAAATCTGAGGGCACCGTTACGTCAAGAACGTCGACTTTTCTTTAAGAAGTGTAATGACCCAAAGTTTTCAATGGAAATTTCCTCCTTATAATTTTGTCATATAATCAAATGAAATCACAAAACAATGAAATACTAAGTACTATGTGACCTTAAAACATAAATTTTTCACTTCTGTGATTTGAATTTCTAAAATATGACATACATAGTTGTGATAAGTAAGTTATTTAGAGGCTAATATTATCAACTTAATTTTTGGTTAATAGTAACATACCCTTATGAATAGTAATTTTACCCTTATGAATAGTGACACACCCTAATGAATAGTCACCTTTCCTATGATAGTATATAAATAATATTCAAGTAGAAGTTTGATATACCTATATCTAGGAATAAGAAAATAAATGTTTTCAAATTGATGTTTTTTTAGTAAATAGTGATTTTAATTAAAAATTAAATTAATCATATTTATAAAATTATTTTTGAAAAATGGATTTCATTTTTGGATTCTACGCATAAAAAAATGGTTAGGGTGAATTTTTGGGATTTTTCTAAAATACTTCATTTTTGGGTGAATAGTAAAATACGATAATTTATGATAAATGCTAAATACATGAATTATGATGTCATCAGCTAATGTATGGATGATTTAAGGCCATTATCTCCAAATAACATAGAAATATTACTATTTTTGGTCATGTAATCATCACTATTTTGGGTCTTGAGGGAAAATAATAAACTAAGGAATTAAAAATTATGAAAACTCTCCCCTCCTCCACCATAAAAATTACCCCTCGTTACCTCTTCTCTTTACTCCTCTAAAACCTTTTTCATTATTTAAATTCTTCCCAAATATCTCCCCAATATCCTACCCCATGTCCATCATCCATTCGTCTCTTCAAAAGACCAAATCCTCTCCCCTTAAAAGGCTTTCAAGGGAGATTAAATCAAGAGGTAAACTCTTCTTTTCTTTTCCTTCATTTTCTTTCAAGTTATTTTCTTTTATTTTTATTTCTTCACCTCCATTCACCCAAATGGTATGATAACTCCAGTAAAATACATGAACTAGAATACTATTATACTAATGGGATATTTTATCATAATATCTCCTTTCCACTACTTTTATACGAAAGAAACGAAAGCATCGTCTGAGATGTGTTAATTTATCACATTCAAGGACGAAGGTTTATCAATTTCTATTAACATATTCTTTTATGGTCATGAAACCATTTTTATATTTGAACCAGAATTTTAAATATGTATTTTATCTTAGGTTTGGTTTTGTAATCCTTTTGTACACATGGTTTTGGTTTATAAAACAAAACGTATTCTTTATGGTCAAAAACCAACAATTAACCCAAAAGGATGTCACTAACGTTTTATATAATGATCCAACTTCACTCCAAGTAACCAAATTAAATTTTCAACCATGTAAACTTCTATATTTTCAATAAAAAAATATAACTTCAATTATGGGAAATAACCTTCATCATACATGTTTATCCGAATATGAACTGATCATTAAAACAAAGCAAGCAAATGGACCCGAACAAATAAATTATACCTCATTACCAATAATAATGGTTATAAATGAATTTAAAAAGATTATAATAAATATTTTACATATATAATAGGTTCTATAATTATTAATTAATTAACTTAATTTTATTATTCAGGTCATTAAGTTCAAGCAAAGATCACCATCGGATTTAAAGTAAGGGATCCTCTCCATTTAACTTTTATTCAATAATGTCCTCTATGTTATGCCATTTTATGTGTAATTAATAATGATGGGGTATGATTTTTCACCACCCAAATACTTTCCTGATGATTTATAAGTTATTAGAAACCCATTTTCTCTCTCAATAATCCTTCTTAGGTACACTCTATACCTTGCCGATAATCCGTAAGGAATTCTACTCGAACCTCCTTTACTCCTTTGGGTTGCATCATCTTTCTTATTACCAAAATGAAGTTATCTTATTTTTTTGTGCATATTATAAATTATTTTTACATTTACAAAATTCATTTATCAATACCCTTTAATCATTATATTTTGGGGATATACATGTTTTTAAGTGATTCCATCCTCCATACTTCCCAATAAGCAAACTTGTTTTAAGGGAACTCCCCAAATTCTTACCCGATTTCAAGTGCACACTATCATATATTTTAAGCCACCATTGTATTTATAAAATAACTATTTTTATTTTTAAAACCTTATTGGTTAAATTATGGTTTTAAATAAAATATTTTTCCCTTTTCTATTTTAAAATCTCTATAGTATTTTACTTAGAAACGCAAAAAAATGTTTTAATGCTAAAATTTATCAAATTCATTTCTTACATGTTGTAACTTATTTTTGACATCACCTACCATGATATATTATTATTTTTCCTTATTAATGTCCATTTATGTTCTAATTCCTTTCTTTCATGGACACTTTTATGATACGCCCATTTTTCATGCTTTATGTCATGATTATGGTACCCAATATTTCCATCGGTAACCCTTATGTTTATATATGATTGATTTTGTGTGATTCATTATGTGGAAAAAATATTAATGGAATGTTAATATGGTTGTGACCAGATAGATCTCCAATTCATTGGGTAAATTTGAGTCTCATTAGATGTTATGTGTGACGGTCTTGGGGATTAGCCTTGGCTTGTGCTACTATGTGAAACGGTCTTGGCGGTTAGTCTTGGCTTGTGCTACTATGGGAAACGGTCTTGGTGGTTAGCCTTGACCCATAATAAATTCATGTTTTAGGTTTATTCCACATTAATATGACTCCATGTTTATATTATTCCTTGTTTATATGTTATGATTCCATATGTTACATGGACTTTTTTATATCATCATGTCATTCCTTCTATCCCATGTGCTAATGATTTGTTCTTATAGTTATTCCCTTACTGGGATTTTATCTCATACCTTTGTTCATGTTATCCCTAGGTTATCCTATACATATGTATGATCAAAATGGAAGATAGGGTCTCATTATAAAGTTTAAATAAAAATATGCTTTTATAATGTTTGATTATGTACCTAGTCTTACAAGACACTAGAATTTATGATCCTTGGCTTGTACTCTGATGTATAGTTATGCTTAAAATCTTGTAATGTTATATGTAAAAGGATAGGGTCGCTATAGTAAGGGCCTAACTTCATTCGGCTTGGGACAAAATAAAAAGTTAAATTTTAGAGGTAACCATCAATAAAATATTTTAAATAAAAAAAAATTGATGCAGTGTGAATCTTTATTTTAATGGGACCTTTTTCAGAATTTGAGGGTTATTTCCATAACCCTATAAATTCTCTAGGGGAAGTGGGTAGACTCTCTGGCTGAAGAATACCAACAGATTTCTAAAATTTAGAATGGAGCTTGGATCGGAAGAGTGGTGGATATGAAAAATCAAAGATCAAGGATCAACAAATGGCGACAACACAAATCTCTTCGTCAATGATCAATCAAAAGTAGTTGGGGTTTGGATTAGTGGTAAGCACCCCTTAAATCTACATGTAAAATGGGGGTTCAAAACCCATTGGGCGCAGGTACTGTAGTAGTACTGTAGCGTACTGTAGCAGTGGCGGCACTATAGCTACGACGGGCACTGTAGCAGCAGCAGGTCACTGTAGCGGCGGCAGAGCACTGTAGCAGTGGCGGGTATTGTGCAGTACTGTAGCAGCGCGGGTACTGTAGTAGTACTATTCACAGAATGGGCTTTGGGCCAAAAAAATGGGCCTACGGGTCATGTAATGGGCTAAATGCCCACTGGGAATTCGGCCTATGTAATGGGTCTCCCTCTACCCAGTTAAAGAGGTCTTTACTTTGCTTTAATAATAAATGAGGCTTCGGCCCCAACCTTTAAAAAAATGATCAATCAAAAGACCTCTAGGTAGGGGTTGTTATTTAAATTCCATCATTTCCCCATATTTGAATTCCGATGATGAATGGATCGACTCATATATCATGCATATTGTTGTGGGATGGGTTTCACCTCACAGGTTTTATTGGGGACTGATGATTGTTTGATTGATTTCTAGGTTGTTCGTCATTTTTTTATCCTTCTATCAGATCGGATCGAGGCCAGAAAAAACAAGTGACTGAGGTTCAATCCTAGGGTTTATTATTGTGATTTTATCCCACACATTCTTCTCGTTCTTTATGGGTTTAGGAACGATCGATCGTTGCACAACTATTTCTTAGCACAACGATCTGATATCTTGGATCTAGAATGGACACAGCACAATAGAGGTGTGATGATGACGGTGAAGAACGAATCGAGGCAGTGTGGGAGATATTGTCGCTCGAACTACATTGCACCATGGTAGATTGGAATGAGGATTCAAACCCCATGTGATGAATAATGCAGCTCAGGGATCCTAAAACCTCTTTAGGATCGAAGAAGAGACCACCAAAACGCGTCTGGTGGCCCGTAGAGGGTCCCCCCAGCCCTCCGGTGTAGAAGCGATGACTGTCGCTGTGGTAGGAGGAGCTAGAACCACAACTCAGGCTGTAGGGCACATGCAGAAATAGTAGCCAGTCGAGTCAGCCACATGACACGGAGGGATGTGGTGGGTTACCCCATCCGGGGCAGACGAACCGGCCCGCTCGAAGCGGGCTGGATCAGGCCCAGTGGTTTGGGTCAGACCCAGAGGACAGGTTCAACCAAGTGGGTTGGGTTGGGTTAGGTATTTCCAGCTAGGCCCAGACCCCACCAACCCCTTTTCACAAAAAGTGTCATAACTTTCAAACCGTATGTCCGATCGACGAGTCGTTTGTAGAGTTGGGACCCTCAGAACAAGGCACCCCTTTTGAGATTGCTTGTTGGGATATTAGTAAGAACTAGTATAGGTGTGAAATCTCCCCTTGGTTCTTCCCTCGAGGGTTTGGTATGTCATTTCATGTAAATCACCTTGAGATATGAGTCATAAATAGAGTTGTAAATCCTTCTTGGGACTGGAGTGATAATCTATCGCCCTGAATGGAGTTTATTGGGTATTTAAGTGACCTCTAAGCCTAGGGATTTAATCCTCAATCTAGTGGGTCATATCATAGAGTTTGCAGTATTCTTCTAAATCCCCTACATTACGAGCTGCATCGTTGGATTTGGGGTATTCTCTGAAAATACCATGCGGTGTGGGAAATTACAAATTGGGTTCATAGTATTATTAGGAATCCCCTATCAATATTTCATGACCTTTGGCTAGTTTTTTTCTCTTTGGGTGGGGCCCATGTTCAGCGGGACCTCTTGTAAAAGTCCTGGATGACATCTAGACTTGAAGAGTGGGACTCCCAGAATCAGTATTCTTTGAGTAGAATCTTGTGACTAACGATTGGTTGTGACTTACCTTCTCTTTCATTATGGATGGTTTTGAGTGTGTCTAGATGTCACGACCTGTCCTTGGGGCCCATGTAGTGACTACCCCAAGCCCGCCTTCCATAGGCCAGGGGATGGTGACTAGCACCAAAGGCGTAAATCCCTAAGCTGGGAAGGAATTTACTTTATGAAAATAAACAAACACAACAGAGTACGCAACAGGAAGTAAACACTAAGTAAAACTGAATACAAAAGAGTGTGCTGGAAAGTAAATGGGTCAGTATTCAAACCCAACTGAAAAACAAGTACAAGTAAAGGGACAAATAGTTGAAAGTAAAGAGCAGCTCTTGGATCGTCCTCCGGGGATTTCTACCTGAAGGGTAGGTATAGATGGCCACCTCAGCACCCACGTCCGTCAATCTCCACTATGTGCTGACTCGTCGCAAGTTCCACCTCCGGGTACCGTCTAGTTATGGTGCTCTTGGCCTCCGTCAGTGCAATCCGTTGTTTACATCCAACACAATGAGGTGTGGGCATAGCCTGTGTAGGGGTGATTATAACGATACTCAGTAGGGACCCCGAGACCCATGTGGTCTCATAATATCCACTAAGGATAAGCAATATAAAATAGATACAACCACAAAGTAACAACTAACCCTACTTAGGTATATGCCCATACATATACCTAAGTTACCAGTCACAGTCCGTCTCCAACTCACGAGCTCAAGAACGAATCAGTCCACACAGAAATTAAAGTCAAAAACCATGATGATAATTGTTGAAATACATGACTCAGCTCACACAGGTATGCCACAAATGTAGAGAGATATAGATGATCAGATGTAGCCATTGGATCATCTAAGATATTGGACCCACACAGGATACAGTCCAGCTAATTTGTCAGACCCACACAGGATACAGTCCAGCTATCTCTCTTAAGCTATCGGACCCACATAGGATACATTCCAGCTATCTCGTCTAAGCTACCAGACCCAAACAGGATACAGTCCAGCTATTCTAGAGTAATAGAGATGATCAGATGTAGTTACTGATTTCATCTAAACTATTGGACCCACAAAGGATGCAGGGCCAGCTAATCTGTCAGAACTGTCGAACCCACACAAGATTCTGGTATATTTTCCGTCGTCGTCGAACCCACGGAGGATTCCAGTACAATAGTCATCATCGCAGTCGCAGCCAGCTCTAGGGTTCCTACACACAGCACGCTCGATTCCGAGAGGGTCCGCTCCTCGAGCAAAGGGGGTTGATACATAAACTATCCCAAAGTCCTGAGTTTATTTATCCCGAAGTTCTGTATCATCAAAATAAACCCAATGTGACAAACGGCGCGTCAATCGGACACCCAGTCTGAGAGTTATAAGTGTTTCCGCTCTGAGGGCCCGATTGGTTTCGGAATCGAACCAACCTGGCCTTACCCAAACTTTGCCAAAACATTGAGTGTGATATACCTAAACGACCTTCTCGATCCAAGGAATTCTACACAACTTATGGTGTGTCGATCGGAGGTCATTAGCTCAAGTTATGGGCAAAAACCCAGAAGTAGCCCGAAGAAGGGGGTCTGAGTCCGGTCCGACCTGGTCCAACCCGCCCTAGGTTGGCATGAACCGGGTCGACCCGACCCGGGTCTACGTACGGCCCGGTAGGGCACGGCCCGGCCTGGCGGCTGTGACCCAGCCCACGCACGGCGGCCCGGCCTGCGTGGCAAGCGGCCCGGCCCGAGCGGCAGGTGGCCCGGCCCGTGCGGCAGGAGGCCCGACCTACGCGGCGGGCGGCCCGCCCCGTACGCCAGGTGGCCCAGCCTGCACGGCGGTCGGCCTGGCCTAGTGTCTGGCCATGGATCGGCCAGCTAGCCAAGCGCGGAGCCGGGGGGGGCGGTTTTGGTAACAAAGGCGCCAGCTGGCGCCGCCCGTGCCTCCCAGAACTAGTGAAAGCGGGTTCCGCTCCGCCACCACGGCCGTTGCCGCGGCGGTCTTCCGTCGGCGGCGCGCGAGGGGTGTCGCTGCCCCCAGGCGGCCAGCCAGTGCCGGCCACTGCCTCCGGTCACTAGCATAGCCGCGCTTCTCTGCGGGCCACCATAGTCGTTTCGGTGGTCCGTTTTGCCTTCCGTCTGCGCCTACGGCCTGCTTGGGTTCTGCCCTTCCCTACGACAGCCTCAAATCATCGTTTCCCTTCCATTCACTTATCTACCAAAAAACCACACATTATGAACGAAAAGGTGGAGGGTCCAGACTTGTTCGTTATCCCATGCCCTCCGCGTTAGAGGCTCAAACAAATGGCCAAAGAACAAACCATAACATTCAACAAGAACGTGGGTATAATTTTATTCAATTAAAAATTATACAGAACTTCCTACCTCGATTCAAGGTACGTTGTCGTAGTCACGGAAAACAGCGTCGCGGAAGATGGTGTTGTTCTGTCAACGTCGGAGGGAGAGTCGTTGTCGTTGGAGAAGTTCTTCATGGATGATGTCGTCTCCCTTGACGTGAAGGAAGAAGAAAGAAGAAGACGTTCGAGGGCCTTGTGTTCTTCATCGAGAGAGTACGTCGTTCTTCATGGGAAGAATGTACTCCCTATTCTCCAAAGCTCCACCAAAACAAAAAGTGTCAACCCAAAAATAATATCTTGGCTATTATTTTTATTCTTGACATGAATTTCAAAATAATTCAAATTTGGTGAGTCAATTCATTAATTTCTAATTAATTAAGTGAGTGTTGACATCTTTAATGGAATGAGGTGAAAGGTTTAAGAGTTAAAAGGGGGTTCATGAGAGTTTAAAGGGGAGGTGAAGAGTTTGAGTTCATATGGGCCCCACCACACATTATCCTCTCATGAGAGGTTATATGGGGGTGGGCCCCACCACCAACCTCCCTTTGGAGAAAAAAACCATCAACTAAATAAAAATTTGTTACTACACTTTTTTATTTAAATTTCTAACTTTTAAGTAGAAACCCCAAAATATAACATCCATCCTGTATAAAACACGACTGTAGTAAAGGTCCCCTTAAGCGAATACTGGTGCTGTGAGTTCATTGGTGTCCTTGGATTTTAATTCCGAGCACCGGTTCAAAAGATAGAAAAATCCGCATGTACATTTACTGAACGTACCCGAACAAAACTTCATAAATTTATTCCGGTCACACCGGGCCTCAGAATCAGGTGTCGTCAGAAACTGCGGACTCATAAAATTCCAAAGAATTTAAGAAAAAAAATTCCTTTAAATTTTTGGGTCTTTACACTAGATATAATTTTTGTATGTATGGGTGCCTACCTGTGTAGAGCTGATTTTTCACTCTTTTTTTATATTCCTTTGTGGTTTCATAGTGTCCTACTGAGTATTGTTTTACTCACCCATGCCCAAGCTTTTCCTGCATGGTACGTGCCTTATGTATATGCATGATGCTTTGACAGAGTATTAGGTGGAGAAGGACCGGGACTAGGACCACATGGTTCCTTGTGAGATCCGATGGTCCAAGATGTTTCTAGAGGCTTTATACAGCAACTTCAGAACCCTTGTTTGTAGGATGGACTTCTCTGTTGTCTTTCTTTTTTGGGATTGTATTATGGCCTCATTGTACTTCTCTTATTTACCATATATTGTACTCCATTGTTGAGTTGTGTTAGTATGCATGCTTTTCTTTGCTTAGTTTTTTTACTTTCCATCACCCTTGCCTTGGAATTGTGTGTGTGTGTAAAGGTTCTTCAAAAATTGCCTCCCTTTTGTGGGATATGCCTACTCGGTGCTAGTCTCCATACCCTAGCCTATTGGAGGCATTATTGGGGTAGTCACAGCACAGGCCCTGGGGGATGGGTCATGAAAGAGTGGTATCGGTGTAGGTTTGGTTCCAAATTTGGACTGAGAGTCTTTGATATTGGTTTGGGGAAACAGTGTTAAGTGTTTTGAGTTCAGATTTCAGGCCAGGGACTCCAGTGTTGGTGCGGGGACTGACGTATCCAAACACCAAGACACTGTACACCTGCTTTCTGACTAGGTACATTAAAACATTTTTTGTAGGGAAATGAATGGTGCATACATCATATAGTAACAGTTTGTTCTCTCTATGTCCTTCTTGAGTCATCTCTCCATATATATTTAATTGTTTCTGGTGCATCTTGTTTGGCTTCAAGATTCCTCCACAAAGACAGCCATCCAGGATTCCATCGTGTGATCATGAGGATGATCTACTGGGTGATGAGACATTGATACATGGATTTGTATCGGAGATAGAACCTCTAGGTGGTGCCCCATCCATATAACCACTTGTAGAGAATCACATGGTACTCATAGTACCGACATATGATATGTACATGCTGAGTGCGCTTCCTGAGTTTTAGTAGCAGAGACCCCTTTGGTTCTAAAGAGAGCCTGACACACAGGAATTTTAGGACTGACATGAGGTGGCGACCGAGTTTTTTACCTAGTTAGTACACTAGAAAATCATATGGAGATCCTAGTAGCAAGCCTTCCAGGTTGTAGGTTCCGGGCGCAGCGGAAGCGCGTTGGTGGGTTTGCCCACCTTTAATTTTAGCGTTAAACGACGTTCAATCTGAAATCCGTCACGATATAAAACGCTAGATCTTCGGAATATAATGAAGAATGAAAAATAAAAGAAGAGTCCCGTAACCCTTGAGATAGGATCTTCATATGTTGGTTATAATTAATTTAATTAATTCATAATAATTACCTCGATGGAATTCTTTCTTCGTTGGTGTCTCCGGTCACGATCCTGTGATCCGTCGTTGCATCGGAGAATCCAAGTGTAGGATTCCTCTAGCGGTAATCCACACATGTGACACGTATCTCTGGACGTCGCCGAAGGGAACTCCGGGTGCTAGCACGGAAGATCCTTCGCTTGCGTCCGTCTTCGATCGCCTTGATCCGGTGGAGGATCTTGCTTTCATAATTTGAAAGTGTTCTTGGTGGAAAGGGAATTCTCTCTTGTCTTGAGAGTATTTCCAATCCGTTGTGCACAACCAAAATGGATAACCTTTTTGAGAATAATGTAATTAGGATTTATAATACCTAGAATAATAAAATAAATTAATTGCTCATAAGCATTTAATCATTTCATTTTAATTCTTAGTAATACCCCATGTCTTAACAATGACGGTTGACTATCATTATTACTTGTCATGTGTCCAATGTATTACATTTAATATCATTTAATTAAATAAACAATATTTTCTCATGAATCCCAAAAAAATAAACTACACGGCATGTATATATAAATATACACGGCGTGTACTTTTATTTTTCAGTTTTATTTATTTTCCTCCACCATATTTATTAGACCTTGAGTAATGGCTATTTATTTATTAAATAAATGTAACTGCATTACTCGCTAATAAATATATATTATTTCACCCACAATATATTCTCTCTAATAACTAGTGTCAAAATAAATGCGATCAGACATCCTTGAATAATTATTAAACCAAAATTGGGAATAATCTTTATTCAACTTGTTAAATTAATATTTAACTGAGATACATAGACACACTTATGTGTGTGACCCTCTAGGCCTCTTTCTCAGTGGCATTAGGCGGAGCCTGCCTAAAGTCCAAGGATACCGTCTAGCAACACGCCAAGGCACCCATAGAGAAAGAAGTTAATGCCTCAATGACGTGTCACCTCCTATGAACGCTTACCGTGTAATATAATCCCTTTGTCTCGATATCTCCAATCAAGCGGGTTGCATGCTAGTGCCATCAACCCATGTGCTTGATTATTCTTTCTTTGACCTCCTGGAATTGAACTTTCCCATACCTTACCATGGCCATGGATTTATTTAGGTTGTATCAATTACATCAAAGGGCTTGAGATATCTACTTCCGTTATGGAACGGAATGGAAAAATCCTTTCTCGCATTATCTATTAATGCGGTATTACTTGTGACGCACCAACGTATCCTAACTCGCTGCAAACAGTGTGTCGTCACAGTTTTCGTTAATACATCTAAGTGTGTGAGTTGTAATACCCATTAATAATAATCTTAAAGTCTAAGAACCAATACACACGTCCACAGATAGGAACATCCAATGACACTATGAAATGTGGATTTCCTACTGGCGGGTCTCGTTCTCATAATATCCTCCTATATATTACCAAGGGCTCACACCATGATAAGGTGCCTCAAAGTTTTATGATTCCTCACCCCTAATGACCTGTATTATTTGTGTCCCTCAAATAATATCACCCGGCCATATAACATACATTCAAGAACGGTGTTATGGCACTTCCGGGTTCTCATCATAGCTGGAATCCACTACGACCCTTTAATGCAATAGCTGTCCTTAGGACATTATCACATGACATGTCACGCAGAAGAAAAATCAAGATGTGATAAGGATTTTATTTAATGAATAAAGTACAAAGTAGTTGGTTCTAGACCACCAACTCCAACACAGGTGGCTCAGTAGAGCAATAATGGGGTTTCCTTACCTATCTTTACAATAAAACGACTCTTCTATGGATAGAGTTTGAGAACCTTTTTATAGAGGATTTCTCACCATATGAGAAAGTGCCATGTTAGTCTGGAATCTTCTATAACTCCAAGGAAATAACTGTCGGTATCTATGTATTCATCGAGGCATACTGACTATTCCAAGTACTCGATGGATATAATACGCAAACAGTGCTTTTGGGCTCGAACCTTCGATCAAGGTGTGCTTTGGTATGTTTGAGCCAGTGTTATCCATCTATTAATTCCAACTAATTCTAGATTTCTATAGAAAAACCTTTTTTGGAAAAAAACCTTGGCTAAGAAAATCAACAAATAATGGTCAGAAATTGTCAAGAAGTAGTAGACAGATACGTAGGGCGGAAGACGTGGCAAAGGAGCTGGGAGAGTAGCAGGAGGTGGTAGAAATTTCTACATGTCATGACCATCACCTCTAGGTGGACCATACCAGACTTAGGGCACTAGAGGAAAGGGGAGGGGACAGCTGCATGCAGTCGAGGCATATTGTCCAAGAGCTCTAAGAATGATTGGAGGTATTGGTTGTTTCTATTCTATCTTGGATTCCATATTGATAGGCACAGTTTCTAAGCATTCCCTTCTTTCCACAAACCTTGCTTGAGGATCAGAGATTATAGTTAGACCATGGACTCGATCCACATGTTTAGAGACTCCCACTGGAGGAGACCTAATAATCACACACTAGTGCTGACAGTGTGAACCAACTCTTAGAGGAGAGACTTACGGTTAGGATATCTTGGTAGTGACTTCAATGCCTTACGACGTCACTCTTGTTATGGAATAGTTATCCTCAATTCATGATCAGATTGACTTTTTTAGGAAGATAATGTAGTGTTCCTACAGTGGTGGAATGAGGGTTACCTCCTTAGTAAAAAGGAAACTTACACAGCACATAATGGACTCATTATTTGGAGGGTTCATCCAATTTTTCACCCGCTGGCATGCCTCATCCTCAGTGCAGTGGACGAGATGAGTCCTTAGTTTTTGGTAGTGTTGGCAGATTATGAGGACATATTTTTCAAAGATTTTCCTAGATTACCTCCCCATAGGGAGGTTGAATTGTGCAATGAATATTTACCATGGGACAACACTGATATCTGCACCAGCATATCGGATGGCTCCCATGGAGCTTCATAAGTTATGGGTAAAACTGGAGTATTAGCATAAAAAGGGCTTTGTGAGGCCCAATGCCTCACCCTAGCCGGCCTTATCTTTGTTTTCCAACAAGATAGAAGGGAGATTGAGACTTTTCTTGGATTACTGATGCCTGAATCAGGTGACCGTAAAGAATAGGTATCCACTACCAAGAATTGAATACCCCATTTGGTCGGATAAAGGGAGATAAGTGGTTGTCGAAGATAGACCTCGGATCTGGATATCATCAGCTTCGTGTATGGGATGAGGATATACTGAATACGGCCTTCAGATGTTGGTATGGGCACTATGAGTACTGGGTGATGTAGTTTGGGGGGACTAATTCCCTAGTAGTTTTCATGGGAATCGTGAATGGAATACACCAACCATACCTTGACCAGATCATCGTGGTCTTCATTGATGACATTCTAGTGTACTCAGCAACCAAGGTGGAGCACATGATACACTTGAGGATGGTTCTAAAAACACTCTGAGCGCACCATATTTAACGGAAGATCTCAAAGTTCCAGTTCTAGATTCGTGAATTCCACTTTATGGGACATGTAATTTCAGAGTTTGGAGTTGTGCTAGATCTATTAAATATTGAGGCAGTGCTTTCTGGGGGGCCACCAAGGAGTGTGACCAAGGTGAGGAGTTTCCTCGACTTGGATGAGTAACATCGGAGGTTCGTGCCCAACTTTTCCAGGGTAGAATCACCCTTTTCAGCTTTTAAAAAGAGAGGAAAACCCTTTGTGTGGACAAAGAAGTGTCATCAGAGTTTCATGGAACTGAGGAAGAGGTTGATGAGTGCCCCCATCTTGAGACTTCCAGAGGAAGGCGTTGGGTTTGTAATGTTCTTTGATGCATTAGGGGATAGACTGGGATGTGTCCTAATGTAGGGGAAAGTAGTGATTTCCTATGGATCATGACAGCTAAGATAGCATGATAAGAATTATATGACTCGTGATCTGGAGTTAGACGTAGTGTTATTCGCTCTAAAAATGTGGTGGCATTACTTGTTGGGAGAGTGGTTTAACATCTACTCCGACCACAAAATTCTCAGGTATATCTTCTCTCAGAATGAAATGAACTTGAGATAGAGGTGGTAGATATAATTCCTCTAGGGTTATGACTTCAAGATTTTCTATACTTCTAGGGATGGGAACATGGTAGTAGATTCTCTTAGTAGGAGATCCATCTTGCAGTTGCTAAGTGATGCGTCCGAGAAGTTAGTCATGATGCAAATATCCTTCTTGGATGGGGAAGGAGCATCTTATCTCCAGTCGTTGGTTGTTACCCATACACTCTTAAATGAGTCCAGGAGGAAAATCTTAGTGATACCAACTGTGATTATTTACGTGCTCAGTTGTCCATAAGTAATAACCCTGATGGACATTCGAAAGGTGGGGAGCACATCGTTATTTTCATAAAATTCATAGTTGTAGCAGTGATGCTTAGAGTGTCAAGATATATCGGGGTATGCATGTGTGTGTCAAGGAAGACAATGAGGGTGATGGAATAGGTTGAAGATGAGCTTACCTATTGAGATGAAATTTTTAAGCTTATTTGAATCAGTTTTGTGGGTTTATCCTTCTCTTTCTAGGGATAACAGGAAGGAAGTGGGAATGGATATTGATGTACTTTGTGATGGATTTACCACATATGTCCAGGAGACACGATGCCATCTGGGTGATCGTTGACTGACTCACTGAGTCAAACCACTTCCTAACTACCCATGAGTAGAGTTTAGTATGGATATTGGGATGACTCTATGTGTAGAAGATATTTTGACTCCATGGAGTTTCATTGATGATTGTTTCATATCATGATGCTCATTTAAAATCCCAGTTTTGGAAGGTATTGTAAAAGGCATTTGTAGAGAATGTGTAGGTAATCTAGGAGTGGATGAGGTAAGCATAGGGTTGTCCAGAATTTTGTGATGGAAGATGGTGGATACCTTTAGTGCTCGAGTAAATAGACCATGTCTTCCTTTATGTCTCACCCCAAAAAGGGTTACAGAGATTTTTTCGTGGTGGAAAGTTATCTCCAATGTAAATAGACCCTCTTTCAGGTGATATGTAGAGTTGGAAAGGTAGCGTACTTGTTGTCTCTACCCCACAGTGGGACCAGGTACACTGCGACTTCCACATGTCTCAACTGAGGAGATTAGTGCATAACCCTTTTCATGTCATAATCTAGGATTAGCTAGACATTCGACGTTGGAGTGTATTGGGCTAAATACCCAATGAAGATTGAGGATCCTTCATGGACAATATTTTCCCTTAGGGTATGTCCAGAGGTAGCATCAGGATCTTAAGAGGAGCACATGGGAGTGGGAGGCTCAGATTCATGCTCGGTACTCTCACATTTTGTTTGAGTAGACCTTTTTTGGATTTTCGATGACGTAAAGCATTAAGGTAGGAAGAATGTAATGACTTGAATTTTCTTGGTTTTATTTTTATAAAATTCTTGGGAAAATTATGAGACCAGGCACTGAGTTAGAATGTGATTCTGAGGTTGGGTGTTCCCTGAATGATCTGATGAAAAATGTTATGTTTTTAAACAGTACATGTGAGTAGTTTTCCTAAAAAAGTGGAATAATGCCTAAATAAGTTCCCAGATCACCATTGAGTCCAGAACGTAGAATTTTCTTTAGGAAGGTCCAAACTTAATCTGTCATGGTCCAGAATAAAATGTTAAATTTTGGACATAACTATCAATAAAATATTTTAAATAAAAAAAAATTGACCCAGCATTAATCTTTCTTTTAATGGGACCTTCTTCAGAATTTGTGGGTTATTTCCATAACCTTGTAAATTCTCTGATAGAAAGTGGGGAGACTCTCAACGACTAATGCCAACGGATTTGGCTAATTGTGATCAGAGCTTGGATTGGAAGAGTAGTGGATTCAACGAATCCAAGATCGAGTATCGATGAATGGTGATGATGAAATTATCTTTTTCTGTGATTAATCGAAAGACCTCTAGGTAGGGGTTTTTATTTAAATTCTATATTTTACCCATCTTTGAATTCCTACGATGAACATGAATCAATCGATGAACGGATTTATTCATATTTTCCATCTTTTCCATCTTTTCACCTTACAGGGTTTATTGGGGATTGATTATCATTTGATTGATTTTTAGTTTGTTCACCATTTTCTTGATCCTTCTAATAGATCGGATATGGGATGGAATGAACAAATGGTCGAGGTTCGATCCTCGGGTTACTTATTGTGCTTTTCTCACACACATTATTCATGTTCTTCATGGGTTGAAGAACAATCGATCATTTAGCAACCATTTCTTGGAACAACGATATGACATCTTAGATATAGAATGGATACAACATGACGGATGTGTGATGACGACTGTGTCAAACATATCGAGGCGGTGTGGGAGATATTGATGCCCGAATGACATTGCTCCATGGTGGATCTCAACGGTGATTTGAACCCCAAGCGATGAAGAACACGAACCGGGGATCTTGAACCCTCTTCAGGATAGAATAACGGACCACTGGAGTGCATCCAGTGGCCCGTGGAAGGTCTCTCTAGTGGTGGCATGTGGCAGTGTCCGCATGCCGGTGCGGCGGAGGAAGCGCACTCTGGCGGTGCACCACAGTAGGAGGTGCTGGATATGGGCTCAAGCAATGGGGTGCATGTAGAAATAGATATCAGCCATGCCGGCCACATGACAAGGAAGGATGTGGTGGGTTGTCATGTTTGGGGTGAACGAACCAACCCACTCTGAGTGGGTCGGGAGACACCTGTCGGGTCGGGCTGCTCCAGTGGGTCGGGCCAATGCAGTGGACCGGACTGGGCCTAGCCGGTTTGGAACAAGTTAACCTAATGGGTTTGGTCAAACTTGGGGAACCGATTTATATCTGAGTCGGATCAATGGACCTGGGTAAAACTCGGGTCAGGTCGGTGGACTCAGGTCAGGTAGGGTCAGACATGGACTAGACCCAAACCCAACCGGTCCCTTTTCACAAAAAGGTTCATCACTTTCAAACCGTAAGTCCGATTAATGAGTTGTTTACGGCATTGGGACCCTCGCAACAAGGCGGTCCTTTTGGGATGGCCTGTTGAAACATTAGTAAGTTCTAGTATAGGTGCATATTATCCCCTTTGTTCTTCCCTTGAAGGTTCGGTACGGAATTTCATGGAAATCTCCTCGAGAGATGAGTCCCAGATAGAGTTTTGAATCCTCCTTGTGACTAGAGTGATACTATATCACCCTGGATGGACTTTTTTGGGTATTTATGTGACCTCCAAGTATAGGTGATTAATCCTATATCTAGTGGGTCGTGTTGTTGGTTTCGTGGTATTCTTTAGAATACCCTACATTACAAGCTGCATCATAGGGTTTGTGGTATTCCCTGAGAATCCCCAATAGTGTGGGGTAATATGGATTGGGTTCGTGGTATTCTTTATAACCCCCTATCTAAATTTCTATACCTTTGACCAAATTTTTTTCTTTTGGTGGGGCCCAATCTCAGTGGGACCTCTTATAAGAGTCTCGAGTGACATCTACGCTCGAGGAGCAGGACACTCGGAATGGGAATGCTTTGAGTAGAATCATGTGACCGACAATTGGTTGTGACTTACCTTCTCTTTCATTATGGATGGTTTTGATTGTATCTAGATATCCTTGGTGTATGTATGGGCATATACCTATATAGAGCTGACTGTGCATTATTTTGTGATTTTCCTTTGTGGTTTCAGGGTGTCCTGCTGAGTATTATTTTACTCACCCATGAATGGTATTTTCCTACATGTGTCGTGTCTTGTGCAGACACTTGAAGCTTTAACAGAGTCCTAAGTAGATTAGGACTAGGACCAGGACCAGATGGTGCCTTGTGATATCAGACGGGATGAGGTGTTTCTGGAGGCTTTCTACAACATCTTATGAACCCTTTTTTACAAGAAAAAATTTTATTATTTTCTTTCTTTTGTGGGATTGTATTCTAGACCAGTTATACTTTACTGCTTTACCATCTATCATAACCCATTATTGATTTGTGGTAGTATGCATTCTTTTCTTTACTTGGTTTTTTTACTCTCCAGCACTCTTGCCTTGGAGTTTTGTGTGTTTGTGCAAGTTCTTAGGAGAATTCCTCCCTTTTGTGGGATATTCTTACTCAGTTCTAGTCTCCAGCCCCTGGCCTATCGGAGGCAGGATTGGGGTAGTCATAACACAGGCCCCAAGGGATGGGTCATGATAGAGTGGTCTTATTTTGTTGCACTTTCTATCTACAATCCAAAATCTACACTGGTTTTTAATTATAGGATACATCTTGTTCCATTAGAATAACCTCTGAGTTCAGTGATTGTGAAGGATCATGTTTGTACTTACTCAGAAGAGATACATGGATCACATCATGAACTTAAGGGATATTTGGTAGAAGTGACAAATGGTAATCTACCCTCCCAATATGATCAATAATTTTGAAGGTACTAATAAATATAGAAATAAAATTTTACTTATTTCCAAACCTCATAACCCTCTTCTAAGGAGATATTGTTAGGAATACCTTTTCACCAACTTCGAAATCTCTTTTTCATTAATGATTATAAGCATAAATTTTCTATCAACTTTGTGCCACCCTTATGTGTTTCTAAATGGATTTAATCTTCTCTATTATTACTCCAGTCAGCTCAAGTCCCATTATCTCTCTTTCTCCAAATTCATTCCAAAATGTTGGAGTTCTTAACTTCCTTCTATAGAGATCTTCATAAGATTCCAGCTTAATTCTTGAGTGAAGGATACCGTTTTAATAAAATTCCATCGAAGGAAGGTGTTGATCCCAAAAACCTTTGAATTCCATAGAGAAATATATCAACATATCTTTTATGTTTTGAATGGTACTATCAAATAGATCGTATATCTAGGGATAATAATCATTGAAACTTATCTCTATATCTAGATCCTATTGAAGACTTTACCATAACATTGAGGTAAACCTTGGATCCCGATCAGATTTAATATAATGTCATACTGTGTGAAATCTTACCACTTCTTTAATGTATAACTTGGAAAGATGATCAAGAGAGAAATATTATCTAATGTAAATGAAGTGTTCAAAGTTCTTAAGGAGATCAACTATAACTCATATAGCATTTCTCTCTTTATATGTTTTGGAGTTCCTAGAGAAAAAATACAAGGTGATTTTTTCTCAATTCCATTATGGTATGGGTAATGGTTGTAACATTCCCTTAGACTTATGTCTCTTAGCCTTAACTTACTGATATACCAAGCACCAAGAAACATACTCTTAAATATCTATATTTGTGTTTTCCCACCATAAATACTCTTTAAAATATTTATACAACTTCATACTTATAGGTTGAATGGAGAATAAATAACTATGAGCTCCATACAACAACTCCTTAAAATCTAGTATTGAGGGGACACGAACATAGTTCCTAAAATTTATCATCCCATCACAATAAAGTTGAAATATAGAATATTTCTAACCTTTATTTACAGTTCCAAATCTTCTTTTCATACCTCTTCAATCCTCACATGGATAGATGGTTGTACATTCATTTTAAAAATAAAAGACATCTCCCCCTTTCTTCAATATTTCTAGATTTATCCCTTAAAAATGCAGAAATATTGGATCTTTTGTAATCCTCATCATAGATAAGATAGTATTATCCTTTTTACTCAGAGCATCTACTGCCTTGTTTGCTTTCCTGGGGTGGTAATGTATTGAGAAATCATAATATTTAATAAAATACAACAATCTTCTCTAGTTTTTATTTAACACTTTTTTTTTGTGAAAATATATATTAAAATTTTATGATTAGTTTATATATCATACATTTCTACATAAAGATAATTCCTCCATATATTTAATTCAAAATTTACCATGTATAACTTCAAATCATTAATTGGATAATTATTCTTATGAACCTCTAATTAGATTTATTCATAAGCTATCACCATATCTTTCTACATGATAATGGATCCCAATCCCTTATTTGATGCATCACTATATATTAAAAACCCTTCTTCGCTATAGGGTAAAGTATCCACATGTTAACTAACTAACCTTATCTTCAGTTCCCTGAAATTTTATTCACATTCATCATTCCAAATTAAATTATCTCCCTTCCTAGTTAACATGGTGAGTGGATTAGAAATTTATAAGAAATTTTCCACAAAGAATAAATAATATCTATCCAAACCAATAAAACTGCATATCTCAGCCATAGAGGTTGTTCCATTCTAATGTTAAATAACTTATTTATTTGAAGGATCTACTAATATACCCTCACTTTATCTTATATGACATAGAAATGAAACTTCATGAAGCAAAAGTTAACACTTAGTAAATTTTTCATAAATATTATCCTTCCTTAGGGTCTTCAACATAATTCTCAATTGATATTCATGATCTTCTTTAATATTTAAATATATAATAATATCATCTATAAATACTACCAAAAACTAATTAATGGAAACTCTAAAGACTCTATTCGTTAAATTCATGAAGATAGTGGGGGAATTAGTAAGACCAAAAGGAATCAATACAAATTCATAGTTCCCATACCTTGAATGGAATTATATCTTGGGTATATACTCTTTCTTGGCCCTCAATTAATGATATCCATAATGAAGGAAATTATTAGGAAAGTATTGAGAACCAAATAGTTGATCAAAAAAGTCATCAATATGGGGTAGAGGATACCTATTCTTGGTAGTGATATTGTTAAGTTCTCGATAATTAATCCATAGTTTCATTTATCTATATTTTTTCATAACAAAAATAATAGGTTCACCCCATGGTGATTCACTTGGATGAATGAATCCCTTTTCAAGATTCTCTTGGAGTTTCTTCTTTAATTCCTAAAACTCAATCAGGCCTATTCTATAGGGATTCTTTAAATTGGGTGTGGCGCCATGTATGAGATCTATTAAAAACTCAACTTCAAAATTTGTTGGAAGAAAAGGAAACGATTTCATAAAGACATTAAGAAACTCCCATATAATATTCATATCTTAGATGTTGAGTTTATCCCCGACCATATAAGATAAATACCCATTTTTAATAGGAATCATGACCCATACAATCGATATAATTTCTATTGGAAGTTCATATTTATCATCATACCGATAGAAAGTCATAGATTGGTTTGGAATATCAAATTTAACTTCTATTTATCAACAATTGATGTGCGAATTATATATATAAGTCTAATACATTCCCAAAATAACATATAATTAAACTAGAGGAATAATAACATGATTTTCAGAAAGCACATTCCCACAAACTTCAATCAAATAAGAATCAAAGACTTATGATGTGATCATCATAACATTAGAGGCTTTACTGATAACTCAACATCTAATATTTAAGGTGGTAATTTGATACACTTATAAAATTCCTTAGATATAAAATATTGGGTATATCTATAAAAAATTAGACATTATCTATTATAGAGTTCATGATAAGTGTAATTTTCACTACATCATTCTCATAACCCACTTTGGTAGTCATGATCTCATGATATTTCCCATTATATTTGTAATTAAGGGGTTTTTTATGTTGTTAATTGAAAACCTTTGGATTCATGAATTGGTAGGTATAATTACCATATTCCTTGCATTTGAAGCATCAGTGAAAGGGTGGTGCCTTAGTTGGAGTCTTTATTTCCTCTATTGCTTTAACCAGCCTATTCATCCCATTTTGACATTCATTGTATTTATGTCCCACCTTTCCATATTTAAAGAACATCTCAGTTCTATTAATGAAATTTCCATGATGTTTCATTCTACATTTTTTGCATGTATATGGATGGAATTTCTTTCCACCATGTGATTTATTTGACTTTTCATGAGACTGGATCTTCCTTTTCTTATTAAAATCATGGGAATTGTGGGAATCTTCCATTTCTGTTTCCACATTGAGTGTATATTGAATTATTTTTTCATAGCTACTAAATTCCCTAATAGTTAATGCCTATTATAGACTTGGTTTTAAGACAACAAATAATGGATACTTTTTATTTCATGGCTAATGATTATATCATAGGCATACATTTCAAGTATTGTAAAATTTTCCTCATATATACCAATATATTCATCATCCTTTTGCTTAAACTCAAGGAATTCCTTCTCCATCTCTATATGTAAATCATGAGTGATGTACTTACTGAAGAATATTTTCTTAAACTCATCTCATTTCATGGATTCTATTTCTTCATATTGACTTGTATTATTAATAGGATCCCACCATTTATATTCTTTTCTTTCTAAATGATAAAAGTTTAAGACAACTTTTTCATGTTCTAATCATGGAAGAAAAATATATATTTTCTCAATAGTTTCAGTCCATAACTCAACTACTAGTGGATCATAATACCCACTAAAAGTAGGTGGATGTTACCATATGAAAGACTCAATAATGTGTTATTCCATTCTTTACTCGTTCGGAAGCTCTGTGTATTTTATAGCCTAAAAAGGATTCATGGTCATAGAAAAAATATTGTGTATTCAACTTACCACTGAATTTGGTTTCTAAAGTGAAAAATCATTTCATTTTTCATCACATTAGTTGTTAACACGATGTATTTTAGTTCCATCCATTAACTAAAACTAAAAATAAAAGTGTTAGAATCATGATATAATAATAAAAGTGATTTATCATATAATCATGAAATATAATTCATAGGATTTATAAATAATGAAAAAGTATTCTCAATATATGGGACCTTAGGTTTAACCTAGGTTATCCATTGTCATTTCCAAAACTTTAGGATGTTATCCTATACTTAGAATTATCCCCAGATTTTTCACAAAAAAAATTAATCATAATCTCTAAAGATTGACTAAACCTTGATCTGATACCAACTATAACGGATGAATATTTTCATATATAAATATTACATATTCTTAAATGAATATTAAATATATTTCAAAAACACACACCCAAGGACTGTAAAGGTTTAGTTTCATTAGATAATAGATATACATTCTTCTTATTTCATGAAATATCTTCAACGTCACCTAAAAAGATTTTTTTTTATTTAGTACACTTCATTGACATCACCTACTTAAAACCTTTCTTCATAACCTAGGGAAAAGAAACATAAGAAATGTTGATCTCATGTTCTCAATAAGTATAGAGACCCCAACTAAGAATACATGTATATTACATCATTTTAGAGGAATATTTAGTACATTACAAAAAACATGCCTAAGGACCGTAATAGTTTAGTGTATTTGGAAACTTGGAAACAAAATCTTCTATCCTGGTGAAAGATCTTCAACATCTCCCATAAAGATCTCTACCTTTATCACATCTACCTATAACATTTTTTCATAACCTGAGGAAATGAAACTTAATAAAGTGGTGAGCTCAAATGCTTATTAAGGGTAAATAAAGGAAATTTATAAGAATAACATGAAAAAAAGGGTATAGAAATTGAACATAACATTAAAAGATCATATCCTGCATATTAGAGATCATAATAATTATTGGAAGTTAATAAGTCTTAGATCATAAAAGAATTAATATCATAATTTATGAATTCATAACATAAGAATAAGACATGGAATCTTTGGAATGCATATGAGAATAGAAAATCTTATGTCAAAGATACCTACCAAGACCTTTATAACATGTTAGTAATAGGATACGACCAGTGTACCAACTTTGGGATTGGTTTAAAAACCCATGTACCTTCTTATATTTAGTATTGGGATACAAACAATGTACCATATTATTTTTGGTCTTGTGCTACAAACTATGTACCCTCTTAATTTTAGGCTTGGGCTACAACCCATGTACCTTCTTGTTTTCAAGCTTGGGATATAACCAGTATACCCTCTAACTTTTAGAATTGTTCTATAACCCAGGTGCCTTATTTTTTTTAGGCTTGGGCTATAACCCATGTACCTTCTTGTTTTTGGGTGTCGGTTAGAAATCATGTAACTTCTTATTTTCAGGCTTGGGCAACAACCCGTGTACCTTATTTGGTCTCATATATTATCATTAACCAATTCATTGGAGAGAGATATAGGTACCACCCATCTCATAATAAAATTATTCATAATTGTTTCACAAGATAATAAAACTTTCATCATATCATGGCCCATAAAAACAGATTGGTTTTATTAACATCAAGTCATAACCCATGAAATAAAATGGGTATCATTAACATTTCATTACATCATAACCTCTGAAAATAGATAAGTTTCATAATCAATTCATGAAATCATAACCCATGAAGATAAGTGGGTTTCAAAAGCATATAACCTGTGGAAGTGAAATGAGTTTCATAAGCATCATTCCATCAAAACATAAACCATTCAAGAAAGAATATGAATGGAACTTTGGATAATTTCCTAGAAGAGAATTATTAACACCAATGGATGTTATCTTAGATGTAAAATAACTTCTAAGGATATTTTTTAAACATTTATTGAGGTAATTATCCTTTATTCTTTAAAAAAATCTCTTTAAAACATAAAACCTTTTTAAAATAATTTTCCTTCAAAACATAGAAAAGAAGCTTGAAAACATTTTGAAAACCATTTCATTGAAAATTTATTTTAAAAAAAATCTTAAAAATTAACCTTTTAAACATGAAAATAAATCTTCAAATAACTGACAGTGGATAAATCTATACATTTCATACGAGGTAAAAAGAACATTTCCTTTTGCACGGTAAAAACGTTAGAAAAATGCATCATTCAGAAAGTGACAAGAAGATTACTTTGAAAACATTAGTACAAGAAAAAAAGGGTAAAAATTTATTTTAAATATTATAGTAGAATAGTATAATAATATAATATTCTTAGAAACTCTTTTTATAAAACATTGTTTTGAAGGAACATATATTTCTGACCGAAGATAGGGTAAAGTTGGGCTTTCTTAAAAACACTTTCTTAACTATATTATGTACCAAATAGTGAAAAAAATGGTATCAATATATGAATATATCATTAATAAACATATTATAATAAAATTCATGAGAGTTCTTGAGATATTTATAGTAATTTTTCATCAAAGGAAACATAATCATAAACAATCTCGAAAAGAGGTGAGATTGTTTCAATAAATTCTTACCAATTGGTACCTTTGAACCATATTACTCATTTAAGAAAATTAAATTACATGAAGAATAAAATATCATAAAAAATAAGGATATTCATGATATAACATTTCAAAGGCATTATATACACCACATGGAAAAAATATATGCATAACATGGCATGTGTCTCAAAGAAGGTAAATTGAGACAAAACTATCTTACCAATTTGGTATCTTTGGAAACATATACCCCGTGAAAGGAATATAATATAATGGATATGTAATTAATCATAAATTTAATAATAATAATCATATAATAAATTCATTTTCATTATATACACCACACAAAAGGAAAGAGTGGTGAATGGGGCATGTATCTCACAGAAATAAAAAGTGAGATGAAATCCCCTTAGCTTGTGTCTTGACTCTCATCATAATCATTCAAAACACATGTATAATAAATATAAATTTATTATAAATATTTTAAAGAACCATATTATTATATCTAATAACATATATTTTTTATTATGACCTTATATTACCCTCTAGTTATCAATCCTATGTTAAGGTTTCACTTCTGGTAATATCCGCTTAGTTCTTCGTAGGTGTCTTAATTTGTTATATCTTCAGTACTTATACTTATATCATGATTAAAGAATGTAAAACATGACATAAATATAATTTATATTCATTATATTTTTATTATAATAATCTATATAATATAGAATTATGAAATATAATAGATCATTCATGGAGACGGTAAGTCGTACGTATGCATGAACGATAATTGTGTTTTTATTATCATGTTGAAAGAAAGAAAGAAAATGACATATATGTATACATGTATTTAATATATAATTAAAGTATAATTATAATGTTATATATATCATATAATTTCACTGAACCCATCCTTAATACATTCCATGTAGTGTGTAAACAAATCACATCACTTTGAGGGGGTTGTAGTCTACACTTCTGTAAACAAAATTATTGTATTTACACCAAATAGAAAGTAAAGAAGATATGTGTAGTAAAAGGAATATAAAAGATTAAATTAATAATAAATATAATATATTAAACAAATAAATAGAGTTTATATCACAATTTCCACCATGAGAGTTGGTAAATGGAAAATAAAAAATCATCGTTTAGTGAGGCGGTAGTTCACCGTACACATAAATAGTATGTCTGTTACGCATTAGATGTATGTATGTGTAAGTGTAGGTAAAACCTTATACTAAAAACATCCTATTATATTTATGATACTATTTTTAATATAAAATCATGTAATAAAGAGAGTAGAGTGTGTGGATAAATAAAATAAAATAAAGGATCTTAAGAGAAGACGTTACCTCTTAATCGAGTAACTTGTTTTGGTTTGTGCCAAAAGGATTCCTTGGTTTATTTTACGTCAAAGGGGAGACTTATAAGAATAAGGGAGGTATTTTTTGAACTTATATGATCATATTTTGGGTGATACAAGGGGCTTGATAGGTGTAAAGCAGTGGGAGGAGAGGAGGCCTTTTATAGTGGAGGAGGAGTGGCACTCTTGTAAATATTTAAAGAGAGAATTTCACCCATGTTTTTCATGTTGAAAGTAGATAAAATAATATAAAAAAGTCAATACAATAGATTATATGGTCTAAATATATCCATAAAATGTATCCTGAAAATTTTTATAGGACATTTTGAGTCTTAAATTTAATGTTCAGTCCTTAGTTAAGCTAAATTTTACCTTAATTGATGTAATTAATTTTAATTACTTTCACTTATATTTTTGGTTAAAAACTAATTTGATCATATTATACATTATAAATTATTATTATTACAAATATGGAATCCATTTTTTCAAATTAAAATCATAGAATTTATAGTAATTAATTTAAAATTAATCTCGTTGAGGGGATGATATTGTGGGTTTTTAAAGTAAAAATGATCAAAAGTTTGCTAAGTTTTTATATACAATTTAAATTTGAAATTGGTTAAAATGATCTTAATTATTTTAATTGATAAAAATATTATGTAATTAAATTTTTAAATCAATTTAAAATATAATTTAATCTTATAAATAAATTAGATGAAAAAAAAGTTTTGAATTAAAATCTAATATTTTTAACTATTCATTAAAAAATGAAACCTTATAGAAAAATACCAAAAAAATCCTAACCTAGTTTTTATATTTTTATTCCAAATATAAGGTTTATTTTTCCATATTAAATCTATAAAAGTTCAAAAAATCAGATTTCAAATGGGTTCTCCATAAAAAGGCAGTAAAAATAAAAATATAGGTTTTTAACCACAAAATTGGGTTTGTTATTATCTTATATCTATAAAATCTATTGAATGGATATCAAAAATATTTGATTGAATATATAAAATATATATTATATTAATATAACTCACTTAATGTATTTAATTTAATTTATTTTGGTAAAATAGTTTTGTGACCATAAAAATAATAATATTTCCTTTTATATTCAATAAGTTTTCATATATATTTATAGTTGATTGGTAACATATGAATTCATATTATATTTATATAAACCAAAAATTTTCTTAAATTATTTGATACTATTCATAACCACTAATTTATTTTCTAGGTTATATCTTATTATTTTAAATAATAACATTTTAATGATATACTGTTGTTCAATAAAAAACGGTCATGCGTGTTATGTAAGTCATCGAGGAAGTTCATTGTTGAATGTAACACAATATAACCTCAGTGTTTCATGTAGATAAATCTAAAATTTAGGTTGTGTGTAGTGTATTATTAACTAGGTGTTGCGTATAATGCAATCCAAATACAGTGCTTTAATATAAAATAAACTATTTTCTGTGTTGTGTGAAATGGAAAATATAAAAAAGATTAAATTAATTCAAAATATAACAATTAAAAAAATCATGGGGTGTTACATTTCTACCCCCTTAAAATGAATTTCACCCTATAAATTCTTCTGGGTTATCAAATGTTTAATAATTTAAAGTTTCATTCATAGAAACCCACATCGTAAAAATGAATTTTAAAACTTTTGTTAAAATGGTAATGTTGGAACCATAACGGTTACCCAAAGTAACATACAACTAGGTTTCCACATATTGAAACATAGGTGGGAATTGAAGACATGCACATGGAAGAAAAATCTAACTATCAATTTCTGATGGAGAGTGATAAAGAAAAAGTCCATGACAAAGTTATCAATCAGAAAGCTATAAATCTATGATGAACTAAGAGACCGTATGATTCACCTAAAATGAGGATACTAGGATAACATTTTTTTGGTATCAAAATCCTTTTTCCAAAAGTTAAATAATTTTCATGAAAATATATATTTTCATGATTTTAGAAAAACCTCACCCTTTTTTGTTCCTTGATCCACTTCACATATTTATCTAAAAAGTAAGGTTACTTTTTCATTCCTAGCATTATAAAAAATAATGAGACCCATGATATTCCATCTTATTTTTCATTAGTTACCATCAACACAAGGTGGTTTGAACAGATTGTCCAATATACATAAATCCTAATATAGAGATATAACACTCTAATATTATTGACTTCATCTGAATTTTAACATAATATTTCCATACTTTGTTAACCTTATAACCCTTATAAAAGATAAAAATTCAACGCTTTAGAAATAAATTCATAACATAAGATTTGTAGGTTCCGGGCACAGTGGAAGCGTGTGGATGGGTGTACCCAAATTTAATTTTTCTGTTAACAACATTCAATTTGAGATATGTCATGATGATAAAACTCTGGATATTTGGAATAGAACAAAGAACGAAAGAAAATATGAGAGTCCTGAAACCATAGAGAGGATCATCATATGTTGGTTATAATTAATTTAATTAAAAGATAAGAATTACCTCAATGGAATTATCTCTTCATTGATGTTTTTAGTCATGATCTGATGTGATCTGTCACTTCATCATAGAATCCAAGTATAGGATTTATATATCAGTGATCAACATGTGTTCCACATATCTCTAGATGTCACCGAAGGGATCTCTGAGTGCTATCATAGAAGAGCCTTCACTTGCGATTTCTGCCTTCGATCACCTTGAGAGCCACCTCCAAAGCACTCTCTTTGATCTGATGGAGGAGGATCTCTCTCATAACTTGAGAGTATACTTAGAGGAATGGAATTCTATCTTTTCTTAAGATCTTTATCCATATCTAGTGTGTACAACCTCAATAATGGCTGGGATAATGAGAATATTATAATTGGGATTTTGAATAATAAAACGAATTAATTACATGAAGTCATTTATTCGTTTCATTTAATTCTTAGTAAGACCCCATGTCTAATAATAAAAGTTGACTATTATTATTACTTAACATGTACCTAGAGAATTACACCTAATATTATTTAATTAAATAAATAATATTATTTCTCACAAATCCCCAGAAAAACTATACAACGTTTATTTTAATATACACGACATGTATTTTTTGTTTTTCCATTTTCTTTATTTCCTCCACCACATTTATTAGACCTTGAATAATGACTATTTATTTCTTAAATAAATATTACTACATTACTCACTAATAAATATATTATTTCACTGATAATATATTCTCTCGAAAAACTAGTGTCAAAATAAATGCTATTAGACATTGTTGAATAATTATTAAACCAAAATCGGGAATAATCTTTATTCAACTTGTTAAATGAATATTTAACTGAGATACTAGGACACGCTTATTGTTTGACCCTCTAGGACTCTCTCTTAGTGGAATTTGGTGGAGCCTGCCTAATGTCCATGGTTAGCATCTAGAAATATTCCAAGGCATCCATAGAGAAATAAATTTAACGTCACAATGACGTGTCACCTCCTACGAACGCTTTCAATGTAATGTAATCCCTTTATATCGATATATCAAATCAAGAAGGTCGCATGCTAGTGACATCAACCCTTTTTCTTGATTATTATTTATTTGACTTTCTATAATTGAACTCACCCATTCCTTACCATGACCATGGATTTATTTAGGCTATATCAATTCCATAAAAGGGCCTGATATATCAACTTTCATTATAGAATAGATGGGAAAAATCCTTTCTCACATTATATATTAATGCAGTATTACTCGGGATGCACCCAACATATCCTACCTCACTGCGAATAGTGTGTCATCATAGTTTTCATTAATACATCTAAGTGCGTGAGTTTTAATACCCATTAATAATAATCTTAAAGTCTAAGGACCAATACACACGTTTGCATATAGGAACATCCAATGACATTATGAAATGTGGATTTCTTAATGGCGGGTCTCATTCTCATTATATCTTCCTAGATATTACCAGTGGCACACACTATGATAAGGTGCCTCAAATTTTTATGAGTACTCACCCCTAATGGCCAGTATTACTTATGTCTCTCAAATAACATCATTCGACCATAGAACATATATTCAAGAATAGTGTTATGGAACTTCCAAGTTCTCATCATAGTAGGGATCTGTTATGACCCTTTGGTGCAACATCTATCCTTGGGACATTATCACATGAATTTTCAAGAATAATAACAATCAATATGTGATAAGGTATTTATTAATGAATAAAGTAAAAATAGTTGGTTTTAGGCCACCAACTCCAACAGACTCCCACTTAGACTAGAGACAACTATTAAAAACCTTTAACCTTCTCTCTCTTACATGATATTCATGCTTCTACTGAGATAGGCCTTTATTCATGGGGTTCTCCACGTTCTCTTTCATGGAAACTTTGCTTACTAAAACTTCACCCCTTTGATAGAAATCTATCAAGAGGTAATACTTCCAGAGAATGTGCTTTATCCATTGATGTGACCTTAGTTCTTTTTCAAGATCCACAGTTGTAGTATTATCACAATACAATGTGATGGGATCTTTAATTATAGGCACCACATCAAGATCCTGGAAAAAGTTCTGAATCTATACATCTTCCTTGGATGCATAAAAATCTGCTATATATTCGGACTCCGCTGTAGAATCGGCAATAACTAGCTATTTTGAACTCTTCCAGCTCACAGCTCATCTATTGAGATAGAAAATATATCATGATTACGACTTCAGATCGTTATGATCTATTTGGAAACTAGCATCAGCATACCCTATGATGACAAGATCCTTATATCCTCCATACACCAGGAACATATCCTTATTTATTCTTAGATACTTAAGGATAGTCTTAACATCAGTCCAATATTGTTCTCCTGGATCTTCTTGATGTCTGCCTACCATGTTCAGTGTATAGGAAACATCAAGCTTGGTACATAACATGGCATACATGATGGATACTATAGCCGAATCATATGGGATCTTACTCATCCTATAGTTCTCATGTTGTTTTTAAGGACACATTTTCTTAGAAAGATGTAGGCCCATGTGACACTAGAATCAATCCCCTATTAGATTGTTCTATAATAAATCTCTTTAGTATCTAGTCAATGTATGTACCCTGACTTTGTCCAAACAGCCTCTTGGATCTATCAAGAATGATCTTGATCCCTAGAATATAGGCTGTTTCACCTAAGTCTTTCATTGATAAACACTTGTTCAACCAGTATTAAACTGACTGTAATACTGGTACATCATTTCTAATAAGTAATATGTCATCAAAAAATACTACTAGTATAACAATTTCATTTACATTAAACCTCTTATAAAAACATGGATCACATTCATTATTAATGAAACAAAATTCATTTATAGCTTCATCAAATCTAATTTTCCATAACCTGGATGCTTGATTTAATCCATAATAGATTTTTACAACTTGAAAACTTTTTTGGATTCACCTGGTGTCACAAACCCTTCTAGTTATATCATATAGACATCTTCCTAAAGGTTACCATTAAGGAATGTTGTTTTGACATCCATCTTCCAATTCTCATAGTCAGGGTAAGCTACAATGGAAAGTATGATTCTTATGGATTTAAACATGGAAAGTATCAAGAAGGTTTCATCGTAGTCAATTACTTGACGCTGTCTAAATCCATTAGCCGTTATCCTTACTTTATAGGTGCTAACTTGACCTTCCATGTCCAGATTTCTCTTGAATACCCATTTGCATCTAATAGGATTTACATCAACAATCTCATCGACCAAAACCCAAACTTGGTTCTGATACATGGAATCCATCTCAGATTTCATAGCTTCTAGCCATCTTGCAACTTTAGAGATCTCTACTGCTTCCTTGTAGGAGAGAGGCTCATCATTGTCTGACAATAATGATTCACTATTCTCAGTGACTAGGAAACCAAATCTCTCTAGTTCCATTACCTCTATTGAGATCCTACGTAGTACTTGTGTTTCTAGAACCTCTTCTACAGGGACCTGTGGAACTTGTTCTTGTACCAACTCATGTGTATCTTGAGCATCAACTATGTCGAAGTCAATCTTACTCCCACTATCCTTTTTGAGTATATGCTCCCTCTCAAGGAAAAGGATTGTCTGGAAATAGAAAATTTATTGTCTGAAGGGTTATATAGGTAATATCCTTTTATTTCCTTAGGATATCCTATAAATATACAACTTATCCCTGGGGTGCTAGTTTGTTTCCTGAGAAGACCTTAACAAACGCCTCTTATCCCCATACACATTTGTGCGAAAAAAATGGGTTTCATTCCATCATAACTTGGAGGGAATTCTATTTTACGCCTTATATGGTACTCAGTTTAATGTGTATACTATAGTTTGTAATGCATATCCCCAAAAGGATAATGGAAGATCTGTATGACTCATCATCGACTTCACCATGTCCAACAATATGTGGTTCCTCCTTTCACTAACACCATTCCACTATAGTGTATAAGGAGGAGTGAGTTGAGATAGAATCATAGACTCTCGTAGAATGTTGATGAACTCTTGGTTCAGATATTTTCCACCTTGATCCGATTGAAGCTTCTTTATCTTCTTTCCAAGATGATTCTATACTTCATTCTTTAATTCCTTAAATTTATCCAAGGCCTTTGACTTATATCTCATTAAGTAGATATATCCATATCTACTCAAATCATTAGTAAAATAATAAAGTAAGAATATCCACCTTTGGCTTCTATTGGAAATGGTCCACACACATCTATTTATAACAATCCTAGAAGCTCTGTGTCCCTTTCACCCTATCCACCAAAAGGCATGCTGGAATCAACTGTTTTGATAATCCCAAATCATGCTTAAACATTGATTATGACGTATTAAAACCTTGCATTAATCTTATTATTCTATGCTTAAACGTATTTTATTCTAAACAGTTCATATTCTTACTCTCATAACTTTACTGTAACAGCTTACAGTAGTATTTACATAAGTTTAGTATTGTTAGCTACCAGTCAGAGTTTTCTTTTCAAAGTCACAGTTACAGCTAACTGTCACCTTAAGTTACTGTTGCAATAAGTTCACAGTTACAAGGTTACAGTCGAAGACTAATACAAGCTTACAGTCACGAGTCTACCGCTATCTATTGTCAAAGCTCACAGACGAAGGTCACAGTTACAAGACTTCTGTTCAAAGTTTTCTCTGCTCAAGTTCACAGTCGAACAAGTCTACAGTTGGAAGAAGTTCGCAGTCGAACAATCCTACAGTCATAAGTCTACAGTCAAGGTTACAGTTAGACAGCTTCTGTCGACTAAGTCTACTGATGATCGAGGTCTACAGTTGACAAAGGTTACAGTTCTACAAATTTGATGTTACAAGTCTACAGTTAGAGAGGCTACAGTTACATGGAGTAAAAGGTACCATTGCAAGCCTACAGACAGCAAGCCTTTTGTTGAAGTCAGCAGTCAGAAGGAAGTCCACAGTTGGAAGACCACAGTTGAAGTCCACAGTGACATACATTCTCAACCAGTCTATTATTATTATATTTCTACTTTTTTCTTTACCAATTTTATTTAATCTAACCAACGGTCATATTAGGTATATTTTAATGCTCTGACAGATTATTAATAAAAGGTTGTCGGATGACAGGAAACCGTACCTCGTACCTGCGGAAAGGAAACCTCTTCTGTCCTACGGAGCACGTGATATAAATACAAGAAGACGTTGCTGAAAGAAACAACAAGAACAGAGACAACAGTGAGAGATAGAACCGACACAGAGATAAGGAAGTCATACGACATACTCAAGAAGAGCTCTGTGCATAAAAGAAGAACCGAAGCAAGACAGAATCATATATACAATCAAGCCTACTCAAGAAGAGTGTGTGCATACAAAAGAATATCGAAGAGCTTCATCGACTACATCTCACTGCCTGTGAACCTGAAGCATATGACACTCTGCTTCTCAAACAAAATCGAGAAGAGGACTCAGAATCACTTCTGATCAATTCCAAGACGAGTCCAGAGCTACACTGAAAATCACTAGAGCCATTTCTAAACTCTACATCTCTGCTCTGTGATTTATTTATTCTACATTTTGAGCAGTGTGTGTTATCTGCTGTATTAAACACACACACTGACTCCTGTACTTTCACTGGAGGATCTGTAAATCCTCAGCAAACCCTTTTACACTTCATTTCCCACTGTGGATAGTGGTAGAGGTCTTGTGACCTGGACAGCTGGCTGCTGTTGTTTGTTTTCCCACGAAGAACTGTGGTAGAGGTCTTGTGACCTGGACAGTGTGTTCACTGTTGTTAACCCCGATCCAGGGTGTGGATCATTTTTATATAAACTTTTGAGAGTACTAAGTCTCGGATTGAGACTGAACCTCTTGGTTAATTCTCTATGTTTGTAGTTATACTCTATATCCATACTATACATATTTATTTCATATTCCGCTGCTATTACTTTGAAATATAATCTATCTTCAAAGCTACTTTGATAATTAAATTCGCAAGTGTTTATATTTGTTATAAATCAGTAAGTTAGTTTCAAAAGTTAATTTAATCATAAGATTAAGTTAACTGAGAATTAATCAATCTTTGAGAAACTAATTGAACCTTTATAATCTATATAAATTCACTACAGTTTAATTTGTTTTTGAAATTGGGGGATTTTAATAGAAATTGTTTTTAACAGAAATTTTAATTGGAACTTAATTCACCCCCCCTCTTGAGTGTCCACTCCGACCAACATTTGGTATCAGAGGTTGTGTTTATCTCTATTATACTTGATCAAAGTTTTATTTTAACTCTCTGTTTTTAAACTGTGATTGTAGTTTTATCTAAAAGATCTTAAATTTCTGTTAGTTCTAAATTTTATCTCTTTAAAACATTTTCTAAAATTTCTTTATGGATAATAGACTAGAAGGTGCTGCTACTAACAGGCCACCCTTCTTTAATGGTGTGAATTATGCCCAATGGAAGCTCAAAATGAAAATTCATTTGGAAAGTATGGGTTTTGATATTTGGACTGCTATAGAGTCTCAATACAAGATTCCAGAAACTGAAAGAATAACTTGGGATGAACCTACTAAGGTATCTTACAATAATAATTGTAAGGCTGTGAATGCTCTCTACTGTGCTCTAGGAGATGAGGAATTCAATAGAATTTCTGCATGTAAAACTGCTTTTGAAATCTGGGACACCTTAGCTGTTTCTCATGAAGGAACAACTAATGTCAAGGAAATGCGGTTAAATACTTATACTATCAAATATGATAACTTTAAGATGAAAGCTGATGAACCTATTTCTGATATGTATCTCAGGTTTAATGAGATAGTCAACACAATGAGCTCACTCGGAAAGATTGTTCCAGCAAAGGAGCAAATCATGATATTATTGAGATGTCTGCCTGACAGATGGAGAGGCACATCCGTTTCAATTAGAGAATCCTGTGATATTGGAACTTTGCCTGTCAAGGAGTTAATTGGTAAGCTGATGATGTACGAAGAAGAGCTCAAGGTAAATAAAGAGGAAGATGAGGAACCAAAACGAAAATCTGTAGCTTTTAAGTCTACTGCATCAAAGAGCAAAGACAAGGAGAAAGTGCATATACCAACTGAAAGCTCATCTAGTGAAGACTTAGATTCTGACAGTGATGCCGAGATGGCACAAATAGCAAGTAGATTCAAGAAGTTCTATAGGAAGAAGAAGTTCTTCAGAAAACCAAACTACAAGGGTAAGTATGATAGACAAGGTAAGTGGAAGAAAGATTGGAAGAAAACTGATAAAGAAGAATACATAGTTTGCTATGAATGTAAAAGGAAAGGACACATCAAAGCTGACTGTCCTAAGTTAAAATTCAAGAAGAAATATGAGTACAAGGACAAGAATTATAAGAAAGCTATGAAGGCCACCTGGAGTGCTTCAGAAGACAGCACAAGTGAATCAGAATCCAGTGATTCTGAAAGAAATCGTGCTAATATGTGTTTCATGACAAACACATCTGAGGTAACCTTAGACACTCCCACTTTAAACTCTTATTATTCTGAAGGTGAAGCAGAATCTGGTTCTGATTCTGAAAATATGTCTAAAGATGAATTGATTGAATACTGTAATATGCTGGAAGAAACGTGTAATGAACTAAAGGATAAATATAAGTCTTTAAAGAAACAGCATGCTCTTACTGCAAGTGTCAAGTCTGCACTTGATGTAGAAAAAGAGAAAAATGTTCAATTATTAAAGGAGAATACAGAACTGAAACTATCTAATGAAAAACTTAGAAAGGACTTAGAAACATTCACAAATGGAAAAGATACTCTAACCCAACTGCTAGGAAAGCAAGTTGCACCTAAGTATGCTACTGGCTTGGGATACCAACCTGGACAAAGACAGTTTACTAAAACCCGATTTATTCCCAAGTCTGGAAAAAATCCTGCTAGTTCCAGTTTTGGAAATTCGTATGCCTCAAATGGTTATTTAAATAGTTGTAGATCAAATAAAGTATATCTCTCTAAATCTGTTGCATCTATTAATTGTATGGGACCCATAAAACAAATCTGGGTACCTAAATCCTTGATTGCTAACATATCTGGACCCAAGAAAATCTGGGTACCAAAGTCATTTCCTGTCTAATCTGTTTTGTAGGAAATCTGTTTGAAAAGTAATTACAAGAAGGTATGGTACTTAGACAGTGGATGTTCAAGACACATGTCTGGGGACTATTCGTGCTTCAAAATCTTAATAAAGGTTGATGGAGGATATGTCACTTTTGGTGATAACTCAAAAGGAAAAATCATCGGCTTAGGCCAGATTGGTAACACTGACTCAGTATTAATTTCCAAAGTTTTATTTGTTGATGGACTTAAGTACAACCTACTTAGCATTTCTCAATTGTGTGATGATGGTTTTAATGTCAAGTTTGAAAACAATTCTTGTGATGTTTATAATTCCAAAAATGCTTTAATATTTTCTGCCTTAAGAAATGAAAATGTTTATGTTGTTGACTTAAAAACTTTAGCTAAACATAATGTTACTTGCTTAAATGCTTTTCATAAAGAGTCTTGGCTGTGGCATAGGAGATTAGGACACTGCAACATTCACTCACTTAGAAAACTCTCTAAGAAACACCTAGTTAGAGACCTACCTAAGCTTGAATTCCCAAATGACAAAGTGTGTAATCCCTGTCAAAAGGGAAAACAACACAAAGTTTCTTTTAAACCAAAGAAAGAAGTTTCAACTTCTCAACCACTTGAACTGGTTCACATGGATTTGTTTGGACCATCAAGAATTTCAAGTCTAAATGGGAAGCACTATGTTTATGTTCTTGTAGATGACTTTTCTAGATATACTTGGGTATACTTTCTAGCTCACAAAAGTGAAGCCTGCTCTTCCTTTGTTAAATACTCTAAGTCTGTAGAAAATCTTAGTGGACTTAAGATTAAGACCTTGAGGAGTGATCATGGCCGTGAGTTTGAGAATCAAGAATTTGAATCTTACTGCTCACACAATGGCTATGCTCACAATTTTTCTGCTCCTAGGACACCTCAACAGAATGGTGTAGTGGAAAGAAGAAACTGAACCCTGCAAGAAATTGCAAGGACTATGCTTAATGAATATGACCTGCCTGTTTACTTTTGGGCTGAAGCTGTAAATACAGCCTGCTATGTTATTAATAGAGTCTTGATTAGACCGGTTCTTATGAAAACCCCTTATGAGTTGTGGAATAATAGGAAGCCTAAGGTTAATTACTTTAGAGTTTTTGGTTGCAAAGTCTTTATTCTGAATACTAAAGATAATCTTGATAAATTTGCTCCAAAAAGTGATGAAGGAATTTTCCTGGGTTACTCTATGTCTAGTAAAGCCTATAAAGTGTTCAATAAGAAAACCAAATGTGTGGAAGAATCTGTTCACATCAAGTTTGATGAGACTGATCCACATGAGTCTAGAACTTCTCTTGAAGATGTTGAAGAAGACTTATCTGTTCTGGACCTAAATGACAAATCTAAAGAACCTGTAATAAAAACATCCAGTTCTGGACTTTTTCCAGAATCTTCCTCTGTGGAACCCGAACCTATAAATGAACCTGAAATCTCTAGTTCAACCTTTACCAAATCAACTAGGATTCTAAAGAATCATCCTTTAGATGCTGTTGTTGGTAATCTTGATAGAGGAACACAAACTAGAGCTTCTCTAAGAGATCAGGTTGAACATCAAGCTTTTCTTTCACATCTTGAACCCAAAAATGTCAATGATGCTATCAGTGATGAATTCTGGGTAATGGCTATGCAAGAAGAACTAAATCAGTTTGAAAGAAACAAAGTTTGGGAATTAGTGGAAAGACCTAAAGACACTCTTACCATAGGCACTAAATGGGTGTTTAGAAACAAAGTTGATGAGTTTGGTAATATAATCAGAAACAAAGCTAGGCTAGTTGCACAAGGGTATAGTCAGGAAGAAGGAATAGACTATGAGGAAACCTTTGCACCCGTGGCTAGACTAGAGGCCATTAGGATATTACTTGCTTATGCTGCTCATCTGAATTTCAAACTATATCAAATGGATGTTAAAAGTTCTTTTCTAAATGGATGTATAATTGAGGATGTATTTGTGGAACAACCTCCTGGTTTTACAAATCCCCATTTTTCTAATCATGTTTTTAAACTATCTAAAGCTTTATATGGTTTAAAGCAAGCTCCAAGAGCTTGGTATGATAGGCTCAGCTCTTTTCTTATTTCGAAAGGATTTACTAAAGGGATAGCTGATCCTACTCTTTTTATTAAATGGATTTCTAAAGATGTCTTAATAGTACAAATTTATGTGGATGATATTATTTTTGGATCTTCTAAAAATTCTTTATGTGTTGATTTTTCAAAAATAATGCAAAATGAGTTTGAAATGAGTTTAATGGGAGAACTCAAATTTTTCCTTGCATTTCAGATCTTTCAAAATAAAAATGGTATTATTTTGAACCAAAGTAAATATATTAAAGATCTTCTAAAACGTTTTTCTTTGGATGGCACCAAAGGCAGTGACACACCTATGAGCACCACTTGCAAGTTGGACAGTGATGAAACTGGTGAACCAGTGGATCAAACCAATTACAGAGGTATGATAGGTAGTCTACTGTACCTTACTGCCAGTAGACCTGACATCATGTTCAGTGTATGCATGTGTGCTCGGTTTCAAGCCAATCCAAAAGAGTCTCATTTGACTGCTGTTAAAAGGATTTTCAAATATCTAAAACATACTCCCAATTTGGGATTATTTTATCCAAAAGGACAATCATTTGATTTATTAAGTTATTCTGATGCTGATTTTGTTGGCTGCAAGTTAGATAGAAAGAGAACCTCTGGAACATGTCACATTTTAGGCAAGTCACTAGTATCTTGGTGTAGTAAGAAGCAGAATTTTGTTGCATTGTCTACTGCCGAAGCTGAGTATATAGCTGCTGGTAGCTGTTGTGCACAAATCTTGTGGATGAAACACACTTTACTAGACTATGGATATCAATTCAAACATGTCTCTATAAGGTGTGACAATACAAGTGCTATTAACATTTCTAAAAATCCAGTATCTCATGCTAGGACAAAACATATTGATGTGAGACATCACTTTCTGAGGGATCATTATCAAAAAGGTGATATCACTCTTGAGTTCATTGGCACTGAACATCAGTTAGCTGATATTTTTACAAAGCCTTTGAATTCTGAGAGATTAAGTTACATCAAACATGAGTTAGGTATGATTAATTATAGCACAGTTGAAACCTCACAGTTGAAACCTCACAGTTGAAACCTCACAGTTGAAACCTCACAGTTGAAACCTCACAGTTGAAACCTCACAGTTGAAACCTCACAGTTGAAACCTCACAGTTGAAACCTCACAGTTGAAACCTCACAGTTGAAACCTCACAGTTGAAACCTCACAGTTGAAACCTCACAGTTGAAACATCACAGTTGAAACCTCACAGTTGAAACCTCACAGTTGAAACCTCACAGTTGAAACCTCACAGTTAGACCTCACCGGTGTACCTCACTGTTACATCTCTCTGTAGGCTGTTTCGCTGTTTAACCTTATTTTATTTTTGCGGGAATTCGAACCGTTTCTTTTCTTTATACTTTTATTTCTAAATCCCTAAATGATAAAATTTAGAACATCGAACATATCTCAATCCACTCATCTCGACCCTTTCTCTCTCAAGTCCTAAACCCTAAACCTTCAACCGAACCTCGAAACCTCATTCAGTTCCAATGGCCAGAACAAAGAGACCCCCGACTGTCAATGAAGATGCACCAATGCCAAAGAGGACTCGAGTCGAATCCAGTGGCACCGGGAACGCCTCGATAAGACCTGTTAATCCACATCTGACTAAGAGAGAAATAGTTGCTGAGAAGGAGCTAAGTGAAGAGTGGATTTTATCGAGCAGATCATTAGTACTGGCAGTGCTTAATGAGCAAGGATGGACCGAATGCTTCGCAAACAATAATGGACCGTACTACCCGAAGCTGGTGAAGTAATTCTATGAATATCTACAGTTCGAGGAAGAGGATGATCTGCATAGACTGGTATCTAGAGTAAACGGAAATGAAGTCAGTTTTTCATCCGTTGAATGGGCTGCATGTTTAAGAGTTCCTCATGAGGGTATTTACAACTACTATTCTGGAGCGGCTCCTCCAAATAGTGGAATCTTTGATCATGAGACGGCTCTGGAAGAACTGACAGGCAATGGCACAGTAAGAAAGATTATTGCTGCTGAAATGAGTGGAGAGGACAGGCTTCTGTTTAAGTTTATTCAGCATGTACTGAGTCCTAGAAGAGGAGATTTTGCAACTCTGAAGCACCAGGATATTTACTTGATGTACTTATTAAAACATGGAAGGAAGGTCAACCTTTGTAGGTTGCTGATGGCTCAGATGGAGGACATAATAAAGGCAAGCTCAAAATCAAGTGCCTTGTTTCATGCTAAACTCATTTCGGTAATGTTGAAAGTGAAAGGTGCAGCTGGAAGTCAGGAAGAGTTGATAGTGGAAAAGAACAGTGTATGTATCTCGAAAGTAATCTGCAAATTCATGAGGATCAGTTGGAATCCCTGGAAGAAATCATGGGTGAATGATGAGGAGAGAATCTATGAGAAATTTAGCCCTTCTACTCATCCCTCTAGACCGAGAGATAGGAGAGATCCAGGCTTAAAGCCTGATGAGCCTGAACCTGTATACTCAGATGATGAACAGACTGCAGTAGTTGGTGACTCTTCAAGAGAGAACACCCCAATTGATGAAGGGAGTGATCCTGAGACTACTCACAGTCCTGTCAGGACAGTGGCGTTTGGAGCAGCAATCCCTCCAAAAGAACTACCTAGTAGAGAACCTGTTCTAAGAGACAGTGAGACTGAGTCTACAGAAGAAGAAGAAGAAGAATCTCAATATTTTGTCAAGGACACCTCTGACGAGGATGATACAGTCGAAGCAGAAGAGGCTGGAGCTTCAAATGAAAATCAAGAAACTGTTGCAGAAGATGAAGAGGAGATCAGTGGTGAAGAAACAGAAGAACTTAGTATGAGCCCTCTGATAGGGTATACAGACAAGTCAGTGTCTGACCAGGAAGCAGGAGTGGTCTCTACTACTGTTGTCATGGAAGTGGTTGATGACTCAACAGAGAGGGAGGCTAACCTCACTGCTGAACCTATAGAGGAAGAAAGTATGGAACCTTCTAGAGCTACAGAAGAGAACTTAGAGTTACCCAGAGTCGAGCAGATAGTAGAAAATGTTCAGGAAGGAGCTCCAAGTGAGGGGGAGCGTTTTGGTTCAGTCTCTGTACTGTATGATATAGAAGGATGGACCTCAGATCCAGGATACATGGTGTTAGGACTCAGTTATGAGGATTCAGATGAGGAAAACCAACCACCAAGAAATCCAGTTATCCTAACTAACAGCTCTCCAGTGTTAGAAACTGAAAGATTGGCCACCAAGGAAGACCTTGAATCCTTAAAGAATGAAATGAAGGAGACCATCAGACAGTCTGTTGCTGAATTGAAAACCAGTCTTTTTGATGAGCTGAAAAATGTAGAACAATCCTTAGAATTATCTCTAGGATGTGTTGTGGGAAGTCCAATCAAAGAAGTGATGGATGAAATGAAAGTGTGCCACACTCAAATTGAAAGCTGGACTGGAACAGTAGTGGCCCTCAGACAATCAGTTGCTTCTTTAACTGCCCTGAGCAGTTCTCAGACACAAGTGGCCAGTGAGATTCGATACATCAAAGAAGTGGTCAAGCAGTTTGTGGAAGTATTTGAAGCTTTCAAGAAATCAGTAAAAGAACACTTTAGAAATCAGGATGTTGTCATTTAGAAAGTGATTGGAAATCTGACTCAGTCTTTCAAGGAGATAGTGGCATTCTCAGTCAAGTCCCTTCCTTCATCTAGCTCTCCTGTAGACCTTGAGCATTTTAGAAGCCTGCTCAGAGAAGAGCTTACTCAGGCCCGTGCAAATGACACATCAGACCTACAGATCCTTGCTACTACAATAGAAGTCAGTGGCTTTGTTCGTGAGCACCTACAGGCTGCTACTGCTTCTCAGGAGGCCATCAAAAGTAAAGTGGATTATTACTTTGATCGTATTTTCACCAAGCATCAGTTGAACCATCACTTCAAGCTCATGCTAGAAACTATGAAGCTGCCTCCTGTAACTCAAGCTTTCAAAGAACAAGTTAGCAAGCTACGAGAGTTGACCCCGGCTTTGGATAAATTCTTGGAAAACAAAAATGACTTCTTATCTGCCATGGACAGAGGAGGAAACATCATCATGGATTTCAGGAATCTGCTCCTACCTTTTCTTCATGTGGACTGCACACCTGTTATAGTTCCTCCTGCCCTACCTGTCTCCAACCCCAGTGGTTCTTCAGTAATGTCTCTTGCTGATGTCCTCAGAAGCCTTAGACCACTGATACCTCGGAAAGCTACTCACTACAGGCCTTCAGGAGCATCTGTTGCTGCCCCTCCAGTCATTCCTGCTACAATTCCTAAGCCTGTTGATCTTTCACCTACTGCTCCATCTTCTTCCTCCAAAGGAAAAGATCCCTTACCTACCGATGAATAGGATTGAGTCTGTTTATGTTTTTTTTTATAGGGATCATGTATTCACGTTTTGGGTCATGTAATGTACTCATTATTAATACAATGTTTATTTTCTCTCTCTCTGTCTTTCTTTTTGTTAATCACAAAGGGGGAGAAATAGGGAGAAATAGGGAGAAATAGGGAAAACTCGGGGGAGAAATGAACCTATACAAAGAGGGAGAAATCATTTCGGATTATACCTAATTTTTGTGCTCATATTGCTAATACTGTGTTTTGAACACTTCTCTCTGATACATCTATATTTCATTCCATACTGACATAATTTGTGATTATCAAAAAGGGGGAGATTGTTGGAATCACCTGTTTTGATAATCCCAAATCATGCTTAAACATTGATTATTATGTATTAAAACCTTGCATTAATCTTATTATTCTATGCTTAAACTTATTTTATTCTAAACAGTTCATATTCTTACTCTCATAACTTTACTGTAACAGCTTACAGTAGTATTTACATAAGTTTAGTATTGTTAGCTACCAGTCAGAGTTTTCTTTTCAAAGTCACAGTTACAGCTAACTGTCACCTTAAGTTACTGTTGCAATAAGTTCACAGTTACAAGGTTACAGTCGAAGACTAATACAAGCTTACAGTCACGAGTCTACCGCTATCTATTGTCAAAGCTCACAGACGAAGGTCACAGTTACAAGACTTCTGTTCAAAGTTTTCTCTGCTCAAGTTCACAGTCGAACAAGTCTACAGTTGGAACAAGTTCGCAGTCGAACAAGCCTACAGTCATAAGTCTACAGTCAAGGTTACAGTTAGACAGCTTCTGTTGAATAAGTCTACTGATGATCGAAGTCTACAGTTGACAAAGGTTACAGTTCTACAAATTTGATGTTACAAGTCTACAGTTAGAGAGGCTACAGTTACATGGAGTAAAAGGTACCATTGCAAGCCTACAGACAGCAAGCCTTTTGTTGAAGTCAGCAGTCAGAAGGAAGCCCACAGTTGGAAGACCACAGTTGAAGTCCACAGTGACATACATTCTCGACCAGTCTATTATTATTATATTTCTACTTTTTTCTTTACCAATTTGATTTAATCTAACAAACGGTCATATTAGGTATATTTTAATGCTCTGACAGATTATTAATAAAAGGTTGTCGGATGACAGGAAACCGTACCTCGTACCTGCGGAAAGGAAACCTCTTCTGTCCTACGGAGCACGTGATATAAATACAAGAAGACGTTGCTGAAAGAAACAACAAGAACAGAGACAACAGTGAGAGATAGAACTGACACAGAGATAAGGAAGTCATACGACATACTCAAGAAGAGCTCTGTGCATAAAAGAAGAACCGAAGCAAGACAGAATCATATATACAATCAAGCCTACTCAAGAAGAGTGTGTGCATACAAAAGAATATCGAAGAGCTTCATCGACTACATCTCACTGCCTGTGAACCTGAAGCATATGACACTCTTCTTCTCAAAAAAAATCGAGAAGAGGACTCAGAATCACTTATGATCAATTCCAAGACAAGTCCAGAGCTACACTGAAAATCATTAGAGCCATTTCTAAACTCTACATATCTGCTCTGTGATTTATTTATTCTACATTTTGAGCAGTGTGTGTTATCTGCTGTATTAAACACACACACTGACTCCTGTACTTTCACTGGAGGATCTGTAAATCCTCAGCAAACCCTTTTACACTTCATTTCCCACTGTGGATAGTGGTAGAGGTCTTGTGACCTGGACAGCTGGCTGCTGTTGTTTGTTTTCCCACGAAGAACTGTGGTAGAGGTCTTGTGACCTGGACAGTGTGTTCACTGTTGTTAACCCCGATCCAGGGTGTGGATCATTTTTATATAAACTTTTGAGAGGACTAAGTCTCGGATTGAGACTGAACCTCTTGGTTAATTCTCTGTGTTTGTAGTTATACTCTATATCCATACTATACATATTTATTTCATATTCTGCTGCTATTACTTTGAAATATAATCTATCTTCAAAGCTACTTTGATAATTAAATTCGCAAGTGTTTATATTTGTTATAAATCAGTAAGTTAGTTTCAAAAGTTAATTTAATCATAAGATTAAGTTAACTGAGAATTAATCAATCTTTGAGAAACTAATTGAACCTTTATAATCTATATAAATTCACTACAGTTTAATTTGTTTTTGAAATTGGGGGATTTTAATAGAAATTGTTTTTAACAGAAATTTTAATTGGAACTCAATTCACCCCCCCTCTTGAGTGTCCACTCCGACCAACAAGGCAGCTTGTTAATTTTACCTTGTAAATAAGAATGACATATATCAAGTGGTTTTAGCTTAGTAGAGTCTAAATAACCATCTTGGCAGAGCTTTGTCAAGCGCTTCTCATTTACATGACCAAGACGGTGATGCCACAACTGGGTGTTGTGTGATTCATGTGAGTTTTTTTCATTATCAATTTCCAACACTTGGTTTTAGTAATTAAATACATACAAAACATTATTTAAATGTTCCATATCGTAGCATATGTTGTTCTTATAAAAGAAACAACCCTTATTTCCAAACTTGAAAATAAATCCATCTATATCCAAACATGATACAGAAATTATGTTCTTGGTAGCACTATGCACATAATAACAGTTATGTAAAACCAAAATAATTCCAGTTGGCAATGAGAGATGGTAACTACCAATAGCAAACACAATTATCCTTGTGCCATTGGCGGCTCGAAGATCCACCTCTCCTATGATAGTATTTCTAAATCTACTTGGTTCCTACATTTGAATACATATGTGAGCCCCACAAGCTATATATAATACCCAATGTGTAGAAATAGAAATATTACACTCAATAACGAATGTACCTTTAGAATCCCCACGCTTTTGGTTGCAGTTCCTCTTCTAGTGTTCTGGCTTTCCACATGAAAAACACACTACCTCCCATTCCTTTCCCTGCCTATAGATCTTCCCCTACTTAGAGGGACGGTGCTCGGGGGTTTCAAACCGTTTATAAATCCTTGGCCCCTTTTCCTTATCCTTCCTTTTCTTATTCATTATAAGTAATGTGGGTTTTCATTCCCCATGTCCTTATATACTTTGAGAATCAAGGTCAGAAGTTTCAATAGACTCTTCTCATTGTTTCTCATGTTTTAGTTGATAATAAAGCTAGATAAGGTCTTGGGTAGTGATGATAGGATGAGATCTGTATGTAACTCATCCGGGAACTTAATACCAAAGATTTCCAAGCATTCAATGTATCCAATGATCTTGACTACATGAGTCCTAGCTGGTGTAGACTCTCCAAGCTTAGTTGTGAACAAAGAATTGGTGATCTCGTATCTATCCTGTCTCTTCTTCTCTTGATAGAGATCCTTAAGGTGAGACATCATTCTATATACATCCATGTTTTCATATTACTTTAAGATCTCATTAGACATGGTCGATAGCATGAAACATTGAACATATGTGGCATAATCCATATGTTTTATATAGATAGATAGTTCCTCGTCGCTGTCCTCTTTTCTATCCGCAACTATAATGGGCTCCTCTAGCACATACAATTTCCTCTCGTGGAAAAGGATGATGTGTAAACGCCTCTACAACTCTAAGAAATTGGTGCCAGTGAGAAGGTTTTCCTTCTTGAGTATGGTTTGAAATGATATGTTTAAAGTCATTTTTCTAGTCATTTATAAAAATAATATGATCAAAGATTTAGTACTTTATCCAAATAAAATTAATACAAATAAATAAATTAATACTTATTAGTATCCCACTATTTTATTAAAATCCAATAGCCCTCACCATTGACTTCAGAATATTCTTTTGCCTGAATATTCTAGTGGAAAGGATTCATATTTCCCTTTGAATTACCCTAACTAGGATTGGTTAATCAACTTAAAAGTTTTTAGGTAATCATTCCAAATTCCAACTACATTAACTCGCAGCTCCTTGATCCTCTGAGAGAACTCCCCAATCCTGAAATCCTTTTATTTTGGATTTCCTTAACCTTTGCATCTTGGTCACACCAAGTCCTATTATGGAAATCAAACCTTGATGTGAACCAATTTAATTCAACCCAAAACCTTGAATTAAAATTCCCCGATAATGAAAGCACACCAACTAGGGTTGGTCAAGCACTTTAAACTATGGTTTGATTCTAACCAAGATTATGGAAGGCTATACCGACTCAATATTTCATTGAGGGATTTTATCCATATATGTAATTTTCATTTTATTATCTTTCTTACATTCTTGTTAATATTAAGTGGTATATACTTAAGTGATTAACCATGTCTAAGATAATATTTACACATAAGTCAGTCTTATTTTAGTTCCATATTTCATGATTTTTTAGTTTATTAATTGTGTGATCGTGAAAACACACCCACAATAAATAAACCATGAAACTAATAGAAATAAAATAAAGGGTATGATCATGATCTTGTTCTATTGGTTAGTTTATCTAGCGGTTGATAAACTAACCCAAGACCTAGGGGAGAAACACCTTGAACCTTTTTGGGTTTGTGTTTATAGATTTCCACCTATCCTCCTTTGTATCTCCTTGGATTGGATTCATCTTGGATCCTAACTTGAGCTTCCTCCACTAGCTTGGAAGCTCTATCCATTACATATGCTTTTATCTCACTCACAGGTAAGGGGTAAAATGGGGTTTTACATAAAAGAATCCTTGGGAACGCAGTCCCTACATATTAATGAGAAGAAGGCTCATAGTCCAAAAAATTTAATTTAAATAAATTAATTAAAATAAACCATCCACATACAAAGGTCATGGTCTAACTCAAGATCATCCATACATGAAATGATATTTACGCATAAATAAAACTAAAATTCAATTCATTAATCATTCTGGTTTAAGATAAATCATGTTCGGATTAATTAATTATATTTAATTAATCAATCCTTTTATCTTAAACCCTTTTTTTAATTTCCTAGAGATTCTCATCCATCATAATTTTAAACAAATAAATTCATTTAAAATTATCTTCATACATAACTTTTACCTTGGAGGCAGCTCGGTGAATTCCATTCATAACTACCCAATGAGTATAAATGAACATTACGCAGATGTTAAATTAAAAACATATATATAAAACACCTATCACGTGTTTTGCCTCAGCTTTATGCTCACACTATGGTACATGCCTCAAGGGTTTGTATAAAATAATAATAAATTTTAATAAATCTTCTTAATTTGGATGATTACATGGTGTGTAGTTTTGACTACATGGCGTGTAGTATCATTCACCATCCATCTGAAGTACACACCCGGGGACTTGTTGTGTAGATGTACTTCTGAAATATTTAAAGTACACGGCGTGTCTAGTGGGCCACATGTCTTGTAGTGTCTTCATTACACGGTATCCATCCAAGTAAACCATGTACAGGGTACACGGTCCAACCTTAACCCGAAGGGAATACACACCGTGTCCAGTGGGCCATATGGCGTGTAATCTGAAAATTGTGTGCCACCTGTTCCTGGCCAACACACGGAGTCATTTAAGACTTAGATAGACTCCAACACATGGATTGGTTTTGATGACCAGTCATGATGCATTGGACCTTAATACATGACATGTGAATCTAACTACATACCGTGTATTCTGGTGTTCTATGGCCTGGAACATATGGAAAATCTGGATGAGATCCTCTGTTTTATTTTAATCAAATTTAAAATAAAAAAAATCATTTCTATTAGTTGAACGAGAAATGAGAGAGGAGGAATAGATCTCAAGATTCAGATTTGAAGAACCATTAACTTTAATTGAAATAACTAAATTATTAAATGCATAAATCATCAATGAAAGACTAAATAATTATAATCAACAATATGACCCCTCTGATACCACTTGTAGGTTCTGGGTGCAATGGAAGCGCATGGATGGTTGTACCCAAATTTAATTTTTCCATTAAAAATGATCAATACAAGATCCCTCATGATGATAAAACGTTGGATCTTCGGAATAGAATGAAGAACAAAAGAAAAGATGAGAGTCCTAAAACCATAGAGAGGATCATCATATGTTTATTGTAATTAATTTAATTAAAAGATAAAATTTACATCAATGGAATTCTCTCTTTGTTGATGTGTTCAATCACGATCTGATTTGATTTTTCATTGTGTCATATAATCCTAGTATAGGCTTTCTCTATCGGTGATCCACATGTTCTCTACTTATCTATAGATGTCGCTGAAGGGATCTCTGGGTACTAGCATGGAAGAGCCTTTTTTTATGTCTTCCTTCAATCTCCTTGAGAGCCGCTTCCAAATATCTCTCCTTGATCCAGTGGAGGAGGATCTCTCTTGTAACTTGAGAGCGTTCTTAGAGGAATGGAATTCTCTCTTGACATGAGATCCTTCTCAAAATCCATTGTGCATAACCACAAGAATGGATAGGCTCATGAGAATAATAAAATTGGGATTTTAATTATATAGAATAATAAAATGAATTAATTACATGAAATAAATTATTCATTTCATTTAATTCTTATTTAGACCCCATGTCTAATAATAATAGTTGACTATTATTATTACTTGAAATGTGCCCAGCGAATTATACCTAATATTATTTAATTAAATAAATATTATTATTTCTCAAAAATCCCTAGAAAAACTACATAGAGTGTATATTAATATACATGGCGTGTAATTTTGTTTTTTCCATTTTCTTTATTTTCTCCACCACATTTATTAGACCTTGAATAATGACTATTTATTTCATAAATAAATATCACTATATTACTCACTAATAAATATATTATTTCACCCACAATATATTATCTCCAATAACTAGTGTCGAAATAAATGTGATCATATATCCTTGAATAATTATTAAATCACAATCGGTAATAATCTTTATTCAACTTGTAAAATGAATATTTAACTGAGATACTTGTACACACTTAGTGTGTGACCCTCTAGGCCTCTTTCTTAGTGGCATTAGGTGGAACCTGCCTAAAGTCCAAGGTTAGCATCTAGAAACACACCAAGGTATCCATAGAGAAATAAGTTAATGCCACAATGATGTGTCACCTCCTATGAACACTTACTATGTAATGTAATCCCTTTGTCTCGATATCTCAAATCAAGAGGGTTTCAAGCTAGTGTCATCAACCCATATGCTTGATTATTCTTTCTGGGACATTCCAGAATTGAACTTGCCCATTCCTTACTATGGCCATGGATTTATTTAGGCTATATCAATTCCATCAAAGGGCCTGAGATATTAACTTCTTTTACCGAACATAAGGGACAAATCCTTAATCATATTATCTATTAATGTATTATTACTCGTGATGCACCCAACATATCATACCTCTCTATCAATAGTGTGTCATCTAAGTTTTCATCAATACATATAAGTGCATTAGTTGGAATACCCATTAATAATAATCTTAAATTCTAAGGACCAATACACTTGTCCGCAGATAAAAACATCCAATGACACTATGAAATGTGGATTTCTTACTGGAAGATCTCGTTCTCATAGTATCCTCCTGGATATTACCAATGGCACACACCATGAGAAGGTGCCTCAAAGTTTTATGATTCCTAAACCCTAATAGCCTATATTATTTTTTTCCCTCAAATAACATCATCCATCCATAGAACATATATTCAAGAATAGCATTATGGCACTTCTGGGTTCTCATCATAGTAGGGATCTACTATGACCCTTTAGTGAAACAGCTATTCTTTAAACATTATCACATTAATTTTCACGTAGAAGAAAAATCAAGATGTGATAAGGTATTTATTAATGAATGAAGTATAAAATAGTTAGTTCTAGGCCACCAACTCCAACAATCTTAACATTGATCCCTCATATATCACAAAGTACCACTTGGTTTTCACAATCCAAATATGTTATCAACCTCATAGTATATTCCCTTGAAATGTGGTAATAACCTTAATTATCATAAATATTTTTGGAAAACATGAATTCTTCCTTATTCCAATGATTATTGGATATATTATTTAAATAAAAGAAGTCATAAACTTCATCCTTGATGACATAGACAATTTTTTCAATAGTTGATTCCAGGGTAATCTATGCCATCCAATTTACTTATTCATATCCAATATATCATTATCCAATGATAATTATCTCAATTTCAAGCATTAATAAAGGGTTACCTTCCCTTAATCAAAATATCACCTTTCTATGAAATAAATTTTCCATGTCTTCATCACCATTCAAAATTTCCTTTTCCATCCTTAATAAAAACTTATACTAAAAATACTTATACATTCATGATTCATAATCTTTGAATTCCAAAACAAAAATACTTCATTAATCAAACCTTATTCTTAAACCATTACTTAGGATTCATCAAATTATTCCTTAATACCTTTTTCCTATAATATGAAATATGAATCATTTATTAAGGTTAATCAACCTCAATATAATCATTATTTATATGTTTAATGTAAACAATACTATAAGAACATCACATACCTTTCATATGTCATTTGCGTTCTCTTCATCATCAATAGAAAAACCATTAATTATACCACCTTGCTGATTCTCTTCATGGGCCTTCCTTGTAGGACATTTATTTTCATAATGCCCATAATTTCTACATTTAAATTAATAGTCAATTTTTGATACCTTAAGGAGGAAAACATTCCCATCCATTCTGTTAACTGAACTCTTCATTTTTCTCAATCAGTGACTTCATTTGTGTCCTTTTCCATAGTGTGGTCATTACTTATCAAAGTAGAAAACCACGTAGTCATGAAAAGAATTACTTATAACATTTATAAATAATGAAACATTACCTAATATTTGACAAACTAGGTTCATACTAAGTTATTCATATCCAAATTATATTTAAATACTTCATGATGGTTCATGAAGAGTTTGTGAATTCCCAAAGCATGTCCCTCGAGAGTGTCAAACTAGGTGTTTAGCAAGGATCGTTATCGTGTACCAGATTACCCCGAGTCAAGACCAGAACATCTTGTTGGTAGGTATATCTATGCTAGATCCACATATACTTGTAGTATCTAGATAGGGATTTATTTCTAGGAAACCACTCACTCTATCATTTACCAAAATTTAAGACATTTTCATAAACATTAACTCATCCTTATACTTATCCTTAGAGACATGCCTAGAAATATCCTTAGAAATATACCTGGGGATATCACTAATATTTTCTCATCCTAGTTTCCAAAGGTTGACTAACCCTTTAATTTTATAAAAACTACAACAACCCAGGCTTAACATACATGGATATTATCACATTTTAGATGAATATTTACTAAATTACAAAAATTCATGCTTGAGGACTGTAATAGTTTAGTGTCTTTAGAAACTTGGAAAACAAAATCTTCTATCTTGGTGAAATATCATCAACATCTCCCATATAGATCTCCAAATTTCTCACTTCAACCTAAAACCTTTCTTCATAACCTGGGGAAAGGAAACATAGGAAATGGGTTGGATCAGATGCTCAGTAAGGGTAAATAAAGGAAATTCATAAGCATAATGTGAACAAAAGGGTATGGAACTTGATAATAACATTTAAAGATCATACCCTCCATATTAGAGATCATAATAATGATTGTAAGTGAATAATACATAGATCATAAAATAATTAAGAGCATAATTCATGAAATCATAATATAGGAATAAGACCTGGAATTTGTGGCATACATATAAGAATATAAAATCTTATGTCAAGTTTACCTACCAAAACCTTTATAATATATTAGGATGGGGTTACAACCCATGTACCTAATTCTTTCTTGGGCTACCAACCCGTATACCCTCTTACTTTTAGTCTTGTGTTTTAACCCATGTACCTTCTTATTTTGGGGCTTGGGCTACAACTCATGTACCCTATTACTTTTAGTATAGGGCTCCAACCCAGGTACCTACTTGTTTTTGGGCTTCGGCTACAACCTATGTACCCTATTACTTTTAGGCTTGGGTTATAACCCATGTACCCACTTGTTTTTAGGCTTGGGCTACAACCCATGTACCTTCTTGTTTTAGGGCTTGGGCTACAACCTAAGTACCTTCTTGTTTTCGAGCTTGGGATACAACCTGTGTACCTACTTCGGGCTCATATAAAACTTATCATTACACAATGTATTTAATGGAGATATAGGTCCCACACATCTCATAATAAAATAATTCATATATTTTCCACAATATAATAATACTTTCATTATATCATGACCCATAAAAAGAGATATGTTTTATAAAAATAAAATCATAACCCATGAAATTAAATGGGAATCATTAACATTTCATCACATCATAACCTATAAAAAGATACAGGTTTCATAATCACTTCATAAAATCATAACTCATGCAAAGAAGTGGGTTTCAAAACCATAAAACATGTGTAAGTGAAACGGGTGTCATAAGCATCATTCCATCAAAATATAAACCATTCAACAAATAATATGAATGGAAGCTTTGGATAATTTCCTAGAATATAATGAGTAACATCAATGGATGTTATATTATATGTAAAATAATTTGGAAGGATATTTTGAGAACATTTATTGAGGTAGATATCCTTTCTTCATTGAAAAAGGCTCTTTAAACCATAAAACCTTTTGAAAACCATCATCCTTGAAAAGTTATAAAAATACAAGAAAACATTTTGAAAACCATTTCCTCGAAAATATATTTAAAAAAAATCTTAAAAAGTAACCTTTTAAACATGAAAATAAATCTTCAAAGAATTGATGGTGGGTAAATCTGTACATGTCGTGCGAGGTAAAAAGAACAGTCCCTTGTGCATAGTAAAAATATTAGAAACATTCCTCATTCATAAAGTGACAAGAAGATTCCTTTTAAAAAATTGGTAAAATAAGAAAAGGTTAAAATTTTCATTTAATTATTTTATGAGAATAGTAGAATATTTTTGGACATCCTTTCTAGAAAACATGGTTCTGAAGGAACATAGATTTCTGACCGAATAGTGGGTAAATTTAGGCTTTCTTAAAAATAATTTATTAACTATATTACGTACCAAAGAGTGGTAAAATGGTAACAATATATCTATATATCATGAATAAACAGAGGATTATAAAATTAATGAGTGTTATTGAGATATTAGTCATAATATTTCATCAAAGGAATTATAATCATAAACAATATCAAAAGGTGGTGATATTGTTTCAATAAACTCTTACCACTTGGTAACTTTGAACCATATTCCTCATTTAAGAATATTAAATTAAATGAAGCTTAAAATATCATGAAAATAATTATATTCATGATATAAAATTTCAATGGTATTATATACACCTTATGGGAAAATATAACTGCATAACATGGCATGTGTCTCAATGTAGGTAAATTAAGACAAAACTATATTACTGATTTTGTATCTTTTGAAAAATAAACCCCATGAAAGGAATATCATAGAATGGATATGTAATTACCCATCAATTTAATAATAAAAATCATAGAATACATTCATTTGAATTATATACACTATGAAAAATGAAAGAGTGGTGAACATGGAATGTATCTCATGTAAATAAAAAGTGAGATGAAATCTCATTACCTTGTGTCTTGACTCTCATTATACTCATTCGAAACACATGTATAATAAATATAAATTTATTATAAATCTTTTAAATAATAATATTATGGTATCTAACACCATATATGGATTTATTATGACCTTATATTACCCTCTTGTTAACAATCCTATGTTAAGGTTTCACTTCAGGTAATATCTGCTTTGTTCTTCGTATGTGTCTTAATTTGTTATATCTTCAGTCATTATACTTATATCATGATTCCAAAACATAAAACATGATATAAATATCATTTAAATTTATTATATTTTTAATATAATAATATATAAAATATATAAGTACAAAATGGAATACACTGTTCATGGAGACGGTAAGTCGTACGTACGCATAAACGATGTTTCCATTTTTACTGTCATATTGAATGAAATAAATAAAATGATATATATGTATATATGTATATAATATAATTAAATTATAATTATAATTTTATATATATCATATAATTTCACTAAAAATATCCTTAATACATTCCATGTAGTGTGTGAATGAATCATATCACTTTGAGGGGGCGGTAGTCCACACCTCCTCAAACGAAATTATCATATTTACACAAAATAGAAATTAAAAAAGTTATATGTTGTAAAAGGAATAAATAAGCTTAAATAAATAATAAATATGATATATTATATATAAAAATATACTTTCCATCATAATTTCCACCATGATAGGTGGTAAATGAAAAATGAGCAATCGTCATTTAGTGAGGTCATAGTTCGTCATACACGTAAATAGTATGTTCATTACCCATTATATGGAGGTATGTGTAAGTGTAAGTATAAAACTTAGAATAAAAAATCATATTATATTTATGATAATGTTTTTTATATAAAATAATGTAATAAATATAGTGTATGGGTGGAGAAATAAAATAAAAGAAATTAGCTGGAAAGAAGACGTTGCCTCTTAATTGGGTAACTTCTTTTGGTTCCTTCAAAAAGGATTCCTTGGGTAGATTTATTTATAAGGGGATGATTATATGATTAATTTATGAATTCTTAGATCTTATTCTAGTAGATTTTTATTGATACAATGGGATTTAGAGGTGTGAGGAAGTGGGAGGAGAGGAGGCCTTTTATAGTGGGGGAGGAGTGGCACTCTTGTAAATATTTAAAGAGAGAATTCCACCCATATTTTCCATATTGAAATAGGGTCCCATAATGGAAAACATTATATAAAATGGAGTATAGTTTATAAATATTTCTATAAATTTTATCTTTTACAATTTTCTAGGTCATTTTGAGTCTTAAATTTAAGGTTTAGTCCTTAGTTAAGCTTAATTTTACCTTAATCGATGTAATTAATTTTAATTACTTTCACTAATATTTTTGGTAAAAAAACTAAGTTGAACTTATTATATATTATAAATTATTATGGTTCCAAATATGGAATCCATTTTTCCAAATTCCAATAACATAATTATTCGTAACTTATTTAAAATTAATCCAGATAACGGGACGACCCTGCAGGGTTTTAAAGTAAAAATGATCAAACATTTGATAAGTTTTTATATCCAATTTCAATGTGAAATTAGTTCCAATGAACTAAATCAGACTAATTTATAAAAATATTATATAATTTAAATTTTAAAATAATTTCAAATATAATTTATCCTTATAAATAAATTAGATGAAAAAGCATTTTTGAATTAAAATCAAGTATTTTAAACTATTTGTTAAAAAATGAAACCTTATAGAAAAAAAATTATCTTAACCTATTTTTTATGTTTCTAGTATAAATATAAGGTTTATTTTGTTTCATATTATATCTATAAAATTGGAAAAAATGTATTTAAAATGGGTTCTCTATAAAAAGAAGGTAAAAATAAAAATATAGGTTTTTAAGCACAAAATTGGGTTTTTTATTATCTTATGTCTATCAAATATATTGAATGGATATAAAAAATATTGGATAGATTACATAACATATATATATTATTAATATCACTCACTAAATTTATTTAATTTTATTTATTTGGGTAAAACATTTTTGTGACCATTAAAATAATAATATTTTTTTTATATTCAATCAGTTTTCATATTAATTTCTAATCAATTGGTAACCTATGAATTCATATTATATTTTTGTAAATATTATAGTTTAATAAATTATTTAATAATATTCATAACCACTAATTTATCGTCTATTTTATATTTTATTATTTCAAATAATAATATTTTAATGATATACTATTGTTCGGTAAAACTCACTCACGTGTGTTACGCAATCCATGAAGGAAAGTCATTGTTTCATGTAACACCAGCTAAACTTGGGGTTTCATATAGATAAAACTAAAATTTATATTTTATGCGGTTCACTATTAACATGGTGTTATTTATAAATCAATCAAAAGATATTTCATTAATATAAAATAAATAGTTTTTAGTGTTGTGTGAAATGAAAAATATCAAAAAGATTAAATTAATTTGGAATGAAATAATTTACAAAATATAATGGTGTTACAGTAAGAAAAAACATGGGATATATCAATTTATTATCATATGATATAATAATATAATCATAAGGTTATGGAACCATGACCATAACTTACAAATTTCATACCCAATCTCTCAAATATCATAAACATGAGTAATGGAATAAAGCATTATAATTTAAAAAGACATGAATCATAAAAGTGTGGAACCATCATAGGTATAGAAAACAATTAATATGTAAAGTTTAACTACCATGTCCTTCAAATCATAATGGTTTATGACTCAACACCTTTTTCCTATATTGTATTAAGAACATCATTTTTCCCTTATTGGATTAGGCACATCGACTTGTTTTCCATAATGAATTAAGAACATAGACTTGTTTCAAATAATGGATCAAGCACATCAAATTGTTTTACATAGTTATCTCATGATATATAAAATTTTACCAAATAAATTGGATGGATATCTAATTCTAGTCCAACCCATCACATAATAAAAACCAAACATATGTGTTCTACAATATCATAAAACATTAATCATGTCATCATATCATAAAACATGTAAATAAAACGGATTTCATAAAAATTTCATAATATCATCATATAATAACCCATGGAAAATAAATGGGTTTTATAAATATATCATCATTGTAATCATAAACCATCCAGAGAAAGAATAATGATGGTATTGTTGGATCATATCCCCAAAGGTTGTTGTCATTGATGAATAAAAATATTATTAAGAACATTATTAAGAAAAATAACCTTTCCATTTTGAAATCAACTCTTTAAAATTTAAAAAATCCAAAATATTATGGAAAACATAATCTTTGAAAATTAATATTGAAACATATAAAGTAATATTCAAATAATTGAGTGGTCATGATGGTGTGAAATCCCATTCATTCCACTAAAATTTAAAACAAAACATTCCTTTCACATTTTTTGTAAAAATATCCAAAAGTACCTCATTTGGAAAACAACTAGAAGATTAATTTTAAAAAAAATTAAATTTAAAAAAGGGTTAAAAATGACTTTAAATAATAATTATATAATAGTAAAAATATTGTTGAAAAAATTTTTATAAAACATGGGCATGGAAGAGAAATATTTTCAACTAAATATTATAATAGGGTAGGTTATCCTTAAAAAATTATTTCAGTATCTTGGGTACTTAAATTGAGGAAAATGAAAGGAAAACATGTATTTCATAATAATTAACTAAATTATAAAAAAAATTAAATGTATTTATCAGTTGATTATCATATAATTTCCTCAATGGAAAATCAAGCATAAACAATCCCAATTAAAATAGGATTGAAACATAAATCCATTACCACTTTTATAACTTTTGAATCGTAATCCTTATAAAAAAATAACTTTACATGAAATTTTAAATATCACTAAAATAACACGTAAAATGGTTTTTATATACACCTCATATAATAATAAGATGAATAACATAAATTATATCACAAAGAAGACAAATTGAGATCAAAATCTCATACCTTAAGTCTCACCCTTCGTAATTCGCATTCGAACATCATTTATTTTAAATATATATTTATTATAAATTTATTATATAATCATATTAATATATATCATACCATTTATGAATTATTTATGGCATATTATCACCCTTTTATTAAGAATTTGTTATTAAAATCACTATTTTGGGTGATATTTGCTTTGTTTTTCAAGCATGTTTCGATTTGGCAATCCTGGTCCTTTTACTTAGATTATAGTTATATAATTTACAGAATGATAACAATGATATAAATATAATATATATTCCTTATATATATATTTAGAGTCATTCATAAAAGTTATAGATAGAAAAATGAATTACACTATTCATGGAGACGGTAAGTCGTACATACGTATGAATGTTGTTTTCACTTTTCAACAGATGAAATGAAAGAAATTTAAATAATAATTAATCATTAAATAATCATTATAATATCATATAAATCATATATATTCATCAAATACATCTTTATTACCATCCATTTAAATGGAAAATGAAAAATGAATTGCATTGCATTGTAGAGGTGGTAGTCTACGCATACGCATGAGTGACGTTTTCATTTCCCAACGATTTGGAAGGTGAGAAGTTAGATATAATATTATCATTATATAAAAATAATTAACACATTAATGTAATATATAAACATTAAACCCATCATGATACTCATACATTAAATATTTTTATGGAAAATTAATTGTAACGCTATGTGGAGACGGTAAGTCGTACGTAAGCATGAGCGATACTTTCACTTCCCAATTGATGTAAAAAAGGGTGAATAAAGGTGGTTTTATAGTAATAATAACATTTAAGTATATTTAGTATACTTAATTTCCTATTTAATTAATAATATAATATATTTATAGGAGGTAAATTGCCAATTGATAAAGACGACAATAATATGTCAATTTTGACACTATTCATTTAATTTGACTTAAAATACATAAATACAAAGTGTGGATTTGAATATAATCCTTTTAAACAAAAATAATATTTCATAATAATGTTAAAAATCATTTAATACTATAAATCATTCAAATTATAAAAAAAATTCATATTTTTAAAATTATTTATTTTGTTTATTTATTAATTGAAGAAATATTGCATCTGCGTTTCATAAGACTTTAAGGTAGTTATATATTTATTAAAAATTATAAATAAATTATCATAATTAAAATAATTATATTATTATATAAATATACATTTATATTCATCCATAATTTACTTTTTTCTATATAGATAAATAATATATATTTAAAAGTAAGAGAGTGGCATTTTTTATTTTTCTTTGTTTTAAATATCATATAAGTCATTTTCATTGACAAGTTTATATTAAAAAAATAAAATTTGAGACTCATTTAATGATTTTGAAATTAAATTCGTCAAAAAATAATTATTATGAAATATTATGGCCTTATCACTTAGTTTTCACATAGATTAACCTGATTTACCATTTACCAAGGTGATAGATTTTACCATAGCTACTATTTATATTGACCAAAAATAAAAAGTTCCTATTTAAAAAAATATCCTCATGATTAAAAATATTGAACCAATTTTATACAATTCAATTTCTATAAGTGTCAAAAATTTAATTATAAAATAATCATGTATAACATGATGAAAACTTATTTTTAGGAAAATACATTTTAAATCATTAAACATGGTTTATTATTTTCTAATGCTTAGAAAAAATATTAAATTAATTTTAAATCATTTTATTAAATATATAATATATAAATATCATTAAATTAATTCACCAATGTTTATTAATTTAACTTATTAAGATTAAAATACATTCCATACATAAAATGGTTTTTCATAAAAAATATATCCTTTATTTTTAAATAATTTTTATTTTCATTTATAATTAATTGATAACAAATAATTTAATTTTATTCATACATTTTTCATAATTAATTTAGTCTTATTCATACCCATTAATCTAATAGATATTTTATAACTATTACATTAAAAAATAATATTTTTATAGTATGTCGGGGTTCGTTTAAACTCGATGTTTCATATAATGAAAGTTATCAAAGAAATAAAACTTATTTATAGAGAACTATTTCATAAAATATTAGGGGTGTTACACCTTGTGTTTGGTCCATGAGATCATGTTTTCATGTGAATGTTGGATGAATTAATTTAGGTCCAAGCTTTCCTATTGACTATGTTTGTTATTTGATAACTTCTTTCATGTGCTCTAGATATTAGACTTACTATACTATGTGATATGATCCTGAGATGGTTGAGCCTAGGATAGTTGATGAGATATGGGTGGGAAAGTCTGGGATTGTGGAAATAGTTGATTCCTCTGATGATGAGATGCATGGTGATATAAATATGGGTGTCAGAGATGGTACTAGAGATGATGTAATGGGTCGAAGCTGAAATTACCCATTATCGTTCTAAATATGGATTCTTGTAGTTAATGGATCTTTTTAATGGCTAGATGGTTGGGTTTCTTATTTTATCTACATTCATTTCTATACAACTTTAGGTATATATATGTTCTTTGTTGCATATCTCTTATGGTATCTTATGATGTTTTCATAGAGTGTCTTGAATTATGGAATGTTTAATAATGATTAATAAATGTTTAACCCATGGGGTTAGTTATCTTTGGAATGAAAATTTAAAATGTTAGTTCTGAGAAACCACAAATGGTTGGATTATTCCTAGAGGGCATGGACATCACATGAGGATAATAAAGTGTTTATTAATCAATGTTAATTGATGTTTTATGAAAGGTAATTTTGAAAAATTTTAATTAATGGATAATTAATTAACATGAATGAAATGATAAAAAAGGAATGAAGTAATTTACTATTAGTCCTATTAAATCTGTGTGTGCTTATAGGATATTTAATCATTATAAGTGGAAGTCGAGTGTTCAAGTGATGATAGCTGTAGTTGAGGCTATAAATAGTTCATATATATTGTGTAGTTGTGATCTACACTATATCTTGTATGTTTTTTTATTTCATATGCTTCCCTATCCATGTAGGTAGGGCGATTGACACTTGGTGGGCTCTTTGAGGGTGTTTTCCCCAACATTCTAGTAGTGAGAATGGATGGATGACTTCTCCCTCTAGCCACGTTATCTTCTCCTGGTAGTATTATATGATAGTATTCATGTTGTTTAGTAACCCATATATGTGTGTAGAGAGATGTAATGGATTGTAGTTAGTTCACACACATGTATCTCTAGATATATTATCCAAAGTATTATTATAGGTATGACGTGTATGGGTAGTGATGGCTCAAGTTACCTTACTCTATGTATGGTATGTGATGCCTTGAGGTATAATACTTGATATATGATGCAAGAAATATGGGTTGTGGTGGCTCCCAAAAACTACTTGGTTACTATATAGAGATGTGATATGGGATGATGGGATGATGTGATGCACAAGATGAATGTTTTGATACATTAGCCTAGGATTTTATGAGATAGTTTACTTTTGCAGAAATATTGATCAAGGATGTATGAAATTTTGGAAGGGAAGAAAACCTGTGGGGAAGCAGTAGTGGGATATACTTATTTTATTACTCTAATACATGATATATGGTATGTGATACTTAGTGAGATATATCCATGGTTAGTATGGTAACTTAGTATTCCTATTTAGGTTAAGAGTTATTCTCACTTGTTTTTAACTGGGTTTTATTATTCTTTCTATATATTTTTCATGCGAGGCTCCAAGGAGGATCCTACATAGTATATTGTTATGCTTACCCCACATTTTTTCATTACATTTATGTACTTTGGTTTTATTTTATAAATGTATTTCTAAGGGGAATTTGATTGGTGTATCTATTTTATCTATATCTTCTGCATGTTCTCTTAGAGGGTAATTTATCCCATTTATATATATGATATACCCTCAGATCTAGTCACCAACCCAGGGCCTACTAGAGGTGAGACTCAAACTATCACTATCCTCTTTATCTCATTCCTAGCCTAGGAGGGGTACTCTCTTGGGGGATGGGTTCCTGACATGTCCAGTTCCCAATAATCAATGTAAAGTCACATCAATCCATATTTCTTCTTAACAAAAATAACTAGTATACCCTATGGTAATTTTCTTTACTGGAATTAATCCCTTATAAATATTCTCTAATAGTTTCTTCTTTAATTATTTAAACTCAATTAATTCCATTCTATATAGAGTCTTATAAATAGGGGTATCGCCCAATATGAGATCTATTGAAAACTAAAATTCATATTTTGGAAGAATACTAGGACACTATGCTAGAAAATATCAAAAAAATCATGTACAATATGCATATAATAAATTTTTATTTTCTTCCCAAACATATGAGATAAACACACCTTTTGAATGGGAATCATGACCCATGAAATGGATGAAATTTCCGTAAAAATTTTATAATTATCATCTCAAAAATAGATGATCATATGTATGTTAATAATATAAAATGTGACTTCCCTTCCTTGGTAATTGATATTGTATTTATATAAATAAATATGATCCATGACTAAAATAACATCAAATTAAAATACAGGTATAATAACATGATTTTCAAGAAGCACATTCCCATAAAATTCAATTGGAGAAGAATCATAGTATTGAGATATGATAATCATATCATTAGGGGTTTTCACTTCTAATTCAATATCTAATCATTATGGTGTTACTGTGATACCCTTTGTAACGTCCTAACCCAAGATACACTAAATTGTGCCCCGAGCTAGTGGGTCACATGGAATCAAGCATGAATACTCGTATGCCAGAGGATGACAACTATCTTTGAGGGTATAAGGTGGTATAGTGTGGAGACTATACCTTAATGATTAGAGTTTAGTACAATGGTATAATAATATCAATCAATAGTGGAAGAATACAATTAACTGAGTAGTGGAATAATAACATCTAAAAGACTAAAATTAGTATCAAAACTAGAATTAGTCATATAAAATATGATGATGATGTCATGTATCTATAAAAAATGGCAGGAAATACATGGAAATAGAAATATAGTATAATACATGTATCAAAATTACAAAAAGATCAAAAATCAACTATCTTTAATTAGCATCATGAGAACATCTCAGTCTCGTGCTCCCATGATACTAAGAAATGATCAAATCAAGCATCATTAGAAGGGAAATTTCCCTAATCCCTACCTGCATCCATAAAGTCTGTCTGTGTACCCAATGAAGTCCCGAACAAGGTGTGAGATAACACTCAGTAGGTCACCACCAACAGTGTCTAAAAGAATTCCATTCTATATATAAATAATGAAGCAGTGTGTAGTATATCATAGGTATAATAGTAATAAAAGTAAAAGTTTCAAATGAAGATATGATCTTGTCTAGCCAAAAATGACTCCCTATGAACAATAATCAAACACCCATAAACAAAGGGTAACTATAATCAATAAACCATAATAACGAGATAACTATAAATCATGATAAATCATACATAATGGACTATGTAGTGTAATCATGTGTCGAGACCGAATGGGTTAGATATAATGTATAAATGACCATGTAATCCTCATTGAGTCTATAGATCAACATGATGGAAAATTGGTAAATACTTGGGTGGATCTGAAGGAGCATGTACATAGAGCATGTAAAAGGATATTCTAAGCAAGCTGGATCCAAGGAGTTGAAATTTCCTTGGCATGCAAAGTAAACTAGATCCATGGAGTAGAAATATCAATGGTATCTAATGGAATCATGATCCTAGGAGTAGAAATTTCCAAGGAATCACTGTAACTCATTAAATTATCATAAGGCTCCCACTAAAATTTTTGAGATCACACACACCCAACAAGTGGTTTAACATGAGGAAGATACATGAACACACAACATGGGTGGTCCAGGTTGAGGTGAAGGACCTTCAATCGTATAATGGTTCTAAAAAGGAAACCTAAACAGGTTCCAAAAAATTCAATTAAGGCATTAAATTAATTTTAGGTGTAACACAAGAAGTTTTGGCATGTACCATAACATAAAAAAGGTATATAAAACACCAAACTTTAATGGAAAGGTATAGACCACCTTCCACGTACACATGGTAGAACAATCATCCAGTATCGACTCCTAAATTGAGCCAGATTGGAATAAATTAGAATAATGGGTGATTACCCTAGAAATATAGAATATTATGTTTCACCAAAATAACTTTTTCAATACTAAGAAAAAAATAATGGAACAATATGAATGTATATCTTATCGATGTATATCTAATGACATGAATGGTTTTTTATTCTAAGTCTCGATGGTGAAATAGGAGCCAAGCCTAGATTTAGCTTGAAGAAGTTACATGGGAGGAGAAAAAATCTATTGGAGAATAATAAAGAAGTAAATAAAGTAGGTTTAAAGAACTTTTAAGGTAAATTATTCATTTACTTCAAAAATATTGGGTTTTATGGCTTGGACACACAATTGGCTAAACTGTACACCAATCGTAAACCCTTCTCTGTTCAATAACCACCTTACATGGTCATGGTGTATGGTTAGAAAAACTATGTATCAACTATGTTTTTATAATATTTTAAAAAATAAAGGACCCTCCAACAGGTTTTTGTCCCTAGTTTCATGAATTCCTCAAACTGTGCGACCTCTCTCTGGCCCATGAAACAACCCACATAGTGTACACAAACCATGCATCATGAGTCGCATGGTTTATACAAACTATGTGGACCACATAACTTTTCCAAAAACATGGGATTTAAGCTCCAAAAAATCCCCAAACAGTCTCAAATCTCATGTGACCTCATTATATGTTCATACTATATCAAAACCATGTATTTAAACCAAAATTAAAGAGATTCTAACCTCAAGAAAAACCTCAGTTCTTACAATATTTCCCCCTTAAAGAAATTTTTCCCTAAATTGTCCTTACAAGGGTGGTTAACCATAATTTAATAACTCAAACCACTTTCCATGTATATTGGCCTCCCTCTACCAGGTTCATCTTGTACATGGTCATGTTTCAATAGCACATGTACTAGAAGAACTGACTGGCCTCAAAGGGCCTTTGTGCTCTAATCAACAATACAAATATGTTGCTCCTCAAAGGACACATCTACCTACAGCTCAACCTCATCCGTCTGAAGTTAAGGAGATGAGTCTGAGTGATAATGGTGTAGATGATATATATGGATGTCAGGCATGGCTTGGTATATCTTTGGTAACTACAACCGATAGGCTACCATCTTGACTCTCTCCAGAATCTCAAATGGCCTAACATATCATGGTGAAAGATTACCCTATATCCTAATATGTTTATATCCTAGCCTCGGTGATATACTAAAAAAGACATGATACTTGTCCTCACACTCTATAGTTCATTTACAATAATTAGTGTAGGATTTATTTCAATAATATGTAGTATTCATCCTCTTTTTAATCAATTGGGCCTACTCCTAAGTCTCTTATGTGAGACTTGTTCTGAGAAAAACTGCATGTCCTGCCTCTAACTAGTACAAAGGTGATTTACATGGCCTACCATATAAATCATCATAATGTTCCAATTTTATAGTCTCTTAATAGATATTGTTATAGTTGAACTTGACCAGGGGTATATGCCTCTCCTAAGAGCCCCCAAAATCAAGGATGCATGCTTTAATCATGTCCTCTAGAACCTAGATCATGATATCTAATTAAACATCAGTATGAGTGTGGTATATCATTCTCAAAATCACTTGTGTAACCAATTCTCTTTTTAATCTCTGATACCACTTTGTAACATCTTGACCTAGGATCCACTAAACAATTCCCTAATCTAGTGGGTCACATGGCCTCAAGAGTGCTTCCATGTATCCTAGAGTTTTTCAACTAGAAATGAGGGTTTAAGGTGGTACATTGGGGATACTATACCCTTGTGATCAAAGTGTATCATATTAGTATAATAATATCAATCAATAGAAAAATAATATAACTAACTGAGTAGTGGAAGAAAAACATCAAAAAGACTTAAATAAATATCAAAACTAGAATCAATCATATAAAATATGATGATCATGTCATGTCTTTATAAAAATGGAAGGCAATACATGGAAATACGCATCCAGTACAATACATGTATCAAAATTACAAAAAAACCAAAAAGGAACTATCTCTAACTATCATCACAATCTTAGCTTGGTCTTATACTCTAATTCTCTTAAGCAATGATCAAATCAAGCATCATAATATGGGTGCTTTCCCTGGTCCCTAACTATATCCATCAAGTATTTTTAGGTACCTAATGGTATCCCAAACATAGTGTGAGATAACACTTAGTATGTCACCACCAATGGCATCTATAAAAAATCCAATCATTGTATAAACAATGAAGCAGTGTGTAGTATATCAAATATATAACTATAATAAAATTAAAATGTCAAATGTAGATGTGATCCTCTCCAGAAAAACATGGCTCCCTGTGAACAATAATCATACATTCATAAATAAATGGAAATTGTAATCAAGAAAATATAACCACGGGCAAACTGTAAATCGTGATAAATCATCCACAACAGAATATGTCTTGTAATCAAGTGGCAGGACTGAAAGGTCCTGATACAAGGTATCCTCATCAATTCCATGTATTATCTCAATAGAAACGCATTAAATACTTGGGTGGAGCCTAAGGATCATGTCCATGGAGCATTTCCCAAGTGATTCCAACCAATATGGATCCATGGAGTAGCAATTTCCTTGGAATCCAAAGTAAACTAGATCCATGGAGTAGAAATTCCCATGGAATCCTATGGAATCATGATCCAAGGAGTATAAATTTATAAGTAATCAACTAAAATAATTAGGATCCATAAAGTATTAATGTCCATGGTATCAAATAGAATTAGGATCCAAGGAGTATAAATGTCCAATGTATCTACTACCATTATCAATTCATCTCCTCATTCAATTCCTAATTAATTTCATAATTATAAATAAGCTATCAGTTCATCTAAACCATTCAACATTTTCTATATAATATATTTAATCATTTAAAACCATTTCATTTCATGTCATCACATGGAAAATAGTTATAAACCTTATTCTATAACTCATTAAATTATTATAAGTATACCACTAAAATTGGAAAGCTCACACACACCCAATGGGTGATTTAACATGAGGCAAATACATTAACACACCTCACGGGTAGTCCAGGTTGAGGTGAAAGACCTCCAACCATATAATAGTGCTAAAAGGTAAACCTAAATAAGTTCCAAACAATTTAATCAAGTCACTTAATTAATTTTAATGGGTAACTCCATAAGTTTCGGTATGCAGCATAATGGAAATAAGGTATATAAAACACCAAACTTTAAGGGAAAGGTATAGACCACCTCCCATATACTCATGGTATAACACTCATCCATAATTAACTCCTTACTTGATCTATAATAAAATGAATTATAAGAAAGTAAAATTACCTTATAAATAGTTAATATCATCTTAAACCAAAATAAATCCATCGATACAAAGAAAAATGAAGAACAGCACAACAGGAATGTATAACTTACTAGTATAGATCCACCAAGATGAATTATATTCGATTCTGAGTTTGGATGGAGAATCAATATCCAATTCTAGCTTTCTCTTGAAGAATTTATACAGTCAGATAAGAAATCTGCTGGAAAAGATGAAAGAAGGAATGGAAATAGAAAAGGGTCATTTCCCTAAAAATAATGGGTTGCATGGTTTGGCTGAATAGTTGGCCAAACCGTTTGCTAACTATGTACCATTATCTATCCAAGAACCCCCCCCCCCCTTGTGTGGTAATGTTGCATGGTTAGACAAACCATGTGCAGATCGTGTGTTTGGACTTTGTTAAAAACTACAATCCCCTCGCATGTGCATGTTGCCTTGGTTTTACGGTTTCCTCAAATATTATGGCCATCCTCTGGCCTCTGAAATACCCTGCATGGTTTATATAAACCATGCATCCTATTTTTCATGGTTTTTACTAATCATTTTTCCCATCTTCCTTTTCCAAAAACCTAGGATCTGGGTCCCAAACAAGCCTCGTACACCCCCCAAAACTCCTATAATCTCATTAGGTATTCATACTTGGTAAAAACCAAGCATTTAAACTGAAATTAAAGAGATCTATACCTCAATAAAAACTTGTGATATTACACCCATATCAAATTATTTAGACATAAAAGAGGGGGTATATCTAAAATCAAAAAATTCATTATTAGTTCTAGAGTGCATGGAAAGTGTTCCTTTCACGACTTCATTATCATACCTCACATTGTAAATAGTTATCACATGAGACTTACCATTGTATCTTGGATTAAGTGGTTATTGATGTCTATCATCATCATTAACATCTGTATTTAAGCACCAATTATCATAATGACCATAATCCTTTCATTTGTAACACTATGGTGTGGGTGGTGCATTATGTGATGCTTTTTCTCTATCATTATCTAGATTCTTATTCCAATTAGTTAGGCATTTGATTACCCAATTACCTTCCTTTCCATACTTAAAATATATACCAGTACCCTTAATACAATTTTCTCCATGTTTCCTTTCACACTTTGAGCATAGTGTAAAGATCATCTTCTTCAATCCATGATTTTTATTATTATAATTTCCTATGAATTCTATCTTTATTTTCTTATAAAACCCATGAAATAGATATGTAACTCTATTCTCTGTCTCTAATATGATGGTGCATCAAATGATTTCTTCAGATCCAATGAAGTTTCTTATGGATAATTCTCTTTAGATACTTGGTTTTAATCCACTGAATAATCGATCAATCTTACTTTTAGGTTGGATGATAATACCAAAATAATACCTCACATTTCTTGTAAAATCTTCCTCATAGGTACTAATGATTCATCATTATTTTTCTTTATCTTAAGGGATTCATTCTCCATTTTCATATACATAATATGAGGAAATTACTTATTGAAAAATAATCCCTTAAACTAATCTCTCTCTATGGAATACATTTCTTCCCCTTACCTCATATTCTTTATAATATTCATCCATTGATCTACTTATCCTTCTAAATGATAAATATATAAGAAAACCTTTACATGTTCTGGGCACTATAGAACATAAAAAATTTTCTCAATGGTGTTTATCCATCTCTTATCCACTATTAGAAAATAAGACCCACTAAAAGAAGGTGGATATTTCCTCATGAAAGACTTTATAGTATGTTGTTCCCTCCTTTTATTGTTTAAAATCTCAACATGATTCATGGTTTGAGAAAGTGGCGTATTCATTGTAAAAATATTTTACATTCTAACTCTCATAACATTTTCTTATTCTAGAAAACAATCATTTCGTTTTTTATCACATTTAGAATTATAACAATTCTTTTTGGTTCCATACATTGAATCAAACTAAAAAAAATAGTGTGAACAAAAATAATCATAGTGGGAAACTACATAATAATTAAACATTATTTATAGGATGTTTAAATATATATTCCTTTTTCCAATCTATGGAACATTAGGTATAACCTCGGTTATCCATGTTCATTAAAAAAAATTTAAAATATTATCCTATACATATACTTATCCCCAGGGTTTTCACGAAATTTCTCTAATCCTAATCTCTAAATACTGGATAAACCCTTCATTGATACCAACTATAGTGACCCATACTTTTCATGTAGATATATTAGACCTTACTAGATGAATATTCAATATATATAATTATGATACATTCTATAATCCTATAGTTTTAGTGTATTTATAAACTTATATAAATAAAAAAATTATGTATAAGAGATCTAAAACATATCCTACTAAGAGCTTCCCATAAAGAAATTTTCTTGGGAATGCCCTACTTAAAAACTTTCTTCATAACTTATGGAAAGGAAACACATGAAAGGGTGATCTCAAATGACTAGTAAGGATAAACAAGGGAGATATTGATTATTAATTAATTATAACATGAGCATTAGGGTATGTGGACATGGTTTTAACCTTTCAAAACCATACCGTTCATATCATATAATAAAATCTTGACTCATGGCATAAATATTGTTAATTAAAATACATGAATCATAAATTAATTAAAGAACATAATCAATGAGAGCATAACATTGGCATGATACATAATTTTTTGGCATACACATAAGCATAGAAAATCGTTTATTTATTATAGGATAACTACTAATACTATCATAATAGATTAGGTACACTACTCATTCCATCATATCCTTACTCAAGTTTCACTCCCAACACTATCGTAGTGGAAAATTTCCCTTACTGAACTAGGTTCACTCCCCATTCCATTTCTTATTATCTCATGAGATATCTTTCTTTACACAATTAATTTTAGGAATATATAATTCTAGTCCCACCCATAACATAATGAAAATAATACATATGTGTTTCACAAAATCATAAAACATTAATCATATTATAACCCATGGAAAGGAATCATTTTTCATAAAAATTTCTTAATTTCATTATAGTATAACCCATTGAATGAAACATGATTCATAAAGGTTTTATCATAATATAATTAACCCATGGAAAAGAAATGGGTTTCATAGAATTATCCTTAAATAGTTATCATCATGATCCATCCAAAGAATAAAATTAAATGGTATAATTGGACCATAAACATTTTAAATCATAATTAACATCAAAGGATGGTATCATAGATGAAAAAAACCTTTAAAATATCACTCGATCATTTATTGAGGAAAATAATTCTTTCACTTTGAAATCACTTATTTAAAATCTAAAAAATTTACAAATATTAAATAAATAAAAAATTATTTAAAAATAACCTTGTAAAATTTTAATTGAAACTTCAAATAATTAAGTATTCATGATGGTGGGAAATTTCATTCATTTCATCTTTGTTAAAACAAGGTTTCCTTTCATATTTTCAATAAAAATTCAAAACCACCTCATTCAAAAAATGAAAAGAATGTTCCTTTTAAAACATTTTGTAAAAATTAAAACATGAGTAAAATTAATTTAAAAATAATAAGATAATAGTAAAAAATTATTGATTTTTTTTAGAAAACATAGACATGGAAGAAAAAGGATTTTTTAATGAAGAGAAAAATCAAGTTAAAATTCCATAAAAAAATTATTTTAGTATCTTGAGTACTTAAATAGGTTAAAGTGAAAGGAAAAAATATGATATCAATAAATAAATATAGGATAATAAAAATCCTGATATTATTTAGAGTTATATCATGAAATTTCATCATCAAAAACTTAATCATAAACAATCCTAATAAACAATGAAATTGTAACATAAAAATATTACCCCTTTGATAATATCTATATCAAAACCTCATAAAAAGAGAAATATATATATATATATATTAAAATACCTATAATGTTCATGAAATCATTATAATATAAATTAATGAATGTTATGTGAACCACACAATGTAAACAAGTGTTGAATATGGCCTAAGTCTCGTAGAATAAAAGTGAGATAAGAAACCCTTACCTTGAGATTAAATTTCTTTCAAAGAACTCTGACCACATGTATAATAAATTTGAATTTATTATAATTTTATAAAATCATAATTTACATACTTATAATATCATATATGATCCAATTATAACATTTCAGTACCTATTTATTAATAGTTTCTTATTAAAATTTCCATTTTCGGGTGTTAATTGTTACGTTTTTCATGAGAATTTCATTTCAGTAATTCTGGTCCTTGTACTTTGATCATGGTTAAATAATATAAATAATTTTATTTGGGATATAAATATTATATATATTCATTATATATAGATATATTCATCCATAAAGGATTAATATATATAAATGAATTACATTGTTCACGGAATGGTAGGTCGTACATACACATGGACATTGTTTTCACTTTTCAACAGATGGAACGAAAGAAAGGTAAAAAATAATTCACCTCTAAAGAATCATTATTATATCATATAATATATATATATATATATATATTCATTTAATCTATAATTATTACAATCCATGTAAAGAATAAATGAAAAATGAACTACATCACATCGTGGAGGTGGTAGTCTACACATACGCACGAGCGACATTATCATTTTCTAATGGGTAGTAAGGTAATAAGGTAGATATGATATTATAATTAAATAAGAATAATTATATTTTAAATTTTATATATAAACATTAAACCCATCATAATTTCCATCAATGAAAGATGGTGATAGAAAATGAATTGTATCGCTGTGTGGAGATAATAGTCCACACATATGTACAATTGATACTTTCACCTATCATTTAATGGAAAAGATAGTGAATACTATTTTTTACTTAATAATAATAAAAATTTTGTATTTTTAGGAAACTTAATTTATTATTATTTTATGATTAATACCATATATATAGAGGATCTAAAAGAAGAAATAAATTGAAAGAATCTAGGTAGGATAATTACCTCTTCTTAGGTAGGCATCCTTTAGATATTTCTTAAGGACCCTTGGAATAGTATTTTAATAAGTAAAAAACCTTTAAATAATGTATATGTAATTTTATAAGATAATTTGGTTGTGTTTGGACAAGATGGAAGAAATGTCCTGGACTTGGATGCCACTCAACAGTGCCTGAAGATCAGTTGGCCACATGTCCTCAAGCTCATCTCCCCAAATTCCAGAGGCTATCGGCTATTAGTGAGGGCCTAGGTGTTTCTATGGGGAGAAAAATACCTCATCACCATAGTGTAGCATAGTGTAATAACAATAACATATAAGAAGTTAAAGCAAAATAATAACCAAACAAGGAGTAAACAGTAGAAGACTATTAATATAAAGAAATCCAGAAGTTGTCTCATATCTAAAATGATGATACATGTCAAATGTCTCTAATAAAGCATCCAAAACATGTATAAAATGTATATATACAATACATGTAACAAAAAACCCCAATAGTATCACATCTCGCATCACAAGACTCATCTTAGTCGCATTATCCCATACTCCTAAGCAGAAATCAAGATCCTATAGTCAGTTCATTTCCCTTATCAATACCTATAATCATATAGTCTATTTTGGGTACCCAAAGGTGTAATCCCAAATAGGTTGTGATATATAATCCCAGTAGGTAACCACCCAAGTTATATTCCATCCTATCAATGAATACATATAAAAATAGTGTGCATGAAGATATATAATAGGTGAGGAAGTACTAAAAATTAAACATCCTATAAGTCTAGGTTCCCATTTTATAACCAATTCATTTAATCAAAATCATTTAAGAAATAAGTATTTTAAGTAATAGTTAGTAATGTTTATTTGATCAGGTTTATTTAATAATTCAATATCATTTAATTTATAAGCATCAAGACCTAGAATAAGCACGGCATCCCCCATATAATAATAAGCACTACAGATGCCTAAGAAGGTCATCTAAAAGGTATAAGTCAAAGAATGACTCCAAGTGTGTGATTTGTCTTGGAAGAAGTTTCATAATACATTTAATTCATTATTAAACTTAGAAACTAATCTCTTTCCTGGCATTCCAAAGTTGTAATCCAAGTCTCACTCTAGGTGTAAAATAAACCAACACTATACGAACCCATCCAAAGAAATTCTCAAGTACCCAGGTATCGCTCTAGGTGTGGTATAACATCCCTACCATTCGAGTCCATCCTTGGTGGTCCACTGAGGGATACCACATATCACCCATGGCATAATGATTAAATTCAACTTGAGTCAGTCCATGGAATTCTCATATGAATCCATGTATCACTCATCGTATAAATAGTCAATCCTCAGAGTCCGTACTTGGCATTCCACTGGGATATCCAAGTATCACTCAAGCATAAGCAAGGTACAAGCCAATTGATTCCGTCCATGGAATTATCATATAAATACATGTGTCACCAAAGGCATATAATCAATTAATTAATTCAATACCATTTAATCAAATCCATTTAATATGTCACAGTAAAAACCAAGAAAATATCATTTACAACTCACCTAAGAAGGTTACTCAAGGAATTTTCCAACCTCAGAAGGCTTGGATTCCAAATAATATCATGGGAAAATATTTATAACAAGCTTATCATGCATAAACAACCTATTACATGAAATATCATATATTCATCTCACATGGGAAATTCATTAAAAATAGCATCTCAATCTTTAACAAGCAACTCAAGTCAAGAGCCTTGGGTCAGGGTCACACATCCGCTCCCTTTAATCATTTCATTTACAATTTATATCACAATTCAATTTACATAACAACTTATGATTTAATTCACAAAATTAAATAAAAATTCAATTCATCCATTTAAAACCCATGGAAAAATAAAGGAACACCTCAATGTATCCAAATTTCAAGGCCACCCATGGTGGTCTATCTATATTACCATCACACCCAAGGGTTGTTTTGAAATCAAGGTCCACAACCTATAACATTCATTGATGGTATCTTTAATTGAATAGTCCATGCCTAACCATTTAATTTAAGGATTAAAATTCATTTAAGGTGACACCCATAAATTGGGTTTACGTCACAACAACATATATAAACACCACAACTTTTAGTGAAAGGAACAAGACCACCTACTATAAGTCCATAGTCGATAGATCATCCTGTATCAGCTCCTAATTTGGATTACATCAAGAGAAAAATGAAGAATGTATGAAGAAACTAATAATAGGTAAAATTATCTTTCACCTAAATAGTGTAGCTAATACTGAGAATAATGTAATAATATTAAAATTAATTGATAGCTCACCGATGAAACTCCAGCGAGACAAGAAGCACTTGAATCAGATATTGGATAGAGAAGGTATCTCAATTATAGGAATAGCTACCAAGAGGAAGCTCAAAAGACCATGGATTCTGTATATGAGAAGAAAGAGTGAAAAAAATAGGTTTAAATAGATTTTTAATTAGGGGAAAATTGGTTATTTTACCCAAACAATATTAGGGTCACATAGTTTGGCCACATAGTTTGGCCAAAATGTGCACCAATTGTGCACGGGTATCTGCAGGGTAGGGGAAATTGCATGGTTTCCTCACATGGTTGGAATAACTATGTGTAAACCATGAAAATATAATCTATTAAAATTTTAAACCAACCTATATAGCCATGTTCCCCAAGAATCACACTTTTTCTAAACCATGTGGGCTCCTCCTACTCTCTGTCCAGGCCTCGCACATTTTTTCAGACCATGTGGCCTACCCCACATGGTTTTAACTAACCATTTTTTCAGCTATTTTCAACCCAAAACATGGGATATAAGATCTAAATGATCCCTAGACACCCATGTTACCTTTCTAACCTCAAAGGGTATTCAAATTAAGACACATTCAAATATTTAAACTAATAATTGATGGAAATTAAAGGATTCATACCACAAAAAAGAAATGGGATCTTAAAAACTTCCCTCCTTAAAGAAATATTTCCCCTAATTTCATTCCCAGTGGTGGTAAATCAAGATCTGTGAATAACTCCATCCACTGTTCTTGTACATCGACCTCCTACTCCCATGTCTCATCTTGTACATGGTCGTACTTCCATATCACTTATACTAGAGGAATTGGCCATCCTCAGAGATCCTTTTTGTTGTGATCCACAATATGTATAGAATGGTCTTCAAAGAACTCATCTACCTATAAATCAACCTCCTTGGGATGAAAGGTGTGAGGTATGTGTGAATAGTAATGTTGAAGTTGAGAAACATGGAAGACATCGTGTATGGCCCGGTACCTCTGAGTTAACTGTAACTACTAGGCTATCGGACCAAATCTCTCAAGAAACTCAAATGGTCTAAATACTACGGTGAAATCTTACCCTCTCTCATGATCCTCTTATGTCCTAGCCTTAGTGAGACACACAAGAAAACCCAATCCCCAACCTCAAACACTATAGGTAATCTACGGTGATTGGTGTAACATTTATGATGAGACTACACAGTATCCATTCTCTTCCAAATCAACTACACCTATTATGTGGTCTCCTAAAAAATACAAGGTCCAAGAATTGCTAACTTTCCTACCCCCAACCAACACAGTGGTGATCATCATGGCCAACCATACAAATCCTTATAAGGAGCTATTTGTATAGTATCTTGAAAGCTATTATTGTAGGTGAATTCTACAAGGGGTATATGCCTCTCCCAAGAGCCCCAAAATTCTAGGACACATGCTCGCAGAATGTCCTCAAGCATCTGAATTGTGCACTCTGACTGACCATCAGTATGAGGATGGTATAATGTGCTCAGAATCACCTGTGTACCCAATTCCATCTATAGCCCTTTCTAGAATCATGAAGTAAACTGGGCATCCCTATATGAAATTATAGTGTGCGGAACCCTATGAAGTCATATTATATAATGGATATAAATCCTCCCAATATCATCAATTGAAAATGTCTCCTTGATAAGTAGGAAATGTGTGAACTTTGTGAGATTATCAATAACAACCCATATGAAATAAATACCTCGAGACAACCTTAGTAAACTTATCAAAAAATCCATTGAGAGATCATTCCATTTCCACTCAAGAATGGGAAGCTGTTTTAAAAGTATAGATATCTCTGGTTTTCTGCCTTCACCTGATAATTGGTGGAACACCTCATGAAAAAACCAGCTACATCGGATTTCATACTCATCCATAAGTACTGGCGATGTAAATACAGACACATCTTGGTGACCCCAGGGTGCACTTCCCAAGTTTAATCATAAAAATCCCGCATCATCTCCTCATACATGTCTTTTGAAACCTATATGTGACCATGTACTCACAGGATCTCATACTCACCTATGGTCTACCTAGGATGAGGGTCCTCACCTTACACACTCTCTCATTAGACTAGGCCTTCTATGTCTGATAGCTACCTCATCCTCACTCTATCCATCAAGGTAGAGGTAATAGCTAAGGATGATAGAAAAGTATTTTTGTGACTATCATACACCTCTAAGTGTATCTTAGAGAAAAAATACATGAGTTACCACTAGCTAATAGCCTACTAAATTGCTTTTATATGAGTCCTCCTTCTCAATGAATCAGCCAATGAATTTCTTTTACTAGGAATATAGGAAAGCTAGAAGTCAAAATATTAAAGGTATTCAACCCACCTTCACTTATTTATATTCAGATCACACTGTTTAGATATGTACTTTAGGATTTTGTGGTCCATGAACACCATTAAATGCTCTCCTAGTAAGTAATGTATCAAATAGTTCAATGCATAAATAACTATATCTAACTTGAGATCTTGCCTCGGGTAATTCCTCTTGTGTAGCCTGAAATGCAGAGACCTGTATGCCATGAATCTATCTCCCTGCGTAAGAATTCATCCTAGCCTGATACCTAATACATCGCAATACACAGTGTAACTCCATTCTGTCTTTGGAAAAATCAGTATCAGTGCTGAAATAAATCTCCCTTTCAGCTCATGAAAGTTTTTCTCACAGGAATATTTCCATACATACTTTACACCCATCTTATTCAATCCCTTGAGTGGAACTGAAAATCATGAGAATTCCTATATGAAATTATTTTAGTAACCATCCATCGCTACGAAACTTTGTACCTCAAAGTCATTCTTAGGATGATCCTAGGAAAGTATATCTCTCACCATCCTTGATTCAATTGATACTCATGTCTCTAAGATCAAGTGACCTAGGAAGTTAATTGGATCCACCCAGAAGCATCACTTTGTGAGCTTAGTATTTAACTGATGCTCTCTAGAGGTATCCAATATGATCTCAAGATGTTTGTCATGGTCATTTTGATTGTGATAATATACCAAGATATCATCCATGAAAACCAATAAAAATGAATCCATATAAGGATGGAACACTCAGTTTTTCAGTTCCATGAAGACCACTAGAGCGTTCATAAGACCAAACGATATAACCAAATACTCATATAGATCATACCTGATGTGAAAAGCTATGTGAGGTATGTTCTATGGTATAACATGCACTTGATGATAACTAGATCTCAAATCAATCTTTTAGAACACCTGATATCCTAGGAGCTAGTCGAAGAGACCAACTATTCACAATAAAGGATATCGGTTCTTAACCATTAGCCAGTTCAATTTCCAATAATCCATATATAGTCTGAGATTTCTATATGAATTTTTCAAAAAAGGACCAGTTATCCCCACAAAGAAGTACTAGGTCAGATAAAACTCTTTACTACTAAATCCTCTAGCTTCCTATTGAGCTCTTGAAACTCCATTATAGCCATCCTATAAGGAGGAATGGATACCATTGTAGCTCCTAGAACTATCTTGATTGAGAACTCTACCTCTCTCATTGGAGGTAATCCTGAAAATTCTTCTAGGAAAATCTCCCAGAAATGATCAACCACTACCACAGAATCGTCTTTACACAACACCACATTTTAACAGTGCTAAAAAAAGCACCGATAAAGTGTGTACCTTTATCAATGCTAAAAAATCACTATTAAAAGTTGATTTTATCAGCGCTGAAAAAGTTATAATAAAAGTACCCCTTTATCATCGCTTTTTTAGTGCTAATAAAGGGTAATTTTATTAGTGTTTTTCTTGGCACTGATAAAAGGTATATTTCCTAAAAAAAATTATTTATCATTAAAAGGAATATATTAATATAAAAATATATTGATATTGATATAAATATAATTTATTTTATAAAATATGATTTATATAAGCCTAAATACACATTTACATTTAATATATAAGATATTTAGTGAAAATAGATTATAAAATAATTAAAATATAATATTAATTAATAATTTAGTAATTATTATTGATTAATAGTCATTTAATAACAATTTAAAGATAGAAACAAATTAATAAACGATCTAAAATAAGTTGAAAATGTGACTCAAACTTCAAAACGGTCATAACATTTGAATCGGGTGTTTGTTTGGGCTCTACCATATATCAAATCAAATTTTTTATGATATCTATTCTTTTATGACCACGGGGATGCCATTACAATTTTTTCAACGCCAAAAAGGTCTATAAGGCCTTCAAAACTGAGTTTTTAGTTAGGGTACCCCAATTTTTTTACATTCGATAGAATTTCATATCTCATTTAAGGGGGTATTCCTATCTTTTTCATTTAAGACTCAATTTTTTTCAAGTCTTACACTCATAAGGATAATATGGTGTTCAAATATTTTAATTTTTTATAATGTAATATTATTTATTATTAAGTATACACACATATATACATATTTGTGTATATTTACACAAAAATAATAATTTTATAAGTAAATTTGTAAACATATTTACATATAAAATATATTTATAAATATATAAACCATATCTAAATAAAAAATAATATTCATTTTATTTAAAATAAAAAATATCTGAATATTTATATGCATATATAATGTGTGTGTGTGTATTTGTGTATGTATATATTAACAAACAGATATATATTATCTATATATTCTAAAATATTTATATAAATATTAATATATAATATATGTAAATAAATAAAAATATGTATAAATATATTTATAGATATGCATATAATATATATATATATATGTATGTTGTAGATATGTTTGCATTTTTTTATTTATATATTTATAAACACACACACACAAAACATATTTTATAAATGTCATTAAAACTAATCATATAAATACATATTACTATATAAATAAATATATAGATAAAAAATATATAACTAGATATATATATATATATCATAAAATGGAGACCAAAGCAACATGGGGGAGTGGTAAGGGTCTATCCATGCAAGGGAGAGGTCTCGGGTTCAAATCTAGGGGTTGGCAGGGGCGCAGGTGGGTGAAGGGTAGTTCCTAGAATTGTTAAAGGGTGGGGAACCTAGCGCTTTTAAAGGGGGGTAGCACTGTTAAAGTGGGTTTTGAGCACTGAAAAATTGGGGGGGGGGGGGTCACCTCTAATTCTTATTTTTTATATTTTCAAATTTAAAAAAAAATGTCCTTTATCAATGATTTTTTAGTGATGATAAAAGGGACCCCCACCACCATTAATAGTGGCTTGATTATCAGTGATTTTTTAGTATTGATAAAGGATTTTTTTAGTTCTATTAAAACCCTATTCTGTAATAGTGAGCCACTAGAGGGAAACGTTCCAGATGTGTTACCAGATCATCCAGATATAAACTCATAATCTAGTCTTCCATCCCACACAGCCCGCAATGGTTGGGTCCAGATCGGCTCTCCTAAACATCCCATTCACCCTTATGAATAAACTCTACACCCTATGGTGATGTAAAGGTCGACCTAAGATGATATCAGCAAATAAATCATAAAAGGGAACCAACCAGTCTATCCTGAGAATGATTTCAAAACCTATCATCTTGAGAAAAAATAGGTCCTATACAAAGTTTCACCCAGCAGTCACAAGGGGGAACTCTCTACACTAATGTACACCCTCTGTTCTAATCCCTAACGAAGTTTCAAACATCATAAAACCAACAGAGGTATGAACATTGAGCCAAAGTCTCTCCATAATGGTCATAGATATAATGTTATGAGATTCCCCTATATCAAAATGTGTATAAGCTAAAGTAGAGGCTACTAGAATAATACCTTCAATATTAGAAGGTCTGGGATCTTAAACCTCACGGTTCTATTGAACTACATATTCCTGGCCTGAACTGCAGCCCTGTGATACTACCTAGATACCCTCAGCTGATCCACCCTATTATTGCTATAAATTTGGGTTTGGACTACCATGACCATGGACACGACCTCATCCTGATCGGCCAGCAGTACTCCAACTCCCAATCTTCTTAGATAGTGTTAACCCTGATCCTAAATGTGGAGCTAGTGCAGACCCTCTATCCCTAGCTTCTGGAGGAAATGTTTTATATAATCACTAAATATGGCCCATCTTGTTTCATGATTGACCCTCAACTGGGTCAGTTATATATTATGTCCACGTATGTCCTGGACTACCACACTGGTAGCACCACAACTGGCTACCTGAATATTCACACTGACTACCAATATCACCACGTGGAAGCTCCAGATGATGTTTCCTACTACCAGTAAATTTTTTATTAGATCGAGATGTCAAACCACCCTGGATCGCACCTCCATCCTCTCTCAATTTACACTCCGTGATAAGAACTTGATTCCATATTCTAGAAATAATAGTCATCCAAAATATATACACCTATGATTGGATGTCTTACCTGATTCCATCCTCTAGTCACCTAGCTTTAGATATCTTGTCGCCCATTAAAATAGGTTTGAAATGTTGGAACTCAGTAAAACGGGCCGAATATTCCATAAAAAATAACATGCCCTACTCCAGGTGAAAAAAATATCAGGATCTATCATCCCTCAACATCTAGGGATACAAATAATCATAGAATGATGTATAAAAATCCCTCTAGGACATCTCTTGATTACAATCCATCTGGGTTATAACATCACACCATCTCTTGGAGGAATCACTCAACATATACATAGAAATCATTACCCTCCACTCAGGATGTGTCTCAAGATTATCAAAGATATATAGCATGGGCTCTAGACATGACTCCATGCCTATGGTCCTCCATCCCTAGAAAACATGGGCTGATGATGCTACTGGATATCACGTTTCAACTCTACCATAGTCAGGGAATATCAAGGTGCTCCATTAATGGTCTCCATAAATTATAATAACCCATCGTGGAGCTATGCCTTAGCACCCGTGTCTAGATCAACAACTGGTGTCATAGATGACACGATTGGAGGATCCACTGGTTTCCCATGTCCCACTACCTTTGGAGTATGATCATCGCCACTCTCCTAGTGTGTGACTAGAGTTATTCATGATTTCATGCCTCTATAATTCCAAACACACACCTCATTTAGAGATCATTATCAAATTTTATAGCTCAAAAGTATAGATATTTAAGCAGGATAGGTAGAAGCCTTCCTCTATAAGAACACACCCCTCTGCCTACTCTTTGATTCATGTTTGGGCGATGTACAAATCATATGTAAGAAAGGGATAATACATACTTACCACTACTATGGTTGGTTCTAGTTCAATTTCTAAATTATAAGTAACTCAGGATCCATTTCATTTTCATATTCATTTGAATTTGAATTCATTTTCATCTCACACTTATATCACAAATTAATTAAAAAGGTTTAACCAATAGTTTTCTGAATTCAAATCCATGAGGGCCCATACTCCCTAGAGAAAAAATCTTGGCATCCATCTAATCCATACCATAACACATTCCGGTATACCTATCACAATAGTAGGTAAATCTCTCATGACACCTATCACAACAGCATGCAATAAGTAATGCATCCTAAATGTCATGGAAAAATGCATTACATGTGATTTCTAGCAAGTTCCTAATATGATTCATAGGATGGAATAACCTCATATCATTGGGTTGAAACATAATAGAACCCACAATAACATCAATAATAATAACATAAATCAAATATCTTACCCAATGGTGGAATCAAATTAATTTTAATTGTCATAATCCAAAAATCAAAAAATTAATTCGAGGAAATTTGGCTTTTTCCTATATACGGGTTTGCTACGCCTGGTCACAGATCGTTGAAAAATTAAATTTCCTTTATATCCCTTTCTATTTTCATCAAATAATAAAGAAAAGTAGAATAGAAAATATGATACCACTTTGTAACATCCCAAACCCAGATGCCACTCAACAGTGCCCCAAGACTGGTTGTCCATATATCCTTAAACGCATCTCCCCAAATTCTAGAGGCTACCGACTAGCAGTGAGGGCCTAGGTGTGTCTATGGGAAGAATATTCCCTCATCACCAGTGTATCATAGAGGATTAACAGTAACATACAAGAATAGGAAGTAGTATAATAATCATACAAGGAGTAAACAATGAAAGACTATTGATATAAGCAAATCTATGATTCATCACATATCCAAAATTATGATACATTCCATATGTATCTAATAAACAAGAAAAAACATGTATATAAGGAAGGTTTACAATAAATTTAACAAAAAAATCAAAAGTATCCCAGATAGCATCGTGAGCCTCGGATTGGTCTCATGCTTTCCCAATCCTAAGCAGTAATCAAGATCCTATAGTGGGGCACTTTCCCTTATCAATACCTATAATCATATAGTATGTTTGGGTTCCCAAAGGTAGAACAAATAGTGTTTGATATATAATCCTAGTAGGAAACCACACAAGATCTTTTTTATCCTATTAGTGAATACATATAATAATAGTGTGCAAGAGGATATATAACAGGTATGGAAATACTCAAAATTAAACATCCTATAAGTTTAGTTTCTCATTTTATAACCAATTCATTTAATAAAAATCATTTAATAAATAATTATCAGAATAATATTTGGTCATGTGTATTTTAATCAATTTCATTTAACAATTCAATCTCATTAAAGTTATAAGTCTTGAGATCCAGTGCAAGCCCGGAATCCCTCATATAATCATAATCACAGAAGATGCCTAAGTAGGCCATCTAAAAGGTATAAAGCAAAGACTGACTCTAAGCTTGTGATTTGTCTTGGAATACACATCATAATTCATTTAATTAATTGTTCAATCTATAATTTGATATTGTCCTTGTCATTCCTAATTCATAATCCAAGTCTCACTCAAGGTGTAAAATAAACCAACACCCTACAATCTCATCCATGGAAAATCCTCAAGAACTCAGGTATTGCTCTAGGTGTGGTATAACATCCCCTCCATTCAAGTCCCTCATTGGTGGTACACTAATGGAGACCAAGTATTACCCCTGGAATAATGATTAAATTTCCCTTGATTCCATCTATGGAATTCTCATAATAATCCATGTATCACTTGGCATATAAATAGTCAAGCCTCAGAGTCCATGCTTTCCAGTCTTCTAGGGAGTCCAAGTATCACTCGGGTATAAGAAAGGAACAAGCCAATTGAGTCCATTCATGGAATTCTCATATGAATCCATGTGTTACCCAAGGAATATAGGAAATTAACCAATTCAATACCATTTAATCAAATTCATTTAGCATGTCAAGGTAAAAACCAATAACATCTCATTTACATCTCACCTAAGAATGTGACTCAAGGCATTGGCCAACCTCATAAGGCTTGGATTCTAAACACTCACATGGTAAAATATTTATAAAAATATTCTCATGCTTAAACAAATTATTACATATCATATCCTCTATTCATCACACATGGTCAATTCATTAAAAATATTATCTCAATCTTTAACAATAAAGTCAAGGCAAGATCCTGTGGTCGTTGTCACCCATCCCCTTCCTTTAATAATTTCATTTACAATTGATATAAAAATTACATTTGCATAAAAACTTACAATTTAATTCATCAATTGAAATAATAATTCAATTAATTAGTTTAAAACCCATGGAAAGGTAAAGTCACACCTCAAGGTATCCAAGTTTCATGTCCACCCATGGTGGTTCATCTATATTACCATCACATCCAAGGGGTTTGTAACACCCCAGAATGGTAAAAGGTTAAATGACTAAATGATATGACTTATGTTAACAAGGTGAACCTTCATTTTCAAAAGCCTTTCTGATTAGAACCCCATAGTTAAGTGTGCTTGTTCTGGAGTAGTGATCAGCATGGTGACCTTCTGGAAAGTTTCCCAAGGTGTGTGTGAGTGAGGAAAAATCACAGGGGAAAGGATATGTGTTGGCCTATGGGGACTTTCATTAGTCAAATGACCTTTTTGGGTGCATGGGTGGGCCCCAGGGTGGGGACCACGTGTCTTTAGAGAAACTGGTGGTACCTGACGGGCTTAGACCCGATAGCCATATTAAGGTGGGATGTTTGTGCTTCACCGGAACCCGGTTGTTACATTTGGTATCAGAGGTGGTACCCAACCTTAAGTCTGGTTCACTACCTAGGTTGAAATGTTGGTTCCACAATGAGGATGTTGTGCTCTAAAGGGGGGGTGATTGTAACACCCCAAAATGATAAAGAGTTAAATAACTAAATGATATGACTCATGTCAACAAGGTGCACCTTTCATTTCTAGATATTGTATGATTATAACTCTATAGCTAAGTGTGCTTAGGCTGGAGTAGTGATTGAGATGGGTGACCTTCTGGGATGTTTCCCAAGGTGTGTGTCAGTGAGAAAAAAGCACATGGGAAAGGACATGTGTTGGACTGTAGGGACTATAATTAGTTAGATGACCCGTTTGGGAACATGGGTGGGCCCCAGGGTGGGGACCAAGTGTCTTCAAGGAAACTAGTGGTACCTGGTGGGCCAGGACCTGACAGTCCTGTTAAGGAGGGGTGTTTGTGCTGCCACCAGGACCCGGTTGTTAGAGGGTGTTTCCAAATAAAGTTCCAAAACCTATAACATTCATTGAAGGTCTCTTTAATTGAATAGTCCCTTCCTAAGTGTGGTGCATTTCCTAGGTTGAAATGTATGGTCCACAATGAGTATGTTGTGCTCTAAAGGGAGGGAGATTGTAACACTCTATAATGATAAAGGGTTAAATAACTAAATGATATGACTCATGTCAACAAGGTTCACCTTTCTTTTTGGGATATTGTCTGATTAGAACTCCATAGTTAAGTGTGCTTGGCCTGCAGTAGTGATTGGGTTGGCATGTGGAGACTATCATTAGTCAGGTGACCTGTTCATGCAAGTGGGTGGGCCCCAGGGTGGGGACCACGTGTCTTCAGGGCAACTGGTGGTACATGGTGGGCTAGGACCTGACATCAATGTTATGGTGGGGTGTCTGTGTTGTCACTAGAACCTGGTTGTTACATGGTGTTTCCAAATAAAGTCCCAAAACCTATAACATTCATTAAAAGTGTCTTTAATTGAATAGGACATTCCTAACCATTCAATTAAAGGATTTAAATTCATTTAAGGCAACACCTGGAAACTGGGTGTGCGGTAAAATGACATATATAAACACCTTGACTTTTAGTGAAAGTCTAGAGACCACCTACCGTAGGTCCATAGTTAATACCTAGTTCAATATCAGCTCTTGATTTGGTTCAGATTGGGAGAAAAATGAAGAACAAATGAAGAAGATGACAAAGCACATGATAAAGGAAATGTATTGTCTTATTGGGTACTTTCATTAGTTAGATGACTCATTCGGGCACATGGGTGGTCCCCAGGGTGGGGATCACATGTCTTCGGGTCAACTGGTGGTACTTGGAAGGCAAGACACGATGGACATGTTAAGGCGGGGTGTATGTGCTTTCACTGGGACACGGTTGTTATAGGGTGTTTCCAAATAAAGGTCCAAAACCTATAACATTCATTGAAGGTATCTTTAATTTAATAGTACATGCCTAACCATTTGATTCAAGGATTTAAATTCATTTAAGGCAACACCCAGAAATTGGGCATGCAGGAAAATGACATATATAAACACCTCAAATTTTAGTGAAAGTCCATATACCACCTTATGTAGGTTTGTAGTTAATATCTAGTTCAATATCAGCACTTGATTTGGCTCATATCGGGAGAAAAATGAAGAACAAATTAAGAACCTACTAATAGAGAAAATTATCTTATTCCTAAATAGTGGAGCTGATACCAAGAAGAACGATATAAGATTAAAAAGGAATGTGGAACACACTGATGCAGATCCAATGAGATGAGCGGTGATTAAATTAGAGATCATACAGAGAAGGTAGATCAATTCCAAGAATATACACTAAGAAAAATATCAAAAGTACATGGTTGTTGTGTGGGAGAAGAAACTATGAAAAAAATAGGTTGAAATAGAATTTTCATTTTGGGAAAATTTGTCATTATACCCAAAAATATCAGGTTCAAATATTTTGGATGCATGGTTTGGCCAAAATATGCACCAACCATGCATGGGAATATATAGGGTTGGGTCACTCACATGATTTCCTCATTTGGTTTGACTAACCATGATGAAACCATGAAAATCTCCTTAGTTAAAATTGCAGGCCAACCTGCATGGTCGTGTGCCCCAAGTCGCATGGTTTGCCTAAAATGTGCAGGCTCTTCCTTATCACTTTCCAGGCCTTGCATGATTTTTTAGACCATGTTTCATGCCCTTAATTTTTTAACTAACCGTATTCCAGTCCATTTTCAACCCAAAACATAGGTTTCAGTCTCTGAATGATCCCTGGACACCCCCATTACCTTTCTAGCCTCTAAGGGCATTAACATTAGGCCACATTCAAACATTAAAACTGAGAATTGATAGAAATTAAAGGATCTATACCTAAAATAATAATTAGGTTCATAAACTATATGGATCATAGTGGTGTAAATAAAGGAGAGAAAGGGTGTCCTTTTATAGGGGAGGGAAATGACATACTTGGAATTACTTAAAAGTTTTAAATATAAATAAATTATTTCTCATTTATAATGCATCAAAATAGCCATGAATTAGAATAAATATAATATAGTTGAAATATAATTATATAATGAAATTTATAAAGCTTTTGATGCCATTTTGGACCTTATATTTTGGTTCAGCTGCTTCGTTAATCGATTTTAACCTTAACTACAATAATGAATTTTTCAATCTTAAAGGGTTATAATTTTACTTATAATGTAACAATTGGTTCATAAATATAAAAGAGAAGAAATTTTAGACCATTTATCATCATTATTATCATATTTAAATATTTTTATTATTTTTAAATAATTTCATAAAATATTATTTGTTATAAAATATCATTATTATCATTTTTGTGACTATTCACTTAATTTGACTTTGAAAAGATCATGATAGTAAATGGGTTTTAAAATAAACCATTAAAACATTTTTAAAATGTTATATATATATATATATATATATATTTCATATAACTCTATAAATTACCCAAAAATTATTACTTTTAGAGTTTTTAAAATAATTTACTTGATTTTTTTACTTATTTCACAAGCATTGGGTCAGTGTTGCATAAACATTTAAGGTATTATTTAATAAATTAAAATCAAAAAAAATTACCATAACCAAAAAAATCATTCAAAATTTAAATAACCATTTATAACTAAACATAGGTGGTTTTTATCCCTCTCACAAAATATCATAGATAATAAAATCAAGAAAGTTACATTTTTTACTTTATCTTTTGATTTTTTTATTATAAAGGTCAAAATCAAAGTTAAACTGAAAAAAGGTCATATTTTCATTTTTCAGATAATTATATACTAAATAGACTCGTTTAGTGAAATAAATTTTTGTTTTTTAATGAATTTTATTCCATATCACATGAGATTTAACCTTAATTAATACGTTTTACATTTACCGCGGTAACAAAAATTTACTATGGTTACTATTAATATTAATCAAAACTAAAAGAGGCATATTTAAAAAAATTGACCTATTGATTCCAAATATTGAATTAATTTTTAAAGATTCAATTTTTATAAGTGGAAAAATTAATTTTAAAATTAACCCATAAAACGCGATGAAAGATATTTTTCTAAAAAATATTTTATGACATATAAAAACTTTTTATACCAAAATATAATATAAAATTAATTCTAATGAAATTTAATAATATAAATGAACTAATATTTCTCTTAAAACCATTTTAAAATTGAATGTAACTTTTTAAATGTTTTAAATGAAAATATAGTTTTCAATAAAAACAGTATTTTCCACTATTCATCGAAAAATCAATATTTTTAGAAAATACTCAAAAATTAATTATAATGTAATTTTAACATGATAATTTTAAAAATAAAGTTAATTTTTTAAAATATATTTTCTAAAAGTTTATAAATTTAGTTATATTATTTTCTCACAAAAACAAATAAAAATATTTTTGATAAAAAATATATTTTTGAAGCACAGAAATACTTTACTAAAAAATTGAATATATATTTAATAATATATTTGATTTATCTAAAACTTTTATATATAATTTTAAAATTTTAATTATTTCTATTCACCCCACTAATTTAATGGCTATGTTATAACATTATATTATATTACAGATTATTTCGACTTGGGTTTTCATGTATCGAAAGCTATTAGAGAAATTAAATTTATTTAAAGAGATATATATCATAAAATATCACGTTATTACAAATGTACTTATATATTGGGAGTAATTTTCAAAATATATAATAGTATTCTTCACTTCAAGTAGTTTCAATTTTCAGGATAGATTATTTAATTTGGGCTACTAGGTGGATGAATTGGGCATGGGTGACATCTTTAGAGTTTCAAACCACATTTTTAGGAATCCATCCACAATATTTGATCCTAATTTGATGAAAATATTTTTCATAATATAGAAATTAGAGGGCATGTTTTCTTTGGATTCCTGTTAGTTTGGACCATTTTATCCCACTTCATCTTGGGCACTCCAAATCACTTCCACCCATAATTTGAAAATCAAAACTAGTAAAATTTATATTTTTAAGAGTATTTATAATTATCTAATTAAAAAAAATTAGGGGTTAAATTTATTATTAAAATTTTATTTTCAATAAAAACAATTTATAATAGTGATATAAGTTTGAAATACAATAGTGAATCACAGTGCGATCAATTACATCTGATTAAGATCTGAGGTTCAGTTAAAAATTCTAGAAAACTTTTTAATATGACTTGAACAAAGAGTTGAACTTTAGTATGTCCTATCAGTCCTAGAATACGTTTTAATTTGAAAGGACTGTCTAGAAACTTGAGGATGTGATTAGATATTTTTATATGGACTTCAAAGGAGTTCAAGATCAATATCTTCATCTGGTTGAGTTCTCATTTAACAGCAGCTTCCACTTAAGAATTCAAATAGATCATTATAAATACCTTTATGGTAGAAAATTTATGAATCTTGAATGTTGGTAATAAGTTATAGAACATAATCTATTAGGACCTGAACTAGTCAAATAAATGGTAGAAAAGGTCAAATCCAATCAGAAACACATCAATGTAGTACAAAGTTTATCAAAGTGTTATGCTGACAATCATTGATGAGGCTTGTAGTTTGAAGTGGGAGATAAATTATTCCTTCACATATCTCCAAGGAAGATATTCATGTGGTTTGAGAAGAATTGAAAGCTATTTCTGAGATAAATTTCCCCTATGATATTCTTGATCACATCAAAGTTGGGTTTTATCGAATAGCACACCCACCAAACTTGTCTTAAGTGCATAACATGATCTATGTATCCCTATTGATAATGTACACATAGGATCCCTCAAATATAATAAATCCATAGGTAAAATATTGGTAGCATGATCTCTCTTATGATGAGAAATTAGTGAATACTTTTGGACCATAGAGATAAATTTATAAACAATAATACAACTCACTTTATGGAAGTACTTTATAAAAACCATAAGTATAAAGATGAAACATTGGAACTCAAGGAAAAAATTTAATAATAGTACCCTCATTTTTTCATCTTAGTGTGTGAAATAAAATTTTGAGGATTAAATTTATAAAGGGGGAATAATTTAATGACCTATACTTTTACATATTGAATTTTAATTCTGAATAAATTTAATATTCACGAATATAGTATAAATCACATGCACCACATAATAAAAACCAACAATAATTTATTATAATTTTGAATATTAAATTTAAGGAATAAATATACCCAATAACATTTAAAATAATACAATGAGACAATAAACACACACAAAAACTATAATAGGAAAATTTGGATCTTATCGAACTCTTAGAAAAATCACACTCTTGAACGACACTATAAAAAACAAAACATTAGTATTGTAATCAAAATTTTTGAAAATTAAGAATATAACCTTCATAGGAATTGAGATGAATTATTAATGTAGTAAATAAGAGGTTTTTATAGGAATTATAAAAGCTACATGGCCATTGGGAATTATAAACATTGGTCATTATGACCATTGGTGATATAATCATTATAAAGTGACTATTATAATTAGTATATATTAAGTGTAATGATGAGAGATGATTAATGTATAAGGGAGAAATCATGTACTTTAATATAAGTAACATACCTTATAAGGATAATCTATCAGATCTTTGGAATAAGGTAAAATCATTTGGGTCGACCTTGACTAAGCCCAAGTAAAAATTTAATAATTGAGGTTCAGATAGAATCTTCTATAAGAAAAGTTAAAATTAATATAAATCATTTCCAGATCAATGTTAGCCAAACCACATAATTAAAGTACCAAAATTAACAACCTTATATTTATGGTTTATGTTGGTTTGATAAGGGGTTATTTATCCAAGGGTTAAGTAGTAAGTGTAAATTCTTTTATAAATTAAATGATGTTTTCTCCAATACTACGTTTTATCAAATGTATCACCCATATATAAAAAAGTTAAAATTTTATGATTAGAGTGAAAATATGATAAAATGGATTGAATATTTGTAATCAGTATATAAAAAACATATAAGGGGTAAAATTTGGTAATTTTTTAAAAAATAGTAAAATATGGTAAAAATTTTGAAATACGGTGAAATACAGTAAATATGACATCATATATATGTAATCAAGACTAAACTCAGAAAATGTAGTTACCTTTACTAAATTTTGTAGCTAGCATTTATATTGTAGCACTAAGAGAGGTAATGGGAAATATAGATAGTAGTGGAGAACTTAATATAGTGGAAAAATAAAATATTCAATACTTTATTCCAAGATATTCCACTCACCACACTTATAAATACCACCCTATTCCATCCCTTGATATTCACTTTAAAAACACATTTCCTTGCACAAAATCTACCAATATACCTAACCAAATCTCTTATCCACATATTATAAGTTTTTTTCTCACCAAAAATAACAATCTAAAATGTATTAAGGTGTAGTCTAAGGGAGATGAATCAAAGTGATAAAGTTTTCTATTTCTTACACCTTTTAATTTTTTTTCCTTATTCCTCATATATCCTATTTTTTTATTATCATAAAAATTAATTTAATCATATAATTAAGAATTCAATGCTACTATAGTATGAATTATATCATCATATAATTCATACAATCTATTTTTATAGTTGTTTATAACACTCATCCCATCATGGACGGTTTTAACCACCTATATGGATGGTGTTATCAAACATCTATTATCTACTTACATGGATGGTTTTAAAAATTAATTTAATGAATAAATACAATATTTATGACATTATTAATGTAATAGGATTACATGGTTAACAAATAATTTCACGAAAATTGGTCTTCCATAAGGCCTGAAGCACATTCTTGATTTCCACAATCCGGTGACAAGAACCCAGGTATCATAATAAGTACAAGGGAATGATTTCACCCTCAAAAAACATATACTAATATGTAAAAAATATATTATTGTGAAATAAATCCATAATAAATCATATATCAAAAACAACCAAACCAATAGGGTAACATCCAACAACTAGATAACAAGGTCTAGATAAACAAGCTGAATGACAACAAAATGGAACCTAGAGAAACTCATTGGTCTATCTCCACATGACTGTGTATCACCACTATCCCAATCCACCAGAAAGGAAAGACATTCTAGTAGATCTTTACTCTACATGATGCTCTTCCCATTACCTATATCCTACAAAACCAAGGATACAAACTCCCAAAGGAAAAATTAGGGTGTGATCACTAAATCTTAGAAGGATTCCACCAAATAATCTATAAAATTTCAATCCATGTGAATTCATTAGTATTGTTTAAAATATATTTCTAAAATATTTCCAGAGTAAATCATTTTCCTTATAAAATCATCCTTTGGTTTTATTTTTAGAGAATGTCATACTTAAATGAACAAAGAAATATGACATATCATTTATCCATTAGGAATAATCAGATGAAATAAATGAGTTTTAAGAATCAATGTCCATATCAAGTAGAAAATGTTATATCAAATTAACAAGCATGTAATTTATCCACAAAGTACCAAAGGGAAAAACACAACACATGGTTGTACACAACTAAGACAAACAAATACTAGCTGACATAAGTGTTCTCTAATGTTAGGGAACTTGGGCCCTACAAATAGACTACCCACTAGAAACCATGGAACCATGGGAACCTCCCCTAGTGATACCTAACCCCACTGGGCTCATGTATGCCTAGTTTTCCCCCATACCCCAAGGTCTTCCCAATGTGCTAAAAAATTATCATCATGTCCAAGAAACCAAATCCATTTTTCATAAACATTTTCTAAGTAAATGACCTTACATTTCATTCCCAAATTTTCATAAAACATTTTATATAGTGATTCCACATCACTTCCATGCTTGATAAATAATTTAGTTTTCAAAACCACCTTTGAGTAATTTTAACAAACACAACATGTCTATCAAAATGGTTTCCATCAAAACCCGCCTTTTTCGAAACATTTCTATATCCCTTAAATATCATTTCACCTATCATGTATTTTAAAACATCAATTTTTTCTATCAATCAATGGTAATCATAATAACATAAGGAATTCCAAGGAATAAACCATATGATAGAGACACCTACCACAATAATGATGAAACCCACATTTCCTTCTAGACCAGTTATGTGAGAGGAAGAGATCGGATTATCAAGAGCTAGGATTTGATGGAAACAGGGTTAATTATTCATTTACATTGTAAATATAGTGATCTAGTCTCATAATTCATTAAACACATAGAGAATAAAAGGATAAAATATATTATAAAGGACCCACACATCATATTACACCCAATAGAGATCCAATCTCCCAACTGGCATAAAGAACTATCAACAGAAAGGGGGACAGAGTAAAAATTGTCACTAAGGATATTTTAAAACATAATAAATATAACTATAGTATTAAGGGTAAAATTAGAAGATATAAATATTTATTTTGGGATAAAATTACATTTTATCCCATACTGAATCCCACACCCAACAGTGTCACCCACTAGGCTTCATTAGTTGGCTGGTGGGTGCAAGAAGAGAGCCTGAACCTCTAGTCCTTCCACTATTTGTCTAGTTTTTTACCTCTAGGACCTTCACCAGTAGGTTGGTGGAATCCCAATAGCTATCTATTAACACCTGTAGAAATGTATGTGTCCTTTTTTCCAACACTGACTTGCTGGTGCACTTCACTGGCTAGCCGGTGACCTCCCAATGCAACTAATAATCCAAAAACCTTATCTCGACATACAAATGAACCAAAACTAAAAATATGAGAACAAGAGAGGATATTTACTTGGTTTCATAATCCAATTTGTGATAATTAATATAGTAGAAACATGACTTTATAATTACATCCATGATATTCATAACAAATAGATATGGTAATTTTATCCATCTAATATGAGTGTATTTGGTCACTTCTCAAAATTTGAAACTATTACAGACTATATATTTAATTTTATAACTTTTATTTTACTAAAATGATAAATATTTTATAACATTACAATATTAGAGATTATATATCAATATTTAAATACTTTTGACTATGATCATCATACCAAATCAGTTTTAGAGAAGTTGAATGAACAACCCCAAGTGGTCAATATGATCAATAACTATATAATAATTGAAGAACATATGATAATAAATAGAATTTTTCAAATAAAATAATAATGGAAAGGGTTATAAATAAATTATTTAATAAATTTAATTTGATTATTCAATAGATTACATGCATTTACAAAGCAATTTAGGACCCAAGGTAAGGGAACTCCCAAACCACCCCTTTTCTTTTGGGTTATGATTTCTCTATCTTTACCTAAATTTCTATCTCTTTATATATATCTCTCTATCTATATTATTCAAAATTAATTCTTCTATATTTTTTAAATATGTTCATTAAATATATAAATAGTTTATCTTCCTTTTATTTTCTAGGTATATAAAATCTTTTCATATTTCCTCCTCACTCTTTTCTTTAAAGAAAACCAGATTTGAAAGTAACTTTTCTATTCTTAAATCAATTTTATGAATCAATATTTTAAATTATTTTATCCTTCATGATTTCTCAAAATAATATCTATTTTATGGAAAACTATTTTGGTTCATTTATTATTTTAATGAACACTTTATGTACTTACCTTCTTTACAGGTTCTTTACTCATTCCTTAAAACATGGATTAAGAGGTTCATTTCTAAACTTACATCTCCACTCCTTTCTTATGAATTTTATTCATATGGAATACTTATCTATGAAATATTATTTTTACTCAATTATAAACATCCAAACTTCTTTAATTCCTTTTTTTATGGTAATTTTTATGATATATCATTTGGTTATTCTTTGAGACATTATTATATAACCCATTTCCTTCTCATGGGTTTTCTCATGCTTATTATTTATGTGTGATTTATTTTCTTTATGTTCCACATATGTATATGTATATATATACATGTACATATATATCCCTCCAACTAATTGGATAATGTTTTCATCTCATGGGATACCATGTATTATACATGGGTAATTACCCTAGCACATTATGTTATATTGTCTTGGTAGTGATCCTTGACTTATACTTATGATGTCATGTTTTATGTTGTTTCCACATTAATATAATTACATGATCTTATTATATTGCCTCTTTTATTATATGCTACAATATTATATTATCCTCCTATTATATGAAATTATGGTATGCCTCTTGACACAAATGTTTTACTTCATTATCATGTTTATTTCCTTACAGTGCTTATTAGCTCACCATTTTCTTTTATTTATCCCACCAGGGTATCCTATTAAGTAATATAATTTAAATGGGATTTAGTATCACATCATGGATTTTGAAATTAATTGATTTGGTTTATTTTTAATTTGATGTATCATGTATCTAATCTCATAAATAAACCATTCTTATATATTTATGGGTTTAGTTTTATGTAATTTTTATGTAAATAAATATATAATCCTATGTGTATGAATCTTGAGGTGTTATATATTTAAGTTCAGCGATTTTTTATAATTTTGTGAGCTTATTTTTGAGGTATTAGGTAGAGATAATGATATGACTCAAGAATAACATACATACATACATCATTTTTTTTAATACTCATTCCATAACATAATAAATCACACACCCATAACATATATATTTAATGTATTTGGAGATTAAATACATAATAGAATTATTTAGAAAACATGATTTAACATCACTAACAAATAATATTCACACATGAAACCCTAAGAGGAATATCATATATAATAATCTTCTTATTAACCTAGGTAAATGAAAACATAATAAATGGTAAGCTCAGATTCACAATAAGGGGTGAACATAAGAGATGTTAATTGAAAATAATAAGTAGACATAAGATTATAATATAGGAATGAGAAAAAATTAAAGGTTCATGTACATAAAATAAGGATATCCTGCCCAATAAAACACGTATCATAAAACATAAATCATAACATAAATTTCTGGGCATGACATAAGACATGAGTCATAGGAGTGTAAAAACATAAGTCAATAATCAAGATCCATGAGAACATAACATAAGTAAATTTATTAACATAACTATGTGATATGAACAAAATCATATAAATCAAGTCATTGTTTAAGTTTAACCATAAATAACTTCATTTCAAAATGTATTATTCTAACCACCTACCCATAACACTGTAGACTTGGACCAACCACTAGTATCCAATAACATTTTGGACTTAGGTTAACCACTTGTGTCCCATTATAATATCATGAAATATAAAACATTACTCAATGCATTGTTGGTTTATGAAGGACCCACAACATAATTATAAACCATATAATATTTACCCCATGAACATGAAAACATTCATAATCCCATTATATCTTTATTAAACTGTGAAAAATAAATAGGTTTCATGAAAACTTTCAGCAACACATGACCATAATCCATCTAAAGAAAGAGGTTGAAATTTATCAATACAGAATTTCCCCAATTAAGAATAAAAAATTAAAGTATCTTGATATAGATGAAAAAAAATTTATAAAATAATTATAAAATTGTTTTAAAAATATAATAAATACTCTTTGTGTTGTTAATAACTTTTATTCTAAAGAAAATATTTTATAAAGAATGGGAATATAAATTACTTTGGAAAACCATGAAAACATTGAAAATAATCTTTATAAATAAAATTTATTAAGATGGAATGAAAAATAATTCATGTGAAATGTGTTAAAAAATATTAATTTCACACCTTTGTAAATAAATTCAAAGACAATAGAAAATTACCAAATTGAAAAACATTAAAAAACATTACTTTAATTATTTTGAAAAGAAATTCAAAACCAATATTAAATTAACTCAAGTAATCATAAAAGTATAGAGAAGGAAATTTATAAAAAAATTAAATACAATGAACATTTAGGAGAAATATTCATTACCAAAAATAAGAGATAAGGTCATCTCCACTTATAAGTATCCTTTGAGTTTCATTGTGAACCAAATGAAGGTGAAATGGTAAGAAGACATGAAAAACTCATAAATAACTAGAGTATAAGAAAATTTATAGGTATTTAGAGATAAATAACATATAATTACTTCAAATAGAAATTTATAAAAAATAATCACAAAATAAAAGTGAAATTGGAAAAGAAACCCTTACATTAAACTTCGGCTTGACCAAACACACTCTAAACCCCTGTATAATAAATTTAGGTTTATTATTCATATATATAATAACATTATTTATTTTTATTTTATGTATTAATATTCATTTATAATTCCTTATTTCCTATATATTAATTTTCTTTTGTAAAAATTAATATTCATGTGTTAATTGTTCCACTTTTTAATGAAGGCTTTCATGGAACTTATGGTGACGGTTCGCATGGAATGCTTAAAAATATATTTTTTTAATAATATTGACTCAATAAAAAGAATTTATTTTATTATTTCATATACATACATATATTAAAATTAAATAATTATTAATATATATCAAATTAATCATTATTACATAAAATTACTAGTATTTATGTTTTATTTATCATTTGTGATGTAAACATTATATCATCATTCATGTGGGTAGTAAAACCAACCAAAACAAGAACATATTATAATGATTGAATGAGTAAGAAAATGTTATTATATAGTAATCAAAGCTCTATTAAATAATATTAGTGGTTTTAAAAACATTTTATTAAAGTGATTAATCATATTCAAGAATATTTGAATGAATGAGATATAAAATAATGGTTAAGGCGATGAAAATACTTATTTTGAAGATGTGAATCACCTATTAAAGATCCTCTTGGAGATGAGGGATTTGGGACTTATTCTTATGACCAGAGGTTCCCAAAAATGAGAGGAGATTATGAAGAAGATAATTTGAGAATGTATTCAAGATAAATTCAAAGAAATTTTTTGGTTTGATATGGGTAGAGGGGGGGTGCTTTTATAGGTGAGCTTGAGTGGAATTTTTGAAAATAGTCAATACTTAATGTATAAGGTCATTATTTTAAAAAGAAAAATGGAAACAATTGAACAAATAATATATAATGTATGAGTATAGTATGAAAATTCCCTCATAAACCCATTTATAGATAAGTTTATGTGATATTTTAGGTTTTACCCCTTATTTAAACCCTTTAACCTTATTTTTTTTCCTTTTCCATGGTGACTAGATTTTACATTAGTAACTTATGTTTATTCATAAAAAAATAAAAAATTTCTTATTAACTAATTTGGATATATAGATTTAAAATATAAAATTCATTTAATTGGATTTAATTTATAAAATTTATATGAATTAATTTTAAAATAATAACTATATAATGTATAAAAGCAATTTTTAGAAAACAAATATTTTTATGACCAAAAAATATATTTATTATTATTCCTTACCAAGCAATAATAATTTTATGAATGTTAATTTATTTTATTTTATATAAAAAAATAATTAATAAAAATAATTCTTTGATAGTGATCAGTATAATTATTAATACAAACATACCAAAAAAATAAAAACAATTCTTTAGAAATTACCCCTTTTAACATTAAATGAATTAAATAAAATCCCATTATTTATCATTTAACCAATATAATTTATCAATTCATAAGTATTATAATATTTATTTAAACACATAAAATCATTCTTTAAAAATAATATATAAAGAATAAATATACCTATTTTTATAATAAAATATTTTAATTAATTATTATCTTTTTATTTCTTTCCATAATTTTGAAGTATATTATTTTTAGTTCATTATGAACAATTTAACAACTAAAATGTACCTATTAGATAAAAATATATCCAACGGGAATATATCTAACACCCATATCTTCAATATCTATATGTGCAATGACCATATGTCCAATGACTATATTTATAATGGTGTAAGATCCTAGTTTTTTCATGAGGTATGGATCTTTTGAATTTAAGTTTAAATGATTGGTTTGGACCTAGTATTAATTTCTAATGAGTTAATGAGATTTTTGGGGGTGTTTTGGTCTTGTTCAGAGCCTGGAGCCCAGGTTTTTGGAAAAGGAATCTGGGCCACATGGTTTGTAGAAACTATGCTGCTCAGGCTGCATGGTTTGAGAAACCATGCAGGGTGGTCCAGGGATCTATCCAAGGCCACACAGTTTAAGGAAACCATGAAGCTAGGTCCACGTGCCCATGTGAGCCGCCTATAATTTGTAGTAGAGGCTAAAACCATGGTTTACTCATGTTTTCTCAAAATGTATGCATGAACCGTGCAAGGGGGTTCTTGGATAGAGAATGGAACATCATTGGCGCATGGTTTGGCTAACTGTGTGGCTAAACTATGTGACCTTGTGTTGTGGGGTAAAATGACTATTTTTACCTATTTCATTATATGTTTAAACCCTCCTCTTATTTTTTCTATTCTCTTCTTATAGTGGGCTTTTATTCTCCCGTTAGAGAGTTCATTCAAGATTAAACTAGGATTTGGTGCTAGGTTTTCATACAAACTCCGATTCAAGAGTCGTTCATCTCTTTAGATCTGAGTCAGTGAGTTTTTCTATCATCTTGAATATTTATTCATTTTAATTCATATTGACTGATTTATTTTGGTGAAACCTAATATGCTCTATTTCTCAGGTAATTGTATATTCTTCTAATTTCTTATAATCCATCTCAAGTTAGGAGTCGATACGGGATGAGTTTTTTACCATGATTATATGATAGGTGGTCTACACCTTTCCCTTAAAAGTTTGTGTTTATATACCTTGTTGTTCTTGTGCCACATGTCAGACCTTTCAGAATTTCTTCTAAAACTAATTGATTATCTTAATCAAATTGGTTGGAATCTGATATGGTTTCATACTTAGTATCGTGATATGGTTGGAGTTTTTCAACCACAACCTAGAACACCTATGAGGTGTGTTTATGTATCTTCCCCTTGTTATACCTCTCCTTTGGGTGTGTGTGAGCTCACCTTTGATAAAGGGAGCCTTTTTTAATTAAATTTGATAATATGATAGAGTTCATGCCTCCTTTCCATGTGATTACATGTTTTGAAATGGTTAAATTAATTGTTAAAGGTTGTGAGCACCTTGTTTTACCTGTTCATTTATATATAAAAGGAATGAAATTATTAAATGGGTTGAATAGAAATTGTGGAATGATTTGGATGAACTCATGGCCTGTAAATGGATTAATAAATGGGTTGTGAAATGATTAATGATGATTAATGAATTTTAATTCCATATACATTTCTACTCCATGGATTCTAGTTACCTTGGATTCCATGGACATTTATATTCCATGTATTCTAATTATATTGGACTTATTGGACATTTCTACTCCTTGGATCTAGCCTATGGGGTATGACATGTGATTACACGGCATATGACATTGAGGATTCCATATACATTTATACTCCATAGATCTTGAATATATACGATTCCATGGACATTTCTACTAATAGATCTAGATTAATATGGATCCATTGGACATTTCCACTCCTTGTATCTGGCCCTTGTGATCTAACACTAGATTACTTAGCATAGGTTGTTGTGGTTGTTTATCATGTCTTACAGATATCCTTGGTATGGCTATTTGATTACAGTTGTTAGAATCAATAGTATCACACTTGTTTAATCATGATTTAAAATTATCCCATGTTATGGTTATTGCTTTATAGTGATCCTTGTTAGATAAATAGTATCACACATGCTTATTCATTTATATTACTATTATATATTGCACACTGCTTCTTTTTATATACACATACTGGGTATGTTATAGACACTGTTGGTGGTGACCTACTGAGTGTTATCTCACACCCTATTCAAGTCGTCATTGGGTACCCAGATAGACTTTATGGATGTAAGTAGGGACTAAGGAAAGATCCCACTTTATGATCCTTGATTTGATCATTTCTTAGGAGAAGGGGAGAACAGGACTGAGCTATTCTCATGATACTTGCTACATATGGTTCCTTTTTAGGTATTTTTTTCTTTTGATACATGTATTTTATGTGATATTTGTTTATATGTATTTGTCTTTCTGTATAGAGACGTGAAATTTTCATTATATTGTATAAGACATTGCTTCTGGTTTTCACATTTATTTTAATCTTTTGGATATTATTCTTCTGCTTCTCACGTATTCATATGCTTCTGCTATTGATTGATATTATTATACTGTTGTGCTACACTCTGATCATAAGGGTATAGTCTCCCCACTCTACCACCATGTACCCTCAATGCAAGTTAGTAGCCTCTAGCATAGAAGGAGGCATGATTTAGGCCATGTGACCCATCATCTTGGGGACCATTTAGTGTCTCCCAGGTTGGGATGTTACAAAGTGATATCAAATAATTTTCTTTTATGTTTATCTTACTATTTTGGATTAGTTAACATGAGACTATGAAGGAATTGGGATTTTTAAATGATCTATTCTTGGGAGTTACTAACTCACATACAGAAAATATCCAAATTTCCTAGAATGGGATTGATGTTATATATCTTTCTTGTTATAGTTTATTTGACTTCATTGTTGGGTGATTCACTTGATGTTTGATATTCCTTATGATTGTGGATTTTACCATATCCTGATGAGATGATGGAATTCCATCTCATGCATCAATTTAGGCATATAATATATTTAATATTCCATGATTTATTTTATTCCATATAGGATGCATTTCATGACTACATGAAATTATTATGTGTGCCTTGCATGATATATCTGTGATTTGATTAACATTTCATGCAATATTGAGAAACATAATTGGTACTTAGAGTTCCTATCATAACCTAAATAGTGTTTTCCTACATAGGTTATATTAGACACCCTAAGAATTCAATTGTGGCACATTTAGTTAATGACCAATGGTCACTTAAACTGGAATGTGTTATGTTTGGAATTAAATGGATACCACATTTCAGTTTATAAGGTGTATGGGCTCTTATAGGTTAGAAGTGGTGATCCATTTGGTTCAACCATTTAAATAGAATTTTAAAAAAAAAGTTTGAATTTAAATTAAATTGAAATTATTAAATGAAAAGGTCATTGATAAATGGATTTTTCAATTTCAATGGAAAATATATATATCGAGACCGATATTTTGAAATGGAGAGCTTTACCCAGACCTAACTTTGGAATTGGGCAGTGGGTAGTTTCTCTAGTGTTCTTTTCAGTTGTTCCTTTTTTCCAGTCTTGGATTTTGGAATATGAAAAGGGTTGTGGCTTGTTTATAGCAAGGCTTTGACCTATCCTTTGATTTTATATCTGTGACTTGGCCTCTAATGGAATCTTTATAAGACATTAACTTAGAATTTATTGAGATAATCTACCACGATGGCCTTCAGTTGGGTATCAGGGGGGTGGTGATGACTATGCTCCAGTGGTGGTAGGCCCTGAGCTTCTGGTAGAACCTCCATTGTTTCTAGTTTTAGCACCAATATTTGTACTGGATATGGGGTAAAATGAACAATTCCATAAGGGTTTCCTATACTTTATATAGACCATTCAGGGATCCCCACGGTCTTCTATGACTATGGAAGAGCTGATGTGTGTGTTCTAGAAGCAACATCCACCCACTTTTTTGAGGGATGGTGGTCCATAGGCTCCTAAGTTGTGTCTTGAGACTAGTTTATCAATTTTCAAGCATATGGAGACACCTCTAGAGAGGAGAGTGATTCTCATGACAAATATGCTTCAGGTAGCCTATAAGAACTAGTGGGATTTTCTAAACTATGATGATAGGCTTCGAGATATGGTTTGGAGGGATTTCCAATCCGGTTTTTATGACAACTTACAAAATATTTAGCTTTTTCCAACAGGGGAATATCTGTTTGTAAAAGTGAATTTTTTGTTAGTAAAGGGTTTTAAAAATATATATGTCCATGTTACTAAATTTTTGGGAAAAACTATATTACTAAATGTTATTAAAACAAATAAAATAGTTTTGTTTCAATTATTATAATACCAATAGATAATATATATATTGGTTAAAATGTTTAGCAACAGATTCATACGACATATTTTTCTATTGCTAATATAATTACCAAAATTTATCTTTTCATTGGAAATATTATTAATAATATTATTTTATCTATTATTATATACAATACCAATAATTAATATTTGTTTGTAAATTGTATTTTAAAAAAATATAATTTATGGGTATTATAATATTTGTTGATAAAATATTATATTATATTTATTAATCTAATTATATATAATATATTTATTATATTTATTATATACTAATTATAAAATTAACTTATATAAAACTCCAAAAAATAGAGGCTTTATTTGAAAAAATATGTTCAAACATATTTTTTAAAACATGTTCAAACTCCAAAAAAATACATTAGAAACATGTTTAAACATGTTCAAACTCCAAGAGACTTTACATGAAACTCAATCAAACTTCATCCAAAAAAAATTTCTCATGAATCATATATCATTATTGTGGATAACACTAACATAAAGGTACATGCATACAGTTCACCCACTCAGTCATTATATCACCACAACGGTGATGATCATCAATAGTAGGCACACATCAACAGCATGAGGTGGGTCATCCCTAATTTCAGACACATGTGGTTAGAAGCAATACCTTGTATATGAAAAATCATCAATAACAAGTTTTATTAGGAAAAAAACATATAATTCAACATAGAACATGATATAATGGAGAAAAAATAAAATGAAACACGGAAATTTACTCACTTGATAAGTGAATCATTTTCCTCCTAGTTTAGTCAATGAAATTTTCCACCTAAATCTTCAAATATATGACCTGGTTTCTCACTTCAATAAACCTACACAACAAATATAATGGGAAATATTAATTACACCATTCAAATTAAATAAAAATGACATTACCATGTTAACATTTAAATAGTAATGTTAATCTAACAATCTTCAAACAAAGCTCCCCTGTACCTAAATGCATCATAAAATCTAATAAAAATATATAAAAAAATGAAATCTAGAACTCCCCCAGTGATAATTAAATACCTATAAATTTTGGAGGTTGCTTTTGAAATCTATGAAGAGTCCATCACCTCTAAAATTTTTTATCTAGTAATCAAATTTCCTTGTATGGGTCTTGAAGGAAGTCGAAGCATAAGAACCATCTCAACCATATCTTATTCCTATAATTATAAGGGTGCACCTACAACATAATAAAATAACCAAATTTCATAATTACAAGATATGAAATTTTATTAAAAAATGTATATAAACAATTTTAGGGAGATAATGTGCTGACCTAAATGTTGTGTGCATGTGCTTTTACAGAAAAATCAGTTAATGTTTCCAAATATTTATTTTTCATAGGAATAATGATCTCCTTATAAGGTCCAATACCAATCACTTAATATTTAATATAGACAAATTAGGCATCAAAAATTATATCCTAATAATTTTATCATCCCTATTAATGTTATTATATTCCTTTCACTTTCAAATAGAAGTGGTCCATCCCCAATCTCAGAATGACAGCAAACACACAACCTGCAGCTTCTTACTAAAAATAAAAATTCAAATACAAGGAAAGTTTATAACTAGTGTTTTATTTTAATTTTTTTAGTTAAGGATAATTGGTGATTTTCTAGTGAAAATAAATTAATATAAATAAAAAACATGCATATGAACACTAATACATCAAGAACACACACAAAAATTCATTACTCTAAAATGCTAGCTAGCAGTTAATGAAAAACTACAACTACCTTGGAAAATAATGACCTCATTTAGTTTATGGCCATTTTTTTTCTTAAGAAGACTCCACCTTATATCAAGACTATCACCAAATTATAATTATTTTCCAAGTTTTTCATATTTATAATATTCAAGAGATGTTCAAAAATCTTCTGACCCCCATTATCAGGCAAATTCTGTATAAAATCAATTGTGCTGCAAAGAACCCAACAAAACCATTGTACCATTTACAACTCTTATGACATACAAGATACATTTATAATCCTTAAAAAAATTAAATTTAATCATTAAAATAATTATAAAGTTAATTAAACAAGACAAAATAATAGAACATTTAAATCATCCATATTGTGCACCTTCAAACAACCAATGTGAAATTTATTCTCACACACTAAATAAGAGTAAAATTTTCAGACATCATCATCTAAACAAAATTTTATGGAACATGGAAAATTTAAGGAAAAAATACCTGATCACAAATTATAATAGTAAATAACTAAATCATGATCTACTAAAATCATGTTCCTTTCTTAGAAAGTTCAAGAATAAAAATGGTAAGTGAGAATTTCAACTAAGCATGTGAAACATGCAGCAACTTCAAAACAAACTAGGGATTTATTTTATAAAAAAATCATTTCTAATATTTCTGAAGAATACAACAAGTCTTGAAGAAAAAAACAAAAGAAAGAATGATGGATAAACTATGTTAGTTTCCAATAAATTCAAGCATCCATATTACTTAGTGTGGAAGTGCTCTCAGAAAGCAGCTACAATATAGTGGATCTCATGTCCAAGTTGTTTAGAAACAAGATAGTGTTCATTCATTGTGTTGAGACACTCCCTATATAGAGACTATTGTAATGTTTTCCTTAACTAAACAAGCATACTTCACTCCCACTGCATTGAAAATTATCATATAAATAATAATCAAGATATCAAAAATGTTATATAGAGACATAAATGGTTCACTTAAAGATATTTATATGTTCCCTAATCCCCCCCCCCCCAACACTTGACCCTAACATGAAATGTGTTTATAAAATTTATAGCTAAGTGCTTCATATTTTCTACTAAAAACTATTTTCCCTGCCACTAATTCAAGTGCTTTTTTTTGTGTTTCAATTGTAAGTGAAAAGTGTTATAATCACTTATCAATAAGTGATTTCAAACAAAGCCTCAATGTTTTAAAAATAAAATACATCACAATTAGACATGATAATGAAATGTATCAAAAAAATATATGATAATTTGCATCCACCAAATTCATCCCCTTGAGTTTTGATGATACACAGGCAATGCTTAGTTATCTGGTCAATGGAACCAACTCCACCAATCATCTCAGTTGATAGAGAATTGGAATTATGTTCCACAAACCTTTCCTTTTTCAAAAAAACCCATTGTATTCACAAAACCACTTACCCCAGAGGCTGTTTTATAGAGAAATACAATCTACAGTTTTTTTTTAAATGATATTATCTTTATATAATCTACAAGCTTGGATAAATTATTTTACATCCCATCAAATATTATATACCAAAATTCATATTTACGTTTCAAATTAGAATAGTTTGGTGATGAATATTAATGTCAAAATAGTAAAGCCAATTGTATTTCATTTCCAATTCCATGTGAATGTGCATGTGTATATGAAATGAGAAAATATTATGATTATACTCAATAAAGTTTTCTAAGAGAATAATTCTTAAAAGATTTAATTCCCATGAGTCAAAGACCACAAAAATTCTCACTAATTTTTTTATTAAAAATACATGTTAAAGAGGTTTTGTGATGAAAAAGTGTTTGGACCATTAAAAGGAATATAATGAGAAAATTTATCAAAGAGTGTAGTATAATGTGTCACTGCAATATGAAATGTGAAATTTTAGTTGTGTAGAGAGGCATCGCATGCAATTTGTAGGTATTATTCACTAAGTAAAGGGTTGGGATGTTTGTAAACCTTGGGGGTTACCCCAAAGTACATTTTTTATGAGAATGTTGGAAACAAAATTAACTAATGATTTTTAAAGTGAAATTAGATGCAAATACAATCAATACATACATACCCAATCTCACTCGATGTAGGCTAGGGTTTATAAGAATTCCTAAAGGAAAAAAGGCCACTTAGTTTGGATGTAATATAATATGGAAGTATCAAGTGATTTTTGAACCATAGATGCATTGATGAAAACATAATTCAAGTTCTAGTTACAATTTATATCCTCGATCATCACTATTATTATGCCACATTCTTCATCACTAGAAAAGAATATGCTTTAAAAGAGAAAACATGGGATTGTGGTATTTATTATGGTGACTAGGGTGTTCTTATAAAGGCATTCCAATATAATTTTGGAAGCATATTTTTTATTAAAAATATGAGTTATCTCTACATCAATATTGTCCAGACTCTATAATGAATAAATGCTTATACACTGGTTAGTTTTTTTTGAAACTATACAAGAATTCATGTATGTGGCTTGTATGGTGGGATGGTTTGATCTGTTAGCACTTGGAACATCAGTATATTGGTTTTGTATGTTTTAATGCAATAAATTATGAGTATTTTATGTGATAAGTTCTAGATGATTTTTCCCATATTTCTTATAAAAAAAATTTTAGGGGCTTAGTGATTTTCTTCTAGAATTTAAGTGTGAAAGTTTTCCATCAACAAAAAAACATCGCTAGTTTATTCAAACAACTTATTATAGGATATAAGTGTTATAATTAACTCTTTCAAAATAATCAATCTAAAATCCTATTTATTAGTATGATAAAATCATGAAAAATAAATATAAACATTCAACTTCAGCTACTCCAATTTCTAATGCAATTAATTTCACTGAACACTAATATGAATATCAATTAGAAAAAATCTCCATTTTTGGAAAAAAAAACATGAAAATATACATATTAAAATTTATTAGAATAATAAGGGGAAATAAAAGTAATAAAAATATACCTTTATCTGGTTATTTACAAGCGATAGTTTCATCATTTCATAAGTTATTAAAAGAATACTCTACATGGATGAAACATCCAAAAGCATAATCAAATCACCTGTAATATAGTCTGTTAATTTCTATTTGTTATCCTATAAACACATGACTCATGGTGACAAATCTATAATGTGGATAAGGAAATAGTAAATAAAATCATGGAATAAAATAGGGAAGTAGGTCATCTATCAAATTATTTATCCATTTATATATATATATATATATTAGCACTAGTAGGATAGTATAAATGAAATAGGTCCTCTATAGTAAACTAAAAACATAGAATATCCTGATATAAAATTTGATAAATCAGTGTGTGGGATGAATTGGATGACATCCCTTCTTAAATCCTCTAGTTCAACACTATATTTATATAATGATTGAATAAAATAGAAAATTATGAAAATAGAATTGATGTATACAAGTATGGAGGTCTGACTCAAATAACTGGAGTATATCTGAAGAATCGTGAAATTTGCAACCAAATATCACTAGGAAAATAAAGAAAAACAAAAACTAGAAAACACATTTTGTCACGAACCGTCCTTGGGGCCCGTGCCGTGACTACCCCAAGCCCGCCTTCCATAGGCCAGGGGTTGGCGACTAGCACCAAAGGCGTAAATCTCGATAACTGGGAAGGCATTGCCTTTATAAAAGTAAACAAAACACCACAGAGTACAAGAGGAAGTAAAACACTAAGTAAAACTGAAACAAGTTGTGCTGAAAGTAAAGGGGCTGGAAATACAAGCCCAACTATAAAGTACAAGGAAAAAGATAAAACAGTCGGAAGGTGACAAGCATCTCCTAGATCGTCCACCAAGGATCCTACCTGAAGGGTAGGTACAGATAGCACAGCTCCTAGATCGTCCACCACGGATCCTACCTGAAGGGTAGGTACAGATAGCCTCCACAATGCTCTCGCCCGTCAACCTCCTCTGAGTGTCACCTCGTCGTGAAGTCCACCACCGGATATTGTCTCGTCGTGAGGTCCACCTCCGGGTACCGCCCAGTCCTCAAACACTCGGCCTCTGTCTGCGCTGCCCGTCGTCTGCAACCAACACAACGAGGTGCGGGCATAGCCCGTGTAGGGGTGAGTATAACAATACTCAGTAGGGACCCCGAGACCCTCAAGGTCTCACTAAATCCAAAAGGGATAACCACAAAAAAGATCTCAACAGATAACCTCTACTTAGGTATATACCCATACATATACCCAAGTTATCAAGTAACCCATCTCAATCATGAGGAAACACAAAGATTATGAAATCAACGGATAACCACTACCCAGGTATATGCCCATATATATACCTAAGTTATCAAGTGACCCATCTCAATCATGAGGTAAACACAAAGGTCATAGACTCAGCTCAACCAGGATTTTATTCATGATGTCGAAACCATGGCTGCTGGAGAACTCCTCCTCTGTCAAGTACAGTGGGCATGCCGCTACAACCAAGCGTGCCCCACTAACCTTGGACTGTTGTAGTACTCCTCCTGTCGAGTACTGTGGGCCTGCTGCTAAAACCAAGCGCGCCCCACTAACCTTGGACTGCTGTAGTACTCCACCTGTCGAGTACTGTGGGCCTGCTGCTATAACCAAGTGTTTCCCACCATGGGTATACCGCTACAACCAAGCGCTCCCCCTCATAGGCTCCAGAGGTACTCCTTCTATTGAGTACCGCGGGTCTGCCGCTACAACCAAGCGCTCCTCCGTCGTGGGTCTGCCGCTACAACCAAGCGCTCCCCCTCATAGCCTCCATAGGTACCCCTTCTGTTGAGTACCGCGGGTCTGCCGCTACAACCAAGCGCTCCTCCACCGTGGGTCTGCCGCTACAACCAAGCACTCCCCACTGGGCTATCCGAAACACACCGAGACGATAGATCAGCAATAGTCAAGTCTCAGCCAGCTACTAGGTCTCTGCACTCTACTAGATCGTCACCGGGAGGGTCCACTCCACGAGCTACTGGTCGATACTCCAAGTATCACAAAGTTCCACGAAGAAGAATCTCAAAGGACCGCCTCATCATATGGGTCTCAACGCAACAGACGGCGCGTCAGTCGGACGCCCGGTCTGTGAGTTACTAGAATTTTCGTCCCCGGGGCCCGGTTGGTTTCGTGTGTGAACCAACCCGTCCGTATCTCGACTGTACCCTGAACTCTCATAGGGTATGCTCATAGGGATCGTTTCTCAATGGTATCACCAACGCCGCTTACGGTTCGTCAAACGGACGTCCGGTCTGAAAGTTATCAGCTTTTCCGTTCTAGGGGCACGGTTGGATTTCTGGTATAATCCAACCCGGCCGTTATCCAATTGCATCCAAAACTTAGTCTAAGCATTCCAAAATTTTCTTCTCATCAATAGGAATCCAACAAAGTCTACGGCACGTCAATCGGACGTCCGGAGCTCAAGATATAAGTGTTTCCGCTCCGAGGGCCCGGTTGGTTTCGTATCCGAACCAACCCGACCATACTCAAAGTTCTCCTAAACCTTGATTTTAATATACCGAAACGACCATATCGATCCAAGGATCGCATCTCAACTAACGGTGCGTCGATCGGGGGTCTGTAGCCCAAGATATGGGCGTTTGAAGGAAAACTGCCCGAGAATAGGGGGTTCGGGCCCGGACCGACCCGGCCCGAGACCCCCCCTAGGACGGCCCGAACCGGGTCCGGGTCCGGCCCAATAGGGTGCGGCCCAGCCCGGCTTAGGCGCAGCCCGGCCGGTTGGCCTGCCGCACTGGCGCGGCGGCGTGGCCGCTCGGCTGTCCGGCTGAGCGGAACAGGGGGGTGCGGTTGCCCCCCTTGAATGAAGCTGCGGCCCCGGCGTGGGGGCCGCTCCCTACCAGCGACGCGGCAGCCAACGCTGCGTCTCCCTTGGTCCCGCGCGGCCGCGAGATTAGCCGCCTGCCGCCGCGGCTTCAGCCGCGGCGGCCCTTCCCTGCGGCGCGCCAGGTGTTGCCGCCGGCGGGGCGCGCCGGTGGGATCTTCCGCGGACCACCGGGCGCGCTCCGGTGGTCCGTTTGGCCTGCCGTCTTCGCCAAAGGCCCTCCTGGGACCCGTAGGTTACTGCGAAGGGTCCAAAATCACCTTTTCGACCTGCTTAATCATTGCCCGTCGATCCGCACGTCGAATAAACAACTGCGGAGTCTTCGATTTGCCTCTGCAACCTCGACTCCGGTCGCGGCTTGGTTCGGACTCAACGGCGCGGCGTGACGGCGCCGCATTGCTTCGTCGCATTCCTTCTTGTTTTCGCGTGGTACCGTTGCACCGGGCCACCTTTGTTCGAGCCGCAACGAACACACAACAAAGGGGGAGGAGGATCAGCTGTGTTCGGGCGGTCCGACCTTCTCCCGTTAAATTGATAACAGGCGGCCCAAATATTTAATGAAGAACGCAAGGAAATTATTCATGAATAAAACCAAACCCCTACCTCGAGCGTAGCTGAACGAAGGCTCGTCGTGGAATTGCACGTCGCGGAAGGAGGCGTCGCAGAAGGAGGATCGTCACGCCACGGAGAAAAGATTCGTCGTCGTCGTGTCGTCGATCTCCGATGATCCGGCGTTCTTGTCGACCTTCGTCGGAGTTCGGCGTTCTTCGCGTTCTTTGCGTTCTTCGTCGAGGAAGAAGAACTTCGAGAACTTGAGAAAATTCTCCCCGGCCTCACACAACCCAACCACTCTAATAAAAAAAAGAGTTTGTCTTATTTTATTTCTCAAGCCATGCATTTTAAAATTCAAAAATGAAACAATCAATTAAATGAATTAATTGCAATGTTTAAACCACCCAAATTAATAGAGGCATTGCATAAACAGAAAAACGTAAGGGTTGACTTCCACTTATTAGGGGTGCGGGTGTGTTACCTTAATAAAGGAGGGGGGTGAAGAAAAGAAACGGTGGGGCTCGTGTGGGCCCCACCTCACAAATATCCTACCTAGTGGGTAGGATATTGTGGGTCCCACTCCAAACACTTAGCTTAGGTTAAACAACTTTAAGAAAAATAAAAATTGGTCCCACCATTTTTATTTTATTCCTTTACTTAACCCAAAAATTTAAAAACCACACCTGAGAAAACGCAACTCCGAAAAAGGTGTTTCTAAGCAATTACCGGCGATGCGATTCCATCGGTGCCCTCGGAATTCGATTCCGAGCACCGGTTCAAAAGTTACAAAAACCCTCTCTTTCGTTAACTGAACGTACCTGAGCTAAACTTTGGAAAATGATTCCGGGCACACCGGGCCTCGGAATCAGGTGTCGTCAGAAACTGCATTCTTGTAAAATCCCAAATAAAAGTAAGAAAAAAAATTTCCCTTGAATTTTTACGGGTCTTTACATTACTCCCACCTCAGGGATTTACGTCCCCGTAAAGCTTTAACACAAACTAGGGATACAAATGCGGTACTGAGCACGCATCTGAGCCTTCCGCTCCCATGTTCTCACCTGGAGGTTCCCGTACTGCCAGTGAAAGTGCACCCGAGGAATCGATCGTCCTCGTAGGATCTGCTCCTGTCGTTCCTCGATCCCCACTGGAACCTCTGTGAGGGTCACCCCATTTCCCAAGTCCAGATCCTCATGGTCAATGAAATGCGAAGGGTTGAGCTCGTATCTCCTCAGTTGAGATACATGGAAGTCGTCGTGCACCTGGTGCATCTGAGGTGGGTGGGTCAAGCGGTAAACCACCTCACCTACCCTGCTGAGGACCTAGAAAGGTCCATTGAACCTCGGAGATAACTTGTCGCCTCGGCCACATCTCTATAACTCACGTTGAGGTGAGACCCATAGGGAAATGTGGTCTCCATCCTCGAACTCTAGTGGTCTCCGCCTCCTGTCAGCACAAGACTTTTGCCGGCTCTGAGCTATCCTCATCCTCTCTTGGATGACTTGGACCTTTCTGGACCTACAAGAGCTGCTGATATTTCTTCTTTGCCGATAAGATAAATCCGGTCTCATCCCCTGTATGAACCACGTTCTTTGACTAATACAGTCAATCCCAAAATGGATGATATTAATCCATACCAAGGATGATGTCGTAAGGCCTCGACGCTACTACCAAGAGATCCAACCGTTACTCTCGCCTCCAAGGGTTGAGTCACACTGTCAGCATTAGTGTGTGGTCACTGGGTCTCCTCCAGTAGGTATCTCAAAGTGAGGGTCAAGTCAACGGTTTTTAAACCGGAACCTCTTAGTAAAAACATAAAGAGAGGACAGGAAGTTAAATGCCACAAGAAAGGTGTCTTTTATTACTGCAGTTCAAAGTACAAAGACACAAAGCATCTACAAACAAACATCAACAAAGCTAGAAGTAACATGAAAAAAAGTCTCCAGGTCTGGAGCTAGTCCCGCTCCTGTCCATCTGCTCCCGGAGCTCCATGATCATAGGCCTCAGCTGCCTGAAGTTGAGCTCTCCCATGTCCACCGATTCCCTGCGGTTGGGGTGGACCTCCTGGTGGTGGTGGTGGCAACACTTCGAAGCGCCGTCCACCTCTAGCTGCACGGCCAGCTCCCCTGCCACGGTCTCCAGCTCCATGCGGTCCGCCTCGATCGAACCTCTACCTCTGCCTGGGAGGTCCTTCGTTCATCTGTTGGTCATCTGTATGGCGGGTCGGACAGTCACGAGCCATGTGACCAACCCCACCGCAGGAGTAACATTGTCCACTGAGTCTATGACCATTTTGTTTACCTCATGATTGAGATGGGTCACTTGATAACTTAGGTATATGTATGGGCATATACCTGGGTAGTGGTTATCTGTTGATTTCATGACCTTTGTTTTTACCTCATGATTGAGATGGGTCACTTGATAACTTAGGTATATGTATGGGCATATACCTTCGTAGTGGTTATCCGTTGATTTCATAATCTTTGTGTTTCCTCATGATTGAGATGGGTCACTTGATAACTTAGGTATATGTATGGGCATATACCTGAGTAGTGGTTATCCGTTGATTTCATAATCTTTGTGTTTCCTCATGATTGAGATGGGTTACTTGATAACTTAGGTATATGTATGGGCATATACCTAAGTAGAGGTTATCTGTTGAGATCTTCTTTGTGGTTATCCTTGTTGGATTTAGAGATACCTTGAGGGTCTCGGGGTCCCTACTGATTATCGTTATACTCACCCCTGCACGGGTTATGCCCACACCTCGTTGTGTTGGTTGTAGACATCGGGCAGCGCTGACAGAGGTCGAGTGTTCGAGGACTGGATGGTACCCAGAGGTGGACCTCTTGACGAGTCAGTATCCAGAGGTGGACTTCACGATGAGACGATACTCGGAGGAGGTTGACGGTCAAGAGCGTTGTGGAGGCTATCTGTACCTACCCTTCAGGTAGGATCCGTGGTGGACGATCCAGGAGTTGCGCTATCTGTACCTACCCTTCTGGTAGGATCCGTGGTGGACAATCCAGGAGCTGCACTATCTGTACCTATCCTTCAGGTAGGATCCGATGAGGACGACCCAGGAGCTGCTTCCATTCTTCCATGTGTTGTCTTTTTCTGTTGTACTTTTGTTCAGTTGTAGTTGTACTTTCGATTGGGTTTGTATTCTGGCCCATTTAATTTTCAGCACTTCCTTTTGTACTAAGTGTATTACTTCCTCTTGTACTCTGTGGTGTTTGTTTACTTTTATAAAGGAAATTCCTTCCCAGTTATCGGGAATTACGCCTTTGGTGCTAGTCACCAGACCCTGGCCTATGGAAGGTGGGCTTGGGGAAGTCACGGCACGGGCTCCGAGGCCGGGTCATGACAAATTGGTATCAGAGGGAGGTTATGAACGTTAGGGGAAGGTGAGGGGTTGGGCTCGTGTGGGCCCCACCCCACATTAATCCTCACACAGGTAGTTAACTACAAGTGGGTCCCACCCCCAACTCCCTTAGGTTATAACCACAAAGAGAGGCGAAAAGTGTTGTGACACAACAATTAATCTATTTAACAAGAAAATGAAAATATAATTGTAAAACAATTATATTTTTATTCCTCACTTTTTTTTTAAAACAACTCCTCCCGAAAAAACGCAACTCCAAAAAGGGTCTTCTTAAGCAATTATCGGCGCTACGTGTTCATCGGTGCCCTCAGATTTCAATTCCGAGCACTGGTTCATGAATAAAATCCTGGATGAACCGAGTCAATGACCTTTGTGTTTACCTCATGATTGAGATGGGTCACTTGATAACTTAGGTATATGTATGGGCATATACCTAGGTAGTGGTTATCCATTTATTTCATAATCTTTGTGTTTCCTCATGATTGAGATGGGTTACTTGATAACTTGGGTATATGTATGGGTATATACCTAAGTAGAGGTTATCTATTGAGATCTTCTTTGTGGTTATCCTTGTTGGATTTAGTGAGACCTTGAGGGTCTCGGGGTCCCAACTGAGTATCGTTATACTCACCCCTGCACGGACCATGCCTGCACCTCGTTGTGTTGGTTGCAGATGACGGGTAGTGCAGACAAAGGCCGAGTGTTCGAGGACTGGGAGGTACCTCAAGGTGGACCTCATGACGAGACAGTATCCGGTGGTGGAATTCACGACGAGGCGACACTCGGAGGAGGTTGACGGGCGAGAGCGTTGTGGAGGCTATATGTACCTACCCTTCAGGGAGGATCCCTAGTGGACGATCCAGGAGTTGTGTTATCTGTACCTACCCTTCATGTAGGATCCTTGGTGGACGATCCAGGAGCTGCTTGTCACCTTCTGGCTGTTTTATCTTTTTCCTTGTACTTTACAGTTGGGCTTGTATTTCTGGCCCCTTTAATTTCAGTACAGCTTGTTTCAGTTTTACTTAGTGTTTTACTTCCACTTGTACTCTGTGGTGTTTTGTTTACTTTTATAAAGGCAATGCCTTCCCATTTATTTGGATTTACGCCTTTGGTGCTAGTCGTCAGCTCCTGGCCTATGGAAGGCGGCTGCGCGGGACCAAGGACGACGTGGCGTCGGGCCACGTCACTGGTAGGGAGCGGACCCTACGCAGGGGTCGCGGCTTCAATCAGGGGGGGGCGCGCCTCCCCCCCCCCCTGTCCGCTCAGTTCGGCTCACCGAGCTGGCCACAATGTCGCACGAGCACGCCAGGACGAGCCGCCCAGGCCGGGCCGTGTCCTGTTGGGCTGGACCCAGACCTGGGTCGGGTCGACCCGGTTCGGGCTGACCCAAGGGGTCTCGGGCCGAGTCAGATCGGGCCCAAACACCCTATTTTCGGGCAGTTTCCGTTCAAACGCTCATATCTTGGGTTACGGACCCCCGATCGATGCACCGTCAGTTGCGATGTGATCCTTGGATCGAGACGGACGCTTCGGTATATTACACTCAAGGTTTTGGAGAACTTTGGGTACAGCCGAGTTGGTTCGAACACGAAACCAACCGGGCCCTCGGAGCGGAAATGCTTATAACTTGAGCTCCGGACGTACGATTGATGTGACGTCGACTTTGGTGGATTCCTCTTGATGAGACGGAACTTTTGGCATACTTCTCCTATGGTTTGGACGCAGTTGGATAGTGGCTGGGTTGGATTGTACCTGAAATCCAACGGGCCCCTGGAACGGAAAAGATGATAACTTTCAGACCGGACGTCCGTTTGACGAACCGTCAGCGGCGTTGGTGATCACGTTGAGAAACGGTCCCTATGAGTATACCCTATGAGAGTTCGGGGTACAATTGAGATACGTCCAGGTTGGTTCTCACACGAAACCAACCGGGCCCCGGGGACAAAAATGCTAATAACTCACAGACTGGGCATCCGATTGACGCGCCGTCTGTTGCGTTGAGACCCCTATGACGAGACGGTCCTTTGAGATACTTCTTTATGGGACTTGGTGATACTTGGAGTATCGACCTGTAGCTCATGGAGCGGACCCTCCCATAGATGAGCATACGGACTACAGAGACCGTGTAGCCGGCTGAGACCTGACAACTGCTTGACCGACTCGACTTGGAGTGAGTCGACTAGCCCAGTGGACGGAGAACTGCTTTGTTTGGGTGCAGACCCATGGCAGACGGAGCACTACTGAGCTTGGGTGAAGTCCCGCGGTACTCGTCCGGAGAGTACCTCTGCAGTCTATTAGGGGGTGTGCACTACTGTGTTCGGGTGACATACCCCGGCGGGGAGCACTACTTTGTTTGGGTGGCTGACCCGCGGTACTCGATAGGAGGAGTACCTCAGCAGTCTTAGGTTAGTGAGCAGTACCTCGGAGTCGTGATAGGATCACTGTACACTCCAGAGATGGGGCTCTTCAGCAGTTACAGTTTCAATAATGAAAATCATGGTTTGAACTGAGTCTATGACATTTGTGTTTACCTCATGATTGAGATGGGTCACTTGATAACTTAGATATATGTATGGGAATATACCTGGGCAGTGGTTATCCGTTGATTTTATAATCTTTGTGGTTATCCTTGTTGGTTTTAGTGAGACCTTGATGGTCTCAGGGTCCCTACTGATTATCCTTATACTCACCCCTGCACGGGCTATGCCCGCACCTCGTTGTGTTGGTTGCAGACGATGGGCAGTGCTGACGGAGGCCGACTGTTCGAAGACTAGACGATACCCGGAGGTGGACCTCACGATGAGTCAGTATCAGGAGGTGGACTTCATGGCGATATGATACTCGGAGGAGGTTGACGGGCAAGAGCGTCGTGGAGGCTATCTGTACCTACCCTTCAGGTAGGATCCGTGGTGGATGATCCAGGAGTTGTGCTATTTGTACCTACCCTTTAGGTAGGATCCGAAGAGAACGACCCAGGTGCTGCTTCCTTTCTTCTAGATATTGTATTTTTCCATCATAATTTTGTTCAGTTTTAGCCTTACTTTCGATTGGGTTTGTATTCTGGCCCACTTACTTTTCAGCACATCCTTTTTGTTCTTAGTGTATTACTTCCGCTTCTACTCTGTGTGTTTGTTTACTTTTATAAAGGCAATGCCTTCCCAGTTATTGGAATTTACGCCTTTGGTGCTAGTCGCCAGCCCCGAGCCGCAACTACCTCAAGCTCACCTCCATAGGCTAGAGGTTGGAGACCAGCACCGAAGGCATAACAATCTTGGGGAGGCCTTCGCCTAAGTACCTGTGCTCACGCTTACACAACCCAAAAGGTGCAATAGTGCAGAGAAGAAAGGAAAACAAAACACAAGAAACTATATCCCAACCACAGCCATATAACAACAACTAAAAAGAGGAATAGGGGTACTTTTTCCCACTGAGACGCATCCTTGAGATGCGACCTAAAACCATGCGGGCGATTCAGCGCCACCTAAAGTGGATAGTATTGAAGTGTGGTAATTGAGCCCCTCTGACTTGGGTTTCCTAGGTGGACGAGATGAGATGTTGGGCTGTGAGGATGGTTTCTTTTGGAGTTTATGGTGACTTACCCTGGGCTGAGCTTGGATATGGAGTTCCCCTTACGCACTAGTTTGGGTTTCTTGTTGAGCTGAGTCTATGACCATTGTGTTTACCTCATGATTGAGATGGGTCACTTGATAACTTAGGTATATGTATCGGCATATATCTAAGTAGTGGTTATCCGTTGATTCATAACCTTTGTGTTTCCTCTTGATTGAGATGGGTTACTTGATAACTTAGGTATAAGTATGGGCTTATACCTAAGTAAGGGTTATCTGTTGAGATCCTTCTTTGTGGTTATCCTTGTTGGATTTAGTGAGACCTTGAGGGTCTTGGGGTCCCTACTGAGTATCGTATACTCACCCCTGCACGGGCTAAGCCCGCACCTTGTTGTGTTGGTTGCAGATGACGGGCAGCGCTGACACAGGCCAAGTGTTCGAGGACTGGACGGTACCCGGAGGTGGACCACACGACGAGTCAGTATCCGGAGGTGGACTTCACGAAGAGACGACACTCGGAGGAGGTTGGAGGGAGAGAGCCTTGTGGAGGCTATCTATACCAACCCTTCAGGTAGGATCTATGGTGGACGATCCAGGAGCTGCGTTATCTGTACCTACCCATCAGGTAGGATCTGTGGTGGACGATCCAGGAGCTACACTATCTATACCTACCCTTCAAGTAGGATCCGAGGAGGATGACCCAAGAGCTACTTCCTTTCTTCTAGTCGTTTGTCCTTTTCTGTTATACTTACATTCAGTTGTAGCTATAATTTCAGTTGGGTTTGTATTCTGGCCATTTACTTTTCAGCACTTTCTTTTGTACTTAGTGTTTTACTTCCGCTTGTACTCTGTGGTGTTTGTTTACTTTTATAAAGGCAATGCATTCCCAGTTATCAGGATTTACGCCTTTGGTGCTAGTCGCCATCCCCTGGCCTATAGAAGGCGGGCTTGGGGTAGTCACAGCACGGGCCCCGAGGACGGGTCGTGACAAATTGGTATCAGAGGTGTGATAGTTCTAACGTTACTTAAGAACCCATGAGTAAGAGGGGTACTTTTTCCCACTGAGATGCATCCTTGAGACACGACCTAAAATCGTGTGGGCAAGTCAGTGCCGCCTAAAGTAGATAGTATTAAAGTGTGGTAATTGAGCCCCTCTGACTTGGGTTTCCTAGGTGGACGAGACGAGATGCTGGGCTGTGAGGATGGTTTCTTTTGAAGATGATGGCGACTTACCTTGGGCTGAGCTTGGAGATGGAGTTCCCCTTACGCACTCGTTTGGGTTTCTTGTTGAGCTAAGTCTATGACCTTTGTGTTTACCTCATGATTGAGATGGTTCACTTGATAACTTAGGTATATGCATGGGCATATATCTAAGTAGTGGTTATCCGTTTATTCATAACCTCTGTGTTTCCTCTTGATTGAGATGGGTTACTTGATAACTTAGGTATAAGTATGGGCTTATACCTAAGTAAGGGTTATCTATTGAGATCCTTATTTTTGGTTATCCTTGTTGGATTTAGTGAGACCTTGAGGGTCTCAGGGTCCCTACTAAGTATCATATACTCACACCTTCCTGGGCTATGGCCGCACCTCGTTGTGTTGGTTGTAGACGACGGGCAGCGCTAACAGAGACCGAGTGTTTGAGGACTGGACAGTACCCGAAGGTGGACCACACGACGAGTCAGTATCCAGAGGTGGACTTCATGACGAGACGACACTTGGAGGAGGTTGGCGGGTGAGAGTGTTGTAGAGGCTATCTGTACCTACCCTTCAGGTAGGATCCTTGGTGGACGATCCAGGAGCTGCGCTATCTGTACCTACCCTTCAGGTAGGATCCATGGTGGACGATCTAGGAGCTGCGCTATCTGTACCTACCCTTCAGGTAGGATCTGAGGAGGAAGACCCAGGAGATGCTTCCTTTCTTCCAGTCGTTTGTCCTTTTCTATTATACTTACGTTCAGTTGTAGCTGTACTTTCAGTTGGGTTTGTATTCTGGCCATTTACTTTTCATCACTTTCTTTTGTACTTAGTTTTTTACTTCCTCTTGTACTCTGTGGTGTTTTTTTACTTCTATAAAGGTAATTCCTTCCCAGTTATCGGTATTTACGCCTTTGGTGCTAGTCGCCAGCCCCTGGCCTATGGAAGGCGGGCTTGGGGTAGTCACGGGCTGGCGACTAGCACCAAAGGCGTAAATCCCGATAACTGGGAAGTAATTGCCTTTATAAAAGTAAACAAACACCATAGAGTACAAGCGGATGTAAAACACTAAGTACAAAAGAAAGTGTTGAAAGTAAATGGCCAGAATACAAACCCAACTGAAAGTACAGGTACAACTGAACGTAAGTATAACAGAAAAGGACAAATGGCTGGAAGAAAGGAAGCATCTCTTGGGCCGTCCTCCTCGGATCCTACCTGATGGGTAGGTACAGATAGCGCAGCTCCTGGATCGTCCACCACGGATCCTACCTTAAGGGTAGGTACAGATAGTGTAGCTCCTGGATCGTCCACCACGGATCCTACCTGAAGGGTAGGTATAGATAGCCTCCACAATTCTCTCACCCACCAACCTCCTCCGAGTGTCATCTCGTCGTGAAGTCCACCTCCGGATGCTGACTCGTTGTGTGGTCCACCTCTGGGTACCGTCCAATCCTCGAACACTCGGTCTCTGTCGGCGTTGTCCGTCGTCTGTAACCAACACAATGAGGTGCAGGCATAGCTCATGCAGGGCTGAGTATACGATACTTAGTAGGGACCCTGAGACCCTCAAGGTCTCACTAAATCCAACAAGGATAACCACAAAGAAGGATCTCAACAGATAACCCTTACTTAGGTATAATCCCATACTTATACCAAATTTATCAAGTAACCCATCTCAATCAAGAGGAAACACAAAGGTTATGAATCAACAGATAACCACTACTTAGATATATTCCCATACATATACCTAAGTTATCAAGTGACTCATCTCAATCATGAGGTAAACACAAAGGTAATAGACTCAGCTCAAACCAGGATTTTCATTATCGAAATTGTAATTGCTGAAGCGCCCCATCTATGGAGTGTACAGTGATCCTGTCATGACTCCGAAGTACTGCTCACTAACCTAAGACTGTTGAGGTACTCCTCCTATCGAGTACCGCGGGTCAGCCACCCAAACACAGTAGTGCTCCCTGCTAGGGTATATCACCCAAACACAGTAGTGCACACCCCCTAATAGCCTGCAGAGGTACTCTCCGGATGAGTATCGCGGGTCTTCACCCAAGCTCAGTAGTGCTCCGTCCACCATGGGTCTGCACCCAAACAAAGTAGTGCTCCGTCCACTGGGGAAGTCGACTCACTCCAAGTCGAGTCGGTCAAGCAGTCGTCAGGTCTCAGCGGGCTACACGGTCTCCGTACTCCGCACGCTCGTCTCTGGGAGGGTCCGCTCCACAAGCTACAGGTCCATACTCCAAGTATCACCAAGTCCCACGAAGAAGTATCTCAAAGGACCGCCTCGTCATAGGGGTTTCAATGCAACACACGGCGCGTCAATCGGACACCCGGTCTTTGAGTTATTAGTCTTTTTGTCCCCGGGGCCCGGTTGGTTTCGTGTGCGAACCAACCCGGCCGTATCTCAACTGTACCCCGAACTCTCATAGGGTATACTCATAGGGACCATTTCTCAACGTGATCACCAACGCCGCCGACGGTTCGTCAAACGAACGTCCGGTCTGAAAGTTATCAGTTCTTCCGATCTAGGGGTCCGGTTGGATTTCGGGTATAATCCAACCCGGCCAATATCCAACTGTGTCTAAACCACAAGAGAAGTATGTCAAATGTTCCTTCTCATCAAGAGGAATCCAACAAATTTGACGGCATGTCAATCGGACGTCCGGAGCTCATGTTATAAGCATTTCTGCTTTGAGGGCCTGGTTGGTTTCGTGTTCGAACCAACTCGGTCGTACCCAAAGTTCTCCGAAACCTTAAGTGTAATAAACCGAAACGACCGTATCGATCCAAGGATCACATCGCAACTGACGGAGCGTCGATCGGAGGTCCGTAGCCCAAGATATGGGCGTTTGAACGGAAACTGCCCGAAAATAGGGGGTTCGGGCCCGGTCCGACCCGGCCCGAGACCCCCTGGGTCGACCCGACCCATGTCCGGGTCCGGACCAACAGGTTGCGGCCCAGCCCGGCCTGGGGCGCTCGCGCGACCGCGTGTCCAACTCGGCGAGCCAAGCTGAGCGGACAGGGCGGGAGGCGCGTGCCCCCCTGATTGAAGTCGCGGCCCCCGCGTGGGGGTCGCTCCCTGCCAGCGACGCGGCTTGGCGCCACGTCATCCTTGGTCCCGCGTGGCCACGGGACCAGCTGCCTGCCTCCGCGGCTTCGGCCGTGGCGGCCCTTCTCAGTGGCGCGCCGGGCGCCGCCGTGCTGGCGCGGCGCGCTGGCAGAATTTTCTGCGGACCACCAGACGCGCTCCGGTGGTCCGTTTTGCTCTCTGCCTTCGCCAACGGTCCTCCCGGGACCCGACCTTTATTGAGGAGGCTTCAAGTTGACTTTTCAGCCCTTTTTTTCATTGCCCGTCAATCCGCGCACAACGATCAACCAGTGGAGTCTTCGAATCGCCTTCGTGGCCCCAACTCCGGTCGCGGTTTTGTTCAGCTTCAACGGCGCAGCGCAACGACGCCGCGCTTCTTCGTTGCGTTGTTTCTTGTTTACGTGCGGTGTCGTTGCACCGCGCAGCCTTTGTTCATGCCCCAACGAACAAAACAACAAAGGGGGAGGAGAGTCAGCCGTGTTCGTGTGGTCCAACCTCCTCCCGCTTGTTATCAACTTAACGGGAGGAGGTCGGACCGCACGAACACGGACGACTCTCCTCCCCCTTTGTTGTTTTGTTCGTTGCCGCATGGAAAAAGGCGGCGCGGTGCAACGAAACCACGCGGGAACAAGAAAGAACGTGACGAAGAAGCATGGTGCCGTCGCGCCGCGCCGTTGAAGCCGAACGAAACCGCGGCCGGAGTCGGGGCCGCGGAGGAGATTCGAAGACTCTGCTGGTTGATCGTTGTGCGCGGATTGACGGGCAACAACAAGCGGGGCCGCAAAGTCAACCTGAAGCCTCCGCAGTGAAGGTCAGGTCCCGGGAGGACCGTTGGCGAAGGCGGCGAGCAAAACGGACCACCGGAGCGCTTTCGGTGGTCCGCGGAAAATCCTGTCGGCGCGCCACGCCGGCACAGCGGCGCCGGCGATCGGCACCGGCAGGCCGCCCGGAAGCGGAGGCGCCCGGCGCACCACCGGGAAGGGCCGCCCCGGCTTCAGCCGTGGCGGCAGGCGGTTGTTCCCGCGGCCGCGGGGGACCAAGGACGACGCGGCGCCGGGCCGCGTCGCTGGCAGGGAGCGGCCCCCACGCGGGGACCGCGTCGCTGGCAAGGAGCGGCCCCCACGCGGGGACCACGTCACTGGCAGGGAACGACCCCCACACAGGGGCCACGGCTTCAATCAGGGGGGGCGCGCGCCTTTCCCCTGTCCGCTCAGCTCGTCTCGTCGAGCTGGCCACGCGGCCGCGCGAGCGCCCCAGGCAGGGCTGGGCCGCACCCAGGCCAGGTCGCGCCCAGGCCGGGCCGGGCCGCGCCCACCGGGCCGGGCCGCACCCAGGCCGGGCCGGGCCGCGCCCACCGGTCCGGGCCGCACCCAGGCCGGGCCGGGCTGCGCCCACCGGGCCGGGCCGCACCCTGTTGGGCCGGACCCGGGTCGGACCGGGTCGGACCGGGCCCGAACCCTCTATTTTCAGGTAGTTTTCGTTCAAACACTCATATCTTGGGCTACATACCGCCGATCGATGCTCCGTCAATTGCGATGCGATCCTAGGATCGAGACGGTCATTTCAGTTTATTACACTCAAGGTTTCGGATAACTTCAGGTACGGCCGAGTTGGTTCGAACATGAAACCAACCTGGCCCTCGAAGCGGAAATGCTTATAACTTGAGCTCCGGACGTCCGATTGACATGCCGTCGACTTTGTTGGATTCCTCTTGATGAGACGGAACTTTTGGAATACTTCACCCATGGTTTGGACATAGTTGGATAGTGTCCGGGTTGGATTATACCTAAAATCCAACCGGGCCCCTAGAACGGAAAAGCTGATAACTTTCAGACCGGACGTCCGTTTGACGAACCGTCAGCGGCATTGGTGATCACGTTGAGAAACGGTCCCTATGAGTATACCCTATGAGAGTTCGGGGTACATTTGAGATACGGCTGGGTTGGTTCGCACACGAAACCAATCGGGCCCTGGGGACGAAAAGGCTAATAACTCGCAGACCGAGCGTCTGATTGACGCGCCGTCTGTTACGTTGAGACCCCTATGATGAGGCGGTCCTTTGAGATACTTCTTTGTGGGACTTGGTGATACTTGTAGTATCGATCTGTAGCTCGTGTAGTGGACCCTCCCAGAGACGAGCATACGGAGTACGGAGACCGTGTAGTCGGCTGAGACCTGACGACTGCTTGACCGACTTGACTTGGAGTGAGTCGACTAGCCCAGTGGATGGAGCACTACTTTGTTTGGGTGCAGAACCATGGAGGACGAAGCACTACTGAGCTTGGGTGAAGACCCGTGGTACTCGTCCGGAGAGTACCTCTGCAGGCTATTAGGGGGTGTGTACTACTATGTTTGGGTGACATACCCTGGTGGGGAGCACTACTGTGTTTGGGTGGATGACCCGTGGTACTCGATAGGAGGAGTACCTCAGCAGTCTTAAGTTAGTGAGAAATACCTCGGAGTTGTGATAGGATCATTGTACACTCCAAAGACGGGGCTCTTCAGCAGTTACGGTTTTGATAATGAAAATCTTGGTTTGAGCTGAGTCTATGACCTTTGTGTTTACCTCATGATTGAGATGGGTCACTTGATAACTTAGGTATATGTATGGGCATATATCTAAGTAGTGGTTATCCGTTGATTCATACCCTTTGTGTTTCCTCTTGATTGAGATGGGTTACTTGATAACTTAGGTATAAGTATGGGCTTATACCTAAGTAAGGGTTATCTGTTGAGATCCTTATTTGTGGTTATCCTTGTTGGATTTAGTGAGACCTTGAGGGTATCGGGGTCCCTACTGAGTATCGTATACTCACCCCTACACGGGCTATGCCCGCAGCTCGTTGTGTTGGTTGCAGACGATGGGCAGCACTGACAGAGGCTGAGTGTTCGAGGACTGGACGATACCCGGAGGTGGACCACATGACGAGTTAGTATCCGGAGGTGGACTTCACGACGAGATGACACTCGGAGGAGGTTGGCGGGCGAGAGAGTTGTGGAGTCTATCTGTACCTACCCTTCAGGTAGGATCCATGGTGGATGATCCAGGAGCTGTGCTATCTGTACCTACCCTTCAGGTAGGATCCGTGGTGGATGATCCAGGAGCTGCACTATCTGTACCTACCCTTCAGGTAGGATTTGAGGAGGATGACCCAGGAGATTCTTCCTTTCTTCCAGCCGTTTGTCCTTTTCTGTTATACTTACGTTCAGTTGTATATGTACTTTCAGTTGGGTTTGTATTCTGGCCATTTACTTTTCAGCACTTTCTTTTGTACTTAGTGTTTTACTTCTGATTGTACTCTGTGGTGTTTGTTTACTTTTATAAAGGCAATTCCTTCCCAGTTATCGGGATTTACGCCTTTGGTGCTAGTCACCAGCCCCTGACCTATGGAAGGCGGGCTTGGGGTAGTCACGGTACGGGCCTCGAGGACGGGTCGTGACAAATTGGTATCAAAGGAGTCGGTTCTACCATAGAACTTATAACTCTGATATTTTTTTTTCTTTCTGTGAAGAAATAGTGTTAAGGGTGCCAAGTGTGGTTTTCAGTTCAGGGAGTCCAGTGTTGGTGCGGGCGGCCGACTTATCCATACACCAGGACCCTGACAACTGATTTCCGACTTTGTGCACGAAAACACTAATTGCGTGTGTGTTTCCAGAAGTTTTTAAAAGTCAGCTCAAACTAGGTCAGCTCACCAGGTATAAATCGTTTGACTGTGTCATGTATGTTTCTTTCAGGATGCCTTTCCACAGACGATTAGCTAGAGCCCTGAGAGATGTGTGTACTGACAGCCTGCCGAGCGACGAGGCTTTGGTACAGGGCCCTCTTGCAGTTGAGGCACCACCAGAGGCACCAGCGGTACTACCACTTGTTTGGCCACCGATTCCACCATCCCTAGAAGCAGAGAGTTCATGTCGCTTGAGCGCACTGCATGAGTTCCAGCGCCAGAGGCCACCTAGGTTCAGGGGAGAGACGGACCCGCAGGTAGCTGAGGATTGGCTGGAGGCTATGGAGGGAGTTTTCAGGATAGTGGATACACCAGCGGACTTCATGGTGATATTTTCTACCAGCCTTCTTCAGGAAGAAGCAGGCTGGTGGTGGAGCCACTTGTTCCAGTTTTGCGACGGGATGACCTTCACTTGGGAAGACTTTGAGACCTTCTTCAGGGTGGAGTTCATACTAGTGACTCTACACCCCGAGCGTGTTCAGGAGCTGCTGCCTTTGCCGCATGGTTTTCCATCGGTAGCCGAGTCATCTGTAGGAAGTAGACAGATGATGCAGAGGTCCAAGAGTACCAGAGCCAGCCGTACGAGGAGCAGGAAGTGTTATGAATGCGGCAGGAAGGGTCACCTAGAATGTGACTGTCTAACCCCCCCGCACAGTTGATCCGCGAGTGTTGGAGGAGCCACCGAGGCAGAAGCAGTAGCGGGTGCTTGAGCAACATCCGAGCAGTGGACAAGGTAGTAGAGCTCCGGAAGCAGGTGGACAGGATCGGAACTAGTGGTTACCTTTTTGTTCTTGGTACTTATAGTTCCATGTTGTTGTTGTTGTTGTCGTTGTTGTGTCTTTGTACTATGAGCTGCATTAATAAAAGACACTTATCTTTGTGATGTTTTCTTTCTTGTCCTTTTGTTTGGTTGATACTGAGAGGTCCTAGTTTAAACTGTTGACTTGACCCTCACTATCGAGACTTCTACTGGAGGAGACCCAGTGACCTCACACTGATGCCGACAGTGTGACTCGACCCTTGGTGGCAAGAGTGACGGTTGGATCTCTTGGTAGTAGCGTCGAGGCCTTACGACATCATTCATGTCAGGATTGACTGTATTAGGCAAAGGGAGTTGTTTATACAGGGGATGATACCGAGTTTCTCTTTTCAGAAAAGGATAAATATTAGTAGCTCTTACAGATCGTAGGCAAAGAAGGTGCAGATCATCCAAGAGCGGATGAAGACTGCACAGTGCTGTAGAAACAGGAAACTGGTGCCAGTCTCAGAGACTTGTGCATGCGAATGTTTCAAAAAAAGAGTAAATGTAAAGGACAGATAAATCTTCAGAGCAGTAGATGTGGAGGTAGAGCTAGGAGAGCAGCATGAGGTGGTGTACATTTCAACATGCTACAACCACCCGCCTTAGCTGTCCCCGCCAGGCTCAGGGAGCTGGAGGGCAGGGGAAGAGTGCGGCTGCATGCGATCAAGGAGTGTGACCCACTGGTTCCAAAAATGATTCAAGGGACAACCTGTGTCCACTACTAGCTGTCGTAGTAACAGACGTTAATATGAATCATTCCTTCCATGAATCTTGTCCCAGACCTAGAGTTTCTGGTAAGCCATAGACTTGACCCTCACATCTGGAGATACCTTGGGAGGAAACTCGATAATCACACTTATGCCGACAGTGTGTTCTGACCCTCGAGGCGAGAGTTTCGGTTGGAATCTCTTGGTGGCAGTGTCGAGGCCTTACGGTGTTGGTCTCGGAATGGATTGGATTCACAATTCATGCTCAGATTGACTGTATTAGGCAAAAAGGATGTGGCTTAACTACAACATCGGGATGGGTTTTCCTTGGTCGGCGAAAAGGAAACCCCAGGCAGCACTAGATAAACTCATGCATAGGAGGGTGCGGCTGATCACTCTTGAGTCAGTCAACCTTACCCTCGTGGCAGCAGGAGTTTTGAGTTTCAGTTCTAAACAGGAATTGGAGGCCTCTTGAGTTTGAGGATGACGATCACATCCTTATACAGGTCTCACCTCGACGAGTTCTACGGATATGTGGCCAAGGTGGAAAGTTATCTCTGAGGTTCAGTGAACTTTTTCAGGTCCTCATCAGGGTAGGCGAGGTGGCTTACCGCTTGACCCATCCACCTCAATTGCACCAGGTGCACGACGGAATCCATGTATCTCGACTAGGAAGACACGTGCTTGACCCGATGCATATCATCAACCATGGGGAGATGGACATTGGCGTTGGGATGTCTTTTGCGGGGTTCCAGTAGGAGTTGAGGATCGACAGGAGCGGTCCTATGAGGATGGTCGATTCCTCTTGTGCACTTTCATTGGCAGCACGGGAACCTCCAGGTGAGAACATGGGATCGGAAGGCTCAGATGCGTGCTCAATACCGCTTTTGTATCCCTAGTTTGTGTTAAAGCTTTACGAGGACGTAAATCCCTAAGGTGGGAGTAATGTAAAGACCCATAAAATTCAAGGGAAATTTTTTTTCTTAATTTTCTTTGGGATTTTACAAGAACGCAGTTTTTGACGGCACCTGATTCCGAGTCCCGGTGTGCCCGGAATCATTTTCTGAAGTTTAGCTCGAGTACGTTCAGTGAACGAACGAGCGGGTTTTCCTAACTTTTGAACAGGTGCTCGGAATCGAAATCTGAGGACACCGATGGAATCACAGCACCGGTAATTTCTTAGGAACACCTTTTTCAGAGTTGCGTTTGCTCGGGTGTGGTTACTAAATTTTGGGTTAAGTAAATGAATAAAATAAAATGGGGCAACCAATTTATTTTATTTTAAGTTGTTTAACCTAAGCTAAGTGGTTGAAGTGGGACCCACTATATCCTACTCTACTAGGTAGGATATTTATGGGGTGGGGCCCACACGAGCCCCACCTTTTCAACTTTCATGAAACCCCAACCTTTAATTAGGTAACGCACCCGCACCCCCCTTTAAATGTAAGTCAACTCTTGCGTTTAAACTGTATAATAAACGCCTTATTAATTGGGCGGTTTAAACTCCTCAATTAATTCAATTAATTGTTTGATTTATTTTTGAATTTCAAAACGTTTGGCGTGAGAAATAAAATAAGACAAGCAATTATTTTATTAGAGTTGTTGGGTTGTGAGAGTCTTGGGAGAAATCACTCAAAGCCTTGAAGCACTCCTTCCTCGATGAAGAACGCGAAGAATACGAAGAACGCTGACCTCCGACGAAGGTCGACAAGAATGCCAGATCCTCAGAGATCGACGACGCGACGCCGACGAATCTTTTCTCCACGACGTGACGATCCCCCTTCCGCAACGCCTTCTTCCGCGACATGCAATTTCGCGAGGAGCCTTCGTTCAACTACGCTCGAGGTAGGGAATTAATTTGTGATTGTTAGTGAACCCATGTTTACTTCCTTCTAAATCAAAGAACGCGGATCAACTAGATATTAAGTTGATCCGCGAAGAATATGTTTGCGGGTTGGGAATTCTTGATTGCGGGGAAAACTGTTGGGGTTGATTACTTTTGTTCATGAAAAATCCATTTTTGTTCTTCGTCTTTTGGGCCGCTTGATATCAACTTAATGGGAGGAGGTCGGACTGCACGAACCCATCGATACTCTCGGATTTTCAATCTGAGTTACCGTTTAGAAGTTATGAATTTTACAATAAAATAATTTTCACTTAATTATTTTATTTGCGGCCAAAAACTAACTTTTTATTGTGCCCCGTGCCAGCAAAAGTTAGTATCTTCTTAAATAAAACATGCCCTCACGAGTTCAGCGGTGGTCTCGGATTTTTAATCCGAGCTACCGTTTGTGAGTTATAAGCATTTGAAAAAGAAAATAAATTAAAACTTAAACATTTAATTAGGGTTTTCCATGCTTGAAATAGAGGGAGGCGCACCAATAAATGGAGGGAGGCACACCAATTGGAGAGAGAGGGTGGTGGTGCATGACATTGTGTGTTTTTGAGGTAAAATCAATTAAAAAAAATAATATAATAATCTTATTATTATTTTTGTGGATAAAACACTTTTTCGACCACAACTTATTCGTGCGACCTCGGTTTCACGAACCGTCTACGGCAGTGTGACCCTGATTTCGAGATGGACATTTGGAGTCCAATATTGAATGTTTTTTTTTAGGTTTTTGGATCAGGTACCCGAAACACCTAAATAATAATAATATATTATTATTATTAAATCTTCGACCCGCCACAACTCTTGAGTGCGACATCCGATTGGATTGCCGTCAGTGGCGATGTAATCCTGACATCAATACAGTCGATTCAAGTCTAAAGTTGAATACTAAATTCTGGTTTGTGGCTCGAGCCCACGAAACACCAAATAATATTATTATTATTATTATTACGGGATCTTGTATCGGACATATCTCTCTCATACGGTGTCGGAATGTAGAACCGTCTACGAGGTTGTGACCCTGGAATTAAGACTGATGTTTCAAGACCAATTTTGGATATTTAAGCCGAGGTCGAGGCGCGGGCCCCATGAGGCCCGGTTTGCGCGTGTTGCAGTGAAATGAAACTTTTTCACCGGCTATCTGTTTTGGACCAATGGGTAGTCCATCTCGTGTGTTTTTTCGTATGGATCGCAATGGTGTGACCGGTTTGGTTAAACAGCGTCATTTGAAGTACGACCGGGTTGGTTCAAACCCAAAACCAACTGGGCCCTCAGAGCGGAAACGCTTATAACTTAAGGACCGAACGTCCGATTGACGTGTCGTCAACTTTTTTGGATTTATCTTGCTGAGAAGGTTATTTTGGAATACTTCACATGAGGTTTGGATGCAGTTGGAGTAAGGCCGGGTTGGATTGTAACCAAAATCCAACCGGGCCCCTGGAACGGGAAAGCTGATAACTTTCAGACCAGACGTCCGTTTGATGAACCGTCAGCGGCGTTGTTGATCGCGTTGAGAAGAAACCCCTTTGAGTATACCCTATGAGAGTTCGGGGTACAGTTGAGATACGGTCGGGTTGGTTCGTACACGAAACCAACCGGGCCCTCGGGACGAAAAGGCTAATAACACACAGACCGGGCGTTCGATTGACGCGTCGTCTATTGTGTTGAGTTTCCTAAGACATGGAAAAACTTTGGGGTAGTCACGGCACGGGCCCCGAGGATGGTTCGTGACAAATCGGAAGTAAAACACTAAGTAAAACTAAAACAAGTTGTGCTGAAAGTAAAGGGTCCGGAAATACAAGCCCAACTGTAAAGTATAAGGAAGAAGATAAAACAGCCGGAAGGTGACAAGCAGCTCCTGGATCATCCACCAAGGATCCTACCTGAATGGTAGGTACAGATAGCACAGCTCCTGGATCGTCCACCATGGATCCTACCTGAAGGGTAGGTACAGATAGCCTCCACAATTCTCTCGCCCGTCAACCTCCTCCGAGTGTCGCCTCGTCGTGAAGTCCACCACCGGATAATGTCTCGTCGTGAGGTCCACCTCCGGGTACCACCCAGTCCTCGAACACTCGGCCTCTATCTGCGCTGCCCGTCGTCTGCAACCAACACAATGAGGTGCGGGCATAGCCCGTGCAGCGGTGATTATAATGATACTCAGTAGGGACCCTGAGACCCTCAAGGTCTCACTAAATCCAACAAGGATAACCACAAAGAAAATCTCAACAGATAACCTCTACTTAGGTATATACCCATACATATACCCAAGTTATCAAGTAACCCATCTCAATCATGAGGAAACACAAATATTATAAAATAAACAGATAACCACTACCCAGGTATATGCCCATACATATACCTCCGTTATCAAGTGACCCATCTCAACCATGAGGTAAACACAAAGGTCATAGACTCAGCTCAACCAGGATTTTATTCATGATGTCGAAACCACGGCTGCTGGAGAACTCCTCCTCTGTCGAGTACAGTGGGCATGCCACTACAACCAAGCGCGCCCCACTAACCTTGGACTGCTGTAGTACTCCTCCTGTCAAGTACTTTGGGCCTTCTTCTACAACCAAGCGCACCCCACTAACCTTGTACTGCTGTAGTACTCCACCTGTCGAGTACTGTCGGTCTGCTGCTACCACCAAGAGCTTCCCACCATGGGTATACCGCTACAACCAAGCACTCCCCCTCATAGGCACTAGAATTACTCCTTCTGTTGAGTACCGCGGGTCTGCCGCTACAACCAAGTGCTCCTCCGCTGTGGGTCTGCCGCTACAACCAAGCGCTCCCCCTCATAGCCTCCAGAGGTACTCCTTCTGTTGAGTACCACGGGTCTGCCGCTACAACCAAGCACTCTTCCGCTGTGGGTCTGCCGCTACAACCAAGCGCTCCTCACTGGCCTATCTGAAACACACCGAGACGATAGATCAGTAGTCGTCAAGTCTTAGCCAGCTACTAGGTCTCTACACTCTGCTAGCTCGTCACCGGGAGGGTCCGCTCCACGAGCTACTGGTCGATACTCCAAGTATCACAAAGTTCCATGAAGAAGTATCTCAAAGGACCGCCTCATCATAGGGGTCTCAACGCAACAGACGGCGCGTCAGTCGGACGCCCGGTCTGTGAGTTACTAGCCTTTTCGTCCCAGGGGCCCGGTTGGTTTCGTGTCCGAACCAACCCGGACATATCTCGATTGTACCCCGAAATCTCATAGGGTATGCTCATAGGGACCGTTTCTCAACGGGATCACCAATGCCGCTGACGGTTCGTCAAACGTACGTCCGGTCTGAAAGTTATCAGCTTTTCCGTTCTAGGGGAACGGTTGGATTTCGGGTACAATCCAACCCAACTATTATTTAACTGCATCCAAAACTCAGTCAAATCATGCTAAAAGTTTCTTCTCATCAAGAGGAATCCAAAAAAGTTGACGGCACGTCAATAGGGACGTCCGGAGCTTGAGATATAAGCGTTTCCGCTCCGAGGGCCCGGTTGGTTTCGTATCCGAACCAACCCGGCCATACTCAAAGTTCTCATAAACCTTGATTGTAATATACCTAAATGACCGTCTCGATCCAAGGATCGCTTCTCAACTGACGGTGCGTCGATCGGGGGTCCGTAGCCCAAGATATGGGCATTTGAATGAAAACTTCCCAAGAATAGGGGGTTCGGGCCCGGACCGACCCGGCCCGAGACCCCCCTGGGTCGGCCCGAACTAGGTCCGGGTCCAGCCCAATAGGGCGCGGCCTGGCCCGGCCGGTTGTCCTACCGCGATGGCGTGGCTGCGTGGCCGCTCGGCTGTCTGGCTGAGCAGAACAGAGGGGGTGTGGTTGCCCCCTTGAATGAAGTCACGGCCCCCGCGTGGGGGCCGCTCCCTGTCAGCGATGCGGCGGTCAGCATCGCGTCTCCCTTGGTACCGCACGGTCGGGAGACCAGCCGCCTTCCGCCGCGGCTTCAGCCATGGCGGCGCGTTGGCGGGATCTTCTGTGGACCAGCGGACGCGCTCTGGTGGTCTGTTTGGCCTGCCGTCTTCGCCTAAGGCCCTGCCGGGACCTGTAGGTTACTGCAAAGGGTCCAAAATCTCCTTTGCGACCCACTTCATCATCGCCCGTCGATCTGCACATCGAATAAACAACTGCGGAATACTCGATTCGCCTCTGCAGCCCCAACTCTGGTCGCGGCTTGGTTCGGCCTCAACGGCGCGGCGCGACGGTGCCGCGCTCCTTCGTCGCATTCCTTCTTGTTTCCGCGCGGTGCCGTTGCACCGCGCCGCCTTTGTTCGATCCATAATGAACACACAACAAAGGGGAAGGAGGATCGGCTGTGTTCGGGCGGTCCGACCTCCTCCCGTTAAATTGATAACAGGCGACCCAAATATTTAATGAAAAATGCAAGGAAATTATTCACGAGTAAAACCAAACCCCTACCTCGAGCGTAGCTGAATGAAGGCTCGTCGCGGAATTGCACGTCAAGGAAGGAGGCGTCGCGGAAGGAGGATCGTCGCGCCACAGAGAAAATATTCTTCGGCGTCGCGTCGTCGATATCCGATGATTCGGCGTTCTTGTCGACCTTCGTCAGAGGTCGGCGTTCTTCGCGTTCTTCGCGTTCTTCGTCGAGGAAGAAGAACTTCAAGAACTTGAGAAAATTCTCCCCAGTCTCACACAACCCAACCACTCTAATAAAAAAAGAGTTTGTCTTATTTTATTTCTCAATCCATGAATTTTGAAATTCAAAAATGAAACAATCAATTAAATGAATTAATTGAAACATTTAAACCGCCCAAATTAATAGAGGCATTTCATAAACAGAAAAACGCAAGGGTTGACTTCAACTTATTAGGGGTGCGGGTGCATTACCTTAATAAAGGAGGGGGGTGAAGAAAAGAAATGGTGGGGCTCGTGTGGGCCCCCACCTCACAAATATCCTACCTAGTGGGTAGGATATTGTGGGTCCCACTCCAAACACTTAGCTTAGGTTAAATAACTTTAAGTAAAATAAAAATTGGTCACACCATTTTTAATTTATTCTTTTACTTAACCCAAAAATTTAAAAACCACACCCAAGAAAACGCAACTCCGGAAAAGTTGTTTCTAAGCAATTATCGGCGCTTCGATTCCATCGGTGCCCTCAGAATTCGATTCCGAGCACCGGTTCAAAAGTTACAAAAACCCGCTCATTCGTTCACTGAACATACCTAAGCTAAACTTCGGAAAATTATTCCGGGCACACCGGGCCTCGGAATCAGGTTCCGTCAGAAACTGCGTTCTTTTAACATCCCAAAAAAATTAATAAAAAAAATCCCTTTAATTTTTATGGGTCTTTACACATTTCATCTAAATTTCATTGAAACCCTAACTTATATTCAAATAAAACACCTAAATCCCTTGATTTCAAAGGATTAAAATGTGAATAGAAAATGTGCATACCAAATAAGTGGCTCAATCATCAACCTTTGGAATGAGAAATGGGTGATACCTAATATTTTTAGTTGAAATTTGAAAAACTCAATAAAGAATCGGTAGACATAGGGTGTAAGTTATGTTAAAGAATTAAGGTGGTGTGGTTTTGGTGTAGGCGATGGTGATGAACTATGTTTGTGAGTATAGGCATAGATCATTAGTCTTGGGGGCAGTGCCAATGGGAGACGTAGATGTGGGGAGAGGGGAGGTGCAGGGTGAGTGCGAGGTTAGGGGAGGGATGTGTTTTTCATTTTATTTTGATGGATAAATTATTAAATTTTATTTATTTATTTATCTAATACATTATACTATTTTGAAATGTATTTAAAATATAATTTTAATTGTATGTCAAATATAATATATATTGGATCAAATTTATAATTTATTCCAAATATTCTCAATATTTTCTTATTAATAAAAACATAATTGTTTGTGATTAAGTTAGAAATTGGTATTATAAGTATTTTTATTTTTATTAATAACAATATACTTTTTTTAGTAAATGGTTAAATAATATTTTCAAACATTTTTGTTGTTAAATTATTTATTTGTATTAAATAAATAATGGCTAAAAAATTTTATGTTGAAGAAAATTATTAGTAATAATAATTAATAATTATAGATAGATGTGTTAGTAAAAAATGTTAGTATTAATATGATAAAGTAACAAATTTAATTGTTGGTAAAGTTTTTGTGGGTATTAAGAAATTAATACCAACATATATAAATGTGTTGATTAAAATAAATATTGGTATTTAAATTTAGTAACAAAAAAACTTAATATCTGTTGGAATCATTTATTTTTACAAACATATATGATATTTGTCACTAAATTTATATTGGTAAAAGTAATTTTTTATATTTTTTCTTTCCTAATACTTTGAGGGATGAAAGGTCTAGTGAGTTTGTGCATTTAGGGCATGGTGCAATGACTGTTATGGAGTATTCATCTTGATTTTCATAGCTTCTGTGCTTTTCACCCATATATCTTGCTGATGAGCCATCTAGGGATAGATTCTTTGAGGAAGGTATCAAGAATTCGGTTTAATCACAAGTTAATGTGTTCTGGTTGAATATTATATCTGATATAGTGAATTATGTAATGATTATTAAATGAAAACTGAGGGAAATTGGTGGCCCATAGTAGGGTAGTGTAGCTTCTCAACCCAGTGGTTTAGTGAAAGGTAGTTGGAAACCTCATTTTATGACTTCTAGTGAGAGGAGTACCATCCAGAAGGTGAGTTTTTGTAGTTCTGTCTTCAATCAATAGTGTGTGAGGTAGGAAATATGAGAAGCCAGTGTGATAGAGATCCTATCAAGTGTTGATCATGCAACAAGATGGGACATCTATAGCGATTCTGTAGGACCTTCCCTCCAGTGGTTATTAGAAGGGGGTCAACTCCAACTCCAAGTTCAAGAGTGGGATTCACAAATCTACATCAGGCTAGGATATGGACTAGTGTCGGTCGTTTAGGCTGAGGTGGTGTTCGTGGCCAAGGCATTCAGGCCCTAGTTGTATTGCGACAGCAAAGTGGGCCAAGTTTGGGTAGTGAGGTTGTTTAAAAGGGACACAGTTCATGCCATATATATTTTATAAAACCTATTATCAAGAAGTATATAACCAAGAGTCCTATTATGATAGGTATAATCTTAGTATCCTATACTCTATTATCTTCTCTTTTCGATATAGTTTCTTCTTATTCTATCATATTTATGCCTTTTGTGGAGAGCATTGTCCTTGTTATTCCATTTTCTGATGGTGTTATGATTCTTGATACTTTTTTGGGAATCTGATCGGAGGATATATGCCAATGAAAAGTATTCCCACTTGATATAGGTGGGTTTTACTTCATATGGAATCTTTTTTCCCTTGAGATGGTAGGGTTTGATGTCATACTTAGGATGTAATGGTTGGTTTCTTATCATTCCCGTGTCAATTACTATCACTCATGGGTGACTTTCACATCAACATAGGGTGGTTGTTTTATTCAAAAGGGTTAATGTGATGTCCAGGAAGGTATATTTGGACTATATCATCTTAGGATGGGTTGGATGATAGCCCATATTTTTATTTTATATTCGTATTATTAGGGAATACAACCGACTAAATTCCCTTTAGTGGTATATCATTTCAGAGATGTCTTCCCAGATAAATTTTATGTTTTAACTCCTGAGAGAGAGGTTGAGTTCTCTATAAAGATAGTTCTAGGATCCACACTGATATTTATTCCTCTATATAGGATGGCCACTACTAAATTGTAGGAGCTCAATGGATAGCTAGAGGACCTAGAGGAAAAGGTGTTTATACGACATAGTACTTATCCATGGGGTTCACCAGTCCTTTTTCCAAAAATTCAGATGAAACCATCAGGGTATGTGTGGATTACTAGAAATTGAACTAGTTGATGATTAAGACTAGGTATCCTTTTCCTCAAATAAATTATCTCTTTTATCAACTCTGAGGATATTGGGTTTTATTGAATATTGATTTGAGATTAGGTTATCATCAGGTGCATGTTCGACATGAATATATACCTTATACAACTTTTTATAGCAGGTATGGTCTATGTGAGTATTTGGTTATGTCATTAAATCTCACGAACATGATATCATTTTTTGTGGCACTAATGAACAAGATTTTCCATCCTTATCTGGACCCTTTTTTGGTGGTTTTTTCTGGATGACATCTCGGTGTATTCTCATACTCTACATGATCATGACAAACACCTTTACATCATTTTGAATACACTGAGAGAGCATAATTTTCATTAAAAACTCACAAAGTGCCACTTATATATGGATAATATTCAATTCCTATGTCATATTATCTCTGATATAGAAGTATCAGTTGAGCCAAATAAGGTAAGAACTATAGTTTCCTGGTAGTTTCCCAAGGTAATCTTCAATATTCAGAGTTTCTTAGGGCTATCTGTTTATTACATGTGTTTCATATAGGAATTATCACACTTAGAAGAACCTATTATGGGATTGACTAATAAGGGAGTGAAGTTTGTATGGTCAGATACCTATGAGGTAGCCTTTTAGGAGATAAAAGGGAGAATGACTTCAGTGCCAATCCTTATTCTGCTAGAGCTGAGAAAAATCTATACAATATATTGCAATGAATTAAGAATCGTTCAAGGATATATCTTGTTGTATAGTCATATAATTCTAGTGTACAGGTCTTGTCAGTTGAGGCTACATGAGAGGAACTACCTGATTCACAATCTCAAGTTATCCACTATTGTTCATGCCTTATGGTTTTCGAGGAATTATTTACTAGGAGAAAGTTTTGTGGTGTACACAGACCACAAGAGCCTCAAGTACATATTTACATAGTGTGATCTGAATTTTAGTCAACAAAGGTGGATTGAATACCTTCACTCTTTCAACTTCATTCTTTCCTATATGCCTAGAAAGGGAAATGTTATTGTTGATGCACTAAGTAGGAGGACTCAGATACAGGTAGTTCAGGAGGCTAGTAGTTAGTGGAAGCTTATTGACTTGTTTTTGGTGAATCACTTAGATGTGTAAAAAATTCATGGGAATATTATTCTCTCATCTTTGGTAGTTACTTATACTCTTCTAGATAGGGTGAGGATGAGACAGTTTTTATATTCTGAGGGCCTAATCTTATAGGAGAGCATGGAAGGTTAGGACCCACCTCCTGGTTGGACAGTTAGTGAGGATGAAAATCTATATATACATGGTCGCATTTGGGTTCCAATAGATATACATGAGGAGTTGATGTGAGATTTTCAATCCTCATTTTAGAATATAAATCCCAACATTACCAAGATGAATCATGACTTTTACCATCAATACTAGTGGTTTGGTATGAAATGAGAGGTATCAAGTTTTTTCACAAGGTGTTCCACCTGTCAGAAAGTGAAGGTGGAACCCCAGTGACCAGATAGGATTTTATAGTAGTTATCCATTCTCTAATGGAAATGAGATTATATTGTGATGGATTTTTTGATCGGGCTACCAAGTTTTCCTCAATGTAGTAATTGCTTTATGGTTTATTGTGGGAAGACTAATGAAGGTCTCCCATTTCATTCTAATTAGGGATAACTTCTCAGTAGATAATATTGAGATACTTTATATCTGAGAGATATTTCACCTTCACCAGGTTCCCCATATCATTATAACAAATAGGGACACCCAGTTTTAATCTCAGTTCTAGAAAATCTTATAGAGAGTGATGGGTACATAGGTGTTTTTGAGTACAGTATACCACCATCAGACTGATGGTCAGTCAAATCACACTATATAGGTTCTGTAGAACATTCTTAGAGCATATGTCATCAATTTTGGGGGATCTTGAGAGAGCCATATACCCTTGGTTGAGTTCACCTAAAATAATATCTATCGGGAAACTATATATATGGAACCTTATGAGGATTTTTACAGTAGGTCATACTGATCAACTATGTGCCAGCTAGAGGCAGGAGTGGTAGTGTTTCTTTGACCGTGTCTTGTGCAGGAGACTTCAAAGCAGGTCCAATTGATCAAAAAGTGGATAGCTATGGCATAGTATAGACATAAATCTTACATTGATCGCAGTATAATACCTCTAGAGTTTGAGGTCAAAGATCGGGTTTTTTTATGTGTCTCAATGAGGATGGGTAATATATGGATTAGGAGATAGGGTAAGATTTCACTGCGACATATCAGTCCATTTGAGATTATGGAGAGAGTCGGGTTGGTATCCTATCGGTTGTAGTTACCTTAGAGGTATTGAGCCATGCATGATGACATCTATGTATCTCAGTTGTTTTGTTGTCACTCAGACTTGTCTCATACTCTTTAACTGGATGATTTTGAGATTCAGGAAGATGTATAATTTGAGGAGCATCCTATTTGTATCATTTAAATGATCACAAAGTATCTCTAAGGTTATTCAATCCCTCTAGTACGGGTGTTATGGTAGTATGACCATGTATAATACAAGACTTGGGAATGGGAGACCAACGTACATGCCCAGTGGTTGGATTTATTCTCATAGGATTCTTGACCACCCTTGGAAGGGAAATTTGAGGAAGAATTTCTTTAAGGGGGAATATTGTAACATACTGGGTTTTTTTAAGTATGGATCTTTTGAATTTTGATTTAAATGCTTGGTTTTGACCAAGTATGAATTACTAATGAGGTCACAAAAGTTTAAGTGTTTTTTAGGGATTGTTCAAAGTATGGATCCAAGATTTTTGGAAAATGAAACTATTCTTCATATTTAGTAGAAACCATGGATCACAGGCCGCACATATTGAGAAAACTCTGTGGGGTGGTCTAGGGATCTATCTAGGTTAGTACAGTTTCTGGAAACCATTCCTTCAAGGACGCACACCTGTGTGAGTAACCTATAATTTTTAGCTGAGGTTAAAATCAATTTCTTCACATGATTTCCCAAATTGTGCACATAAACCAGGTAAGGGGGATCTTGAATATTGAACGATGCATGGTTGGAATATGGTTTGGCCAATTGTAAAACCAAACCATGTGACCTAGTGTTTTGGGTAAAATGAAATTTTACCCCTATTTCATTATATATTTAAACACACATCTTATTTTTTTCTATTCTCCTCTAGCATTGGCATTTTATTCTACCATTGGAGATATTCTTCAAGACTAAGCTAGCCTCTAGGGAAAATTCATCATATTGACTCTAATTCAAGAGGCGTTCAACTCATTGGATCCACACTAATGAATTATTTTTTCATATTTCATCTTTCTTTGTTTACCTTTATATCAATGGAGTTATTTTAGTGCAAGCTAATAGGCCTATTTCTAGGGTATTCATCTGTTCTTCAAATTTCTTCCAATAAGGCTCGATTTAGGAGTCGATGCTATAGGAGTGTTCTACCATGAGTATATGTTAGGTGTTCTATTCCTTCCCTTAAATTTTGGTGTTTATATAACTTATTTTTGTTGTTCCGCACACTAGACCTTCTGGAATTTCATCTGAAATTAATCGGTTTTCTTGATCAAATTTGTTGGAACCTAATTAGGTTTCCCACTTAGTACTATGATATGGTTGGAGGTTGTCAACCTCAACCCGGACCACCCATGAGGTGTGTTTATGTATTTTTCCCATGTTATATCACCTTGTTGGGTGTTTGATATCTTACCTTTGCTATAGGGAGCCTTGTTGATTTAAATGAGATAATAGGAGAGAGTTTATACCTCCTTTCCATGTGCTTACATGTTTTTAAATGGTTAAATGAATTGTTAAAGGTTGTGATCACCTTGTTTTGATTAGTCATTTATATATTAAAGAAATAAATTGATTAAATGGGTTGAATAGAAAATGTGGAATGAGTTGGACGAACTCCTGGCATGTAAATGGATTAATAAATGGGTTATGAAATGATTAATGATGATTAGTGACTTTGAATTCCATGGACATTTCTGCTCTATGTATTTTGGTTACTTCAGATTCCATTGAAATTTCTACTTCATGGAACATGATTATATTATATTCCTTGTAAATTTCTACTACTTGGATCTAGCATATAGGGTCTTGGTCATGATTACATGGCATGGGCCATTGAGGATTCCATGGACATTTCTACACCATGGGTCCTGATTATATTTAATTCAATGGAAATTTATACTCCATGGATCTATATTTTTGTGGATGCCTTAGAAATTTCTACACCTTAGATCTAGACCTTGTGGTCTGACATTAGATTACTCATCATAGGACAAAGTTGTAAAGACCCGTAAAATTCAAGGAAATTTTTTTCTTAATTTTCTTTAGAATTTTACAAGAACGCAGTTTCTGACGGCACCTGATTCTGAGGCCCGGTGTGCCCAGAATCATTTTACGAAGTTTGGCTCGGGTACGTTTAGTGAACGAACGAGTGGGTTTTTCTAACTTTTGAATCGGTGCTTGGAATCGAATTCCGAGGGCACCGATGGAATCGCAACACTGGTATTTGTTTAGAAACGCCTTTTCTGGAGTTGCTTTTTCTTGGGTGTGGTTTTTAATTTTTTGGGTTTAAGTTAAGAAATAAAATAAAGTGGTGCGACAACTTTATTTTATTTCACTTAAAGCCACTTAAGCCAGGTTAAGCAGATAAGGTGGGACCCACGATATCCTACCCACTTGGTAGGATATTTGTGAGGTGGGGCCCACACGAGCCCCACCGTTTCTTTCCCTCTAAGTAACGCACTCGCAAAAACCTCTTTTAAATAATGTCAACCGGTGCATTTACTTAAATTCTAAACGCCCCTATTAATTGGGCAGTTAAGTTGTGACAATTAATTCATCGAATTAATGGGTCGTTTCTTAACTTTGAATTTCAAATCATTGGCATGGGAATAAAATAAGACCAACACGTGTTTACTTGAGGGTTGCTTGTTGAGAGGAATTGGAGGAAGCTCTAAGTCTTGGAGATCTTCATCCTTCTTTGCGAAGAACGCGAAGAACACCGGCCTCTGACGAAAGGCGATGAAGATCACCAGATCCTCGGAGATCGACGGCGCGACATGACGATCCTCCTTCCACGACACTTCTTCCACGATGTTCCTTCCCCGCAACAATCTTCGATCAACAACCGATTGAGGTAGGGGGTTGCGGTTATTTAATTCTTTGTGAATTTTTATCCTCAGCATAGGTTTAATTGATGCAATTAAATCTGTGTGTTTTTAATCCTCGGAGTTTGACAACGCGACGCCGTGTACCTCGACGACAGTGACGCCCCTTCTGCGACGCGATGATCCTCTTCTCCGCGATGGTCAATTCCGCGACGAACTCATGTTCGACGACGATGTTGAGGTAGTGGTTTTGATTCTTTTAAATCTTTGTGATTTATACCCATGGCGTATGATTAAATATTTGTTGTGAGACATTTAAAACTGCTAACGCGGTGGGTACGGACCAACGAACAAGTCCGAACCCACGACACTTTTCATTCTTGGTGTGTGGAACGGCGGATGACGAAAAAACAAGATGCACGGGAGATGTGAGGTCCTCGCAGTGAAGGACGGGTCCCGGGAGGGCCATTGGTGAAGACGGTGCGTTTTTTCGACCATTGGAACTCATCCGGGTGTCCGCGGAGCAGCCCGCCAGCGCGCCTTGCCGGCACGGCGGCGCCGGCGGCAGGTGGCGGCGGCGCCCGGCGCGCCGCCGGAAGGAGCCATCATGGCTGAAGCCACGGCGGCAGGGCACGGTCCCGCGACCGTGCGGGGTCGGAGGGGGACGGGACACGGCAGCCGGCCATGTCCGCTGGCAAGGGCGGCCCCACGCGGGGCCGCGGCTCCTTCATGCAGGGGCAACACGCTCCACGCTCCGCTCGGCCGTAACCGGCCGAGCCGACCCGCTGGCCAACCGGCTAGCGCCTTCCGGGTCGCACCCAGGCTGGGCCGGGCTGGGTCGCGCCCAGCCGGGTCGGACCCGGTTCGGGTCGACCCAGGGGGGGTGGTCCGGGTCGGTCCAGGCCCAGACCCCCCATTTTCGGACCTCCTTCGGTCTTTTGCCCATATCTTGGGTTGTAGACCTCTGATCGACGCACTGTCAGCGGTGATGTGATCCTTGGATCGAGAAGGTCGTTTCGACATATTACACTCGTGGTTTTGAAGAACTTTGGGTTCGGCCGGGTTGGTTCGTACACGAAACCAACCGGGCCCTCGGAGCAGAAACGCTTATAACTTGAGCTCCGGACGTCCGATTGATGTGTTGTCGACTTTGATGGATTCCTATTAGTGAGAAGGATCTTTTGGCTTACTCCACCCAAGGCTTGGACGCAGGTGGAGTACGGTCGGGTTGGTTTTGACTTAAAAACCAACTGGGCCCCTGGGACGAAAAGGCCAATAACTCTCAGACCGGGCGTCCGATTGACGCACCGTCTGCGACGTTGAGTTCCTGTTGACGATATGGAACTTTTGGATACATCAACTCTGGACTATGTGTTAATTGATGTAACAGCCTCTCGGATCGTGGATCGGACCCTCCCGAACGAGCTTGCTGTGTGCGGGAACCCTAGAGCTAGCTGCGACTGCGACTGCGACGACGATGACAATTGTACAGAGATCCTCAGTGGACTCGATGGCGACAACTACGGCACTCAGCGATCCTACGTGGATCAGTGCCACAGATCCTGTGTGGGTCTGATCCTGTGTGGGTCAGCGCTCAGCGGTCCTGTGTGGGCCAGCGCCTACAGATCCTGTGTGGGTCTGATCCTGTGTGGGTCTTTGTGGGGGTTAGTTACTTATCGATCCTGTGTGGGTCAGATACTTTGTGGATCATTGCGGGGGTTAGTTACCTATTGATCCTTTGTGGGTCAGATCCTTTTTGGGTCATTGCGGGGGTTAGTACCTATCGATCCTTTGTGGGTCCGATGGCTTAGATGAATCAGTGGCTATATTTGATCATCTCTATCGTCATATGAAGAAGTATACCTGTGTAAGCTGAATCCTGTTTTTCTTTCCTTTGTGGATTGTGTTGTGCTATCCTGTGTGGATTACGTTTTGCTTTCCTGTGTGGACAGGGTTGTGTTTTCCTGTGTGTACTAGGTTATACTTGGGCTCGGAAGTTGGAGCGTACTGGAATTGATGACTTAGGTATATGTATGGGCATATACCTAAGCAGTGTCGAATGTTACTTCGTGATTGTATCTTTCCTTTGTGGATTACCCTTTGTGGATTCTGGGAGACCTTCGGGGGTCTCGGGGTCCCTACTAAGTAGCTTATACTAACCCTTGCACGGGCTATGCCCGAACTACGTTATGTTGGTTGCAGACGACGGACAGTGTTGATCATGGTTGAGGCTTGCGGAGTAGGACGGTACCTGGAGGTGGGCCACTGGGCGGGACGTACTCGGAGCGGATGGCTGGACCCTAGGAGATGTGGAGGCCAAATGTACTCACCCTTCAGGTGGGATTTCCAGTGGATGGCTCGAAGATGCGGCTTTACTTTTCAGTTGCTGTTTTTCCCTTTCCAGTTGTACTTTACTTTCAGTTTGGGTTTGTATACTGGCCCACTTACTTTTCCGCACTTACTATTGTACTCAGTTTTTACTTAGTGATTACTTCTACTGCTTGCTTGCTCTATGGTGTTTTTTTACTTTACAAAGGAAATTCCTTCCCTTTTACCGGGATTTACGCCTTGGTGCTAGTCTCCAGCCCCTGGCCTATGGAAGGCGGGCTTAGGGTAGTCACGGCACGGGCCCCGAGGAAGGGTCGTAAAAAATTGGTATCAAAGGAGTTAAGTTCTACCGTAGAACTTTAGACTCTAATCTTTTTCTATGTAAAGCAATAGTGTGAAGCGTATTGGGTGTGGTTATCAGTCCAGGGAGTCCAGTGTTGGTGCGGCGGCCAACGTATCCGTACACCAGGACCCTGACTTCTGATTTCCGACTTAATGCACGAAAACATTGATTACATGTGTGTTTCAAGTTTTCTTTGTGATTACTTTATGTTAGCTCACCAGGTATACTGTTTGACCGTGACGCACCTATTTCTTTTCAGGATGTCCCCACAACGGCAGCCAACTAGGGTTCTGAGAGTTGTACGTGACGACAGCCCACCAAGCGACGAGGCCTCGGTATAGGGCCCTTTGACAGCAGAGGCATCGGCGGTACCACTACCCGTCGAGCCACCGATGCTTCCAGCCCCAGCCGCTGATGATGCACGTCGCCTTAGTGCACTGCACGAGTTCCAGCGCCGGCGACCGCCCAGTTTCTGCGGGGAGACGGACCCCAGGGCAGCCGAGGACTGGCTGGAGGCAGTGGTGAGAGTTTTCAGGTTAGTGAGGACACCAGCAGACCTCATGGTGATCCTCGCAGCGAGCCTACTGCACATGGAAGCGGGCCGATGGTGGAGCTTGATACTCCAGGTGCACGATGAGACATCTCTTCTTTGGACATACTTTGAGAGCCTCTTTCTCTCAGAGTTCATCCCAGCCACCCTCCGTGCGGTGCGGATCTAGGAGCTTCTACAGCTGCGGTAGGGCAGGTTGACGGTCGCCCAATACTCAGCGAGATTTACCTATCTCTCACGCTACTCGACAGACATGGTACGGGACCCATTCTTTCGGGCCTGGACCTTTGAGCAGGGATTGAGGCATGAGATCAGGGCATCGCTGATCTCCCTCAGTATTCCGACTCAGGCGGGAGTACTGGAGCGAGCCCTTTTGATCGAGAGTTTCCTTGCTGAGCCTTCATCAGCGGCGAGACCTACCGCAGGGCAGCACGTAGCAGAGTCTTCTGTAGCAGGCAGTCGAAGAATGACTCATGGGTCCAGGTAGACTAGAACCTCACGCAGACAACCTCAGGACACTGGCTCAACAGTTCGGGGCACACAGCGCGGAGCCAGTCTTTCGAGAGGCAGGCAGTGCTACACATGCGGCGGGTAGGGCCACATGACTCGTGACTGCCCGACCCACTGTGCTAAGGAGCAGCAGACGGTTGAGGGGCCACCGAGGCAAAGGTAGAGGGTCGACCGTGGCGGTCCGCAGGGAGCAGGAGGACGAGGTAGAAGAGTTGGCCGAGCAGCAGGTGGTGGGCGATGCTTTGAGGCTCTACCACCACCACCACCAGGAGGTCCACCCCGACCAAAGGGAGATGTCGAGCAGAGACAGGCACAGCTCCAGGCAGCGGAGGCCTACGACCACGGCGCGCCCGAGATTATTCGAGGTACTATCTATGTCTATTCCACCCTTTCTGTAGTTCTTATAGACACAGGAGTGAGTCATTATTTCATAGCCACTGCCCTTGTTCATAGCTCGTAGATTCCGATAGAGCCATTGGCTCGATCCTTTCGGCTAGAGACTCCTACGGGAGCAGAATCGACGATTACGCACTGGTGTCGACAGTGTGATCTTACTCTAGGAGGCGAGATCTTCAGCTGGGATCTTCTTGTAGCGGCGTCGAGGCCTTACGACGTCATCTTGGGCATGGATTGGTTATCTACAGTCCATGCTCAGATCGACTGTGTTAGGCGCAAGGTGCGATGTGTACGCACCGATGGGAGTAGATTCACCTTCACCGGCGAGAAGGGAGCCTTCGCAGCACAGGATGGACTCTCGCAGAGGAGAGGACATCCCATCACTCATCAGTTGGATAGCCTCATCCTAGGAGCATTTGACGTGCGGAGTCCTAGTTTTCCTGCAGTGGTGGATCAGTATGCGGACGTCTTTCCCGATGACATTTCAGGACTACCTCCTCACAGAGAGGTAGACTTTTATATTGATATATACCCCGGGACAGCCCCGATATCCACACCAGCATATTAGATGGCTCCCGCTGAGCTTTGAGAGCTACGGGTACAGTTGGAGGACTTGCAGGGCAAGGGATTCATCCGACCCAGTGTTTCACCCTGGTCTTCCCCGATATTGTTCACCAAGAAGGCGGACTGGAGCTTGCGACTTTGTGTTGACTATCGTCGCCTGAACCAGGTGACAGTGAGGAACAAGTATCCGCTACCGAGGATTGATGACCTCTTCGATCAGCTCAAGGGAGCACGGTGGTTCTCAAAGATAGACCTCATGTCAGGCTATCATCAGCTCAGAGTTCGGGACGAGGACGTAGAGAAGACAGCCTTTAGATGTCGGTATGGCCACTATGAGTTCTTGGTTATGCCATTCGGCGTAACCAATGCTCCAGCAGTGTTCATGGGCCTCATGAACAGGATCTTTCAGCCATACCTCGATCGATTTGTCGTGGTCTTCATCGACGACATTTTGATATACTCGACGACTGAGGAGGAGCACACATACCACTTGCGGGTTGTACTAGACACACTCTGAGGGAACCAGCTTTATGGAAATCTCTCGAAGTGTCAGTTCTGGTTACACGAGGTCCACTTCTTAGGACACATCATTTCTGAGGCGGGAGTTGCAGTGGACCCCGCAAAGATCGAGGCAGTGCTAGCTTGGGAGCCACCCAGGAGCGTGATGGAGGTGCGGAGTTTCTTGGGACTAGCTGGATACTATCGGAGATTTGTGCCAGACTTCTCCAGAGTTGCGGAACCACTCTCATATTTGACAAAGAAAGGGAAACTCTTTGTGTGGTCAGACAGATGTCAGCAGAGCTTCCAGGAGCTGAGACAGAGATTGACCATCGCACCTATCTTGAGGTTGTCGGAGGAGGGAATAGGGTACGTAGTCTACTGCGATGCATCAGGGACAAGACTCGGATGTGTCATGATGCAGGAGCGGGCAGTGATCGCCTATGGATCACGTCAGTTGAGGCCGCATGAGCAGAACTATGCCACCCATGACTTGGAGTTAGCAGCAGTGGTCTTCAGTCTAAAGACATGGCGACACTATCTGATGGGCGAGTGCTTTACAATATTTTCTGACCATCAGAGTCTCAGGTACATTTTCTCTCAGAAGGACCTGAACCTGAGACAGTGACGATGGCTCTAGTTCCTCCAGGACTATGACTTTGAGATAGTCTATACTCCTGGGAAGGGGAACGTAGTAGCTGATGCTCTCAGCAGGAGGATGAGCATTCAGCTGCTTGAGGAGGCGACAGAGCAGCTGGCCGCTTTGCAGATATCCTTTGTGGATAGAGATGGACCATCCTTCCTTCAGTCTCTCACAGTCACCCCTCCACTACTGCATCGGGTCAGGGAGGCACAGCGTGGGGACGCTGATTGTGAGACGCGCCGTGCACAGATATCCTCAGGACAGGCACCTGATGGATTCTTCGTGGGAGGAGAGCACGATGTCCTTTTCTGAGGATGTACCTTGGTACCAGTTGCTTTACGAGAGGAGGTGCTGAGGGAGTTTCACACTTCCCCTTTGGCGGTGCATCCTGGCATGGCAAAGATGTACCCGGATCTCAGACGACAGCACTGGTGGCCGGGCATGAAGAAGGTCATGGCAGAGTTCATTTCTCGATGCCTCACCTGCCAGCAGGTGAAGGCAGAGCATCAGGTACCAGCAGGCTTGGTATAGCCCTTGGAGGTCCCAGAGTGGAAGTGGGATGGCATATCTATAGACTTCGTGACTGGACTTCCACGCACTTCCAGAGGTCATGACTCCATTTGGGTAATTGTCGACCAATTCACCAAGTCGGATCACTTCTTACCCATCAGAGAGCAAGGCTCAGTGGAGATCTTGGGGTGTCTCTACGTTCAGGAGATTGTACGACTTCATGGTGTGCCATCATCTATTGTCTCCGATCTAGATTCTCTCTTTACTTCTCGTCTTTGTAAGGGGTTGCAGGAGGCATTCGGGACGCAGATATGTCTGAGCACTGCCTTTCACCCTCAGACGGATGGTCAGATGGAGAGAACCATTCAGACTCTCGAGGACATGCTCCGCGCATGTGTTCTTGACTTTGGTCGCAGCTGGGAGGACCACCTACCCTTGGTGGAGTTCGCGTACAATAATAGCTATCACTCCACCATCGGGATGGCACCATACGAGGCGTTGTACGACAGACCTTGCAGATCTCCTTTGTGCTGGACAGACCCTGGGGAGTCAGCACTTGTGGGACCAGAGATGGTCCAGGCCATGACAGAGAAGGTCCAGTTCATCCAGGAGCGGATGAGGATAGCTCAGAGCCGGCAGAAGTCCTATGCTGACAGGAGGCAGAGGCCACTAGATTTTGAGGATGGTGACCACGTCTTCTTGTGTGTCTCACCTCGATGTGAATTACGGAGATTTGGCTGAGGCGGAAAGTTGTCTCCATGCTTCATCGGACCATTCTAGGTCCTTAGCAGGATTGGCGAGGTGGATTATCGCCTGGATATACCACCTCAGTTGCACCAGGTGCACGACGTCTTCCACGTTTCTCAGCTGAGGAGATACGTGCACAACCCGACACACATCATTGACCATGGGGAGCGGGATGTTGATGATGGGGAGACTTTTGCAGAGGTCCCGGTGGAGATTGAGGATCGACAGGAGCAGGTCCTACGTGGACGGTCGATTCCTCTAGTGTGCATCAGATGGCAGCACGGGAACCTCCAGGAGAGCACTTGGGAGCGGGAGGCTCAGATGTGTGCTCAGTACCCACATTTGTTTCCCTAGTTTATGATGTATCTTTACGGGGACGTAAAGCCCTGAGGTGGGAGTGAAGTAAAGACCCGTAAAATTCAAGGAAATTTTTTTCTTAATTTTCTTTGGAATTTTACAAGAACGCATTTTCTGACGGCACCTGATTCTGAGGCCCGGTGTGCCCGGAATCATTTTCCAAAGTTTGGCTCGGGTACGTTCAGTGAACGAACGAGCGGGTTTTTCTAACTTTTGAACCGGAGCTCGGAATCGAATTCCGAGGGCACCGATGGAATCGCAGCACCGGTATTTTTTTAGAAACTCCTTTTCCGGAGTTTCATTTGCTCGGGTGTGGTTTTTAATTTTTGGGGGTTAAGTTAAGAAATAAAATAATGTGTTGTGACAAATTTATTTTATTTCACTTAAAGCCACTTAAAACCACTTAAGTCAGGTTAAGTAGATAAGGTGGGACCCACAATATCCTACCCACTTGTTTGGATATTTGTGATGTGGGGCCCACACGAGCCCCACCATTTCTTTCCCTCTAAGTAACGCACCCGCAAAAACCTCTTAAATAAAGTCAACTGGTGCATTTACTTAAATTATAAACGCCCCTATTAATTGGGCAGTTAAGTCGTGACAATTAATTCATCGAATTAATGGGTCGTTTCTTAACTTTGAATTTCAAATCGTTGGCATGGGATTAAAATAACACCAACACGTGTTTACTTGAGGGTTGCTTGTTGAGAGGAATTGGAGGAAGCTCTAAGTCTTGGAGATCTTTATCCTTCTTTGCGAAGAACGCGAAGAATGTGAAGAACGCAAAGAATGTGAAGAACGCCGGCCTCCGACGAAAGGCGACGAAGAACACCGGATCCTCGGAGATCGACGGCGCGACGTGACGATCCTCCTTCTGCGATGCTTCTTCCACGACGTTCCTTCCCCGCGACAATCTTCGATCAAAAACCGATTGAGGTAGGGGGTTGCGGTTCTTTAATTCTTTGTGAATTTTTATCCTCAACAGGGGTTTAATTGATGCAATTAAATCTGTGTGTTTTTAATCCTCGGAGTTTGACAGCGTGACGCCGTGTACCGCGATGACAGCGACGCCCCTTCTGCGACGCGACGATCCTCTTCTCCGCGACGATCAATTCTGCGACGAACTCACGTTCGACAACGACGTTGAGGTAGGGGTTTTGATTCTTTTAAATATTTGTGATTTATACCCATGGCGTATGATTAAATATTTGTTTTGAGACATTTAAAACCGCTAACGCGATGGGTACGGACCAACGAACAAGTCTGAACCCACCGCCCTTTTCGTTCTTGGTGTTCGGAACGGCGGACGACGAAAAAACAAGCCGCACGGGCGATGTGAGGTCCTCGCAGTGAAGGATGGGCCCCGGGAGGGCCATTGGCAAAGACGATGCGTTTTTCCGACCACCGGAACTTGTACGGTGGTCCGCGGAGCAGCCCGCCGGCGAGCCTCGCCGGCACGGCGGTGCCGGCGGCAGGTGGCAGCAGCGCCCGGTGCGCCGCCGGAAGCAGCCGCCGTGGCTGAAACCACAGCGGCAGGGCACGGTCCCATGAT